>CM038671.1:353848871-354557035 GCA_021605145.1 Aegilops bicornis | reverse complement strand
GTGAAAAATTCTTATTCAAGTATCCTTTTATGCTATCCAGAAATTCTATATCATTTCCAATCAACAATATGTCATCTACATATAATATCATAAATGCTACAGAGCTCCCACTCACTTTCTTGTAAATACAGGCTTCACCGAAAGTCTGTATAAAACCATATGCTTTGATCACCTCATCAAAGCGTATATTCCAACTCCGAGATGCTTGCACCAGTCAATAGATGGATCGCTGGAGTTTGCACACTTTGTTAGCACCTTTAGGATCGACAAAACCTTCTGGTTGCATCATATACAACTCTTCTTTAAGAAATCCAATAAGGAATGCGATTTTGATGTCCATTTGCCATATTTCATAATCATAAAATGCGGCAATTGCTAACATGATTCGGACGGACATAAGCATCGCTATGGGTGACAAAGTCTCATCGTAGTCAACCCCTTGAACTTGTCGAAAACCTTTTGCGACAAGTCGAGCTCTGTAGATAGTAACATTACCATCAGCGTCAATCTTCTTCTTGAAGATCCATTTATTCTCTATGGCTTGCCGATCATCGGGAAAGTCCACCAAAGTCCACACTTTGTCCTCATACATGGATCCTATCTCAGATTTCATGGCCTCAGGCCATCTGTCGAAATCTGGGCTCATCATAGTTTCTTCATAGTTCGTAGGTTCGCCATGGTCTAGTAACATGACTTCCAGGACAAGATTACTGTACTACTCTGGTGCGGATCGTGCTCTGTTCGACCTATGAGGTCCTGTAGTAACTTGATCTGAAGAGTTTCATGATCATCATCATTAGCTTCTTCTCTAGTTGGTGAAGGCATCACGGTAACGGATTCTCTAATGTGCTACTTTCCAATTCAAGAGAAGGTACAATTACCTCATCAAGTTCTACTTTCCTCCCACTCACTTCTTTCGAGAAAAAACTCCTTCTCTAGAAAGGTTCCATTCTTGGCAGCAAAAAACTTGCCTTTGGATCTTTGGTAGAAGGTGTACCCAATTGTTTCCATAGGGTATCCTATGAAGACATACTTCTCGAATTTGGGTTCGAGCTTATCACGCTGAAGCATTTTGACATAAGTGTCGCAACCCCAAACTTTAAGAAACGACAGGTTAGGTTTCTTGCCAAACCACAGTTCATACGGTGTCATCTCAACGGATTTAGACGGTGCCCTATCTAACGTGAATGCGGCTGTCTCTAATGCATAACCTAAAAACGATAGTGGTAAATCGGTAAGAGACATCATATATCGCACTATATCTAATAAAGTACGGTTACGACGTTCGGACATACCATTACGCTGTGGTGTTCCAGGTGACGTGAGTTGTGAAACAAGTCCACATTGTTTTAAATGAAGGCCAAACTCGTAACTCTAATATTCGCCTCCACGATCAGATCATAGAAAATTTATTTTCTTGTTACAATGATTCTCCACTTCACTCTGAAATTCTTTGAACTTTTCAAATGTTTCAGACTTATGTTTTGTCAAGTAGATATACCCATACCTACTCAAATCATCTATGAAGGTAATAAAATAATGATACCCGCCGCGTGCTTCAACACTCATCGGACCGCATACATCGGTATGTATTATTTCCAATAAGTTATTAGCTCGCTCCATTATTCCGGTGAATAGAGTTTTAGTCATCTTGCCCATGAGGCATGGTTCGCAAGTATCAAATGATTCATAATCAAGTGATTCCAAAAGTCCATCCGCATGGAGTTTCTTCATGCGCTTTACACCAATATGACCTAAACGGCAGTGCCACAACTATGTTGCACTATCATTATTAACTTTGCATCTTTTGGCATCAATATTATGAATATGTGTATCACTACGATCGAGATTTAATAAACCATTCACATTGGGTGTATGACCATATATGGTTTTATTCATGTAAACAGAATAACCATTATTCTCTGACTTAAATTAATAACCATATTGCAATAAACATGATCTAATCATATTCATGCTCAACGCAAACACCAAATAACATTTATTTAGGTTCAACACTAATCCCGAAGGTAGAGGGAGTGTGCGATGGTGATCATATCAACCTTGGAATCACTTCCAACACACATCGTCACCTCACACTTAACTAGTATCTGTTTATTCTGAAACTCCTGTTTTGAGTTACTAATCTTAGCAACCGAACCTGTATCGAATACCCAGGTGCTACTACGAACACTAGTAAGGTACACATCAATAACATGTATATAAAATATACTTTTGTTTACTTTGCCATCCTTCTTATCCGCCATGTATTTGGAGCAATTCTGCTTCCAGTGACCATTTCCTTCGCAGCAGGAGCACTCAGTTTCAGGCTTGGGTCTAGCTTTGGGCCTCTTCATGTGAGTGGCAAGTTTCTTGCCATTCTTCTTGAAGTTCCCTTTCTTTCCCTTGCCCTTTTTCTTGAAACTACTGGTCTTGTTAACCATCAACACTTGCTCTTTCTTGATTTCTACCTTCGCTGATTTCAGCATCGCGAAGAGCTCGGGAATCGTTTTTGTCATAGCTTGCATATTATAGTTCATCATGAAGTTCTAGCAGCTTGTGAGAGTGACTAGAGAACTCTTTCAATCACTATCTTATCTAGAAGATTAACTCCCACTTGATTCAAGCGAATGTAGTACTCAGACATTCTGAGCACATGCTCAATGGCTTAGCTATTCTCCTCCATCTTGTAGGCAAAGTACTTGTCAGAGGTCTCATACCTCTCGACACGAAAATGAATCTGAAATACCAATTTTCAGCTCTTGGAACATGTCATATGCTCCGTGGCGTTAAAAACGTTTTTGAAGTCCCAGATCTAAGCCATAAAGCATGGCGCACTAAACTATCAAGTAGTCATCATATCGAGCTTGCCAAATGTTCATAACGTCTGCATCTGCTCCTGCAACAGGTTTGTCACCTCGCGGTGCATCAAGGACATAATTCTTCTGTGCAGCAATGAACATAATCCTCATATCACGGACCCAGTCCGCATCATTGCTACTATCATCTTTCAACTTAGTTTTTCTATAGGAACATATAAAAAAACAGGGGAGCTATACACGAGCTATTGGTCTACAACATAGATATGCAAATACTATCAGGACTAAGTTCATGATAAATTAAGTTTAATTAATCAAATACTTAAGAACTCCCACTTAAATACATCCCTCAAGTCATCTAAGTGATACGTGATCCAAATCAACTAACCCATGTCCGATCATCATGTGAGATGGGGTATTCATCAATGGTGAACATCTCTATGTTGATCATATCAACTATATGATTCACGTTTGACCTTTCGGTCTCCAGTGTTCCGAGGCCATGTCCATACATGCTAGGCTCGTCAAGTTTAACCCAAGTATTCCGCATGTGCAAAACTGTCTTGCACCCGTTGTATGTGAACGTAGAGTCTATCACACCCGATCATCACGTGGTGTCTCAACACGATGAACTGTAGCAATGGTGCATACTCAGGGAGAACACTTCTACCTTGAAATTTAGTGAAGGGATCATCTTATAATGCTATCCCCGTACTAAGCAAAATAAGATGCATAAAAGATAAACATCACATGCAATCAAAATATGTGACATGATATGGCCATCATCATTGCTTTTGATCTCCATCTCCAAAGCATCGTCATGATCTCCATCGTCACCGGCTCGACACCTTGATCTCCATTGTTGTGTCGTGGTCGTCTCGTTAACTATTGCTTCTACAACTATCGCTAACGCATAGTGATAAAGTAAAGCAATTACATGCCGTTTGCATTTCATACAATAAAGAGACAACCATAAGGCTCCTGCCGGTAGCCGATACCTTTTACAAAACATGATCATCTCATACAAAAACGTATATCACATCATGTCTTGACCATATCACATCACAACATGCCCTGCAAAAACAAGTTAGACGTCCTCTACTTTGTTGTTGCAAGTTTTACGTGGATGCTATGGGCTTCTAGCAAGAACCGTTCTTACCTACGCATCAAACCACAACGGTCTTTCGTCAAGTTTGATATTTTAACCTTCTTCAAGGACCGGCCGTAGTCAAATTCTATTCAACTAAAGTAGGAGAAACAGACACCCGCCAGCCACCCTTACGCAAAAATAGTTAGGTCTATCGGTGGAACCAGTCTCATGTGCGTGGACATGTAAGGTTGGTCCGGGCCGCTTCATCCCACAGTACCGCCGAATCAAAATAGGACGTTGGTGGTAAGCAGTATGACTATCACCCCCACAACTCTTTGTGTTATACTCGTGCATATCATCTACGCATAGACCTGGCTCATGATGCCAATGTTGGGAATCGTTGCATGGAAAACAAAAATTTTTCTACACGCACGCAATGATCTATCCATGGAGATGCATAGCAGCAAAGGGGAGAGTGTGTCTAGATACCCTCGTAGACCGTAAGTGGAAGCGTTTCACAACGTGGTTGATGTAGTCGAACTTTCTTCGCGCTCCATCGATCGAGTACTGAACGTACGGCACCTACGTGTTCTGCACACGTTCATCTCGGTGACGTGGTCGGGCTGAGGCATAGGGAATGACTTTCATTCTCTCTCTCTATCTTATGCCGTGGTCAGGTTTTGAGTCTTACTCAACTTCACACCTTACAATACAGGCAAGAACTGCTTCTCTGACTGATCCATTTTGTACTCCTTCAAAATCTTGTCAAGGTATGTACTCTTTGAAAAATCTTATCAAGCGTCTTGATCTATCTCTATAGATCTTGATGCCCAATGTATAAGTAGCTTCACCGAGGTATTTCACTAAAAAACTCTTACTCAAGTATCCTTTTATGCTATCCAAAAATTCTATATCATTTTCAATCAACAAAATGTCATCGACATATAATATTAGAAATGCTACAAAGCTCCCACTCACTTTCTTGTAAATACAGGCTTCTCCAAATGTCTGTATAAAACCATATGCTTTGATCACACTATCAAAACGTTTATTCCAACTCTAAGATGCTTGCACCAGTCCATAAATGGATCGCTAGAGCTTAAACACTTTGTTACCATCCTTTGGTTGATAAAACCTTCGGGTGGCATCATATACAGGTCTTCTTCCAGAAATCCATTCAGGAATGTAGTCTTTACATCCATTTGCCAAATTTCATAATCATAAAATGCCGCAATTGCTAACATGATTCGGACGGACTTAAGCATCGCTATAGGTGAAAAGGTCTCATCGTAGTCAACTCCTTGAACTTGTCGAAAACCTTTCGCAACAAGTCAAGCTTTGTAGACAGTAACATTACTGTTAGCATCAGTCTTCTTCTTGAAGATCCATTTATCCTCTATGGCTTGCCGATCATCGGGCAAGTCAACCAAAGTCCACACTTTGTTCTCATACATGGATCCCATCTCAGATTTCATGGCCTCAAGCCATTTCGCGGAATCTGGGCTCATCATCGCTTCCTCATAGTTTGTAGGTTCTTCATGGTCAAGTAACATGACCTCCAGAACCGGATTACCGTACCACTCTAGTGCGGATCTTACTCTGGTTAACCTATGAGGTTCAGTAGTAACTTGATCTGAAGTTACATGATCATCGTCATTAGCTTCCTCACTAATTGGTGTAGTTGTCACATGAACTGATTTCGGTGATGAACTACTTTCCAATAAGGGAGCAGGTACAGTTACCTCATCAAGTTCTACTTTCCGCCCACTCACTTCTTTTGAGAGAATGTCAGGACCGGATTTTCAGGGTATCAGTTTCCCAAAAATGGTCCTTGTGCTCACCAGCCCCAGGATTACTGTTAGTTGATGAGGCACCAACTTGATACAGAAATTCCAAGCAAAATACAAAATATGTAGAACAAGGCCATTCTGGCCTATGAGTACAACAAATGGTTTCTAGTGGCTGATGGCGGAAGCGGTTTGAGGTTCATCAGTGGCCATGGGACTCCATTTCCCACAGGAACAGCTAACCAGGATAACTCCTATCTTCGCGAGGCTGCTATCACCATTGCATATGTTCCGGGGCTGTCATCGCAATGCTCCTCTCCATGCAAGAAATCTGGCCAAGACAATAGCCCGGGACAAGCTAGTGAGTACTTTGAATGTACTCGCAAACATTATGAACACAGGTATAATATAACAGATAATGATGATGCTCGGAAATATGCCATGATCACTTTGTCAGTTACGAAATAAAATTCGTGATGCACGCAAGTAGGTTATTCATATAAAACATGAATATGCAATTAGAGAGTAGGAATCGAATGCACTGATCGGGTGTCTGAAGCGACGCCTCGAAGGAAAATAATATAAAGCATGCCTCAGTCGGGCGTCTGAGCGACACCACATAAAGGGCTTATAAGTAACAAACATGCCACAGTCGGGCGTCTCAGCGACGCCACATAAAGGGCTTATAAAGTAAATGAATGACGAGCATGCCACAGTCGGGCGTCTCAGCGACACCACATAAAGGGCTTATAAAGTAATTAAATAACAAGCATGCCACAGCCGGGCATCTCGGCGACACCACATAAAGGGCTTATAAGGTAAATAAATAACAAGCATGCCACGATCGATGCGTGCGTGCGACACCACATAAAGGGCTTATATAAGAATAATCACAGTGAATATCCAGGAGGTAGAACCGTCCCAGGGGTACTCAATAATTCAAATAATGTAAATGCTTAGTCCATAATAATAGTAATCATAATCATCATGAGTCACAAGTCACGATCCATCTTCTGGTTTGGTAGTTTTTCCTCCGAAGACCGACACTAAGACCGACACTTGACCCATCCTGCATCGTAGTCCTTAACCATGGACACGGCTATTCAATAGATATAATCTCTGCAGAGGGTGTACTCTTTACCCACGAGTAACGGATTTCTTTAGTCCATCGGGACTAATTCCGTCTCTGATCTTTTGATCGAAAAACACACCGCAATCAAGACATTACCGGCCTTAACTTACGGTGTCTGGAATCACCCACGACACACGTTAAGCGAAACTCTAAGTGGGGAGGCTACAACCTCGATTAGCATGGGATCACAAAATTTATACCGCGCGCAAACTAGGGGAGCTACCCCTTCGGCTCCAACCGAAAACACCCATGCCCCCGGACCAGGTGGCATGCCTACCGGAGGCCTCCGGTATCTTCCACCATGGCCTCTCTGTACGGTGTGTGCTAGGAAAGGGTTGATAACTTACTAAACCGTACCCTACCTGTGGCAGGGACAAGTGGTAGTACGAAACAAGTATGGGGGTTACTAGAACAAGAGTCGATCTACGGTCGACTAAGGAGGTTTAAGTATTCCCTGCATGGTTAGGATAACAAATATGTTTCAACCAACAGAAAAATCACCACTCATCATACCTCACTATGCCGTACCGGACACAACCTCTCGACGAAGACTGGAGACAAGCTCGTGTCTACCCAAGACAGAGACTTTCCCGAATTCCGTCCGGTAGGCATGAAAGGTATACGAGGGTGATTACTATCACAAACATATCAAATTCCAACAGCACGAAATCATCAATATGCACTTATGAGTATGATTATATCGTCACAAAAAAAATAATGGATACTCTGTGTCAAGGTGGTGTTGTAACCGTTATCAAACAACACACAACAATATTATGCCAGGGTTCAGAATGCTTGCCTTCAAGAGTATGCAAAATGGGGTGCACTTTTTTGAAACTTGCCTTCATCTTCAAAAATCCTATTTAAGAAAACTTGAATTAAAAAATAGTTTCAAAACAGTACAAAAAAGTTGTTTGGAAAATTTTCAAATAAATATGAAAATAAACTAGACCAAATTTTAGAAACAACAGAAAAAGAATCAAATCAATTGGACTTATATTTAAAAAGTTATAGCCAGTCAAAGTTTAGTCAAAATCTGTTTTTAATAAAAAAAAGAAAAGGAAAACGGTTCGGGGGGGCTTAAGCTTTCTGCTTAGCGAAGACGTATTCGGTGGAATACGCTACCACTTAAACCATGATTTGGCGGGGCTGGGTCACTGACAGTGGGTCCCTTGGGCCCACTGGTCAGGTTTGACCAGTCGCCCGTGCCTCCTTTCTCCTCTGGCCGAACAGAGGCGGTGCTCCGGCGATCGCCGTCGACGAACGGCGGCTCCCCACGGGACTCCGAGGCCAGGGATGGATCCGCCAGTCCAGGGAGGTCCTCCCAGTGGTCGCTAGGTTGGCGGGGGTGGAGGGGGTCGCCGGCGGCGAGCTCTGCGGCGGAGGTGGCTTCGGGAGGATTTGGAGGTTTGGGCTATGGTGGTTCCCGGTCGCATTTGAGAGGTTGGGCAGCTTCGCAAGGTCGAGGGGAAGAGGATGGTCTCACTGGATGGACTGGGGAGGCTCAGCTCGCGACGCACGGCACAGGAGTGTGGCGGCGACCGAACTGGCCGGAGAGGAGGAAGAAGGCCTCCCCCCGTCGATTGCTGGCTGTGGGAGCTCCAGGGGGATGGCTTGAGGTTTCCTGAGGGCCTAGACGAGCTCGGGGTTCCTTTTTATAGGCGGCCGAGGTCGGTTCCGTGGCGGCCGTGGATAGGAACGGCGAACCGCTGCTGTAGGTGCAGGGCGATGGCGTGGCGGCGACAGGCGAAGCGACGGCTCGAGGATGAGCTCGAGCTGTTCCAGGGCAGCGGGCTGGAGTGGCTTTGGGCGGGCGCCGTCCATGGCAGAGGCGCCGCTGCTGCGGCCGCTGCTGGGGTGGGGGCGTGGGGCGAGGAGGGGCCAGGCGGCTTTGCGAGGGGAGGAGGTCGGGCGCGGCTGCGGCGAGAGTGGATCGTAAGCGAACGCGGAGGCGTAACGAGACGCGGCGACTTGGGCGGATGCACGTGCAAAACGCGCGCTCTGGCCGCGCCCAGAGCACGCACGCCAGGCGCTCGACGAAATGCCAACTTGTGCTAGAGGGCTCTAATCCACATGAGGTTTAGCAGGGTGGGGTTATAGACAAAGGTAGAGCCATGAGACATGCTGTTTAGGCAAGGCAAGCAGGTTCAACATGTAAACTAGGTTTTATGCCAATTCTGTTCATGCACTTAAGGTGTTTGACAGAATGCTATGGTCATCTAGGCATCTCTTGGGGTGGCCAAAAACTCCAGATCATAGTCTCTTTGGATGATAAAGAGGGTGGCAAGGTTAGTTGGGCAAAACCAGAAACTTGTTAGTGCAAGTTTTGAGAAAACCAAATCTCAAGAAACTAAAGGTCATAATTTCATGGACCAAAAATGCTCCAATGGGTCCATTCTCCTGGACTTAAGGGTTTGGTAGGGAGGACTATAAGCAGGAAAAGGCTCATGGTCACTAGAGCAAAATAAATTAGGGTTGCAGTAGAAAACACCCAACTGGGCCACAGAGCAAAAGAGGATGCTTTGCTCAAATCTTTTAAAGGACACCAGTGGGTTTTGGCATAAAGTTGAATTATATGCATCTATTGACATCTCCAAATACTTGGTAAAATTTTTAAAGAAATATTAAATAGGTTGTAGTGCAAAATTACCAACTGGACCAGTTTTGAAAACTTGGGGTAGAGCTCAAAATCTCCAATGACTAAAATATATTTTTGCATAAAAGTGATGTGGAAATATCACATGACATCCCCAAATTTTGGTTGGAATTTTAAATAAATTTATCAAAGGGTTGCAGTGCAAAAGAGGCTCTAAAACTTATGAAACACCATTTTAAAAGAAATTAAGTTCAAGGAAAATAATTTCAGAAACAATTCCACTGATAACAAGAAATGGTCTTGGGAAGATAAACAAGTCCAACAATATTTTTGAAAGGTTTCCACCTAGAAGGAAAAACTCAAAATTCAGAGGGACAGAGTGATCTGAAATTTAAAAGATAAACCCAGAAAATAAAAATTTAATTTCCTGGCAAAATTTTAATTAATAAATCAAGGTCAAAATTTTGGGGTGTTACAGAGAAACTCCTTCTCTAGAAAGGATCCACTTTTAGCAATGGATGTCTTTCCTTCGGATCTGTGATAGAAGGTGTACCCAATAGTCTCCTTTGGGTATCTTATGAAGACACATTTCTCTGATTTTGGTTCGAGCTTATCAGGTTGAAGTTTTTTCACATAAGAATTGCAGCCCCAAACTTTAGGAAACGATAATTTGGGTTTCTTGCCAAACCACAGTTCATAAGGTGTCATCTCAACAGATTTAGATGGTGCCCTATTTAACATAAATGCAGCCGTCTCTAAAGCATAACCCCAAAACGATAGCGGTAAATTAGTAAGAGACATCATAGATCGTACCATATCTAATAAAGTGCGGTTACGACGTTTGCACACACCATTATGCTGTGGTGTTCCAGGTGGCGTGAATTGCGAAACTATTCCGCGTTGTTTCAAATGAAGACCAAACTCGTAACTCAAATATTCTCCACCACGATCAGATCGCAGAAACTTTATTTTCTTGTTACGATGATTTTCCACTTCACTCGGAAATTCTTTGAACTTTTCAAATGTTTCAAACTTATGTTTCATCAAGTAGATATACCCATATCTGCTCAAATCATCTGTGAAGGTCAGAAAGTAACGATACCCACCGCGAGCCTCAATATTCATCGGACCACATACATCAGTATGTATGATTTCCAATAAATCTGTTGCTCGCTACATTGTTCCGGAGAATGTAGTTTTAGTCATCTTGCCCATGAGGCATGGTTCACAAGTACCAAGTGATTCATAGTCAAGTGATTCCAAAAGTCCATCAGAATGGAGTTTCTTCATGCGCTTTGCACCAATATGACCCAAACGGCAGTGCCACAAATAAGTTGCACTATAATTATCAACTCTGCATCTTTTGGCTTCAATATTATGAATATGTGTGTCACTACTATCGAGATTCAACAAAAATAGACCAGTCTTCAAGTGTGCATGAACATAAAAGATATTACTCATATAAATAGAACAACTATTATTCTCGGATTTAAATGAATAACCATCTCTCATCAAACAAGATCCAGATATAATGTTCATGCTTAACGCTGGCACCAAATAACAATTATTCAGGTCTAAAACTAACCCCGAAGGTAGATGTTGAGGTAGCGTGCGAAGCGGCGATCACATCGACTTTGGAACCATTTCCCAGCGCGCATCGTCACCTCGTCCTTAGCCAATCTTCGCTAATCCGTATTCCCTATTTTAAGTTGCAAATATTAGCAATGTAACCAGTATCAAATACCCGGTACTCATGCAGTATTAGTAAGGTACACATCAATAACATGTATATCACATATACCTTTGTTCACATTGCCATCCTTCTTATCCGCCAAATACTTGGGGCAGTTCCTCTTCCAGTGACCAGTCCCTTTGCAGTAGAAGCACTCAGTCTCAGGCTTAGGTCTAGACATGGGCTTCTTCACTTGAGCAGCAACTTGCTTGCCATTCTTCTTGAAGTTCCCCTTCTTCCCTTTACCCTTTTTCTTGAAACTGGTGGTCTTGTTGACCATCAACACTTGATGATCCTTCTTGATTTCTGCCTCCGCAGCCTTTAGCATTGTGAAGACCTCGGGAATCGTCTTATCTATCCGTTGCATGTTATAGTTCATCACGAAGCTTTTGTAGCTTGGTGGCAGTGATTGAAGAACTCTGTCAATGACACTATCATCAGGAAGATTAATTCCCAGCTGAGTCAAGTGGTTGTGGTACCCGGACATTACGAGTATATGTCCACCGATGTAACTATTCTCCTCCATCTTGCAGTTGTAGAACTTATTGGAGACTTCATATCTCTCAATCCGGGCATTTGCTTGAAATACTTCATATCTCATATGCTCCATGACGTTCAAAACGTCGTTGAAGTCCCGGTTCTAAGCCGTAAAGCATGGCACACTGAACTATCGAGTAGTCATCAACACGCGACTGCTACGCATTCACAATCTCTGCAGATTGCTTGACGCGGTGGTACACCTAGCGGTGCTTCCAGGGGCGTAATTCTTACGTGCGGCAATGAGGATAATCCTCAAATTACGGACCCGATGCGTGTAGTTGCTAACATCATCTTTCAACTTAGCTTTCTATAGGAACACATTAAAATTCAAAGGAACGATGCACGGGCCATTGATCTACAACAACATAGACATGCAAAATACTATCAGGTACTAAGTTCATGATAATTTAAAGTTCAATTAATCATATTACTTAAGAACTCCCACTTAGATAGACATCCCTCTAATCATCTAAGTGATCACGTATGTGATCCAAATCAACTAAACCATGTCTGATCATCACGTGAGATGGAGTAGTTTCAATGGTGAACATCACTATGTTGATCATATCTACTATATGATTCACGGTCGACCTTTCGGTCTTAGTGTTCCGAGGCCATATCTGCATATGCTGCTCGTCAAGTTTAACCCGAGTATTCTGCGTGTGCAAAACTGGCTTGCACCCATTGTATGTAAACGTAGAGCTTATCACATCCGGTCATCACGTGGTGTCTCACCACGACAAACTTTCGCAACGGTGCATACTCAGGGAGAACACTTATACCTTGAAATTTAGTGAGAGACCATCTTATAATGCTACCGCCGAACTAAGCAAAATAAGATGCATAAAGAATAAACATCACATGCAATCAATATAAGTGATATGATATGGCCATCATCATCTTGTGCCTTTGATCTCCATCTCCAAAGCACCGTCATGATCACCATCGTCACCGGTAGCGACACCTTGATCTCCATCGTAGCATCGTTATCGTCTCGCCAACTATTGCTTCTACGAATATCGCTACCGCTTAGTGATAAAGTAAAGCAATTACATGATGATTGCATTTCATACAATAAAGCGACAACCATATGGCTCCTGCCAGTTGCCGATAACTGTGTTACCAAACATGATCATCTCACACAATAAAATTTAGCATCATATCTTGACCATATCACATCGCAGCATGCCCTGCAAAAACAAGTTAGACGTCCCTACTTTGTTGTTGCAAGTTTTACGTGGCTGCTACGGGCTCAGCAAGAACCGTTCTTACCCACGCATCAAAACCACAACGATTTTTCGTCAACTGTGTTGTTTTAACCTTCAACAAGGACCAGGCGTAGTCACACTCGATTCAACTAAAGTTGGAGAAACTGACACCCGCTAGCCACCTGTGTGCAAAGCACGTCGGTAGAACTAGTCTCGCGTAAGCGTCTGGCGTAATGTCGGTCCGGGCCGCTTCATCCAACAATACCGCCAAATCAAAGTATGACATGCTGGTAAGCAGTATGACTATTATCGCCCACAACTCTTTGTGTTCTACTCGTGCATATAACATCTACGCACAGACCTGGCTCTGATGCCACTGTTGGGGAACACAGTAATTTCAAACAATTTCCTATGCACACGCAAGATCCATCTAGGTGATGCATAGCAACGAGAGGGGAGAGTGTTGTCCACGTACCCTCGTAGACCGAAAGCGGAAGCATTATGACAATGCGGTTCATATAGTCGTACATCTTCATGATCCGACCGATCCTAGTACCAAAAGTACGGCACCTCCGCAATCTGCACACGTTCGGCTTGGTGACGTCCCACAAACTCTCGATCCAGATGAGTGTCGAGGGAGAGCTTCGTCGACCTGACGCGTGATGACGGTGATGATGAAGTTACCGGCGCAGGGCTTCGGCTAAGCACTACAACGATATGACCGAGGTGGAATCTATGGAGGGGGGCACCGCACACGGCTAAGACAACTGTTAACTTGTGTGTCTATGGGGTGCCCCCTCCCACGTATATAAAGGAGTGGAGGAGGGGGAGAGCCGGCCCTCTCATGGCGCGCCCCAAGGGGAGTCCTACTCCCAACGGGAGTAGGATTCCCCTCCTTCCCTAGTTGGAGTAGGATAGGAAGGAAGGAGGAAAGAGGGAGAAGGAAAGGGGGCGCTGCCCCCCCCCCTTCCCTAGTCCAATTCGGACCCAAGGGGGAGGGGTGCGGCGCCTGCCCTGGACACCCCCCTCTCTCTCTCTTTCTCCACTAAGGCCCATATGGCCCATTAGAATCCCCGGGGGGTTCCGGTAACCCCCCGGTACTCCGGTAATTGCCCGAACTCACCCGGAACCATTCGAAGTCCAAACATAGTCGTCCAATATATCAATCTTTATGTCTCGACCATTTTGAGACTCCTCGTGATGTCCGTGATCACATCCGGGACCCCGAACAACCTTCGGTACATCAAAACACATAAACTCATAATACCGATCGTCACCAAACGTTAAGCGTGCGGACCCTACGGGTTCGAGAACTATGTAGACATGACCGAGACTCATCTCCGGACAATAACCAATAGAGGAACCTGGATGCTTATATTGGTTCCTACATATTCTCTGAAGATCTTTATCGGTCAAACCGCATAACAACATCACGTTGTTCCCTTTGTCATCGGTATGTTACTTGCCCGAGATTCGATCGTCGGTATCTCAATACCTAGTTGAATCTCGTTACGGCAAAGTCTCTTTACTCGTTCCATAATGCATCATCCCACAACTAACTCATTAGTCACATTGCTTGCAAGGCTTACAGTGATGTGCATTACCGAGAGGGCCCAGAGATACGTCTCCGAAACACGGAGTGACAAATCATAATCTCGATCTATACCAACTCAACAAACACCATCGAGACACCTGTAGAGCATCTTTGTAATCACCCAGTTACGTTGTGACGTTTGACAGCACACTAAGTGTTCCTCCGGTATTCGGGAGTTGCATAATCTCATAGTCATAGGAACATGTATAAGTCATGAAGAAAGCAATAGCAACAAACTAAACGATCAACTGCTAAGCTAACGGAATGGGTCAAGTCAATCACATCATTCTCTAATGATGTGATCCCGTTAATCAAATGACAACTCATGTATATGGCTAGGAAACTTAACCATCTTTGATTCAACGAGCTAGTCAAGTAGAGGCATACTAGTTACACTCCGTTTATCTATGTATTCACACATGTACTAAGTTTTTGGTTAATACAATTCTAGCATGAATAATAAACATTTATCATGATATAAGGAAATATAAATAACAACTTTATTAATGCCTCTAGGGCATATTTCCTTCAAGAATAAGTTGTGTTTTTGCCCAAAGAACTGCGAGCCACAATTCAGAAACATATTTTGAGTGCTCCAGCAGCACTCAGGCTTAATCGAAAATTCGGCTTGATAGTTCTACAAAACATCAACCAATTCGAGGGCTAATGATGCGGTCACCTATTACAGGTAGGGTCAAGGACACATCATTTGGGGCCCACATGGGGCCCATCACCACCATGGGTAGGTCCCTAGACCATGCCAGCATTCGGATGCATACTTCAGGAAATCCACTCGGCCAACTCGACTGCACTTGGACGACCACTTGCCACTCGGCAGATGAACCATCACTTGGACCACGGAGTCAAGCGGGCCTCGTCGGAGCTGCAACAATCGAGGAATCCTAAATCATCTATTAAACAAAGTCATGACTACCGTTACCATTAACTGCCGTAGTAGAGGCTCATAACACCTGTAACTGATGCATTCAGTGTCATTTAATGCCCGGGCGATGTGGAGAATGTGGGGCTGTGGCACACTCTATATAAGCCGCACCCCCCTCCATGATCCGACACGAGTAATCTCTGTAACCATATCCATCAAATCAAAGCAAGCCTCTGGGAATGAGACGTAGGGTTGTTACCTTCCCCGAGATGGGCCTGAACTCGTTAAACACCGAGTGTTACACCTGCGCCATAGCTAGGGTCTGCCCCCCTTATCCGTACCCCAAGTACTCATTGTCGGTGTCAAAACCAGCTGATCTCGGGTAGGGGGTCCCGAACTATGCGTCTGAGGATCGAAGGTAACAGGAGGCGGGGGACAATATGTTTACCCAGGTTCGGGCCCTCTTAATGCAGGTAACACCCTACTTCCTGCTTGATTGACTTTGATGAGTATAGGGGTTACAAGAGTTGATCTACCTCGAGATCGTAATGGCTAAACCCTAGATGTCTAGCATGTATGATTTGTGATTGCCTCTACGGACTAAACCCTCCGGCTTATATAGACACTGAGGCGGCTAGGGTTGTACAGAGTCGGTTTATAGAGAAAGGAAACTACACATCCGATCGCTAAACTTGCCGTCTACGCAAAGGAGACTCCCATCCGGACACGGGGGAAGGCCTTCTGTCTTGTATCTTCACGGCCCATCAGTCCGGCCCATGTCACATAGTCTGACTATCCAAGGACCCCTTAATCCAGGACTCCCTCAGTAGCCCCTGAGCTTGCCTTCAATGATGATGTAGTATCCGGCTTTATGTCTTCGGCTTTGCAATGCGGGTTCTCCATTATACTTCGGATCGACGATAGTTCAGCTCCACATCAAATATAATGTCCTATTGATTCTTTGCCGTCGTTGCCTCGGCTTCCATGTGTCAAACGAATGCAAACGGTCGAGGTATCTTTTACAAATAACCCCTTGACCATGGAGGGAAGGACTCTATTTAAGGAGATTAGATCTCAGATGCCATTCCACACCACGCGGACATCCTTAGAACTCGCCATAGGTAATCGTCCAAACATGGCCAGTGCTCCGAGCTCTTCCTCACGTCCCCACGGCCCTCAATAAGGATACTGGGAAAGCTGCTCGGTGTCCCATGCCCGTCTGAGTAAACTTCACACGCAGGGGTATTTTCCTCCCGCGGATCTAGTCTCCGTTCGGGCTGGATTAACTTTCCTCAATGGAAAAGCCATGGCGGAGAATTTCCCCTATCCTTCTAAAGGAGAGCGGGTGTGCTTCGTTTTCTTTCTTCTGAGAGGCGTAGGATTCCCTATCCACCCTTTCCTCAGAGGTCTCCAGGAGTATTATGGCCTCCAACTGCACAATCTGACGCCAGGCTCCATCCTGCATATCGCGGGCTTCGTTTCTCTCTGCGAGCTGTTCCTAGGCTGTGAGGCCCATTTCGAGCTATGGCGGAAATTCTTCTGCCTCGTCCCCCGCTCCCAAAAGGGATCTATATTCGAGGTGGGCGGGACCAAAGTATGGCGCATAGCTGGGACAGGATACCTGTCCGGCACTCCAAAGAAGGCACCCGAAGAGTGGCCCTTGGAATGGTTTTATATTGAAGACGTCGTTCTTCTGGACCCAATCCGGCGTGGACTTCCCAAATTCTCTAGCGCTCCTTTAAAGAAGCACGCCAGCTGGCGTCCCCGAAGCCTCGAGGAAGAAGACGGTGTGGAGGTCGCGAGATTAGCAAGCAAGATCAGAGTGCTTGCTAACTCTGGGTTGCCTATAATTGAGGTAATGGAGATTTCAATAACACAATTCTTTCAGCCGCTCCAATCTAGAGGCTTTCCAATGTGGAATTACAATGGGGAGGACGATGCCCCCTGCTGTTCCGCAAGAACATCCTGCATAACTTTGCCGCCCTGGCCACCATTTTAGTTGACCTTTACAAAGGGGAAAAGGAAGACTTCACTCGCATGAAATGTCGGGAAGGTTTTTCCATGTATAACCCCATCGAGTGGGTGAGTTTTGTTTTTGATTATCGGCCTCACTCAATCTTTTTCCTAAGTTATGCTAGTCGAATCTAATCCGGCTACTTTTAACAGGAGTGGAGAAAGGTCATCGAGGGGGTATACAGCCCCGCTCCGTAGCCAGAGGACCATGTTCGAGACCTGGATCCCGGATATGAAGAAGATCCGGATATATTTATAGAACCTAAGGAGGGGGTCTTCTATCAGATGAGTTACGACGGCACAGAAGTGGCCATTATAGCCGATTACCCCGGTCTCCTCTGTAAGCATAACAGTGTCTGGAAAATACGATTATGCACCAACAATGATTGTTAAATATGCATTGTTATGTTTACAGCTGCAGGATTGGCCGATAAGTTGGAGGAGAGGCTGAAGGCTGCTCAGACGGACAAACAACATGCCGAAGGGCAAGAAGCCGCTAGTCAACGTGTATTAACACGGACCATTAATGAGAATAACAAGCTACTGGATGCAAACATCAAGCAAGCCGAAGAGCTAAAGGACGTAAGAGCCCAACTGTCGGATGCCTTGAAGGAGAACAGAAACCTGAAAGGCAACATATTTAGTATGTCCTTGAACCTAACTTTCATATGATCCCCTGATGGAAAGTTTTACGAGATTGTTCCTGTAGGTGTATTAACTAGGCGGCCCGAGGGAGAAGTGCCGAATTTCAAGGCAACTTGCTGCAAGAGTTGTCCAAAGTGCACGAGCGAGCTTGGAAAGCAATGAGGAACATGGCTAAGGCTTTATGGCCATCGGATTCCCCTCCGGGGATGATGGAGGAGCTTGTGAATTTTTTTAAAGGAGCTCGTCTTCATTTTAAGTTATGGAAGGCATCAGCATGTCGAGAAGGTGCACGAGAAGCTTGGGCCATGGTGAAAACACGATATTCTGGAATTGATCCGAATCATATGGCCCGGGTCGGACCTCGGGGGCCAGACAGACAAGAAATTCCAGTTAGCTTGGTGTACGACCAAATAAAGACAACCGCCAAATTTTCACAACAGGACTGTAAACTAGATAGCCTGATAGATGATATAGATAAAGAGTAGGCGTTTGATTCCATGTAACAATATACTCTACCATTAAACTTATCTCCGGCCGAAATTTAAAAGATTGTCATGGCAGACCTGCCGCTTCACCCTTCAAAACCCAAGGGTTGGAGTGTTTCTGAATACTATATTATGGTAAACACTAAGTATGTTCGGAAAACAGGCAATCCGGTCATAGTGCTTGAACAGACAAACTGTATTCGGGGAGTTATGTTATATTACTTTTTAATGTAAGAAACATCTTCCAGAGAGAATAGTTCCATTAAGGGTTCCTCTCCCTGGGTCAGCATGCATTATTTATGCATTCCTAAGCCGTGATGCGAAAGAATCACAGGAGTTCTTGTACTTTGAGAGTTTATATTGCAACAAAGGCAGTTCGTCGTTTGTCCACTGACCAATTATTCTCTTAAGAACGCTAGCTTTCGGCTTCACCTGTCTGAGGTACATGTCCGGATGACCCGGTTGTAACAATCGCAGAGGTGCTGCCTTTATGCCCTAGCCAAACAAGCGGGGACCTAGGGCGTAAGTATAGGAGCCAGGCAACCCATCTTGGCAAAAACTTAAGACATAGAGGTGCATATAATGGCGAAGACAGGACGTATATGAGCAAACAACACATATATATATGGTGATCTTTATGCTCAAAATAATAATAAGCTTCTATTGAGAGAAGCCCCCAGTTACGATGGGGTGTGTACATTTAAGGGGGTATACCCCTCAAGTGTGCGGCTTACCCAAACAAACGCTAGAAATCGTAAAAACGAAAGAAAGAAAGAAAAGAAAAATTCAAAAGGAGAAAAAGGGGACGCACAAAGTTGTATGTCCGGACTTAGGCGTAGAATCTTCGGAGCCGAGCAGCGTTCCATGGATTCGGCTCTAAGAAATTATCCGATGCATTGCGAAGGCGATAGGCTCCTCAGTGAGAACTTCATCTATAATGATGGGACCCTCCCATTTGGGCTTGCGCTTGTCCTTTTTCTTCTCCGGTAAGCATACAATGAGTTTGCCAACGTTATATGTCTTCGCCGGCACTTCTCTGATTTGGTATCTTTGAGCCTATTGTTGGTAAAATGCGGAACGGGATTTTGCGACATCGCACTCCTCCTCTAGGCCATCTAAGTCGTCTTGCCAATCGAGCTCAGCCTCTCTCTCCTCATACATGCGCACTCGAGGTGAGTCATGAATAATGTCGTAGGGCAAGACGACCTCTACGTCGTACACCATGAAGAATGGTGTGTATCCGGTCATGCGGTTGGACGTGGTTCACAGCCCCTAGAGTACGGAGTGGAGCTCCTCGACCCAGTGTTTATCCGATTCCTTTAGGGATCACACTAGTCTGGGTTTGATGCCTCTCATTATCAAGCCATTGGCACATTCGACCTGACCGTTTTGTTTGAGGGTGATATACGGAGGCGTAATCGAGTTTGATACCTAGATTAGCACACCAATTTTTCACCTCATCGGCTGTGAAATTAGAGCCGTTGTCAGTAGTAATGCTATGTGGGAAACCATAATGGTGTACAGCATCGGGGATAAAATCTATCACTGATCCGGCTTCAGCCGTTTTTACTGGTTTGGCCTCTACCCACTAAGTGAATTTATCCACCATAACCAGTAAATATTTATTCTTATGGCTTCCCCATTTAAGGGTCCGACCATGTACAGCCCCTGCATCATGAAAAGGCCAAGTAATGGGGATTGTTTGTAGGGTAGTGGGCGGCATATGGCTTTGATTGGCAAAAAGTTGGCATCCAACACATCATCAGACAAGGTCCCGAAAGCATCTGCTCGGGCCGTGGCCAAAGCTTGTCTGCACGGAAGGGCTTACGTACAAGGGCCTGAGTTGCGGCATGATGGCCGCCAAGACAAGCGTGTATTTCGGCCAAGAGCTATCGTCCCTCCTCTTCGGAGATACATCTTTAAAGGACTCCAGTAGTACTTTTCTTGTAGATTTCTCCTTCATGAACCTTTTAGGCCTTCGAACATCGAACTATGTGACGGGCCTCGTTCTGGTCATCCGGGAGCTCCCGCCTATTAAGGTAGGCCAGGAAGGGTTCAGTTCATGGGGCTATTACTGCCATGATTACATGGGCGGACGGCATTGGTTCGGTGCCCGAGCCCTCGATGATATCCGAATCATGTCCGGCATCTGGGGGTGTAATTGTCGCTGGACTGGTATTTCCGCTCTCGTCCTGCCATGCCACGAATGGCTTGAAAAGCCTTTCCACAAAGGTGTTAGGCGGGACGGGGTCGCGTTTAGAGCCCATTCGATCAAGGATGTCCGCTGCTTGATTACTGTCTCGGGCCACGTGATGAAACTCGAGCCCCTCAAACCGAGCTGATAGTTTTAGTACGGTGTTGCGGTAGGCCGCCATCTTTGGATCTTTTGAATCGAATTCTCCGTTTATTTGGTATATTGCAAGGTTCGAATCCCCGCGCACCTCGAGGCGTTGTATGCCCATAGAAACAGCCATCCAGAGACCATGCAGTAGTGCCTCATATTCGGCTGCGTTATTGGAGTCTGTATACATGATTTGTAATACATAACGGACTGTGTCCCCTATAGGGGATGTTAGGATCACACCAGCCCCCAATATGGCTAACATTTTAGAGCCGTCGAAGTACATCACCCAATTGGAGTATGTGCTGTACTCTTTAGGGAGTTCGCCTTCTGTCCATTCGGCGACAAAGTGGGCCAACACCTGAGATTTAATAGCTCGGCGTGGCTTGTATGTTATTTCAAATGGTAAGAGCTCGATAGCCCATTTGACAATGTGGCCGGTGGCGTCTCGATTGTTTATGATGTCATTGAGTGGTACCTCGGAGGCCACCGTGACCGGGCACTCTTGAAAGTAGTGTCGTAGCTTCCGTGATGCCATGAAGAACGCATATGCTATCTTTTGATAGTGCGGGTAACGGGATATGCATGGTGTCAGGACCGCCGATACATAGTATACTAGTTTTTGGAGCGGGGATTTGTGTCCCTCTTCCTCTCGTTCAACGACGAGCACGGTGCTCACCACCTGGTGAGTTGCAGATATATACAGCAGCATAGGTTCGCCGATGTTTGGTGCGGCAAGGATCGGGTTGTTTGCTAACAAAGTTTTTATTTCTTCCAACCCGGATGTGTCGGTGTACAAAAGTAGGGGCACACCTTTGTACCCCTTTACTTGTGCACGGGCACTCGGAGCCGCACGCCACGACCACACTAAGCAGGGCAGAGGAGGGTAGCCGGAGAGAAGCCGAAGCACAAGATGGCCAAGGCAACACCAAGACCAGAAACACCTAAAAGCAAGAGGGCGAGGTGGACTTCACCGGCAAGGCCCTTGCCGGGGCGGCCTCCGCAGCCCCGGCAAGAGCCTTGCTGGGGCAACTTGCCTGACGCCAGCAGAGTGAGCCACCCTTGAGCCCACGGGTTCCAACCCAACCAACTGCATTGGAACTAGGGCTCGGAAGGCACCTCCGTGGTAGCATGCAAGTCTTTGTCAAGATCATAAACATATGAGATCAGATGAGGACCAGAAGACGGCGACCCTCGGCGGGATCCTTGCCGAGGAGATCCACAAGACCCCCGGCAAGCGCCTTGCCGGGGACGACTGCAACGCCACGGCAAGACCCTTGCCGGGCCCCCGGCAAGGCCCTTGCCGAGGGCGTCAGCAGGGCCACAGCCAGGCCCGCGTCGACCAAGACTCCACCGCCATCCCCAGGTAGCTGCTAGCTCAACTAGCTGGGCAGGCACCTGCGTGGCGACGGGCGGCCCCTACGCCAACTCAGCAAGCACCTGCGCAGTGGCATGCAGATCTTTGTGAAGACCCTACCACCGCGCCACCTCAACTGCCTCCCTGCCTACATGGCGCCACATGCAGCACTAGCCTGGGCGTGTGTAGATGCAAGGCGAGGCGGCGACGGACGGGACGGGCCTCGTTTCTGTCCCCAATAAAGCTAAGGGACACCTAAGCTACGTATTAAATGCGTCTTGTCCTGTAACACGAGCGATAAGCTCGCAACATCAGAGACCTTTCCACCTCCACATGTGCCTTGTGGCAGCCCCTTTCAACTATAAAAGGAGGCCCATGGCATCTTGGAGAGGGATTCGCTCTTTTGAACTAGGCAGCCACCATAGCTAGTTCGAGAGCTCAAGAACTCTCAAATACACACCAAAGCAGGACTAGGGTATTACGCATCTTTATGCCCGAACACAGGTAAACGATCCTTGTGTTGACCGCTAATCCTGCTCTTCTCACAACCCCGCATACGGCAACCGTAGTAGGGATTCTTGTGATCCCATAGGTGTCGCTTTCCACCGACATCTTTGGCGCGCCAGAAGGGGCGCAATTGTGAGAATCTGGTCTAGTATTTAGCCTATCGGTTCTTCATCGCCATGGCTCCCAAGAAGAAGGCGACTAGGAGAAAACTTCACGCTACCGCAAGCTGAAGGATGCCAGTAGCGGCAATGTAAAAAAGCTAAGGCATCCAGAGCCTTGAGCAGTTTCCTTTTATACATGATTTTAGTGTCCTCGGAGATCCTACCTATGTATGGAAAACCCGCACGTAAAGGGGCCCTCCCGCAATTAGCAATGCCCTTGTTCTGTTTCGAGTCCGCTCAACAGCTCAAGCGGCCGCGTCGAGAGTGGTAGGATAGCCTTCCGCACTAGGCAACGCTCTCGATTCTGACATGAGTCAAGCTCGAAAGGTCAAGCGGCCGCGTCGGGGGCGGTGAGGTGGTTTGCCCGGCAGCAAGCACACCCGGCAGGCCAATGGGGATCCGTCCTCAAGACGCCGCCCTAGGATTACGAGCCGGCAAGCCTACCCGGTTAACGTAGGGTGGACATACAAAGGGAAATTGGACAGGAAAATAACATGCATTGTATCCAGAGTACTGCAGAGTTATATTACATCAAATTGTTGTTGTGGTTCTAACTAAAGATAGAGATTGTCTTGGTCATGAACCTGCAGCGGCGATAAGAAACGAGGTGCCTAATCCCGCCGCTGGCCCTCCACCCTTTGAATTCCCTCGATGAGGCTGATGATGGGCTCGATACGCTCCTTGAGCGGCGCGAGGTCACTGGCCTCCGGCAAGCTCTCCAGCGTGTCGTCGAAGTCAAGGGTGGGGTTCCAGTACGCCACCTTGGTGAGGACCTTGGTCATGGCACCCCGGCAAAGCCTTCGGTTCTCGTCGGCCAACAAAGCCGCCCTGTTGGAGTGGAACTGCTCCAGGGCCCCGAGAACACCCTCGAAGAACAGGGTCAGCTTGGCGTTGGTAGTCCCGCTGCGCTCTGGGGCGTACCTCACATTTGGCATCCCCATGGTAGCCAGCTGCGTGGTGATCCTGCCGGCGACGTCCTCGAGGCGGCTGATCCAGCGATTCTCGCCCTCCACGAAATCCTTGTGGCTGGCGGCTTCGTTCCTCTGCTACAGCTTCTCGGCCTCTAGATCCTTGGCCAGGGTCTCCTCCCGAGCCTTGGCCTCTGAGAGCATCTCCTCGAGGCCCTCCAGCTTCAGCTTGAGGTCTTTGATGGAGTTGTTGGCCTTGGAGAGCTCCCGGCCCCGCTGGCAGCGCGCCACGCCTCCGCCAGGGTGCCGTTGAGCGTGTCCTTCTCCTCGGACAGCTTCAGGGCCTGCTCCTTCAGCCCGTCCCGCTCCACCTCCAGCTCCTTCACCTTGCCAGCATGAACCAGAGCCTGGACATCGAGTGTCTTCCTGTGCCTCTGCTCCAGCTCTTGGGTCCGCTGCACGACAAGCTTCTCCACCTCCTCGTCCTTGGCGCGGAGTTTGGCGTCGAGGTCCGCCTCGCGTTTGGCGAGGTCCTCCTCCTGGGAGTTCAGGGCTCTCTTTGGGTCCGGCGGCACGAAGGCTGCAGCAGCTGCCAGCCCTCCACCATATCCTGGGCCTTCTCGATGTTGGCCAGCTTCATGGTGAGCTCCACGTCGCGCTTGGCCAGCTCGCGCTAGGTGGCCTTCAGCTCTTCACTAGCTTACCGGAACCAAGTCTGCACCTCAGCGACGCGTACCTTAAGGTCCGCCTCCGCCTTGTCCACCGTTGCCATCCTGGAATTGGCCTTGTCCAGGCGGGCGCGGTGGCACGCCTGGAGCTTCCGGAAATTGGCGCGCATGGCCTGGAGAAGCCGCTCCTCCCGAGAGCCGTCGCCACCAGCGCTCGGCTCGTCGACGACCTCGAGCCCGGCGGCGGCAAGCACCTCTTCGTCGAACACCTCTCCCTCGACGGGCGCCCTGGAGCTGGACGCCCCTGGGAGGTGGACGAAGAGGTCGTCAGTCACCCTCAGATACCCGCCGGAGCCGGAAGTAGCAGAGGAGGAAGGCTGGTCATCGACCACCTCCTCCTCAATGGCGGCCTTGCTGGCCTTCTCCTAAGAGGCCTTGCCGGGCTCCCCGGTAGGCCCCTTTGGTGGCGTCTTGGCGGCACCCTTGGCGGACTCCTCGGCAGCGACCTTCTCGGCCTCTGGGCCACAAGCGTCCTTGGCGACGTCCTCGATGATGGCATCTATGTCCTCCTGGTCCGCTGATGGACGATCTGGACACCAAAAAGGGAATGAGACAAAGCCAAGACCAAGAATCAGCGAGAAAAGAAAAAGAACAAAGACGAAAGGCGAGCGGCTTACCAGTGGCGGGCTGGGGAGCAGAGGTCCCCTCCCCACCAACATTTGGCGCCGAGGCAAAGCCACCGGCGACCGAGTTCTCCCCTCCCTCCTCCGTGTGCATGGGATCGGTGCTTGGCGCCCTTGTCAGGGACGCCCCTCGGGGCGGCGTGGTCGATGGAGGCGGCGTGTTAGGGGTAGCCTTCTGTGGCTCCTCCTACTGTTGTCCTCCTCCTGCGACTACGGCAAGGTCAGCATCAGGAGATCGTGCCCCCCAACACAAGTTGACGAGGGGTGAATGATGAACTTACACTGGGGCTATGCTGGGAATCTTGTCGGGCTGCTCGGCACCACCATTGGTGCCCTCAGAAGTACCACGGGGCTGATCGCCCGCCGAGGCTTTGGTCCTCTTCACCCTCTCGGCCAGCGTCTCCGCATCCCTGCAAAGATGATAACAAGTCAAGACAAGCGGTATAGATTGAGGGGACAGAGATGACAGAAAAGAGCAAGATACTTACTCGTCATCCACCTCCTCCTCTGTTGCTTTCCTCTTCCTCCTTGGGCTGAGGGACCCGAAGTCAAAGGTGACCCCCGCGTCGACGTCTGCCGGACGAGGGGAGGAGGGCGGAGTCTGCGCGCGCTTGGATGAAGAGGAGGCAAATGCTTTCTTCTTCGCCACAGCGGCCTTGACGACCTTCTTCGCCGCCGTGACCCTCGTCTGACACGCGGACTCCTCCGGAGACATTGGCCGCTTGTGTGATGGAAACGTCGGCTGCGCGAGAAGTGGCCCGCCACACGACTCGCCCTCTCCCCGTGACCGGAGGGTCAATAGCCCCAGCCTCCTCCTCTGATGACTCGTCGGCCACCTCCTCGACGAGAGGAGGCAAAGTGCCGGCGCTGCTGACCTCCCCAGCGGCCTCCGCCCACTAGGCGAGCTCCTTCTCCTCCGCCTCTGCCGCGGCCTTGTCCTCCACGCCACCGGCGCTGCCAGCCTCCTCGGCAAGCTTCGCCTCCATCGCCACAGCAGCGATGTAGTCCAGCTCTGCACAGGTGGTGTCTGGACGAGCCGTGGCTCACGGTGGCGATACCCCTACGTGCAAGGTGTCGAAGAACTCCTGCACTTGAATTCTCCGCTCGACCCAGCTCGGGTCAAGGCCTTCTTGCGTTGAAATCCGGCATCATGGCGATGATGTTGGTCCGGCGTGAGTTGTTGCTCAGCGGAACCACCCCTGCCGGCAACTTGAACAAGGGCCCCTTGGCGACCTTGCCGGCCTTCGCGGCCTTGCCGGTGAAAGTGCAACTATCCCTGGGTGGTTTTGGTAATTCCTAACAACATATAGCTCATTGAGCTAATGCTATTCCAAAATAAACATTTCAGGAAAGCTCAATGATTGGCATGGCATGGATTAGAAAGTGGACCCTTCAAAATGCTAAGGACAAAGGATTGGCTCAAGCTCAAAGCACAAGACACTACATTTTCTATTCTGGTGATCCAAGATCACATTGAGTCTATAGGAAAAGCCAATACTATTAAGAAGGGATGAGGTGTTGCTTAATGAGGATCTTGCTCAAAATGCTTAGTGATATGCTCAAAAACCCTCCACTAATTTCTCATATCCACATATGTCCTAAACCAAAACTCCCACTCAGCCCCACCGAAATTTCATATCCGGAACCACCGAGTTCAGTTGTCATAGCCACTGCTAGAAACCCTAATCAATTCGGTCTCACCGATAGGGATCTCGGTCCCAACGAGATGGGGTTGTAATCTCTCTGTTTCCTTTTTGTAACATTTCGGTCAAACCAAGATGAGCGGTCGGTCCCACCGAGATTGCAATGCACACTCTCTGTTTTCCCTTCGTAACGTTTCGGTCCAACCGAGATGAGCGAATCGGTCCCACCGAGTTTGCCTGACCAACTCTCTGTTTGACTATTACGAAAATCGGTCTCACCGAGTTTGTGTAATGTCGGTCTCACCGAGATTACGTTATGCCCTAACGCTAATGACATCGGTCCCACCGAGTTGATCCGGTCAGTTCCACCGAGAATCCTAACGCTCACATTTTGAACTAAATCGGTCCGACCGAGTTTCATGATTCGGTCCCACCGAGTTTGGTGATTTGTGTGTAACGGTTATATTTTGTGTGGATGTTATATATACCCCTCCACCCAATCTTCATTCATGGAGAGAGCCATCCGAACTTGCCTACACTTCCAATACATATTTTCTGAGAGAGAACCACCTACACTTGTGTTGAGGTCAAGATATTCCATTCCAACCACATGAATCTTGATCTCTAGCCTTCCCCAAATTGCTTTCCCCTCAAATCTTCTTTCCACCAAATCCAAATCCTGTGAGAGAGAGTTGATTGTTGGGGAGACTATCATTTGAAGCACAAGAGCAACGAGTTCATCATCAACACACCATTTGTTACTTCTTGGAGAGTGGTGTCTCCTAGACTTGCTAGGTGTCACTTGGGAGCCTCCGACAAGATTGTGGATTTGAACCAAGGAGTTTGTATGGGCAAGGAGATCGCTTACTTCGTGAAGATCTACTCCGAGTGAGGCAAGTCCTTCGGGGGCGACGGCCATGGTGGGATAGACAAGGTTGCTTCTTCGTGGACCCTTCATGGGTGGAGCCCTCCGTGGACTCGCGCAACCATTACCCTTCGTGGGTTGAAGTCTCCATCAACGTGGATGTACGATAGCACCACCTATCGGAACCACGGATAAAAAAACTATGTGTCAACATTGCGTTTGCTCCTTCAAACTCATCCCTTTACCTTCATATGCAATTGTTTTACATTCCGCTGCTATACTCTTAGAATTGCATGTGTAGTTGATTTCTTGACTTGTGCTAAGTTGCTAAAATCTGCCAAGAACTAAAATTGGGAAAAGGCTAGATTTTTATTTAGTCAAGTAGTCTAATCACCCCCCTCTAGACATACTTTTGATCCTACAAGTGGTATCAGAGCTTTGGTCTCTATTTGCTTTGATTTCCATAGCTTTTGGTGGTCATAGCCTTGGTTTCACAACCTAGGAGAGTATGGCATATAGCGAGGGAAATTACCACCGTAGAGGTCCTTATTTTGATGGTACTAATTTTGCTAGTTGGAAGCATAAGATGAAAATGCATATTCTTACATAACCCTGCCGTTTGGGCTATTGTGTCTATTGGCTTGCAAGGTGAATTCTTTGATGGGAGAGAACCGAACCGTGAAGCTATCGCCGAAGAATAGAAGATACTACAATACAATGCTCAAGCTTTTTATATTCTCTTCAATGGATTGTGCCCTGAAGATTCAACAAAATCATCCGTCTTGAGAATGCAAAGGAAATTTGGGAAGACCTGGACACTACTCCAATGAGTATACGACCCCCAACAAAAGAAGAGAAGATTCTCCCAAAAGAAGAAGTAGAAGAGAAGAATCACCACCAAGAGAAAGGAGGAGTAGAGATGATTGTTATGAACAAAGACCCTCTCGGAGAAGCAAGGACTCGGAAAGGAAGGAAAAGTCATCAACGAGCTACACAAAAAGAAGACATCAAGCTCATGTTGGTGAATAGGTATCCGGCTCTGACTCCGACAATCACTCCGAAAGAAGTTATCACTCCTCGACCAATATACTCAAGATGAAGGTGTTGCCGGTCTAGCACTTGTGTCAACCAACTCCTACGACATATTTGACTCACCAAATGAAGGAATTGAAAGATGCTTCATGGCCAAAGGTCCAAAGGTAACACATCCCGAGTATGTTGATTTCAATAGTGATGAAGATGATTTGCTAGGTGATGATGATTTACTTGTTGACAACTCTAGTGATGAAAACTATGATGAAACGTCCATTAATCATGCTAATCAAGATCAAATGAATGATGATGCTAAGAAGGAGATTGAGCGTCTAACTCAAGAACTAAACACTCTTAAGTTAGCTCATGAAACTACCTTGGAAAATCATCGAGAACTTTTAAAGACTCATGATAAGCTACCCTTTGAAAAGCTCAACCTTGAGCAAGAGCATGAGTTTTTAAAGTCAATCAATGATGATCTTCGCAAGAAAAGTTCTTCTTACATTGCCAAGCGTTTACTCTTGTCTACTTACATGCCACAAGTTAAATCTAGCAATAAGAACAAGAAAGATTCTTCATCTAGTAGTAACAACAATCATGCTAAATCCAATGTTGTTGCTTCTAGTAGTTCTCTTGATTCCACTAATGATTCTCTTAGCCAAGTTACGCTTGAGCAAGAAAATAGCTTATTGAAGGGAATCATAGAGAAAGGTGTTTACAAGAGTCTTGCGGGAAGTAAGCAATTTGAGGAAATTGTGTGCAAGCAAGGAAGACACCGGAAGAATCAAGGTGTTGGTTTTGAACGAAAGTTCAATGCCAAGGGAGTTGAGTGGGAAGAAGATCAATATCCCAAGACGAAGTTTGTTCCTCAACAAGAGAAGTATGATCCTACTTCTTTCAAAGGAACACAAGCTCAAGATGATCTTCCACCACAAGACCACTAGCAAAAAGGCAAGGACAAGCTACAAGAGGAAATTGATGCATTTGAAGAAGCACCTAAGGCTTTGGTCAAGTGGGTTCCCAAGTCTACATCAATTTCTACTTCATCAAGCACAACTATGATTCCGAGGATTCCCATCAAGATGATGTGGATCCCGAAGAAGAAGAACTAGAGAGTTCTTGAGGGTGACTCCGCCAACATACTTCACTCTTATCATTTTTGTGAGAACAAGCGCAAACAACTTCCATATCTTGCACTAGGTCAAGGAGTCACAAACCCTCTTGTTGGTAAGACAAGGGACAAGGTAACCTAATGCTTTCATGGACATCATCTTGTGTGTGCATCACTCTATGTCTATGGATATCCTTGTTTGTTCCTTGTGGGACTAACCCGTGTAGGTATTGAAAGTGCAACTCACTGCAAAGGATTGCTCCGAATGATCTACATCAACATTGAGCATCTACATCTTCAACACCTACATGAAGTCATCATCGACAAAACCCAAGGTTAGTTGATCCCTCTTAGGGGGGATATCACATCTAGGGGGAGCTTTGCTCAAATCAATGAGCTAAAGCAACTCAAATGTTGTGATCACAACAATGCTTTATGTAAAGTTGGTAACCCCACTTGTGCTTAAACGATGAGTATGACCTATGATCAAGTGTTCTCATTTGACTCCTAAGTCAATATACTCATATATAGATGACCTAGTCATCGCCAATTGCTTGATAGATGCTAGAATGTTTGTGCATGCTTTGTCACATATTTCATCTGCCATTTTATTGTGTGAGCATGTTGGTTGCATATTTTACTCATTCGAGGACATCCATTTGTTGCTTTGATTGTTTGGCTTATTCTCTCTTTGCCAAATGGATGGACAAAAATCCCTAAGAACACCCTCTAGCTATCTATGATTTTCTCGTCTCAAACTCTATTCATGCTACATCACAAAGTTTGAACAAGTCAAATTCGAACCACTCTGTCCGAGGAGCACTCGGAGATCCCGATTCGTCATAGACTTAAACCTCCAAAACCTCATTGTGCATCTCGGTCTGACTGATTCATCCTTTTCGGTCCTACCGAGTCACCAAGTTGATCTAGGGTGTTCAACCTTGGTGCAACCGATTAGAACTTCTCGGTCACACCTAGTTGTAGTAACTGCTTGCAGGTTTGCATCTCGGTGCCACCGAGTCGTTCCACTCGATCCACACCGGGTCAGTTAAATATACCGCCGGTCAAATTTTAGAAATTTCTCCGAACCCCTTCGCCTGCGCGTAACCTACTCTGCCTCCTCTGGTCTTCGGATCGTCCTCTCGTCGCCAGGGACCTCCCGCCGGTGGTCTCCGCCGCCATCAATGGAAATCTTCACCGCCCGTTCTTGCCGTAGCAAGTTCGTCGCCGAACTAGGGTATGAACTTGATCTTTGTGCTAATCCTTAACTCCGATTTTTAGCACATTGCTTTGCTATGATTGAAATCATCCTGTCCAGCGAAAACATCCCGTAGATTAGTTTTGATTTGAAAATTTAGGGTTAGGTCTCCGCCGAATTCATCTCAAACCGACCGAGTTGTAGAAATCGGTCTCACCGATTTTGGCTTAGGCCAGAGCACACGCATTTTCGGTCCGACCGAAAATTGAGAATCGGTGTGACCGAGTTTGATTCTCTGTGAAACCCTAGCAGTCTCGGTACTAATCAACTGTGACTCGGTCTGACCGAGTTCACTAGTTCAGTTCCAAAAGCTACTTCGGTATCACCGAGTTTACAAATCGGTAGATCCGAAATGCTTTCGTGAAGAACTAAAACTAAGTTTTGAAGTCATCTTTGGCAAAAACTCATGTACTTTGTGATGCTCATCTACTCTACCTCATCTATAACCTATCTGCTGTGGTCTCGCTAACAGTTTGCCTACAAGATGTCCGACCAAAGTGACAAATGAGAACAAGTCAGAACAGGTTGGGCTTGAGTCAGGGCACTAGTCCCTCTAGCAGCTATGATGAAGGCAGCAGGAGCACTCCAAGCAATCTACCAAAGGCTGCTACCAGGACAAGGAAGAAGAGGACTTCTGACTCTGAAGATGAAGATTATGTGGCTGCTGAAGATGAAGCCACTTCGAAGAAGAAAGTGCTAAAGAAATAGTATGGCTCAGCTGCTGCAACTAAGCCAGGTCTGAAAACAAAGATGCCAGCAAGAAGACAGCCCATGTCCAAGCCAAGAAAAGTTGCCACAGGAGAAACAATGAAATTCACTCTTGAACCCAGGGAAACTGGAGATGGCAAGAAGAGGAAAGAAAGAGTCAAGTAGACCATTGCCAGAGTTATTGGGAAGCCATCAATGATGAGAGATTCTGAAGAAGAGGAAGAGGAAGAGGATGCTACACCAGCACCCAAAGCTCAAAAGCTCATGGGAGATGCAATCAGATCAGGGGCTGCTCCATCTAAGCCCAAAGCTGCTCCCAATGCTACTGCTCCAGCTCCAAAACCAAAACCCAAGAGGAGCACTAGGAACATCCCTGCTGAGGAGAAAAACAAGGCCCCAGTGCCTCAAGCTGCTGAAGAAGAAGATGATGATGATTCTGTTGTTTTGAGGAAGTTGAAGCCCAAGATCCTTGATCACAATGATGCACACCCAGTTGCAGAGAACATGAAAATCAGGAAGGATTTAGGATTGAGACTATGGAGAGAGTCTGATCCATATGCTACCAGGAGAAGGACTGTTGTGGACTACAGATTCCACACTAAGGAACAACAGGACTTCTATGAGACAATTCTGCTTGACAAGAAGCCCATAGTGTGTGACATGAGATGGGTTGACTCGGAGTTCATCAAGGAGAATGAGGATCACTTCCCCGTGTATATGATAGCTTCAAAGGCATGTGGAGTTGATAAGTTTGTGGATCAGAAGTTCACCAAGTGGAATGATGAGCTCATTATGCAATTTACTCCACTGCACACTTCTATCCAGATGGAAGGATTGTGTGGATGTCTCGAGGGTACTAGGTACCAGCCTACATTGAAGAATGGGCTCAATCGATCAATGCTCCTAAAGAACATGAGGATGACTTGGATATCTATGCAAAGAAGAAGAAAGACCACAACTCTATGGCCAACATGTACAAAGAGATCCCAGATGCTGCTTTGGATACACACAAGTTTGGATCTATCCATTACCTGTTGTCTGGTCTGCCAACAATCAACTGGATCTTAAGGCACACACTGCTACCCAAGTCAGGTGATCACAAGATGATCAGAGGACATGATATAAACTTGCTGCACATATTTGATGTCCCATGAAGTTCAAGGTTATGAGCCTGATTGTGGAAACAATCAAGAGGACTGCAGCTGATCAAAAGAGAAGTTGTGGATATGCCCCACACATCCAAGAGCTCATCAACTCAAAGATGGGCAAAGGCAAGTACATTTTGGATAAGGAGCACCTGCCCATCTACCCTGAATTTGAGGACAACACTATTGTCATGACTGAGAATGAACCATCATCTGTGCAAGCACAAGAAAAGAGAGAGAAGGCTAAAGCTGAGAAGGCTGCAAAGATACCAACTGTGGAAGAGGCATCTCAGGTATTCTTGAAGAGCAAGAAAGACCAGCTTGGATATCTGATCCAATCCATTCTGATGATTGAGCAGGGCTTGGCGACCCTGACCAAGAACCAGGAGAGCTCGGAAAGGATTATTGAGACAAAATTATATGACCTTGATGTCAAGGTAACTAAAATCCAAACTGCGGTTGAGCAACTTCAGGAGGAAGCAGAGGAGAAGAAGGGCAAGTCTACCACAGATGCATTTGCTAGAGTGCCCAGAGGACAGAGGTCTCATTGTAGTGCCACCGACCGACACGAGAGCTACAAAGATCACGGCGCCCGGCCAGCTTCTGACTCAGTTCCAACTCCAGCAGCTACTCCACCAGCTCCAGCTACTTCATCAGAAGCCTTCGTCCTTGGAGTTCTCTCAACACCACCTCCCGAAGATCAAGCCTGAGAGTCGTTTAGCACTAAGCTTTTTCAAACTTTTTGGTAACTTGTTGCCAAAGGGGGTGAAAATGTATAGATCATAGGCTTCCAGAGAGAGAGTGTTGGTTTTTTATCTCTCTTTGCACTTATTTGGTTTGATTTTAAACTTTATTGCGTGCTTGTGTGAGCTACTTGTGAGATACCTGTTTGATCATATGCTACCCTTAATGCTTGTTGGATAATGCTATCTTTCATATCATATTATGATCTTTCACTTTGCTTGGTGATGAGTGCATGTTTTTAATCTCTATCATTTTGAGCCCTCCACCAAGATGTATGTGACATGAAAGAGTAACCCATGATCCTAATCGATTGTGCATTTGCATTCAAAGAAAATCTTAAATAATGCACAAATTTAGGGGGAGCTCTTGCTTATCACATACTTCTCAAAGCGACGATGTTTTTCAATACTATTTATCATTTGTCGAAGCTTTGATCTATATGTTGTCATCAATTACCAAAAAGGGGGAGATTGAAAGTGCAACTATCCCTGGGTGGTTTTGGTAATTCCTAACAACATATAGCTCATTGAGCTAATGCTATTCCAACATAAACATTTCAGCAAAGCTCAATGATTGGCATGTCATGGATTAGAAAGTGGACCCTTCAAAATGCTAAGGACAAAGGATTGGCTCAAGCTCAAAGCACAAGACTCTACATTTTCTATTTTAGTGATCCAAGATCACATTGAGTCTATAGGAAAAGCCGATACTATTAAGAAAGGATGAGGTGTTGCTTAATGAGGCTCTTGCTCAAAATGCTTTGTGATATGCTCCAAAACCCTCCACTACTTTCTCACATCCACATATGTCCTAAACCAAAAAGTCCAACTCGGCCCCACCGAAAGTTCATATCCAGAGCCACCGAGTTCAGTTGTCATAGCCACTGCCAGAAACCCTAATCAATTCGGTCTCACCGATAGGGATCTCGGTCCCACCGAGATGGGGTTGTAATCTCTCTGTTTCCTTTTCGTAACGTTTCGGTCAAACCGAGATGAGCGATCGGTCCCACCGAGATTGCAATGCAAACTCTCTGTTTCCCTTTCGTAGCGTTTCGGTCCAACCGAGATGGGAGAATCGGTCCCACCAAGTTTGCCTGACCATCTCTCTGTTTCACTATTACCATAATCGGTCTCACCGAGTTTGTGTAATCGGTCTCACCGAGATTACGTTATGCCCTAACCCTAATGACATCGGTCCCACCGAGTTGATCCAGTCGGTCCCACCGAGAATTCTAACGTTCACATTTTGAACTAAATCGGTCCGACCGAAGTTTCATGATTCGGTCCCACCGAGTTTGGTGATTTGTGTGTAGCAGTTAGATTTTGTGTGGATGCTATATATACCCCTCCACCCACTCTTCATTCGTGGAGAGAGCCATCGTAACATGCCTACACTTCCAATACATATTTTCTCGAGATGTAACCACCTACACTTGTGTTGAGGTCAAGATATTCCATTCCAACCACATGAATCTTGATCTCTAGCCTTCCCCAAGTTGCTTTCCCTCAAATCTTCTTTCCACCAAATCCAAATCCTGTGGAGAGAGAGTTGAGTGTTGGGCAGACTATCATTTGAAGAACAAGAGCAAGGAGTTCATCATCAACACACCATTTGTTACTTCTTGGAGAGTGGTGTCTCCTAGATTGGCTAGGTGTCACTTGGGAGCTTCCGACAAGATTGTGGAGTTGAACCAAGGAGTTTGTAAGGGCAAGGAGATCGCCTACTTCGTGAAGATCTACCCGAGTGAGGCAAGTCCTTCGTGGGCGACGGCCATGGTGGGATAGACAAGGTTGCTTCTTCGTGGACCCTTCATGGGTGGAGCCCTCCATGGACTCGCGGAACCGTTACCCTTCATGGGTTGAAGTCTCCATCAACGTGGATGTACGATAGCACCACCTATCGGAACCACGGATAAATAATCTCCGTGTCAACATTGCGTTTGCTCCTTCAAACTCATCCCTTTACCTTCATATGCAATTATTTTACATTCCGCTGCTATACTCTTAGAATTGCATGTGTAGGTTGATTGCTTGACTTGTGCTAAGTTGCTAAAATCTGCCAAGAACTAAAATTGGGAAAAGGCTAGATTTTTATTTAGTCAAGTAGTCTAATCACCCCCCCTCTAGACATACTTCCGATCCTACAAGATGTATCAGAGCTTTGGTCTCCATTTGCTTCAATTTCCATAGCTTTTGGTGGTCATAGCCTTGGTTTCACAACCTAGGAGAGTATGGCGTCTAGCGAGGGAAATTACCACCGTAGAGGTCCTTATTTTGATGGTACTAATTTTGCTAGTTGGAAGAATAAGATGAAAATGCATATTCTTGGACATAATCCCGCCGTTTGGGCTATTGTGTGTATTGGCTTGCAAGGTGAATTCTATGATGGGAGAGAACCGAACCGTGAAGCTACCGCGGAAGAATTGAAGATGCTACAATACAATGCTCAAGCTTGTGATATTCTCTTCAATGGATTGTGCCCCGAAGAATTCAACAAAATCAGCCGTCTTGAGAATGCAAAGGAAATTTGGGATGCTTTGATTGATATGCACGAAGGTACCGACTGGTCAAGGAATCGAAATTGGATGTGCTTCAAAGTCAACTTGACAAGTTCAAAATGAAGGATGGTGAAGGTTAACCATTTGAAAATGTACTCTAGGCTTGCTCTCATCACAAATGAGATTGCCGGCTTAGGAAGTGAAGAGATGACCGATGATTCAGCATGAAGAAGATCCTAAGAGACTTGGATGGAAAATATGATACCGTGTGCACATTGATCCAAATGATGCCCAATTACAAAGATCTCAAGCCAACGGAAGTCATTGGAAGAATTGTTGCTCATGAGATGTCACTCAAGGATAAGGAAGAGCTTCACAACAAGTCAAGTGGTGCTTACAAAGCCTCGTGTGATGCTCCCACATCATCAAGTGAGAAGCAAACCTACAATGAAGAATTGAGCTTAATCGTGAAAAACTTCAACAAGTTCTACAAGAGTAGAAGCAAATAAAAAAGCTCCAAGTCAAGGTCCAACAATGACAAAAGATCTTCTAGTCGTGAGCGAAATTGTTACAATTGTGGAAGACCCGGGCACTACTCCAATGAGTGTACGCCCCCAACGAAAGAAGAGAAGATTCTCCCAAAATAAGAAGTAGAAGAGAAGAATCACCACCAAGAGAAAGGAGGAGTAGAGATGATCGTTATGAACAAAGACCCTCTTGGAGAAGCAAGGATTCGGAAAGGAAGGAAAAGTCATCAAGGAGCTACAAAAGAAGACATCAAGCTCATGTTGGTGAATGGGTATCCGGCTCCGACTCCGACAATCACTCCGAAAGAAGTTATCACTCCGACTACGAATATACTCAAGATGAAGGTGTTGCTGGTCTAGCACTTGTGTCAACCAACTCCTACGACATATTTGACTCACCAAATGAAGGAATTGGAAGATGCTTCATGGCCAAAGGTCCAAAGGTAACACATCCCGAGTATGTTCATTTCAATAGTGATGAAGATGATTTGCTAGGTGATGATGATTTACTTGTTGACAACTCTACTGATGAGAACTATGATGAAACGTCAATTAATCATGCTAATCAATATAAAACGAATGATGATGATAAGAAGGAGATTGAGTGTATAACTCAAGAACTAAACATTCTTAAGTTAGCTCATGAAACTACCTTGGAAAATCATCGAGAAGTTTTAAAGACTCAAGATAAGCTACGCTTTGAAAAGCTCAACCTTGAGCAAGATCATGAGATTTTAAAGGCAATCAATGATGATCTTCGCAACGAAAGTTCTTCTTACATTGGCAAGCGTTTACTCTTGTCTACTTACATGCCACAAGTTAAATCTAGCAACAAGAACAAGAAAGATTCTTCATCTAGTAGTAACAACAATCATGCTAAATCCAATGTTGTTGCTTATAGTAGTTCTCTTGATTCCACTAATGATTCTCTTAGCCAAGTTACACTTGAGCAAGAAAATATCTTATTGAAGGGAATCATAGAGAAAGGTGTTTACAAGAGTCTTGCCGGAAGTAAGCAATTTGAGGAAATTGTGTGCAAGCAAGGAAGACACTTGAAGAATCAAGGTGTTGGTTTTGAACGAAAGTTCAATGCCAATGGAGTTGGGAAGAAGATCAATACCCCAAGACGAAGTTTGTTCCTCAACAAGAGAAGTATGATCCTACTTCTTTCAAAGGAACACAAGCTCAAGATGATCTTCCACCACAAGACGACAAGCAAAAAGGCAAGGACAAGCTTCAAGAGGAAATTGATGCATTTGAAGAAGCACCTAAGGCTTTGGTCAAGTGGGTTCCCAAGACTACATCAATTTCTACTTCATCAAGCACAACTACGATTCCGAGGATTCCTATCAAGATGATGTGGATCCCGAAGAAGAAGAACTAGAGAGTTCTTGAGGGTGACTCCGCCAACATACTTCACTCTTATCATTTTGGCGAGAACAAGTGCAAACAACTTCCATATCTTGCACTAGGTCAAGGAGTCACAAACCCTCTTGTTGGTAAGACAAGGGACAAGGTAACCTAATGCTTTCATGGACATCATCTTGTGTGTGCATCACTCTATGTCTATGGATATCCTTGTTTGTTCCTTGTGGGACTAACCCATATAGGTATTGAAAGTGCAACTCACTCCAAAGGATTGCTCCGAATGATCTACATCAACATTGAGCATCTACATCTTCAACACCTACATGAAGTAATAATCGACAAAACCCAAGGTTAGTTCATCCCTCTTAGGGGGGATATCACATCTAGGGGGAGCTTTACTCAAATCGATGAGCTAAAGCAACTCAAATGATGTGATCACAACAATGCTTTATGTAAAAGTGTAACCCCACTTGTGCTTAAACGATGAGTATGACCTATGATCAAGTGTTCTCATTTGACATCTAAGTCAATATACTCATATATAGATGACCTAGTCACTGCCAATTGCTTGATAGATGCTAGAATGTTTGTGCATGCTTTGTCACATATTTCATCTGCCATTTTATTGTGTGAGCATGTTGGTTGCATATTTTACTCATTTGAGGGCATCCATTTGTTGCTTTGATTGTTTGGATTTTTTCTCTTTTTGCCAAATGGATGGACAAGAATGCCTAAGAACACCCTCTAGATATCTATGATTTTCTCGTCTCAAACTCTATTCATGCTACATCACAAAGTTTGATCAAGTCGATTCGAACCACTTGTGTGAGGAGCACTCGGAGATCCCGATTCGTCATAGACATAAACCTCCAAAACCTCTTTGTGCATCTCGGTCTGACCGATTCATCCTTTTCGGTCCTACCGAGTCACCAAGTTGATCTAGGGTTTTCAACCTCGGTGCAACCGATTATTACTTTTCGGTCACACCGAGTTGCAGTAACTGCCTGCCGTTTTGCATCTCGGTGCCACCGAGTCGTTCCACTCTGTCACACCGACAGAGTCAGGTTAAATATACCGTCGCGTCAAATTTTGGAAATTTCTCAGAACCCCTTCGCCCGCGCGTAACCTACTCTGCCTCCTCTGGTCTCCGGGTCGTCCTCTCGTCGCCAGCGACCTCCCGCCGCTGGTCTCCGCCGCCATCAACGGAAATCTTCACCGCCGTTGCCGCCGTAGCAAGTTCGTCGCGAACTAAGTGCGAACTTGATCTTTGTGCAAATCCTTAACTCCGATTCTTAGCACATTGCTTTGCCATGATTCTTGCCATGATTGAAATCATCCCGCCCGGTGAAAACATCCCGTAGATTAGTTTTGATTTGAAAATTTAGGGTTAGGTCTCCATGAATTCATCTCGGACCGACTGAAGTTTTAGAAATCGGTCTCACCGATTTTGGCTAAGGCGAGCACACGCATTTTGTCCGACCAAAAATTGCAAATCGGTGTGGATTGAGTTCGATTCTCTGTGAAACCCTAGCAGTCTCGATTGATCAACCGTGACTCGGTCTCGACCGAAGTTCACTAGTTCAGGTTCCAAAAGCTGCTTCGGTATCACCGAAGCTTACAAATCGGTAGATCCGAAATGCTTTACGTGAAGAACTAAAACTAAGTTTTTAAGTCATCTTTTCATAAAAACTCGCATGCTTTGTGATGCTCATCTACTCTACCTCATCTATAACCTATTCCACGTGGTCTTCGACAGTTTGCCTACAAGATGTCCGACCAAAGTGACAACAAGAACAAGTCGGAGGAACAGGTTCGATTGAGTGAGGGCACTAGTCCTCTAGCATCTATGATGAAGGCGGCAGGAGCACTCCAAGCACCGCCAAAGGCTGCCACAAGGACAAGGAAGAAGAGGACTTCTGACTCTGAAGATGAAGATTATGTGGCTGTTGAAGATGAAGCCACTTCAAAGAAGAAAGTGCTTAAGAAAGAGTATGGCTCAACTGCTGCAACTAAGCTAGGTCTGAAAACAAAGGTGCAAGCAAGAAGACAGCCCATGTCTAAGCCAAGAAAAGTTGCCACAGGAGAAACAATGGAATTCACTCTTGAACCCAGGGAAACTGGAGATGGCAAGAAGAGGAAAGAAAGGGTCAAGAATACCATTGCCAGAGTTATTGGGAAGCCATCAATGATGAGAGATTTTGAAGAAGAGGAAGAGGAAGAGTATGCTGCACCATCACCCAAAGCTCAAAAGCTCATGGGAAATGCAATCAGATCAAGGGCTGCTCCATCTAAGCCCAAAGCTGCTCCCAAGGCTGCTGCTCCAGCTCCAAAACCAAAACCAAGAGGAGCACTAGGAACATCCCTGCTGAGGAGAAAAACAAGGCCCCAGTGCCTCAAGCTGCTGAAGAAGAAGAAGATGATTCTATTGTGTTGAGGAAGCTGAAGCCCAAGATCCCTGATCACAATGATGCACACCCAGTTGCAGAGAATATGAAAATCAGGAAGGATTCAGGATTGAGACTATGGAGAGAGTTTGATCCATATGCTACCAGGAGAAGGACTGATGTGAACTACAGATTCCACACTAAGGAACATCAGGACTTCTATGAGAAATTCTGCTTGACAAGAAGCCCATAGTGTGTGACATGAGATGGGTTGACTGGGAGTTCATCAAGGAGAATGAGGATCACTTCCCTGGTGTATATGATAGCTTCAAGGCATGTGGAGTTGATAAGTTTGTGGCTCAGAAGTTCACCAAGTGGAATGATGAGCTCATTATGCAATTTTACTCCACTGCACACTTCTATCCAGATGGAAGGATTGTGTGGATGTCTGAGGGTACTAGGTACCAGTCTAAAGTTGAAGAATGAGCTCAATTGATCAATGCTCCTGAAGAACATGAGGATGACTTGGATATCTATGCAAAGAAGAAGAAAGACCACCACTCTATGGCCGACATGTACAAAGAGATCCCAGATGCTGCTTTGGATACACATAAGTTTGGATCTGTCCATTACCTGTTATGCAGTTCGCCAACAATCAACTGGATCATAAGCCACACACTGCTACCCAAGTCAGGTGATCACAAGATGATAAGAGGACATGCTATCAACTTGCTGCACATATTTGATGTCCCACAGAAGTTCAAGGTTATGAGCCTGATTGTGGAAACAATCAAGAGAACTGCAGCTGATCAAAAGAGAAGTTGTGGATATGCCCCACACATCCAGGAGCTCATCAACTCAACGATGGGCAAAGGCAAGTAAATTTTGGATAAGGAGCACCTGCCCATCTACCCTGAATTTGAGGACAACACTGTTGTCATGACTGAGAATGAACCATCATCTGTGCAAGCACAAGAAAAGAGAGAGAAGGCTAAAGCTGAGAAGGCTGCAAAGATGCCAACTGTGGAAGAGGCATCTCAGGTATTCTTGAAGAGCAAGCAAGACCAGCTTGGAAATATGATCCAATCCACTCTGAGGATTGAGCAGGGCTTGGCCACCCTAACCAAGAACCAGGAGAGCTTGGAAAGGATTATTGAGACAAAATTCTATGACCTTGATGCCAAGGTAACTAAAATCCAAACTGCGGTTGAGCAACTTCAAGAGGAAGCAGAGGAGAAGAAGGGCAAGTCTACCCCAGATGCATTTGCTAGAGTGCCCAGAGGACAGAGGTCTGCTGCAGTGGTGCGTGATCGACACGAGAGCTACGATCGCACCAGTAGCTACAGCTCCAGTTCCAACTCCAACAACTACTCCACCAGCTCCAGCTACTTCATCAGAAGCCTTCGTCCTTGGAGTTCTCTCAACACCACCTCCCAAACATCAAGCCTGAGAATCGTTTAGCACTAAGCTTTTTCAAACTTTTTGGTAACTTGTTGCCAAAGGGGAGAAAATGTATAGATCATAGGCTTCGAGAGAGAAAGTGTTGGTTTTTATCTCTCTTTGCACTTATTTCGTTTGATTTGAAAGTTTATTGCGTGCTTGTGTGAGCTACTTGTGAGATACTTGTTTGATCATGTGTTTGATCATATGCTACCCTTAATTCTTGTTGGATAATGCTATCTTTCATATCCTATTACGATCTTTCACTTTGCTTGGTGGTGAGTGCATGTTTTTAATCTCTATCATTTTGAGCGCTCCACCAAGATGTATGTGACATGGAAGAGTAACCCATGATCCTAATCGATTGTGCATTTGCACTCAAAAGCAAATCTTAAATAATGCACAAATTTAGGGGGAGCTCTTTCTTATCACATACTTCTCAAAGCGCCGATGTTCTTCAATACTATTTATCATTTGTCGAAGCTTTGATCTATATGTTGTCATCAATTACCAAAAAGGGGGAGATTGAAAGTGCAACTATCCCTGGGTGGTTTTGGTAATTCCTAACAACATATAGCTCATTGAGCTAATGCTATTCCAAGATAAACATTTCAGGAAAGCTGAGTGATTGGCATGGCATGGATTAGAAAGCGGACCCTTCAAAATGCTAAGGACAAATGATTGGCTCAAGCTCAAAGCACAAGACTCTACGTTTTCTATTTTATTGATCCAAGATCACATTGAGTCTATAGGAAAAGCCAATACTATTAAGAAGGGATGAGGTGTTGCTTAATGAGGCTCTGGCTCAAAATGCTTAGTGATATGCTCCAAAACCCTCCACTACTTTCTCACATCCACATATGTCCTAAACCAGAAAGTCCAACTCGGCCCCACCGAAATTTCATATCCAGAGCCACCAAGTTCAGTTGTCATAGCCTTGCCAGTAAACCCTAATCAATTCGGGTCTCACCGATAGGGAATCTCGGTCCCACCGAGATGGGGTTGTAATCTCTTTGTTTCCTTTTTCGTAACGCGTTTCGGTCAAACCGAGATGAGCGATCGGTCCCACCGAGATTGCAATGCAAACTCTCTATTTCCCTTTCGTAATGTTTTGGTCCAACCGAGATGAGCGAATCGGTCCCACCGAGTTTGCCTGACCAACTCTCTGTTTGACTATTACCAGAATCGGTCTCACCGAGTTTGTGTAATCGGTCTCACCGAGATTGCGTTATGCCCTAACCCTAATGACATCGGTCCCACCAAGTTGATCCAGTCAGTTCCACCGAGAATCCTAACGTTCACATCTTGAACTAAATCGGTCCGACCGAGTTTCATGATTCGGTCCCACCGAGTTTGGTGATTTGTGTGTAACGATTAGATTTTGTGTGGAGGCTATATATACCCCTCCACCCACTATTCAATCGTGGAGAGAGCGATCTGAACATGCCTACACTCCCAATACATATTTTCTGAGAGAGAACCACCTACACTTGTGTTGAGGTCAAGATATTCCATTCCAACCACATTAATCTTGATCTCTAGCCTTGCCCAAGTTGCTTTCCCCTCAAATCTTGTTTCCACCAAATCCAGATACTGTGAGAGAGAGTTGAGTGTTGGGGAGACTATCATTTGAAGCACAAGAGCAAGGAGTTCATCATCAACACACCATTTGTTACTTCTTGGAGAGTGGTGTCTCCTAGATTGGCTAGGTGTCACTTGGGAGCCTCAGAGCAAGATTGTGGAGTTGAACCAAGGAGTTTGTAAGGGCAAGGAGATCGCCTACTTCGTGAAGATCTACCCGAGTGAGGCAAGTCCTTCGTGGGCGACGGCCATGGTGGGATAGACAAGGTTGCTTCTTCGTGGACCCTTCGTGGGTGGAGCCCTCCGTGGACTCGCCCAACCGTTACCCTTCGTGGGTTGAAGTCTCCATCAACGTGGATGTACGATAGCACCACCTATCGAAACCACGGATAAAAATCTCCGTGTCAACATTGCGTTTGCTCCTTCAAACTCATCCCTTTACCTTCATATGCAATTGTTTTACATTCCGCTGCTATACTCTTAGAATTGCATGTGTAGGTTGATTTCTTGACTTGTGCTAAGTTGCTAAAATCTGCCAAGAACTAAAATTGGATAAAGGCTAGATTTTTATTTAGTCAAGTAGTCTAATCACCCCCATCTAGACATACTTCCGATCCTACAGTCGGTCCGTTCGACCTCGCGCCGTCGCAGTTCACGCCGAAATTGGAAGAGCCATTTGGCAGAAGTGGGCGTGCCCCATCCTTTGTGAAGTTGTGGTCGAGGCCGGGGAAAAGCCTCATGATGTCGGCGGCATTCGTGAAGAGCCAGGCTGGCCTCCCCTTGTTGTGCAGCGGAGCGATTCGGCGGTGGATGAAATCCGCCCCGATCATCTCGAGGGTGAGCCCGGCCTCGGTGAGGCGGAGAATCCTGGTGGTGGCGACCGTAAGCTTCGTGTCGTTAGCATCGACATCGCCCAATCGCTTCTGCGGACCGGGCGGCACCTTGCGGACCCGGCAAAGTCCGGCGGGTCCTTCTCCTCGATCCAAAGACCACCGGCCCCGCCATTCTTCCCACCTCTCCTTCATGGCACCCTCCGGGTATGCCCCCTTGGACCTTGGGATCCATGTAATGCAACCGGAAATGGCGCCCCCCGGTTGGACCCGAGGGGAGAAGTAGTGGCGGAAGAGCGCCGTGTTGGGATGCACCCCGGCGAAGCCCTCACAGAGGTGCGCGAAAAGATCCATGCACGCCACGGCACTTGGAGTAAAATCCAAAAGGTGGAAGCCGTGGGTGTGCATGGACGTCATTGCCAAGAAATCGGAGAAAGGGGGACAGAGCCCGCAGGAGAAGTAGTCGACAAAGAAAGGGTAACGATTTGGGGCGGCCTTGGCGCAATTGGCGGGGATGACGCGCGTGGCTGGATGCCCCGTCGTCTCTCCCCCCGTCTTCACCCCCACAGGGGTTTGAAGGCCTCCCGGAGCTCGAACACGTCGACTGTCGAGGAGAAGTAGGCAAGCTGCGTCCGCTGTGCCGCCAACGCACTCTCGGCGGCTCCGTCGCTCCGGCATCCTAGGCCACCCGCTTGCCCTTGGTGGATTTGGGCGCCATGGCGGCTGGGGGGAGCAAGAGACAGAAGACGGTAGAGATGCAGCGGCGGCGAGCAAAGGTGAAAGCTTAGGGAGGAAGGAGAAGGGGGCGGCGGTTCTGAGATTGAAGAAGGCACAGGGGATAAAGTGAGCAGCGCGCCCGCGGTTATTCCTTTTTATGGGGAAGGTGTGGGCTGCCTCCTTTCCCATTAACTGCGACGTGACGCATGCGTGCGGGAACCGCCCCGCGCATGCCTCCCACGTCACGCACGACCCCCCACGTCACGCGTTCAACGCGGGCCGTGGGGAAGCGTAGCGGATGAAGAGTTACTGCGGTGAAAATCCGCCCAGCCTGCCCGCGCACCGTTCTAGGCCTGGCCCAACAACGTGTCACGCTTATGTGTGGCCCAGGCCCGGGGCCTCCGGTCGGTGTACAAAAATTGGGGCACACCTTTTTACCCCTTTACTTGTGCACGGGCAGTCGGAGCCGCATGCTACGACCACACTAAGCAGGGCAGAGGAGGGGAGCGGGAGAGAAGCCGAAGCAAAAGATGGCCAAGGCAACGCCAAGACCAGAAACACCGAAAAGCAAGAGGGCGAGGTGGACTTCCCCGGCAAGGCCCTTGCCGGGGCGGCCTCTGCGGCCCCGGCAAGAGCCTTGCCGGGGCAACTTGCCCGACGCCAGCAGAGTGAGCCACCCTTGAGCCCACGGGTTCCAACCCAACCAACTGCGTTGGAAGTAGGGCTCGGGAGGCACCTCCGTGGTAGCATGCAAATCTTTCTCAAGATCATAACACATATGAGATCAGATGAGTACCAGAAGACGGCGACCCTCAGTGGGATCCTTGCCGAGGAGATCCACAAGACCCCCGGCAAGCGCCTTGCCGTGGACAACTGCAACGCCACGGCAAGACCCTTGCCGGGCACCCGGCAAGGCCCCTGCCAAGGGCGTCAGCAGGGCCACAGCCGGGCCCGCGTCGACCAAGACTCCACCGCCGTCCCCAAGCAGCTGCTAGCTCAACTAGCTGGGCAGGCACCTGCGTGGCGACGGGCGGCCCCTACGCCAACTCAGCAAGCACCTGCGCGGTGGCATGCAGATCTTGTGAAGACCCTACCACCACACCACCTTAGCTGCCTGCCTTCCTACATGGCGCCGCATGCACCGCTGGTCTGGGCGCATGTCGATGCAAGGCGAGGCGGCAACGGACGGGACGGGACTCGTTCCCGTCCCCAATAAAGCTAAGGGACACCTAAGCTATGCATTAAATGCATCTTGTCCTATAACACGAGCGATAAGCTCACAGCACTGTAGACCTTTCCACCTCCTGTGTGCCCTTTGTGGCAGCCCTTTTGACTATAAAAGGAGGCCCATGGCATCTTGGAGAGGGATTCGCCTCTTTGAACTAGGCAGCCACCATAGCTAGTTCGAGAGCTCAAGAACTCTCTCAAATACACACCAAAGCAGGACTAGGGTATTACACATCCTCGCGCCCGAACACAGGTAAACGATCCTTGTGTTGTTGCTAATCCTGCTCTTCTCACAACCCCGCGCCCCGGCAACCGTAGTAGGGATTCTTGTGATCCCATAGGTGTCGTTTCCCACCGACAGGATGTTGTCGCGTCCGTCCACTAAAAGTGGCGGTTAAATCGAGCTGACGATAGAGCGGGCAAAGGTGCCTTTTCCCCCAATCTGGAGATGAAGGGGCTCAAGGCTGCCATGCACCCAGCTAGTTTTTGGGCCTGCTTTAGGTCTGTTGGTATTGCCAATTCTGACAGGGCTCGGATTTTGGCCGGATTTTCTTTGATTCCTCTATTGGAAACAATGAATCCGAGCAGCTTTCCGGCCGGAACGCCAAAAACGCATTTTTCGGTATTGAGGCGTACGTCATATGTTCGGAGGTTGTCGAATGTGAGGCGTAAGTCGTCCACCAATGATTCGACATGTTTAGTTTTGTTGATTACATCATCTACGTATGCCTCCACCGTCTTGCCGATTTGCTTTTCCAGGCATGTTTGAATCATGCGTTGGTAAGTCACCGGCGTTTTGAGTCCGAAAGGCATAGTGTTGAAGCAGGAGTGATACGGAGCATCCCACAATCATCCCCATGGACGCATCTACATCTCCTACGACTCCACTTGGACCAATGACAAGAGCTCGAGCAAAGGCTATTGAAGATAAGGTGAACTCGCTCCTTTCCGAACTACCACTTTCGACACATGAGACATGGCTACTACCTCAAACGGAAACACTATGTGTGCCGTAATTGGAGGAAAGCCACGGAACATCTACATCCAATGGACAAGACGGCGAGGACACCAAGTGCGAAGGACAAGAAAAAGAGTTGCCACGGAAGCTATAGGCACCGGACGACCGGCCCAGCCCGGATGTCCGACCCCTGAAGGTCAACGGCCGGACGTCCGACCAGGACCGGACGTCCGACAACTCCCAGGCTCCAGACGACCGAACCCCTCCGGACGACCGATGCTACTCCAACATAACGAAATTAGCGGAAGTCCGAGGAAGACCGGATAACCGGCGACTGGACGACCGGGCACCTACGGACATCCGATGCCATGGCAATAGAACCTAATCTATGAAATCAGAAGATCTACGGACGTCCGGACCTCCGCGAGCCTCCAGATGACCGGCGCCTTACGGATGTCCGAACCCTAGCTGTGTCCAGTTTCGGGCCGAAGCCCATGTACACCTTCACTTCGCCCCTCTTTTGCACTAATACTATAAATAGACCTCTCCCTCCTCCTAGTTAGGGTTAGCATTGGTTTAGCTCAGATGTGAGATAGAGCTTTGCTCATCCATATGGATTTGCTCCTTGAGAGAGACCGCGGCCCTTCTACAGAGAAGATCCACGTTGGATTCAAGACCCCCCTCTTGGGTGGCCCCATCAAGACCTCCTCACGAAGAAGAAGCGGTTACCACTTGTATCGTCCCTTGTTGACTTTGGATCGTGTATCTTCCCTTGTGTTTTGAGGATCTAGCACATGTGTAATCGAATCTTGTTGGTTTGAGTGATTCTCTCGTGTTTTCCCTCGTGTTCTTCGTGTTCTTCGTTCGGATCCACTCCTTTCATGAAAGACCAGCCATCTAGGGTTCCACCCTACATCAAGAAGGGCCCACAGAATAATGGATGCCATTGCGGCCTGATCGGATTCCTTCATCTTAATTTGATGGTATCCAGAGTATGTGTCGAGGAAGCACAGTGAACCATGTCCTGCGGTTGCATAAATGATTTGGTCAATGCGGGGTAATGGGAAGGGGTCCTTAGGGAAGGCCTTGTTGAGGTCTTTGAAGTCGACACAAAGGCACCAGGGTTTATCCTTCTTTGGCACCATGACCAGGTTTGCTAGCCAGTCTGGGTGTTTGATCTCTCTGATGAACCGGGCCTCAAGTAGTTTGGCTAGCTCCTCTCCCATAGCTTGTAGCTTGGGTTCGGAAAATCGTCGTAGCGTTTGCTTGGCTGGCTCGAACCCCTTTATTATGTTGAGGCTGTGTTTGTCCAGTCCGCTTGGGATTCCTGGCATATCCGAAGGATGCCAAGCAAAGACGTCCCAATTCTCGCGCATAAATGCTCTAGAGTGGCATCAACCGTCGGATCCAGCTGTGCTCCAATGGCTGCTGTTTTATTAGGATCCATCGGGTGAACTTGAAATTTGACTATTTTATCTACTGGCTTGAAAGAAGTGTACTTAGGCCTCTTATCGAGGATTACATCGTCTCTGTCCACTGTGGAGTGCAGAGTGGTGAGCTCCTCGGCCGCGAGGGCATAGGGTAATGCCTCGAGGGCCAAGGACATGGTTTTGTTTTCGGCGCGGAGTGCTATGTCCGGATCACTGGTGATAGTGATAACTCCGTTGGGCCCGGCATTTTGAGTTTCATGTACCTGTAATGGGGTATGGCTTGAAAGCGTGGGAATGCGTCTCGCCCCAATAGGGCGTGATATCCGCTGTTGAAAGGTGCCACGTGGAAGATTAACTCTTCGGACCTGTAGTTCTCCGGCGTGCCGAATACCACATCGAGTTTAATTTTCCCCGAACATCGCGCTTCTCGACTGGGGATAATGCCTCGAAAGGTTGTACTGCTCTGCTCGATGCGGCTCTTGTCCATTTGCATTTTATCGAGCGTGTCCTCATAGATGCGGTTTAGTCCGCTGCCACCGTCCATGAGCACTTTAGTGAGCCTAAAGCCGTCCACAATTGGGTTTAGGACCAAAGCGGCTGGTGCTCAGACTAATCAGGCCCTTGGTTCGTCATTAGCATTGAAAGTTATCGCCATATCATTCCAAGGATTTATCGCGGCTACTTGGTGGACTTCGGCGAGGTCGCGGAGCGCCCTTTTGCACCGATTATTTGAAGAAAAGGTCTCAAAGACCGTAAATACATTCAGATCGTTATCCTCCGAAGAGTACTTCGCTGGGGTAGTGTTGGTGAGGATGGCCTCACTACTCTTAGCCACCTGCCGGAGTACCCAACATGCCCGAAGGCTATGTGTTGGTTCGGAATTTGGTATCGTGTGTATCCGACAAGGCTTGTCGAGACATTCATCAAGGACAGTTCTGTGTCCCATTAAGGGCTTAATTTTCTTGTCCGTGGAGTGATGATTAGGTGCCCCGTGAGGGTGCATCCTTTTTGCCCATCCGGTGGGTGGCTTAAAGGCAGGCGGTTCCCACCGTGTTGTATGGGCTTTCCAAGTACTTTCCATTGCGCAATACTTCTGTACAATGTGTGCCAAATATGTAAAGTGCCGTATGCGGCATCGATTGAGGGCATTGAGGATCCCCTCATCCGTACAGTTGAGGCAAAATACTGACACCGTGTCGTCGTCGCAGCAATCTTAGGTCGCATATGTCCGGAGGACCAGAGTTGCTTGGGGAGTATTGCTTGTGGTGGGTGAGTGGGGTTAAATCCGAACCCTGGCCCACTGTGGGATCCAGTTCTTGAAGAATTTCTAAGGTCACCGGCCCAGGATCCGGAGTGTCCTAGGGGTTTTTAGGCTCAATGCCAGATTCTATGTTCGGAGGACAGATGGTCTCTTCTTGAAGATGGGTGTCTGGCTCGCAAGGCTTGGAGATCCAAACATAGCTTGTTCTTAGCATAGGAGGAGAGGTATCCTCAACTTGCTCCTCCACAACTGTCACCAGATGGGTAACAGGTGGGGACCTGATTTCCCTCTAATCGGATTTAAGCACAATCAGATCATAATCTGTTGCGACCCCCAGGGCAGCGGTGCGATCTAGCAGTTCGTTCAAAGACGAGAAATCTGTCGGATCCATCTTATCGATGTTTTCGGGGCTGATGCGGGGATGATTTTTGGCAATCTGGGGGACCGCCTTTGCCCAGCAACTAGGGCCCTTCCAGAGGTGATTTTTTTGTTAACGACAAGGCGAGCCATCGATCCTTCTATTGACAACACAGAGGAACTCTCAATGAAAGCACCAATGCCGTGTCAAACCGGTGATCTCTAGTAGGGGTCCCGAACTATGCGTCTGAGGATCGAAGGTAACAGGAGGCGGGGGACATGATGTTTACCCAGGTTCGGGCCCTCATAATGGAGGTAACACCCTACTTCTTGCTTGATTGACTTTGATGAGTATAGGGGTTACAAGAGTTGATCTACCTCGAGATCGTAATGGCTAAACCCTTGATGTCTAGCCTGTATGATTTGTGGTTGCCTCTATGGACTAAACCCTCTGGTTTATATAGACACCGGAGGGGACTAGGGTTGTACAGAGTCGGTTTACAAAGAAAGGAAACTACACATCCGATCACCAAACTTTCCGTCTATGCAAAGGAAAGTCCCATCCGGACACGGGGGAAGGCCTTCTGTCTTGTATCTTCACGACCCATCAGTCCGGCCCATGTCACATAGTCCGACCATCCGAGGACCCCTTAATCCAGGACTCCCTCACTCATATGTTCACGTCCTTGATTTCAGGAGGAAACTGTTTTTGGCCTCCATTTCTTGGCCTAGAGGGTTCATCCTCATCCTCACTAAGAGGCTGGCCTTTGCCGGGGTTCTCGGTTGCAATCATGCCGGCCTGCTTTATGACCTAGCATTTCCAGTTTGAATGATTGACTGGTTTGTCTGAAGTGCCATGAATTTGGCAAGGCTTCTCAAGGATCTTCTCCATCGTAGATGGGCTGTCTTTGTTCCCTTTAAAGGGCTTCTTCTTCTGACCATTGCATTGGTTCCTGAATCCAGCATTCACGGTCGCCTCGTCGACGTCACTATTGTTGACTTTATGGCGACACTTACTATTTTTATTGTGTCGAGGCTTCCCGTTTTTGTCATGTACTTCTGAGGTGTCGGGGTCTTCACCATTGCTACTAATACAAGCCAACCGGCTATCCCCTCCTACGTAAAACCAGGACGACCTGGTCTTCAGCTTATCCTGTCCGAGCTATCATGCCAGCCATTCATCATGAATGTTGTACCCGAAGGCGGCAATCTCTTCTGCATTAGGATAGTCGACAATTTGGTTCTTCTTGGTCAAGAACTAATTTTTGGAAATACGCCCTAGAGGCAATAATATTATATTATTATATTTCCATATTCTATAACTGTTATGATCCTGGAATATGTGATTTAGTGGAAAGCTGCTAGGCACGTGGGAAATGATAAACGGATAAAATAAGGGTTTTTACGAAAGCCCCTAGTTCCTTAGTTGTGCTCAGTTGTCCCCACGCTCTAAACTTTTGCTCAATTTTCCCCACCATCTTGTCTAGAACTCCCACAAATGGTCAAACTGGACGTTTGTCGTCGGGTCAATGGCTTGGCCATTAACTGCTTACGAATGGGGACGCTTAGGGTTGGGTCCTCCTTCGACCGTTACATGCTGACGAGTTGGGCCTGAAGGAGACACGTCGGGGCAGCTTGTGTGAAACAAATCGAGCCACTCCTACACCGCCTCGCCCCGCCTCCACCATCGCAGCCATCGTGCCTTCCACCCTCTAACCCTATTCCGTTTGTCGGCAATGCCGCGCCTCGCCACATAACCCCCCCCCCCCCCCCTCAATCTAGGATTAAGAAGTTTATCTCGGAGAGGACACCTCCGCCTATCGACCATGGAGATGATTGGGTCGAATCGAGAGGAAGATAATTCATGGATTCCATCCGGTAAGCGCCATTTCCTTGAATTGATGAGAAAACTCGTAGAATTAGGCAAAGATTTGACCACTAGTCGCTCGAATCATACCATTTTGGGTTGCCGAATTTTTCCGACCTAACTGCACCCTTTTACAATCGAATAAGATTGATCCTGCGCTTGCTTTTTGGCTGGTAGTTAGAATGGAAACTAGTGTTTTACATGGTGCTAACTGCATATGATCTCTGGATTTTTCTACCCAAAGGTGGTAGAAACCAATATTTTGTTCAAAGATTTCCGTGATGTACTCCTTTCGTGTATCACTGGAGCTCTGCTGATGTTGTTGAACTGAAATATTTCAACAATAGCGAGCAAAGATTTCTCCCACTAACTTGCAATGGGCATCTAGAATTGCTGTTTAGTTTGAATGCTGACAAATGTTTCGGTAAAATCCGCATCGATGTGCTTCAGCCATGCAAAGAACGAGACAAGGGGAAGAGTGTTCATACATCATCTGTCTTTGATAACAACGAGCCCTCGACACTCCTTGCAGGTCGAGACGAAGTAGACCTAGTGGTTTTGAAAGCCACAACATGTTTGCCGCCACTAGTGGTGCCACTTCTCCTATCCCTTCTCGCATTACCAGAGAAGTACATGCAGTAGGTAGACGAGGAAGTGCCTCAACTTGATGATGATGAAGGGATGATGTACCCTAACTAGTAGATACAAATACCAACGACACACAATGGAAGATGAATATCCGGAGGATCCCAGCAGTCATGCTAGATTTGATGACACTGATGATGAAGAGAGGGATGAGAACATTCACAACATAGTTTTAGATGAATATGATGGTGACGACATGCCAACAATTGAGTGGAACAGGGAATATCCTCAGCTTACACCAGGCACCATATTCGAATCAAGGGTGCACTATCGTAATGAAGTGACTACATATTGCATTCTCACTAAAAAATAATTATGTGATTGATAGGAGTGAACCAACAAGGTTCACTGTTCGCTACCCATATGATAGGTGGAGGTGGAGGCTGCATGCATCCTGTATCCTAAAGAGCAAATTGATTTAGGTATTACACCTCATTGTGGATTTCATTCATTCTATTTTTAGATCATTGTGTAATGTTTCTTAATTGTACTTTATTTTGTTTCAGATAAAACAAAACCCACACCAGCACATTTGTCCACGTGGCGGGGGAGGGGGGAGACTAAAAAAAGTTGGCAAAGACTAGGTGGGTGGTAGATACACTCTTCGATTGGCTGAGAGAAACACCAACACTTGGTCCAACAACACTCCATGGGCAGCTTTGTGAGAAGTACAAAATTGAGATACCTTCAATGAGGATTTTCTATGGTAGGGAAATGGCTCTTGACAGGATAAATGGTCCATTGAATGAGAGGTTTCAGTTACTTTATACTTACAAAGATGAAGTGGAGATGGCTAGTAGGGAGTGTTGTAAAGATTGACAAGCATACAGTTTCATAGAAAATAAGAGGGAAGTCATTTGAAAAGGAGTGCTTCAGGAGTGCTTTTGTTTGTTTGAAGGCTTGCTAGCACTAGTTTCTGGATGGTTGTAGGCCCTATTTGGCCGTCGATGCAACTGCTTTCAATGGAAGATATAAAGGACATCTAGTAGCAGCTTCTGAAGTTGATGGACACAACTTGTTGTTCCCAGTTTTATTTGGTATGTTGGAGGCAGAGTCCGAGGAAAGTTGGGTCTGGTTTCTGCAGCAGTTGCACAACATTATAGGTACACCCCCAGGTTTTGCTGTTCCCTCAGATGCTTGCAAGCTTTTAGAGACTGCAGTAGGAATTGTATTTGGCCTCCATTTCCCCTTTTTAGGGATGTGGGTAACATAAATCATGTTCACATCCTTGATTTCGGGAGGAAACTGTTTTTGGCCTCCATTGCTTGACCTACAGGGTTCATCCTCGTCCTCACTACAAGGTTGGATTTTTCCTGGGTTCTCAACTGCAATCTTGTTTACCGCTTTATAACCCAGTTGTTTCGGTTTGAATGATTGGCAGATTTGTCCGAAGTGCCATGATTTTGGCAAGGCTTGTCGAGGATCATGTCCAATGTAGATGGGCTTTCTCTATCCCTTTAAAGGGCTTCTTCTTCTGGCCATTGTGTTGATTGTTGAACCCAACATTCACAATCGCCTCCTCGGTGTCACTTTTGTTGCCTTTATGGCAATGCTTATTGTTGGGAGCCATTATGTGCCTTCATCATAGCCGACCAATTATATCCGTTAAGAATGCTAGCTTTCGGCTTTACCCGTCTGAGGTGCTAACATGAATGACGCGTAAGCAACAATCATAGCGGTGCTCCCTTTTCCCCGTAGCGGAACGATCGGGAACTTAAGGGGCAAGCACAGGAGCCAGGCAACCTAGCTTGGCTAAATCTTAAGTCAAATCGGTGGATACGTTGGCATTAAAGACGATATAATATAAGAAAGGAAAAGACACATGCTTGAGGGAACATGCTTTATTTAGTCAAATCCCCTAGGGTGGTGTAAGCCATACATTCGAAGATATAGCCGAAGTGCGCAAAGGAAAAACTTGTGTTAAATTTAAATGAAAGTTATGTACATAAGGTAACGAAAGGAAGGAGATGCTTGATTTAACCGTAGAAACGTTGGAGCAGTGTTAGGCTCTAGACGCCCGTCTGTCGGGTCCCAAATGTGATAAGCCCCTCCAATGAGGACCTGGTCAATTATGACCACTGTTCAAGATATCTTTTGATATTACGATAAATCAGCCGATTTATCGCTTACCGTTGTCTGACCGACAAGATAAATCGGTCAATAAATCAGCCGATATGCCGATAAACTGGCCGATTTACCCCTTATCTTGGGTCGACCGATAAGTTCCCGATAAGCGATATCCCCAACATTGATTATGACTGGTCCATCCCATTTAGGTGACAGTTTATGCTCCTGCTTTTCTAGATGGAGCCTCATGACCAGTCTCCGATACGCCTCCAACGTATCTATATTTTTTTTATTGTTCCATGCTATTATATTATCTGTTTTGGATGTTTCATATGCATTAATATGCTATTTTATATTATTTTTGGGACTAACTTATTAAATTAGATCCCAGTGCTAGTTTCTGTTTTTTCCTTGTTTTTTAGTTTTATAGAAAAGGAATATTAAACGGAGTCCAAACGGAATAAAACTTTCGCGATGATTTTTCTTGGACCAGAAGACACATGTAGGACTTGGAGATGAAGTGAGAAGAGTCCCAAGGAGGCCATGAGCCACCAAGGCGTGCCCTAGGGGGCGCCCCCTGGCTTGTGGGCCCCTTAGAGCTCTTCTAACCCTAATTCTTGGCCTATAAATTCCCAAATATTCTAAACGACCGTAAGCGTCCACCAAAATACTTTTCTGCCGCCGTAACCTTCTGTTCCCGTGAGATCCCATCTTGGGGCCTTTTCCGGCATCCTGCCGGAGGGTGATTCGATCATGAAGGGCATCTACATCTACTCTATTGCCCCTCTAGTCGATAGTGACCCACCATTTTGGTCAATAAATCGTCGTTGTTTTCAACATATGACCTTTTTTGACCAAACTGAGGAGGTCAATAGTTGGCCATCAAGAATAAACACACATGACCTTTCCTAAGTTTTGGTCGTAGTTTTTAAGACCAAAATTATTAAGTCATAGTTTTTAATGACAAAAATTTTGGTCAATACCGGTGTGCCTCATCCACATAGGATCTGATGTGGCATCAGCCACGTGGCCACCAGATCTGACGTGGCATTGGTAGTGATTGTATAAAATTGTCATAATTTCTAGCAAGCCAAGCCCAATAAGGCCGGCCCATAAAACTTTATACACATTTATTTTACTGGGCCAAACCCCGTGTCCGATCCATTATGTATTATTAGGTCATTTAACCTTTTTAGACCTGAAACTGTACTACAAGTAAAGTTCGGTGAAGAATAGACCACAGATTTAAATTAGACAAAATATCTTTTTGAATATCCCAACACACAAAAAATAAGAGTACACATGCCAGAAAACATAACACAGATTTAAATTACACAGATAGCATTTTGAGTATCCCAGCACACACAAACTAAGATACACAGCCAAGAAAAATGGTATTACAAAAAACATAGCCTGTTACACAACAACAACATGGCTCCATTGTCTTCCTCTTTAAGAATTCCGAGAAGCGTTTCATCCTGGCATCAGGAGGGGCAACACATCAGAAGCAAATTAAGCATAACATGAAATAAGAGAAATGTAGCAAGCTGAGAGTAGAATGCAGACATGGTATATAAACAAGTCACATGGATGCAAGCAGTGAGCATTTTAGAAGGTTTTATGTGGCTGTGTGGCCTAGCTTTTGTTTCTTCCATAAAACAGGTTAGAAATATTAGGCACTAGTAAGTTAAAATTCATATTATATCATATTGTGTAAACTCTCCACCTCCTAAAGAGATTCCAACATCAGAAGATCATACTAATTACTAAAGGACAGTTCTTTTTCTGCCTTCTAGAATAAAACTGCAATAAGTTGCCCCCTACCCAGCTTATTCTAGAAAATTATTTACTTAGAAGCCTAATGCTGTCACACATGCATTAAAGTTAAGTATACAGGTTATACAGTCTTTAAGAAATTACTACTTATGAGATCTAGAAAGAATGAAGATAAGTGAAGGGTTCATCATGTGTCCATGAGAAAAAGCAAATGTTAAAGACCCAAAGGGGTATTAGCAATACTAATCGCCAAATAAAACCAATTGAAAGTCCGTAATATTATGATCTTCAATGCTTTAAAATAGAGAAAGTCCAAGTTCATGTGCATCGATTCTCCCGCATCCAGCTGACTGTTGCATCAGAAGAAAATGAAGAACATGTTGGAATCTTGACAATAGTTCACGCCCAGTACAACAAACTGGAGCATAAGTTGCAAAGAACACATGCAGGGATGATCTGATTACTTAACTTGTAGCATCAATAGGTGCAAGAAGCGCAGACACAAGGAGATTAAGCAAAAGCAGAATATCCTCCTATTTTGGCGGATAACAATCAAAGGCGACCAAATGGAGGATTACCAGGTTGGACGAGTAGACACACATACGGTACTTGTCGTGTCGGCGGACCGCGTACTCAATGTGCTCCTAGATCATTACTCGGTGACAAATAATACATGGTAAATAAAATATCCTGGTTTATCCTTATGAAACAATAGAACATTCAGCAATTTACAATAATTTGTTACAGCCATAGATACATACATTATATATCCACATTCCTAGTATTTACATCACACATTTTCTTAAAAAGTGAGCGTTGTGCATCTCAACAAGATCATAGCGTGAAAGGGCAGCATGATAGAAGGTGAATACAAAGAAGCCTTGTATGGTTTCTCAAATATACTCACCAAATGTCTTGCAAGGTATGGATAAACTGAGATATTGCTCAAGAATTACTTACCATCATCCTGTTCATCCACAACATTGTGTAGTTGTTCTCCTCATGATCCTTCCTCCAGTCCAGCGTCTCAAGTTACAGCAGCTGCGCCCGTTACCTGTGAGACCAAGAAAAATTAGGGAGCTGTCCGAGAACTGCCTTGCAGCCAGGGAAACCTAACCTCTTGGTGCAGGGACCCTGTTCTCCTCGTCGGCCCTTCCCTTGTTGGCATTGAAAAGGAGCAGCATGGCGAGCTCGGTCTCCTCAGGCACGACCCCTTCGGCATTCGCATACTCAAATATATTATCTGTAGTAGCATCAATGAGAGAAGCATATAGTTGTCCTGATACAGTAAAATATGCACCATTGAGGCAATGTGAACATTTGTGCATTGTACTAAACCAAAAAAATTCGACGCTAACTTTCCATGGCAAAGTCACAAAAAATATTGGGATGTGTTTGATTTCAAGGTACTGCAAAAACAAAGTATTGAAAACTATAGTATTTTAGTCCGTGGGTACTAGATACCATAGTTTTGACATACCAAACTATTCTGAAGTATTGTGAACAATATGACCTGTTTGGCTAGTGCTTTATGCAGCAAGGTAAAAATAGCTAGCTAGCAGGTTGATAGCTATTACAAACACGTCTGTTCCTAACTAGTTACAATTACTCGAGCAAGGGCTAGTTGGGTATGGTACGGACACTCATGTGTCGTAGCCGGCTCCGATGGATAAACATCGGAAACAATAGCTACAATAGCTCAGCTTTGTAGCCGCATGCCTGGGTAGCAAGCTCCACCAGCAGTCCAATAGGACTTGCTCGCTCCGTCCTCATGGTTGGCGTGACGGAGTTGGAGGGGGAAACGACGGGAGGAAGTTAAGCAAGGCGACACAACAGGGATGATACTGACCGTCCTCTACCTAACGAAGCCAACAGTGCATAAGATTAAACAGTCTGTAGTCTAAATCAGTAGCAGTTTGACAGTCTGTAGTCTAAGTCAGTAGCAGCTTAGGGAATTAAACTCTAATAATAGCACAACAATTTCAATAGCAGATCCGAGGGTCGCAGGCGATCTCGCTCATTCATTGGCGGCTCCCACATGCACGACTCATCAAATCATGCCAAGGCGAAATCTCGCCCCTTGACCAACGACTATGCCACGAGGCAGAAATCATCAGAACTCGGATGGTGCTTACCTGCTGCTGCTTGGCGACCTGCTCCTTGAACTTGCCCGCCCGCTTCCTAAACGCCTCCATATTTTTTATGCAATCACCTTTGGTATAGGGGCAGGGGATGAAGACGGTGTTCCTCCATCTGTGTGTGTCCTGCTTCTCCTTGGTTCGCGCCATGGATCTGCATGAATGGAAATCACAGGAAAGAATAGGTAAGGTGGGGAGAAGAGGGTGGGGCGAACAAGAAGGAGAGGGACCAACCTGGGCCACGCCGGTGCCGGATTCGGCGCCTGCTGGCCTCGTCATCGCCGAATGTGGCGGATCTCGGCCAGGTAAGGGGTGGCGGACGAAACCCTAGCTAGCCACGGGGGCTGGTGCACGGCTTGAGCGCTGATTCTAGCCGGAGGGGAAGGAGGTGCGGACTTAGGGGAGGTCGGGGGTGTGATACGCGCTGCCGGAGCTCGACGGAACTGGCCGATGTGGGTGGTGGGTGGCAGCGAGGGAGAGAGGTTCGTGGGGGAGAGGGAGAGGTCGCAAGACAGAGAGGGTTCATGAGGGAGAGAGCGAGCGAGGGGTGGGTGGGATCTTTTTTTCATTTTCTCTTTTTCTTCTTTTCTGTAGATAGATGGATGGATGGATTGATGTGGGATGGATGGATGGGCGCCATGTCATCGATCTGTGTCACCAGTAATTCCACCAATGAAAATAAAGCACACATGTAATTGTGTTTTTCTTTTGTTTTTCTTCTACTTTTTCACATGAAAAATTCAAAAAAATGATATCATATTGCGCACAAGTTTGAATCTTGGAATGACAAACAATGTTGCTTAAGGAAATTTTATTTTCTTTGGACGAAAAATTCATTTTCCATTTTTCGAGTGCCCAAAATGAGTTTTTTTTTAAGGACCTACCATATATTTGTTGCAAAATTGGACCAAATCAATTTTCTTAAATACTATGTCATATTTAATGTACAATTAACCAAATGGTTGGGTGTCAAAAGGTTTGATCCACCTCTCATCAAAAGACAATTTTTCGCCGATTCAGCTGGAAGTGGGTCAAGTTTGAACTACAGCTGCCTCATAGTTTGCTCATGATTTTTTCCAAAAATCATTTTTAGGTACAAAAGTATCTATTTAATCAGAGAAACATGAAAAGTTTTCCAAGATTCAACCACTAGCTAGGAATGGTCATGCCCGCTGTTTTGATCGCATTTTGAAATGGACATGAGAAATTAAAAAAATATCAAAAAATTGGAAAACCTTGGCATTGTGTCATTATATGTGACCGCTTCTTTGTCAAATACTATCCCTGAAGTTACCAGGAAAAATAATAAACTTGTAATACAACAATTTTTTTTAAAGTGTTCTCAGAAATGAGCTATCATGTGTGAAGATCCATGGCTTTCAAGCCAAATGATCAATCTTATGGCCACATTCATGGCATAGTTTGTTCAAATGATGTCATATTGTTCACAAGGGTGCATTTTGGGATGGCAAACAATGTTTCCTAAGGATTTTTTCATTTTCTTCGGACGAAAAATTCATTTTCCATTTTTTAAGTGCCCAAAATGAGTTTTTTTGTGAAGGACCTACCATATATTTGTTGCAAAATTGGACCAAATAAATTTTATAAAATATTAGGCCATATTTAATGTATAATTGACCAAATGGTTGTGTGTGAAAATCTTTGATCTACCTCTCGTGAAAAAGACAAATTTTCGCCGATTCAGCAAGAAGCGGGTCAAACTGAACTGCAGTTGCCTTACAGTTTGCTCTTTATTTTTTCCAAAAATGAATTCTAGGTACATAAGTATCTATTTAATCAAATATACATGGTGTGGTGCCAAGACGTCGAGGTTTGGACGATGGCCGAAGACCCCAACTCCAGAGCGCGTAAACTGGCGTGGTCATCGCATGACCGTGGAGTTGCCACACGTTCTGGGCGACCTACGCATGTCTGGTGGGTTGGACCCTCCCCCGGGAGGTGTTAGGAAGAATAATACAATAGAAGAATCTCACGATAAGACTAAACTAAGCTCAAACATGAATTAGCAACCAAGTTTTTGATTAGCGGTGGGGAAAATGCACATGGCCAATGGGCCTGACTTTTTTCTGAGGGTGATCATCTAGTAAGGAGACTTTCTTGGAAAATTTGTAGCTCAAATGGAGGAGCCTAGGTGGCACTTCCTTTGCAAAGTACTACACTGGACAGAAATATGGATGTTGAAGCTGGGCTCAAACGAATGAATTGACTGAGCTGAAATATTGTGGAGGATGGTCATTTGGGCAGAGGAAAGCTCTATAAAAATTTGATACCATTTGGACATGCCAAAGTGGTACTTCTTTCACAATGCTCTTCTCTAGAAAGAAACTTGAGAAAATTATTGAGAGGAATTGACTAAATTAAATGCATCATTCACATCTTAATGACCATTCTATGCAATCAGATAACAACCTTTTGGCCATGAATTGTCACAAGATTATAGGGTTTGGACCCCTCTAGACTCTTCATGACAAATTTGTGAATTTTGGTCATGGATCAATGACCAATTAAACCGCCGTCAATATTTTTAGTCATAATCGAGCATATTTCTTGTAGTTCTGATGAAGCATGAGTAGTTTACCATAGACCTACAGGTCCATAGCTGGTAGCTAGATGGCTTCTTCTCTCTCTTTGAACATCAATACAGTGTTCTCCTCGATGTTCTTGGAGATCTATCCAATGTAATCTTCTTTTGCAGTGTGTTTGTCGAGATCAATGAATTGTGGATTTATGATGAGATTATCTATGAATATTATTTGAATCTTCTCTGAATTCTTATATGCATGATTTGATATCTTTGTATTTCTCTTCGAATTATCAGTTTGGTTTGGCCATGTAGATTGGTTCTTCTTGCAATGGGAGAGGTGCTTAGTTTTGAGTTCAATCTTGCGGTGTCCTCACCCAGTGACAAAGTAGGGGTAGCGAGGCACATATTTGTATTGTTGCCATCAAGGGTAAAAAGATGGGGTTTTCATCATTGCTTGAGTTTATCCCTCTACATCATGTCATCTTGCTTAAGGCATTACTCCGTTCTTATAAACTTAATACTCTAGATGCATGCTGGATAGAGGTCGATGTGTGGAGTATTAATAGTAGATGCAGGCAGGAGTCGGTCTACTTGACATGGACGTGATGCCTATATACATAATCATTGCCTTGGATATCGTCATAACTTTGCGTTTTCTATCAGTTGCTCGACAGTAATTTGTTCACCCACCGTATTATTTGCCTTCAAGAGAGAAGCCTCTAGTGAAACCTATGGCCCCCGGGTCTATTTTCCATCCTATATTTTCAGATCTATATATCAAAAATACCAAAAAAATATCGCTGCAATTTATTTACTTTTATTTTGTTTTACGTTTTAGTAATCTTTTATATCTATCTCTATCAGATCTCACCTTTGCAAGTAACCTTGAAGGGATTGACAACCCCTTTATCACATTGGGTGCAAGTGTTTGATTGTTTGTGCGGGTGCATAGAATGGGTAATTGCTTGTTTCTCCTAATGGATTGATACCTTGGTTCTCAACTGAGGGAAATACTTATCTCTACTTTGCTGCATCACCCTTTCCTCTTCAACGGAAAAACCAACCCAAACTCAAGAAGTAGCAGTCTCCTACATTGAATTCCTTTGACCGGACTTCCCTGCTTTTATAGCATCATGCCTGCTGCTGATAGATCACAAATCATGCCCGAGCTACATTGCACTCCTCCTCTAGGGCATCCAAGGCGTCTTGCCGATCAAGCTCGGCTTTCCGTTCCTTTTACACGCGTACCCGTGGTGATTTGTTAATTATGTCACAAGGGAGTACTCCCTCGGCACCGTATACCATAAAAACGGAGAGTACATGGTGGATTGGTTTGGCGTGGTGCACAATCCTCATAGGACGAAATCGAGTTCCTCTACCCATTTGCAATCTTCCTCTTTAAGGAAGCGTACCAACCTCTGTTTGATGCCACTGATGCATAATCGAGCTTTACGCCCATTTTTTTGCACCATGCCTTCACCTCCTTGGATGTAAAATTTGTACCATTGTTTGTTATGATACTATGAGGGACACCATAACGGTGTACATCTCGGATATAAACTCGACTATCGGGGTTGCTTTAGCCAAGGTTATTGGTTTTGCCTCGATTCACTTGGTGAACTTATCTACCATGACGAGTAAATACTTATTTTTCTTTGACCCTCCCTTAAGTGGGACAATCATGTCGATCCGCCAGACCGCAAAAGGCCAGGTGATCGGGATGGTCAGAAGAGCTGTTGGGGGCATGCGACTTTGTTTGGCGAATACCTAGCAACTGGTGCAACATTGGACAAGCGTTTTGGCATCGGCCCTTGACGTTGGCCAGTAAAAGCTAGCCCGGAATGCCTTGCTGACCAAGGTCCGAGCAGCGGCGTGATGTTCGCTCATGCCAGAGTGTACCTCGTTGAGAAGCATTCTTCCTTCCTCCTCAGGTATACACCATTCGAGGACACCCATGGCGTCTTGCTTGTAGAGCTCTCCCTCATGGACTTTGCAGGCTTTAGATTGCCTTATGATCCGACATGTGTTGGTTTGGTCCTCGGGGAGCTCTTTGAGGAGTAAGTAAGTGAGGAGCGGTTCGGTCCAGGGTGTGATAACTGCCATGACCTCGTGAGCCGAAGTTGCTTCCTGAATGGATGAACCTCGGATTATGTCCTGCTCTGCTTTGTCCTCGGGCGAGGTAAATTGCCTCGCATCGTTTGACTCTGACGTTGCTTTATCGTCTTACCAGACCACAAATGGCTTGAAAACCATTCGAGGAAGGTGTTCTCGGGGACCTTATCTCGTTTGGCACCCATTCTGGCTAGGATACCGGTGGCTTGGTTGCTAACGCAGGGGATGTGATGGAATTCCATCCCTTCGAACTTGGAAAAAATTTGAAGGACTGCATTCCGATACATTGTCATCTTCGGGTCTTTGGCATCAAATTCACCGTTAACTTGGGAGATAGCAAGGTTAGAATCACCTCAGACCTCAACGCGTTGAACGCCCATCAAGACTGCTATCCGGAGGCCATGCAGAAGGGGCTCGTATTCAGCTGCATTATTTGATATCGGTGTACATGATCTGTAGCATGTACCGAACGTTGTCGCGTGTTGGCGACGTGAGCACTACTCTAGCCCCTAGCCCAATGAGCATTATTTAACAATCAAAGTACATGGTCCAGTGTGAATATGTGTTGTACTCTCTAGGGAGCTCGGCTTCTGTCCAGTCAGCCACGAAATCCGCCAGCACATGAGATTTAATAGCTCGGCGTGGCCGATATGTTATTTCGAAAGGTAGGAGCTCTATGGACCACACGAAAATGCATCCCGTGGCATCCTTGTTGTTGATTTTTTTCATTGAGGGGTACCTTCGATGCTACGGTTACCAAGCACTCCTGGAAGTAGTGCCGAAGTTTTTGTGATACTATAAAAATGGCATATGCTATCTTCTGATAATGTGGATACCGTGTCTTGCACGGAGTGAGGACTTCAGAGACGTAGTAAACGGGCCTTTGTACCTGGAACTTGTGGCCCTCCATATCTCCTTCGACCACAAGAACTGGACTGACTTCTTGGTTGGCGGCCGAGATGTATAATAACATCCGCTCACATGTGCCAGGTGCCGCAAATATGGGATTTGTGGCAAGGAGGGCTTTAATATCTTCCAGGGTGGCGCTACCTCGCTGGTCCACTTAAACTATTTGTTTGTTTCAACAGTCCATACAGGGGTAGTGCCTTTTCCCCGAGTCTTGAGGTAATGTAGCTTAGTGTGGCCATGCAGCCTGCCAACTTTTGGACGTGTTTGAGCTAGGTTGGCACCTCTAGTTGGGCCAAGGCTTGAATTTTGGCCGGGTTGGCTTCTATTCCTCGGTTGGACAAGATGAAGCCAAGGAGTTTGCCCACCGGAACACCAAAGATGCATTTCTCTGGGTTAAGCTTAATTTGGTATTCCCGTAGACTGGCGAATGTTTCGTCAAGGTCATCAACCAGTTGGGCAACGTGTTTGGTTTTGACAATCACATCGTTGACATAGGCCTCTATGGTTTTTTGTATTTCTTCAAACAAGTCTAGATCATACGCTGGTACGTTGCGCCAGAGTTTTGTAGTTCGAAAGGCATTGCGTTAAAGCAGAATGGCCCATTGGGTGTAATGAATGTGGTCGCAGCCTGATCGCATTCTTTCATCTTTATTGATGGTATCCCGAGTAGGCGTCTAGGAAGCACAGTGAGTCGTGCCCTGCTATGGCATCCATGATCTGGTCAATGCGTGATAAGGGAAAAGGGTCCTTGGGGCAAGCCTTATTAAGGTCTATAAAATTGACACAAAGGCGCCATGACTTATCCTTCTTAGGTACCATGACCAGATTAACAAGCCAGTTGGGGTGTTTTATGTCCCTGATGAATTCGGCTTCAAGTAGTTTAGCCAATTCCTCGCCCATAACTTGATGCTTGGGATTTAGAGAACCGCCTAAGTGCCTATTTGACAAGTTATAGCCTTTTAAGATGTTGAGGCTGTGTTCGGAGAGTCTTCATGGAATCCCCGACATATCCGAGGGGTGCCAGACAAATATATCCTAGTTTTCTCTAAGTAAGTTGCGCAGACCTTCGTCAATTGCTGGCTCAAGCTATGCCCTGATCGACGTTGTTTTACTTGGTCAGTGGGGTGTACTTGAAATTTGACGATGTTGTCGGCTGGTTTAAATGAGGTCGACTTTGGCCGCTTGTCAAGGATGATATCATCCCAATTAACTGTAGCATGTAATGATGTCAAGCCGGGAAGGCCTCGGATAGTGACTCGAGGGCGAGCGATGCTGTTTTGTTTTTGGTTTTAAGTGCTTTGTCAGGGTTGCTTGAGATGGTAATTATCCTATTTGGGCCCGACATTTTGAGCTTCTTCTAGCCGTAATGTGGAACCGCTTGAAACTTTGGATAGGTGTCGCATACTAGAAGGGCATGATAGCCACTTTGGAAGGGGACGATATGAAATGTTACCTCCTCGAATTGATAGTTTTCGGGTGCGCCAAAAACCACGTCCAAGGTTATTTTTCCGAGGCATCGTGCCTCCCATCCAGGTATTATCCCTTTAAAGGTCGTTTGGCTCTGTTTGATGTGCAATTTGTCAATTTGCATCTTGTCTAGATTGTCTTCTTAGATGAGGTTTAAACTGCCACCTTCGTCCATTAGCACCTTCCAAAGCTGTCAACAGCTAACGATTGGGTCGAGGACCCGAGCGGCTGGGCACCTGCCCGGTGTGCTCCTTGGTTGATCCCTATGGTCAAAGGTGATTGACATGTCTATCCACACACTCAGAGTTACTATGTGCTGAATGGAGCTGATTTCTCGAAGAGCTCGCTTCCCCCATTTTTTACGCAAAGGTTTCATTGATCATCAGAACCTCCTCATCATCCAAGGACTCCTCCACATACCTTTTCTAGCCTGCAAGGAGGGCTTCGCCTCCCTTAGCTACCTGCCTCACCACCCAACAGTCAAGAAGACTGTGGGTTGGGCTGGTATTAAGCATAAGGAGTGTATGGGGCATGGTTTATCCAGCAAATCGTCGAGGGCAGTCTTGCATCCTACAATGGGTTTCCTCTTTTTGCGAGGTTGGCTGACTGATGGTGGCTATGCATGGTGATCATGCTGGAGTGTGATCCTATCATAGTCTAAGATTCTGTCATAGATTGAATCTTTCTGCTTTTCCCGGGCCAGCAAGATGCTACTTCTTGAGCTTGCGTTGGTCTTTTCCTTGAAGAGGAAAGGGTGATGCAGCAAAGTAGAGACAAGTATTTCCCTCAATTAAGAACCAAGGTATCAATCCAGTAGGACGAACACACAAGTCTCCAATAGTTGTACCTGCACAAACAAACAAATACTTGCACCCAACACGATAAAGGGGTTGTCAATCCCTTCACGGTTACTTACAAGGATGAGATCTGATAGTGATAGATATAAAAGATAAGTAAAAGGGCATAATAAAATAAAAGTAAATAAATTGCAGCAAGGTATTATTGTGTTTTTGATTTTGTAGATCCGAAAATAATATGATAAAAGATAGACCTGGGGGCCATAGTTTTCACTAGAGGCTTCTCTCTTGAAAGAAAGCATACGATGGTAAAAAATTACTATTTAGCAATTGATGGAAAAACACATAGTTATGACGATATCCAAGGAAATGATCATGTATATAGGCATCACATCCGAGACAAGTAGACCGACTCCTGCGTGCATCTACTACTATTACTCCACACATCGACCACTATCTAGCATGCATCTAGTGTATTAAGTTAACAAGAATGGAGTAAGGCCTTAAGCAAGATGACATCTGATACGCTTCAACATATCTATAATTTTTTATTTTTCCATGCTCTTATATTATCAATCTTGGATGTTTTCTATGCATTATCATGCTATTTTATATAATTTTCAGGGACTAACTTATTAACCTAGTGCCCAGTGCCAGTTGTTGTTTTCCCCTTATTTTTGTCTTTACAGGAAATCAACGCCAAATAGAGTCCAAATGGAAAGAAACCTTTTGATGACTTTTCTTGGGCCACAAGACACCCTGGAAGCTTTGGGAGGAGGCTAGAAGGGCCACGATATGGTGACAAGCTTAGGGGAACCCCCCCCCCCAAGCTTGTGGGCCCCTCGTGGCTCCTCTAACCCTAATTTTTCTTCTATAGATACCCAAATATTCCTCATAGACCAGGGGACACACCAAAAATACTTTTCCGCCACCGCATGTTTCTCTCTTCAGTAGATCCCATCTGGGGACCTTTTCCGGTACTCTGCTGGAGGGGATTCAATCACGGAGGGCTTCTACATTAACCTTCCTACCCTTATGATGATGTGTGAGTAGTTTACCACAGACCTACGGGTCCATAGATAGTAGCTAGATGGTTTCTTCTCTCTCTTTGATCTTCAATACAATGTTCTCCTCGATGTTCTTGGAGATCTATTTGATGTAATCTTCTATTGTGTTGTGTTTGTTGAGATCTGATGATTTGTGGGTGATGAGGACACCAATACCTTTGTTACACCCACAGCCCCTGGTGCTATACATACTGGACCAATTACTAGAGCTCGTGCACGCCAATTGAATTAGCAGGTACTTTTGTTTCTTGGTAATGATCCTAATGTTCATGAGAATATGATGATGCCTAAATTGGATATATTTGTCTTGCTTACAAATGAAGGGCCTAGCTTGGACACTAAGGATGGACATTGGAGCAAGACCAAGCATGGAGATCATGGCATGCGCAAGGCGAACAAGAACGGAGTTACAAGTGATGATTTCAGGACTTTGAAGCTACCATAATGAGTGCATGAAGCCTTGGACGAAGTATACAACATGCAACTTCATAAATTCCATCCAGAGGCTATTATAGGTGTTGCGTCACCTTATTATAGGGCCAGGCCCATTTAATTTTGAAATACAAAAGTACAGGTTGTTTTCAGAGTCCGTATGTGTGAGAAAAATAGAGCTATGTTTGGTTTCGGACCCCTCCTAAAAGGGGACATGAAATTCCCCCTCTTCCTCCATATATACAGCCCTTAGGGTGTTGTTTAGACTTCGGGTTTTGTTTAGATTAAAGTTCGCCATAGTTGCACATTCGCCTACTTCGTTTGTGTTCAACGACCAGACCGAGACGTCATAGAACCCCACTTTAATCAATAAATATTTCCTCTTATATCCGCAATATCCAGATTGCAATCTCAGTTTCTTGCTTGTTCTTTGTTTGCTCGCAGAAAATAGACCCTCGTGGTCAGGTTGATCATGCTCCGGCGTAGTCAATAACCTCTCAGAGTTGGTTTAGCGATTGCTAAGGTGCGACGTCTTCGCACGTTTGTAGTCGGATCATCAAAGTCTACTCCTCCGAAAATGATAATCACCATCTCACCGAAATATGGGACACTATTGCCTCTATCAAGTGGTATCAGATTTCCAGGTTGCTCGGTGAGATTTTCTAGTTTTTCATAGTTTAGATCGAGTCTGTTCTTCATACCTACAGTCCCCAAAAAAGCCAAATTTTATTTATTAGGGTTAGTTCATCATATTCGAACCAATCTGAGCCTTTGCATAATCTTTTTAGGGTTTTTGCTTTGTTAATTTGCGGTTGCATCATCGTGTCGAGTTGCTGGTCTTAGCGTCTAGTCCTTTCGAGTTCCGAGATCTGTTACAGTTTGTCACGCCGCCGTCGCACCATCTTCATGATTGTTGCCATATACCACCACCACCAACATCTTCCTTACCGCTGCCATATACATCCGCCTTTCCACCACTAATCCGAGTCCACATATACATTTGCATGTCCACCACTAATCTAAGACCACATATACCTCTTCCTGTCCACCACCAATCCGAGTCCACATATACCTTTGCATGTCCACCACCAATCCGAGTCCACATATACCTCTGCCTTTCCAGCACCAATCCGAGTCTTTTCATATTAGGTTTGTTTTCGAGATCCATCTATTTTCAGATTTGTGTTTCCTTGCCTAAGCAGGTTTCAAAAAGAATGAGTCTGGAGACCCCCGGGCAGTTTTTAGGTCAAATTTCAGCAGGTGAAAATATTTTTTCCCTATCCAGTTTTTAGGTCCCAGGGAGCGTTTTGAGACACTCGTCATCATAGTGATTTTTTGTCGCACTTTTTGGTCGTCGCTGCCCTGATTTCTGAAAAACAATAGTCAAAAACAATTGTTCCTATCCTGTTATTTTGACTTGGGAAGAGTTTAGAGACACTCGCCATTATAGTGTTTCTCGCAAAAAAAGAGCGCAAAAAAAGAGCGAGAAAAAAAATCAGAGTGTGCTTTTCCCTTGTTTACATGTTGCGCCGTGCTTTTGTTAGTGTTCTAGGCTCGCGTCTCTAGTACGGTCTAGCCTAGGACCAACACAGTAGAGTCGTTGAGTGTTTATTCAACTTTGCATCTCTGAATTGATTATTGCTGACATTTTTGCTACCATATCATAAACCTTCCCAGCTCCACATACATCAACATCATGCGTTTGACACCACTTGGCAATCGCTTTGTCCAAGCTTTAAGAGTTTTCACTACAACGGTTGCTAATCACCACCTGCTGCTGGGTAAGAACTAGTAAGAATTTGAGATTTGTTTGACGGATTTGTTACACCCACCACTTTCTAGTAGTCTGTAGGATCATATTCTTGTGTGTTTCTATTGCTGCTAACCATGACAGGACCGCAAGCTGACGAGATTGACTGGGAGAACATGACGAAGACGAAGCTTCATGATAAGTTTGAGCAAATGTTGGGTCAACAGGTGGAAAACGTGATGGACAGCTTTGGAAAGGCACTGGCGAGGATTGATGACATTGAGAAGACCATTGACACCAAGTTGGACGCCAAGTTTGATAAAATGGTCGCTCGTCTACCACAACCACCACCCGCATCTATTGCACCATTGCAACAACATCAACAACCACCTCCATGTCATGATCCAGCAGGGCGAGCGCAGCGTGTTCCTCTTGAGACATGACAAACTTCTGGTGCCGCTGCTACTGCTGTTGATGCTTCTGTAACTCCTCCTGCTACTCTCGTGGAGGAGGACTATCACGAGGATGTGGTTGATCAAAATCAAAACTAGGTGCAACCACCAGCACCACCACCACTAGGTCGTCCTCATGCATATAATCGCAACGGTAGGGTTGCACCACCACCTCATGTACGAGATCATGACCATCTACCTAAACTGAAATTGAATATTCCACCATTTGATTGTAGATATGTTCCTAATATTTATTTTACTTGGGAGTTAGAAACTGAACAACATTTTACAGGTTTACAATATCCCGAGGAGAGACGTGTTGCTACTGCTATTTGTGCTTTCACTAGTTTTGCATGTGTATGGTGGTCTGAACATTGTAGATTATATCCTATTCAAGCTAGTTGGGCTGCTTTGAAATGTGCTATGCGTACTCGTTGGGTTCCACCATATTATCAACGCGAATTACTTCAAAAACTGCAGCATTTGAGACTAGGAAAATATTCTGTAAAGGATTATTATCAACAACTACAAATTGGCATGATTAGATGTGGTATTGTTGAGGATAATGAGGCTATGCTTGCATGTTTTATGGGTGGATTAAATAGAGAGGTTCAGACCATTTTAGAGTATAAGGAGTATAACCGTATCACTCATTTATTCCATCTTGCTTGTAAAGCTGAACGTGAAGTGCAGGATCGACAGGCCTTGGCGCGAACTAACTGTTCTCCAGGTCGACCTTCATCATGGACACCGCGTGCATCCTCTACTTCCATACGTTCTGCTGCACCGACACCTCCGTCAGCTGCCACCACCAACCTGATACAAGAAAGCCGGCACAACCACCACTATCTGCCAGGAGCACACCTTTTGGGCCTCCACAGAGCTCTTCTTCATGCATGGCATCAATCGGGCAAACATGTGACACTATTTGTCATCATTGCAAGGGTAGAGCTCATTATGCGAGAGAGTGCCCCTCTAATCATGTGATGATTGCTACTGAGGATGGTGCCTATGAGTCTGCTAGTGACTATGATGAGGAGATTTTGGCTCTAATTACAAGTGAAGAACGCGGTGGAGATGATTCTGAACAAGATATATACATGGCTTCTGAAGACGCTGACAGGCATGAAAGTTTAGTTTCCCAACATATTTTGAGTGTGCAGGTCACACAAGCTGAGCAAAATCAAAGGCATAATTTGTTCCATACAAAGGGAGTTGGGAAGGAACGTTCTATTCGCGTCATCATAGATGGAGGGAGATGCACCCATTTGGCTAGCATGGAGATGGTGGAGAATCTATCTCTCACCACCAGACCACATGCGCATCCTTACTACATTCAACGGTTCAACAACAACGGCAAGGTTAAGGTAACACATATTGTTCGTGTGCATCTTAGTATAGCTACATATGCTGATTATGTTGATTGTGATGTGGTACCCATGCAAGCTTGTTCCTTATTACTTGGTAGTCCATGGAAATTTGACAAAAAAATTGTACACCATCACTACAAAAAAAGACACATCCGTGAAATTTTGGGCCGAACAAAAGAAATATCTGTCATGCTTATGACACTTCTATGACGATAATTTTGACAAAACCCGGTATCATCATAGATGTGGTGGGCTCCTACTTCTATGAAAAAAATCATGATAGAAAATGGGCTTTTCGTCCTGGGCGGGCCGGATATGCAGTTGCATGACATTCTTTGGGCCGTCCATGAGGGAAAAAACCATGGTAGAAGTAAGGGCGCGAAAAATATCGGTGAGTTCCCGGTACGGTGGGTGGTCAGGGGCCGAGTGATATGTGCGTTTCTCTCGTACACGTACGCGTGTGGGTGCGAGCCATTGGGCTCTAATTGAACCCGAGCGATTGCACTACAGGCTACGCGTTACTAAACCCAAGCGATCGATCAATCCCTTGCTGTTAACTGAAACCAATCGAACGATTCCTTCGCTACTGCTACTAACTGAAGCTAATCGAACCTGCTGCCTCTTGATGAACAGTGAGCATTGTTGGGGTTTGGATGAATAGTTCCCGGTGGGTGGTTGGATGAACAGGAACCCGTGGTAGTAGAGGCCGTTGCCGCTGGATGAACAGGACTCCGATCGATCGAGCCGGTGGATGAACAGGACCCCGTGGAGGGGTGGATGAACAGGACCCCGTGGAGGGCTGGATGAACAGGACGACCCCGTGGAGGGCTGGTTGAACAGTAGCCGGTGGAGGGCTGGATGAACAGTAGCCCGTGGAGGGGTGGTTGAACAGGACCCCGTGGAGAGGGATGGTTGAATAGTAGCCGGTGGAGGAGCGGTGGAGGCTGGATGAACAGGAGCCCGTGGAAGGTGGAGGCTGGAGGAGGTCGACGGTGGATGAACAATAGCCCGTGGAGGCTAGAGGAGGTCGACGGTGGAGATGAACAGTATCCCATGGAGTCCTGTTTTGCGGTACGCCACACCCCTCCCGATGAATAGGACCCCCATTTCGACCGTAGCGCTCAACACAAGTCCGTTTCCTCTGTTTTGCAGTACGCCACAGCCCTCCCGATCAACAGGACCCCGTTTCGACCGTAGGAGGTCCGTTTCCTCCATTTTGCGGTAAGCTAGACCCCTTCCGATGAACAGGATCCCGTTTTGGCCGTGGCCGGTCAAACACAATGTCGTTTCCTCCGTTCCGCGGTACGCCATGCCTCGTTTCCATCGGCTGTTCCGTCCAAGCCGGTTGGCTCCCGATGCACAACATGCGTTTCGTTGCCTCCCGATGAACACAACGCATTTCGTTGCCTCCCCATGAACACGAGACGATGCAGTTTCTCCATTCCGACCCAGCCATGTACACGAGCCCTGGCCGTACGTATGCGCAAGTAGGCGTTTGAGACCCGCCCAGTATGTAATGTGACGCGTGGCGTATTTACTTTCTTGCACCGCCGCCGCTGACGTACATGTACATGCTATGTGCGCGCCTCTACTACGACACGTCGCGGCGCCTCTACTTACATGTGCCCTTCCTTACACGGCCACGGTTCGCTCATCGCCGCAGCCTACAGCATGCACCGATCGTATGTACATACACGTCACACTGACGACAACGCTACGTACGCTTCGACCAGGTGGGTCCCGAGTGTCAGGCACTTCCTTGCATGCGAAGATGTAGCTGGTGGGTCCCAGCTGTCAGGGGGGCGAATCATTTTTTTGCCCGTAATATGGATGCCCTTCCTTGCGTGCGAAGATGTAGTTGGTGGGTCCCAGCAGTCAGGGGGGAAACATTTTTTTCGTGAAATACGGTGGCCCGTCTGGTGGGTCCCTGCTGTCAGGTGGAGGAATAATTATTTTGCGCGTAATAAGGAGGCACTTCCTTGTCATGACCGTGGACCCAAATTGTCAGCCTCTCCATGTACAGTACTCTTCCGATGGAAGTCATTCGTTGACCACATTGACCACGCCGCGCCGAGAGCACCAGGGCTATGGACGACGACGAGGCCTAGGAAGGGGACGGCGCGGAGCCGGGGAAGACGCGGCAGTGGATGCCCATGCGGAGAGGAGTACGAGGGTTCACTGGTTCGGCTGCGGTGTGAGGCTTCCGTTGCCGCATAATAACAGGGTGTGTGGGTGAGTAGAGGGATGGCCTGGCCGGCGGTGGGACTAGTAGGGGGCGGTGAGGCCTCCGCGGCATCACAGCCGACCATGGGAGGCAGGAGCACCCGGCACGACCAGCGCTGGTTTGGGCGGCTCGAGCAAGAAGACCAGAGGTTGAAGAAGCACTACGATCGTTGGATGGACATCATACGGTCACTGGAGCTAGAATCGTTCATATTGACTAAGTTGACAAAGCCCTCCGTCCCCGTCAACTTAGTAGGGCCACAAGTCAGCCTCCCAATATGGTGGGTCCTAGCTAGCAGGGGGTATTCATTTTTTGTGTGTAATAAGGAGGCACTTCCTTGCGTGCGAAGATATAGCTGGTGGGTCCGACGTGTCAGCGGGGGAAACGTTTTTTTCACGAAATGCAGAGGCCCTTCTGGTGGGTCACAGCTGTCAGGTGGAGGAATCATTATTTTACACGTAATAAGGAGGCATTTCATGCGGCGCATCAGGACCCAAATTGCCACCTCTCCACGCAAAGTCTACTTCTGATGGATGTCGTTTGTTGACCATGTTGACGACTCCGCACCGAGCGCATCCAAGGTGGTGGACGACGGCGAGGCCCCGGACAACAACGAGCTGGAGATGGGAAGACGCGGGAGTAGAGTCGCAAACATAGAGGTGTACGAGGTTTAACTGGTTCTGGTGCGGTGTAGTTCGGCAATCGGTGGAGAAGAACAGGTGGTGTGGAGGGGTGGAGGGATGGCCAGGCCAACGGTGAGGTAGCGCTTCACAGCGAAGTGTGCTTGTCGGTGTTCTGGGAACGGGGGTCCCCAGACTTACCTTCCTGCGGCCCACGGCGTGGCTCTGCGAGCGGGCCCGTACGGCCCATCTTCATCAACAAGGCATTCAAGACCCTCGTGAGGGGCCAAGCCTCGCGAGGCGGACGACACAAGACCTCCTCAGGAGCGGCCTCACCAGGCTAGCTCACGAGGGGTGGAGAGATCAAGGCAAGGAAAACCTCACAAGGTTCACGTGACGTGAGCCATGCCGATCAAGATCAAAGTGCGCCAGTGCATGCAAAGGTCCTTGTTTCCTCTTTGGTGCTAAGGGAGCAAGCGCAAGCGCGAAGTACCGAGGCATCAAGCAAATGTTTCCATATCCGTGCAATGAGACCAAGACCAGCAAGACGGCAAGACGGAGGTCACCATGGAGCCCAAGGCGGCGTCACCACCAGAGCCTTTGGCAGGCGAAGACTGCTTTTGTTAGGATAAACTGTACTAGTTGTCCCCTTTCAAATTCGCCGTTGTTGGCTCCCTTCTCGCTCAATATTTGGGGAGAGGACTAGGGCCTCTATAAATAGGACTAGCCACCACAGTAGGGGACGGATGCAGATCATCGTCACCCATGCAAGTTCACCAAGCACAAGAACACCTCAACCTCAGGAGGCTGTTCTTCCCCTTATACTGTTCATCCTCAGCCCAAGAGGTAATCCACCACCACCACACTAGAGTAGGGTATTACACCACAACGGTGGCCTGAACCAGTATAAATCTTGTGTTCTTTGTGTTGTGAGTTCTTCGCGTTTGTCCGTGAGATCTTAGCGAAGCAAGGACATGGATCAGTAGGGGAAAATCTTCGTGCGCACCCCAGTGTTCGAACCTTGAGGGATTTGCCGAAACCCCTGATCCGACATTTGGCGCGCCAGGTAGGGGTGCTCGCTTCGCATCCCGTTGCTTCATCGTCTCCATGGCGTGACGCTGCCGCTGTTTCGGCTATTGAAGCGCCAGCGGCTCCTCGCCGCCGCGTCGCCGTGACAGCCTCGCCGGCGGGCCACCCCGTCGTTCTCCATCGCCTGCCGCCAACACCGCAACTAGCCCGGTGGGGAATGAGCAGCAAGCATCCTCGTTGCACCCCTTGGTGCGGCAGGACGGCCGCACCACCACTCCATCGCTGACTCCCGCTGGGTCATCCTCTCACGCTCGTCGCGCTCCACAGACGCATTGGCCGACTCCTCATGGCGACGAGCTCAAGGCTACCGCTTCAGCCGACGACCTCTACGAGCACCGGCTCGACCGCATCGCCGAAGCTTGCCCACGCACCATGGGGCTCCTCGCACCGCCCCTCTGCTGCCTCGCCCGCCACTTGACTATGGGCTACGTAGCTCATGGAGCACCTCCACCACCTCTGCACCAAGACGGTGCCCTGGCACCAAGGCGCGTGGTTCCACGGCGCGACCCACCACGTCCGGCGGCCGCGCGTGACGAAAGAAGCTGTCAAGAAGTCCCTCGACCGCAAGAGAACGCTCCACCACTCACTGCACCTCCGCGTGCGGGCCCCGCGCCGCTTGCTGTACCGGTGCCCGGGCGCCAAGACCAAGCTCCACCTCCAAGACGGGCCCCGGTGATCACGGCTGGCTGCCGCGCCTTCACCCCCGAGCTGCGTAGCGTCGCCTGGCCGGGTAAGTTCACGCCGGATCTGCCTCCTCACTACGACGGCACCCCAACCCCGTGGAGTTCCTGCAGCTCTACGAGCTGAGCATCGAGGAGGCCAATGGCGACGAGAAAGTCATGGCGAACTGGTTCCCCATGGCGCTCAAAGACGATGCTCGCTCGCGGGCTCCCCGAACTCGCCTGTGCTCGATCTCCTCCTGGGACGAGATGCGCAACCGCTTCGTCGCCAACTTCTAGGGCACTCGCGACCACCCACCGGCCGCGGCGACCTATGCCACGTCAAGCAACAACCAGGAGAGACCCTCCAGAAGTAGATCCAGTGCTTCAACAACGTTCGTCTCAAGATCCCCAAGGTGACGGACGAGGCCATCATCTCCGCATTCTCTGATGGCGTCCGCGACGTTAAGATGAAGGAGGAGCTCGCCATCCACGAGGAGATGTGCATGTCTCTGGAGCTGTTTAACCTGGCGACCAAGTGCGCAAGAGCTAAGGAGGGGCGTCTCTCCCTCCTCGAGCTCCCAGCTGTGGACCCAGAGGAGAAGAAAGCTAAGGCCAAGGATGTGAAGCGCAAGGGAGCAGCCATGCTCACAAGTGAGCCAGACACTGCCGGGCAGAGACCACGAGTCATCCAAGAGCAGCCGACCGCTTCGCGCCTTCCACAACATGCATAGCCACAACACCAGCCGATCGCCAAGAGCCGAGAGCAATTTGAGAAGATCGCTGGCCGACGCCCGAGCGCAACGACCGGGGCTACGACCGAGGAGGAGGAGGCGGTGGTGGACGCTGGGATGACCATGGCCCACGCCAGGAGTGGCGCGACCAGCCTTGTGAGGACCGCTGGCAGGATCAGCCTTGCGAGGGCGCCTGGAGGGACCAGCCACGTGAGGATCGTCCTCAGGGCAACGCTGGTCTTCCTCCATTACCTCCACCACCAAGAAGGAACGACGACCACCATCAAGACGAGGGGGCTGGGGGCTTCCAGGAGCCGCGTGCTATCGCCTGCATCTTGGGCGGAGCTCAGGCCCCAGCCTCGCAGCGTATCTTCAAAATTTTCCTCGTGAAGTGAACACACTCCTCCCCAAGCTTGAAGCCACACGCCCGCTCAGGTGGTCCAAGTGCGCCATCACCTTCGGGCCGCAGATATCGGCTCAAGTGTGTGGCCATCGCCGGCATTCTCCCCATGCTCTGTTCACTAGTCACCAGCAATGTGCAAGTCACCAAGACTCTCATCGACGGCGGCGCAGGGCTCAACGTCCTGTCCGTCGACATGTTCGACAACCTCCAAGTGCCGTATGACCAGCTTCAGCCTACCAAGCCTTTCTCAGGACTGACCGACGGTTCCACCACACCAATAGGGCAGGTCCGCCTACCTATCACCTTCGGAGAGCGCAACAACTACCGCACCAAACTCATCGACTTCGACGTTGCGCACATCCGTCTGTCGTACAATGCAATCCTCGAGTATCCAGCCCTGGCCAAGTTCATGGCGGTGACCCATCACGGCTACAATGTCCTCAAGATGTCGGGAAGCGGCGGAATCATCACAGTCCCATGCGAAGAAAGAGGCGCAGTGTGCTCCCTCGAGCGTGCCTCCCAAGATGCAGCAATCGACGACCCCGACAGCAAGGGCGAGCGCCCTCCTGAGGTCACCCCCAAGAGGAAGAAGCAGCTGCTCCGCGCAGGACCTCAGGAGGGTGGTGTCGTGAGTAGTACCTCGTCAGGATCAGCGCCCGCACCTGGGGCGCCACCCTCCATCGCATAGGAAAGCGCGCCCGATGCCCTTCTTGGGCAGGGCTCAGAGGCTCTCTTCTGGAGGGCCTCGGACCTTGCCAACATCAAGAGGGAGGCGCTTGGGCACCACTTGGAGGCGTGCTTCACGACACGTTTCCCTCAGGAGAACACAGGGCGAGGGGCGCCCACCGCTCAGGAGTTCATCACCAGGACAACCCAGAAGCTGCAAGATGCGAGGGCCATGCGCGGCAATCGCCATTCATTAGGCGCAGCTCCCCATCCAGGAGAGGATGCCGGGCTACGCGTCTGCATCGACATCCCAGGGCTCAACAGGGCCGCATCTCAGGAGCTCTCCTGGCCTTCGTGCGTAGGCCGTTGCGAGGGTCCACCGCACAGCTACGTACGCATGCCTTTTGGCCTGCCGAGCATGGCGTCCGCCTATCAGTGCAACTTGCGGCGCGCCCTGGCATCTCACGAGGCTAGGCACCACGCCGTCCTGACGGAGATGGAGACGGCCCTCAAGGAACCGCCTGGATCCCCAGAGCCTCCCGAGGCTCAGGGACCCGGTGGCTCGTGAGGAACGACCGCTTCGCCGCGTACCTTCAGCTGCTCCAACATCCCTTCATCAACAGAACCAGGTGACATTTCCAGGTTTGTTTAGCTGGGAGTGCCCCTCTTGCTGCATCATTCCCAGTCTGTGTGGGTCCGTCCCTCTGGCATGTATCCCTTTTTATGTCTTTAGCTTACCTTGTCGGGGGCGCCCCTCGGGCTGCATCATCCCCAAGCCGCTTGGGCCTGACCCAGTGGCATGTATCTTCCCTGCATTTACTTAAGCCAGTTTGCTTTCCATGCTTAATCTACCTATGACCATCACCTGCTTGATTGGCGCTTACCCCGGGAGTTGCTCACTCTGGCACGACGCTTGAGCTTGGGTCCGTCCCTGCAACGTCGACAAATCTGAGCGGCCGAGCTCGACACGCAAGGCCACCTCACCAGCCCTCAAAGGCCCCCACACTGCAAAAGCGACCCGGTGGCCGCAGCAACCATAACGGCAAATTGAGTCTCTCAGGCCGGGCTTGCGTGAACCTCCAGAGGATGACGGCAGCGGCACCACGAGCTCCTCTTCTCCCATGCGATCCACTTGGCGTTAAAGGGGCTCTCGAGCATCGCGGCCTCAGAGCTCCTACTGCTCTCCACCCTCACCCTCGTGGTCACGCACCCGATTCCAAGTCACAGCGATCTAGCGTAACACCTCATATCACTTTATGCGGCCTCACACACGGTATTCCCACGGGTGTCGCTTACCATGGCCCGGACCGCTTATGCCTTTTGGCTCACGATATATGATAGTGCCGCTAGCATCCATATGATCGAGAACCCGGGCGGACATGGCTAGTCGTGAACCCAAAGCTGCACTAACCCATGGGGACAGTATACATGAATCAACTTCGAGCATGTTTCACAAGACTGTGAATCCGGGCTGTAGCATCGGCTATCAGGACTCCGGATGTCACCGCTGACATTTCAAGGGACGGACACAGAACGAAGTGAAACACATGCCGGCCTACCAAGCATCCCGAGCAAGAGTCTTTGGGCTAGCGTGGACTCGGTGAACCGGTCAGAAGCGGACTACTATGGCTCAAGGAAGCACTAGACTACATTTCCCCATAAGAGAGGCTGCCAAGGATAAACAACTAGATTGTCGGATCCCACACATACCAAGCATTTCAAACATACACACAATATGCTCGATATGTGTAAATACAACATGGCATCACAACATAACTCTACGACTCAAGTATTTATTCATTAGGCTCCGAGGAGCCAAGATATTACAAACATGGGTCTCATGACCCAACATTCAAAGCATACAAGTCAAACACATGCGGAAGCTTAACATGTCTGAGTACAGACATCTACAAATGAAAAAGGCTGAGAAGCCCGACTATCTACCAGATCCTGCCGAGGGCACAAGATCGTAGCTGAGGTATCAAGCTAAACGTTGAAGTCCACGCGGAACTATTAGCGAGACTGAAGTCTCTCTCGCAAAACATAAATTAAGCAAGCGTGAGTACAAAATGTACCCAAAGAAGACTTACATCGAGCTAACTACATATGCATCGGTATCAACAAAGGGGTGGTGGAGTTTGACTGCAGCAAGCCAGCTTTGACTAAGTGGCTATCCCGAACTATTTAATCGCAAGTAACTCTTTGAGGTGGCGCACACGAGTCCACATATTCACCATATCAATACACCACTATGGACCCGCCCCGCCTCCCTACGAGAACGCCATCCATAGCACTCACGCTTATCTTGGCATTTTAGAGTATCCACTTTCACTTGTCTATGAACTGACAGGCAACCCAGAAGTCCTTTACGCGGACACGGCTATTCAATAGATCATTTATAACCCTGCAGGGTGTGCTTCTTCACACACGCCTCGCCACTTACCACCATGTACACGTCAGGTATCTCGGCAACCTTCAAGCGGAAACCTGGCGAGGGAGTCGGCCACGACCTGACTAACCACACAAGTCTCTAGTCCAGTTTATCGCCTATTCGGGTTGCATCCACGAGGAGATCTCGCCGGGTGTCGCCACGGCCCCAAACGATGAGAGAGCAGGGTTCCTGGGCACCAAATCAGGCCCCTGACACCGTGCCTCGTGTATCTACCGCAACATAGCTCACCCCTAGGGTCAAGGCCACGCACGGCCCCCAACACATATCCTACAAACACCGTAAACTAGTTGCAACTCCCCGGACAGAGATCGAGGCGATTAATAAGCCGAGAGGGGTCGAGTTACCTAACCCAATGTGTGGTAGTAACTGCTCATGGATCACAAACACGTAACTCAGTTCCCGAGGACGGATTCAATGAGACAACCCACCATGTACTCCTACATGGCCTCTCACCTCTACCTTTTACAAATCGTGTTCACACACTTAGCTCACACATAGTAGGACATGTTCACACACCTCTGATTCATCCTCGATGAATCAGACCTGACTCAACTCTAAGTAGTAGCAGGCATGACAAACAAGCATGAATGAGTAGGCACAATAGGGCTCAAACAACTCCTACTCATGCTAGTGGGTTTCATCTATTTACTGTGGAATGACAGGTCATGCAGAGGATAAATGGGTTCATCTACCGCAAAGATGTAACAGTTGAATCGTTGTTGTCCTAATGCAGTAAAAGAGAGCAGGAGCGAGAGCGTGGGATTGTATCGGAATGAACAAGGGGGTTTTGCTTGCCTGGCACTTCTGAACATAATATAGTTCTTCATCGGTGTCATCGAACTCATCGCTTGCATGACATTGCGTCATCGAGAGGGGACAAACACCTAAAACAAGGAAGAATGCAATCAATGCAACGCAACAATATGATGCATGAATGTGACATGGCAATATGCTGTTGTTTGTGCTAATACAACCAAAGAATAAGTTCAATGGAGCTCATTTTAATCAAGGATTCAAATGCAACTCCAAACTTAAGCATTTTAAATTCCTTTATATGATTTGTCCTAAACAGCAGTCATAAGTTGTTCTAACATGCATGAAAATGGTACAGATGGATAGATTGGATTTTTCTGATCATTTTTTATAAATAACTTGTTTCATTTGGAGTTATGGTTGAATTTCTATAATTTTTAGAAGTTTGGGCTATTTTCTGAAATTTATAAATCATTTATGATTTATTTAAAATCCTGTAAAAACATTATCGCATCAAGAACATCGTCATGCCGACGCCATCGGGTCAACAGACTGCTCCTCGGTCAAATCGACCTATAGGTCCCGCATGTCAAGGTGACAAGGCCTAAAACAGAGGTTGACTGGTGGGACTGTGTCAACGCCGATCTGGCAAGTCAACCCTGACAACCTGGGCCCACCAGATTAGATCTAATCCTAACCAAAGATAAAACCTGTGGTTAATTAACGTGGTGGGGTCCACTGTCAGTGAATGTGGTGGGTAATTAGTGGGTGGATTATGCCTAATCTAATCACGCCACGTCAGCGTCGACGGATCAAGTCGCCGGAGAGCTTACAGTACGGCGGTTGCTAATCGGAGTTTCTATTCCGGCGACCATTCGCATGGCGGAGGGCATCTACGCGTTGCAGGTGCTCGGCCGCATCCATCTGCGCAAGCGGGAGGGGTTGAGGTTAGCCGAGCTCGCCGGAATCAAGCTCACGGCGGCCGGAGTTCGGCCTCGGTGGTTCGATGGCTAGAGGGTTGTGCGCGAAAGGTGGTAGAAGGGGGAGATGAAGCAGCAGCTCACAATGAGGTTGACGGTGCGAAATCGAGGTCGTGGACGCGTTGTCGATTTACTTAATCGATCACGGGCGATCTCCGGTGGCCGGGGGCGAAGACGACGATGGTGGCGATGATGCAGGGCCTCCGAGGATGCGTGGCTCGTCGGGGGTGATGTAGACGACGAGGCGGAGCTGATGGACACGGCGGTTGCTCGAGAAACGGCCGGTGAGCCTTGGTGTGATGGATGGCGGTGATGGCCGTGCTCGGCTGCGCTGGGGAGAGAGCCGAGGTGGGGAGAGAGAGCATGAGTGAGGGAGAGGGGACAGGGGCTGGGCTGTCGTGGCGTCGCTTAGGAGGGGCCGGGAAGCAAGTGGAAGCAGGAGGTGGCTGTGGCTCTCGAGGCGCCACACGCCTCGCCCGCCTTTCTCGGGCAGAGGTGGGAGATGATGGCAATGGGGCCGGTGGTCACATGTCAGGGGCGAACCAAGAGGGCGCTGTGTAAGTTTCCAGGTAGGTGCTTTCCTTTTTATTTGTTTCTGTTTTCTATTTTTGCAATTTGTTTTTGATTTAGTAAAACACCAAATCATTTCTATAAATCCTGAAATTGATTATGGGCAATAACTGAATTATCTCAGAGGCCCTTAGCTATTTCCAGAATTGTTGGAGCATTTAATAATATTTATAGCAATTAAATGCCCCAATTCAAATATTTTATGACTTAAATTCAAAGGCCCAACTTGTTCCTTAAAAATGTTCATTATTTTTGGCATGGATCAAAACCATTACCAAAAATATCAAACATCAAAGAAGAGCATTTTGGATTCTTGAATGCAATTTATTTAAGCTGGACCTATTTGGATTTCAAAGTGCTAGGGTTTGAAGAATCCCCATTTCAAGTTCATTGAAATTTAAACATGATGCACACATGACTAGCTAGTCTAGGTCATACCAGAACTAGGGATGTGACAGCTCACCCTCATTAAACAAGAATCTCGGCCCCGAGATTCAAGTCATGAGGTAAGAAGACAGAGGGACACAAGCTAACACAATCTTCACGATCCAGATGTCTTTCTCGAGGATGTTGATTCATTGCATCACCTTGATCTCGACATCTTGCTTTGAGAACTACATCCAACATGACAACGAGTAGAAAGGGAGAATTTAAGAAGAATCGATCTTCCTGAGGTTCAAGCAACTTAGGATCATCTTAATGATCACAAAATCAACTCACGGAATGGGACATAAAAACATCTCTGGAGCTGAGAGGCAAAACATGCATCAGGAGAGATGGAAGAAACAATTTGACGAGGGTTTCAGAATAGCGAGGAAGAATTGCCATGTTCCAATACGGGGCACCTTAGGGAAGGTGACTCGTAGGTTTGTTACCTTAAGTGGTAAAAGGAATTACTTTTGCTTCAGAGATCATTGAAACTCTTCTCACCAGCCTAAGAAAGAGCTCGAAGCAATGGCATACTCGGACTAGGATGGATGATGTGGACTACCTTGTTGAAGACAACGCAATGGATGACTTTTGCTTATCATCGGAAATGAATGGGACCCATGACAAGTCCACTTTTAAAGATGACCTTGGACAAGAATCACGAGAAGGGAAGCCCATGGGAAATTAGCACAATGGTGGTGCAAGTCGGGGAAAATGCAAATGCCGTGAATGATCCAACCATCATATCTCGCCGAGATTCAGATCCGGTTGGTGTCAGGATATTCTGCACTCCATCCAGCCTAGAGATAAAAATGAAGTTTGCAACAAAATCCATTTAGATGGCATTGCGAGATTCTCGGGAGATGAACTACGATAGCAAGCTCCAAAACATGAGCTAGTTCTGCTAAACATGTGTGAACACGCTGTCCCAAACAAACATGACCACATAGTAGTCTTATGATAAAACACTACCGAGTTCAAGTGGGGAACCATCATCACGGATATCGAAGTCTTGTGCATTACCATGGATTAGCACTTAACTCCTTTTCCTGAACAAATCAGTCAGTGGCTTTGGTGTGCTAGGGACACATATAGAATGAAGGTTGCAAGTCTCCAAACCATAGAATACTTCACACGTATGCATGACTGATTTGGGATGATTCCAAAGGAGGCAAAACAAACTTTCTCGAATTCACGGCGGCAACTTGCTTCAAATGCACATGAACTAGAGGAATTCACTTCTTTCATCCAAACATATACCTCATGAATGGAACACGAAGGCATTGCTTACAAAAGTTTCCAACACTAACTTGATGTTCAACATGAATCATGGAGAAGACAAGATGTCACCGATGGGCTCAACAAAGAACTCATCGGAATTTCCATATCAATCGACTTCCACCATCATGTGAACAAGGTGATAGCATTGGTCGCACCCAAGGAGTATAACGGTGTATGCTCGAGGAATCAACCACGAGTAAGACGACATTACTTAATATCGTTGGTTCGATTTGACTTGACAACAGCCCATACTCAAATCAAGGGTTGGATAAGACAATAGCACCGACAACTGATCACGAGGATCAATCAACGAAGATATCATCTTTCTTCAGCACACACACACACTCAAGGATATCCCTTAGTGATGAACTAAGTCGGACAAGCTTTGATCTTCCAACTCTCCAAGTTGTTGTTTAGCTCAACCAACTGGCTTAGGGGTATCCAACACAGATTCTTGGAGAAAGGGTGGTTCACAAGAAACCAATTTGATCACGAGCTCAACATAACTTGATCGGGGGACAACTCGGTAATACTTCCGAGAAGATATTCGGAAAATCACGTAACCACCGGTATGTTACTAAGCTCGAGAACGACCTTGCTTTTCAGTATAAGATGATATGATCAAAAGAGTGAGGGATTGACACAATCCTAACTCATTGATCGAAGAGTGCACCAGAAATAAGGATTAGGTAGCACGATCAATCTTAGGATGATGATTTAATAACCAACACGCTTAAGGATGAGAATATTGTCCATTTACTACCAAGCAACGAGGTTGCTAGGAGTATCGATTTCACACATCACCGTTCACTTGTCGGCATTCGGTTACAACAACACGGAACCTGTGAATGAACAACGATGGCGTAGAAGTATCACTGTATCAAGAATTCATAAGATGGTGTGCAATTCCCATGACATTCTTAACATAAGGCGGTAATACTTGTGGTAGAATGTAATCAAAAGCTGGATTGGCATTTTGATTCGCGAAATACAACTACTTTGACCCAATCCTGGAAGTGGACAAGGTACTGGAGTTTGTTACTCCTAGTCATTCCGAAATAGAATGGCTTGACGGACCACAAGAGTAATAGGCATCGATGAACACGAATGCACAACTATTCATGAATATAAGTTGATAGACTAGGGTCGGAATATACCGAGGAGGGTCAACTCAAGGAACATATAACTTTCTCGAGTTGTGGATGCATAGATTAGTATGTCGAACCAAGTTCAACAGTTTCTTCCGATAATCCATGCAGAAAAATAGGACTGGCAGATTCACAATGCCGAATGGAGAACTCATCAAGACCACTCTTATTGTGATGTTTGGTTCAAAGGAACTCCTGCCAAGGATGGTTCATGGTATTTGGAAGAATGATATACCACGGACCTCGAAGACTATCACAAAGGTTACTAGTATCATAAATGTACGAGCAACACTATCAACACGAGGTAAGTAGGGTGAATCTCAGGTTTAGAGACCCCGGAGTAGAATACCTACTAACTAATAACATCACGGGATGCTTTCGAGAATGATGGCCAGAATCATCACACTAGGAATATAAAGCATGGCTAGATTACTAGATGATCCTCTAAGACACCTATGGTCATAATAATAGCTCCAACATATATGTCGAGGCAACAAAGTACCTCGATAGACCGACTGGTGAGCTTAATCTGGTCCAAAAGGACATCGGGAACTAGGAGGGAGGATTTGCAAATGCATCAGACTGTTTAGAAACCTGGGATGACTCAGACAGCATAACGGCTGTAAATGCTCAAAATGATTTGAGACATCCAGCAAAATAGTGGCATGACCACTCAACATCACAATATCAAGGTTCTCGACACCAGCTATGAACATACGGAAGTAGTAAAATCGAATCGAGATTTGAAACTATCAAATCTATAAGTCTATGGATTAGTAACACGTCATCCTCGATAGATGGATGAGAAGGCCTAGTTCTTAATCCCGTAGAAGAGAAGAGGATGACCTGCATCGTAAGGCCATGAGGTATAAGGAGTAAAAAGAGCCTTACGCTCCTTCCACAATCAATTCCCTTACATAACTAAAGCATTTCTAGACTCAACTTCGACCGCTTTGGCTTGGTAATCCTACAGCAACAAAGCTCGATACCTAAGCTGTCAGACCCCGATTCCAAGTCACAGCGATCTAGCCGGTAACACCTCATATCACTTTATGCGGCCTCACGCTGTATTCCTAATGAGTGTCGCCTTACCATGGCCCGGACCGCTTATGCGCCTTTTGGCTCACGATATGATAGTGTCGCTAGCATCCATATGACAGAGAACCCGGGCCGACATGGCTAGTCGTGAACCCAAAGCGGCACTAACCCATGGGGACAGTATACATGAATCAATCTCGAGCATGTCGGTCGCCAGTTGCAGAATCTGGGTCAGAGTAATCGGGCTAGCAGGACTCGGATGTCACCAAGGTGACATTTCCGAAGGGGACGTACACATGAACGGCGAAACACATGCCGCCACCAAGCGCCCCGAGTAGTCTTTGGGCTAGCAGGACTCGGTGAACTGGCCAGAAGCGGACTACTATGGCTCAAGGAAGCACTAGACTACATTTCCCCATAAGAGAGGCTGCCAAGGATAAATAACTAGATTGCTCGGATCCCACACATACCAAGCATTTCAAACATACACACAATATGCTCGATATGTAAAAACAACATGGCATCGTAACATAACTCTACGACTCAAGTATTTATTCATTAGGCCCGAGGAGCCAAGATATTACAAATATGGGTCTCATGACCCAACATTCAAAGCATACAAGTCAAACACATGCGAAGCTTAACATGTCCGAGTACGTACATCTACAAATGAAAAAGGCCGAGAAGCCCGACTATCTACCAGATTCCGCCGAGGGCACAAGATCGTAGCCGAGGCATCAAGCTAAACGTTGAAGTCCACGCGGAACTATTAGCGATCAAGTCTCTCTCGCAAAACATAAATTAAGCAAACGTGAGTACAAATGTACCCAACAAGACTTACATCGTAATCTAACTACATATGCATCGGGTATCAACAAAGGGGTGGTGGAGTTTGACCGCTAAAGAAGCCAGCTTTGACTCAAGCTATCCCGAACTACTTAATCGCAAGTAACTCTTTTGAGGTGGCACACACGAGCCCACATATTCACCATATCAATACACCACTATGGACCCGCTCCCGTCTCCCTACGAGAATGCCATCCGTAGCACTCACGCTTATCTTGCAAATTTGAGAGTATCTACTTTCACTTGTCTATGAACTGTACAGGCAACCCAGAAGTCCTTTACCGCGGACACGGCTATTCGAATAGATCATTTATAACCCTGCAGGGGTGTACTTTTTCACACTCTCTCGCCACTTACCACCTTGTACACGCCAGGTATCTCGGCAACCTTCAAGCGGAAATCGGCAGGGAGTCGCCACGACCTGACTAACCACACAAGTCTCTAGTCCTGGTTTATTGCCTATCCGGGTTCCATCCGTGAGGAGATCCGGCCGGGGTGTCGCTCACGGCCCCAAACGATGAGAGGAGGGTTCTCGAGGCACCAAACGGGCGTCCCAGTACACCGTGCCTCGGTGTATCTACCGCAACATAGCCCACCCCTAGGGTCAGCGCTACGCACGGCCCCCAACACATATCCTACAAACACTAGAAACTAGTTGCAACACCTGGAGGGAGATCGAGGCGATTAATAAGCCGAGAGGGGTCGAGTTACTGTAAACCAATGTGTGGTAGTAACTGCTCATGGATCACAAAACACGTAACTCGCCCTAAGGACGGCTTCAATGAGACAACCCACCATGTACTCCTACATGGCCTCTCATCGCTACCTTTTACCAAATCGTGTTCACACACTTAGCTCACACATAGTAGGACATGTTCACACACCTCGATTCATCCTCGATGAATCGGACTGACTCAACTCTAAGTAGTAGCAGGCATGACAAACAAGCATGAATGAGTAGGCACAATAGGGCTCAAACAACTCCTACTCATGCTAGTGGGTTTCATCTATTTCATTGTGGAATGACAGTCATGCAGAGGATAAATGGGTTCATCTACCGCAGCATGTAACAGCTTGAATCGTTGTTGTCCTAATGCACGGTAAAAGAGAGCAGGAGCGAGAGCGTGGGATTGTATCGGAATGAACAAGGGGTTTTGCTTGCCCGCACTTCGAACATAATATAGTTCTTCATCGGTGTCATCGAACTCATCGCTTAAGACGTCGCTTCCATCGAGAGGGACAAACACCGGCAAACAAGGAAGAATGCAATCAATGCAACGCAACAATATGATGCATGAATGTGACATGGCAATATGCTGTTGTTTGTGCTAATACAACCAGCAACAAGTTCAATGGAGCTCATTTTAATCAAGGATTCAAATGCAACTCCAAACTTAAGCATTTTAAATTCCCTTTATATGATTTGTCCTAAACAGCAGTCATAAGTTGTTCTAACATGCATGAAAATGGTACAGATGGATAGATTGGATTTTTCTCGATCATTTTTCATATATAACTTGTTTCATTTGGAGTTATGGTTGAATTTCTATAATTTTTAGAAGTTTGGGCTATTTTCTCAAATTTATAAATCATTTATGATTTATTTAAAATCCCGTAAAAACATTATCAGATCAAGAACACGTCATGTCGACGCCACCGGTCAACAGACCGCTCTGGTCAAACCTGACCAGAGGTCCCGCATGTCGGTGTGACAAGGCCTAAACAGAGGTCGACCAGTGGGGACCAGTCAACGCCGACCGGGCAAGTCAACCCCGACAACCTCGGGCCCACATGATTAGATCTAATCCTAACCAAAGATAAAACCTGTGGTTAATTAACGTAGGGGTCCATCGCCGCTGATTGTGGTGGGTAATTAGTGGGTGGATTATGCCTAATCTAATCACGCCACGCCGTCACACCGATCAAGTCGCCGCGACCTTATGACTACGGCAAGTGGCTCATCGGAGTTTCTATTCCGGCTACCATTCGCATGGCGGAGGGTATCTACGCGTTGTAGGTGCTCGGCCGCATCCATCTACGCAAGCGGGAGGGGTTGAGGTTAGCCGAGCTCGCCGGAATCAAGCTCACGGCGGCGGCCGGAGTTCGCCTCGTGGTTCGATGGCTAGAGGGCTGTGCGCGAAAGGTGGTAGAAGGGGAGATGAAGGAAGCAATTTCAATGAGGTTGACGGCGCGAATCGAGGTCGGGACGCGTTGTCGATTTACGAATCGATCGCTGGCGATCTCCGTGGCCGGGACGAAGACGACGATGGTGGCGCCGATGCGGTGGCCTCCGAGGATGCGTGGCTCGTCGGGGGTGATGCAGACGACGAGGCGGAGCCGATGGACACTGGCGGTTGCTCGAGAAACGGCGGTGAGCGCGGTGGCGGCTGGATGGCGGTGATGGCTGCAGTTCGGCTGCGCGGGGAGAGAGCAGAGGTGGGGGAGAGAGAGCAAGTGAGGGAGAGGGACAGGGCTTCGGCCGTCGCTGCCGTGGCGCCGCTAGGAGGTGCCGGGAAGCAGGAGGTGGTCGGGCTCTCGGGCCACGCTTCCGCCCCTTCCTCGGGCAGAGGTGGGAGATGACCGCAATGGGGCTGGGTCATTTGGGCTGTGCTGGGCGAACCCGAGCGCCGTGTAAGTTTCCAGTAGGTGCTTTCCTTTTATTTGTTTGTTTTCTATTTTGCAATATGTTTTGATTTAGTAAAACACCAAATCATTTCTATAAATCCTGAAATTGATTATGGGCAATAACTGAATTATCTCAGAGGCCCTTAGCTATTTCAGAATTGTTGGAGCATTTAATAATATTTATAGCAATTAAATGCCCCAATTCAAATATTTTATGACTTAAATTCAAAGGCTCAACTTGTTCCTTAAAAATGTTCATTATTATTGGCATGGATCAAAACCATTACCAAAAATGTCAAACATCAAAGAAGAGCATTTTGGGTTCTTGAATGCAATTTATTTAAGCTGGACCTATTTGGATTTCAAAGTGCTAGGGTTTGATCAATCTCCATTTCAAGTTCATTGAAATTTAAACATGATGCACACATGACTAGCTAGTCTAGGTTATACCAGAACTAGGGATGTGACACCCTGGCCTTGACCACGGCACGTGACCTCGCATACCAGCGACGGCTAAGCTTGCTCGCGGGCCGGGAACTGAGGACGTATAGCGTGAAGGAGAGCGTGGGGAAGAGGGGGAGGCTTGTATGGGCCTGACCTCGCTACGTTGCGGACGCCTATGCATGAACCTCGCGCGTCATGAGGAATCAACTCTGAATCGTCAAGATAAGTCCCACGGATGGACCGACAAATTGTTGGAGCCTAGGGGTCATGCTCGCCGCAGTCCTGTTGCGGCAACGCCGCCCCCCTTTCTTACCTTACCACGACTGCTTGAGCGCTAAAGGGGACCTCCTGAGCATCGCGCTCAGGGAGCTCTTTCCATCGACCTCGGGCCTCTCACCTTCGCCTTGACCACGGCACGCGACTGGCATACCAGCGACAACCGCAGCTTTGCCTCGGGACCGGACTCACAACAGAGAGCAACAAGCCGTCGCGAGGTTGGAAAGGGGAGACCGAGCCTAAACAGAACATGCGCTCGCAAATTCTCATAATAAGGGTAATATTGACAAAAGACATTACAGACCCTTTACATGCCCCCACGAGGTACTCCTTGATTCCTCGCAGGGAACAAAAGACAAGGACTTCGGGAATCCTATCTACACGTGCCCGGTGGATGACGCCATCATCAACAGTGGGCCGCTAGAAGACAGCGCCAACCTCATCCGGATCAGGAACGGCGGCAGCTAGACCCCGCAGCCTTGCTCTGGGTGCGGTGAGAGCTCGGGGGCGCATAGCTGTCGTCGCTCGTCTCCGGAGTCTTGTAGAGCTCAGGAGAACCGCGGGACTCCCAAGAGTCGCCGGCTGGAGGAGCTGCAGCGGGCGCCAGATTGTCCTGGGCGCCCCCACTGTGGTAGCACTCAGCGGCGGCCCTCCGCATGGAAGACCTTGAAGAACAGCGTGGAGGCGCCGTCATACTCGAAGTCGATCGCGAGGGCGCCCTCCGCACGGCACACTCGGGCGACTTCGCCCCAGCCTCGGGTCATGAAGATCTTCCCCGAGGAGACGGCTTCAACCTCTGCTTCGATCGCCGGAGCGTCGCAGTCGGCATGCTACAGCCAGAGCTCGAGGGGCCCCCTCGGTGGCATTGCAGCAGAGAAGAAAGAAGGAAAGAGGATCCAAGTGCTCGGGGGCATCGCCGCCCACAACACGAGCTCACGCAACCGCGGCACGGCGACCATGGCCACGGCGCGCGTGCTGACGCTCGTCGCCTCTCCCTCCCGAGCCCCCGGCTTGGGCGTACAGGGGTAGTGGATACCCAGGAGAAGGCCGCTCACACAAAGGCCTCGTCACCACCTACATCACTGCCGGGCCGCGGCGGTGAGCCGGCCTCTTGTTCGGCGGGAGCGGCGCCGGCCCGTCGAGGGGAGTCTTTCCTTTCTCCGCAGCAGAAAACCTTCGGATGGGTGCCATCGGTGTCAGCGGTGGAGCAGAAGAAGCAAGCAGAATGGGAAGAGATGGGCGACGGGGGCTCTTCCCCCTCCCCATTTATAGCAGGAGAAGGCCAACTGGTGCCCCCCACGATCACAGGTAATGATGGTTTTGCCTTGCATGTCGCAGGGACTTGTCAAGTCGGGCAGTTGCCGAGGCTGCGTGGGGAAGCGGAGACGCCCACGTCCAATCAACCGCCACACGTCGACCAAGGCCACAGGCTATTGGGCCCACGGCGCCAAGTGATTTTGGCCTTTGGTTTCGCCGGCTTCTCCGAGCGCCGCTTTTGGGCCTGGGGCTATCGCCGGGTCATGCTCGGGAACGGGGTCCCTGGACTTGCCTGCCTACGGTCCATGGCGTGGCTCTACGAGCGGGCCCATATGGCCCATCTTGATCAACAAGGCATTCAAGACCCTCTCGAGGGGCCAAGCCTCACGAGGCGGACGACACAAGACCTCCTCACGAGCGGCCTCGAAGGCTAGCTCGCGAGGGGCTGAGAGAGATCAAGGCAAGGCAACCTCGCGAGGTTCACATGACGTGAGCCATGACGATCAAGATCGAGGCGGGTGCTGCCGCTGCGGCAAAGGTCCTTGTTTCCTCTTTGGTGCTAAGGGAGCAAAGCTAGCGGAGTACCGAGGCGTCAAGCAAAGGTTTCCATATCGGGTGCAACGAGACTGTGACCAGCAGACGGCAAGACGGAGGTCACCATGGAGCCCAAGGCGCGCCACCACCGTGAGCCTTTGGCAAGTGCTAAGACTGCTTTTGTGAGGATAAGCTGTACTAGCTGTCCCCTTTCAAATTGGCCGTTGTTAGCTCCCTCCCCGCTCAATATTTGGGGAGAGGACCAGGGCCTCTATAAATAGGACTAGCCCCAGAGTAGGGGATGGATGCAGATGATCCTCACCCACGCAAGTTCACCAAGCACAAGAACTCCTCAACCTCAGGAGGCTGTTCTTCCCCTTGTACTGTTCATCCTCAGCCCAAGAGGCAATCCACCATCACCACACTGGAGTAGGGTATTACACCACAACGGTGGCCCGAACCAGTATAAATCTTGTGTTCTTTGTGTTGCGAGTTCGTCGAGTTAGTCCATGAGATCTTAGCGAAGCTAGGACGTGGGTCGGTAGGGGAAGATCTTCGTGCGCACCCCAATGTTCGAACCTTGAGGGTTTTGCCGTAACCCCGATCCGACAAGCAGCAAGCAGAGCTTGCTTAAGCAAAGCAGGAGGCGGGAGCAGGTGGTCCCGGCATACCGGAGGAAGAAGACGAGAGATTGAAGATGGATGCCGGTCGTTGGATGTAAATCCAACGGCTAACGATGTCGTAATCATTTGTTGACTAAGTTGACAACGACTTCATGCTTGGCTTTGACCTATTGGCCCACATTTTAGCCTCCAAAAATGTGGCACGATTCAACCCATTTTTTCAGAATTTTAGTCAATTTGATCTCTTTTTTAGAATTACAGTCCATTATGGGCCGGGTGAACAAATAATGTAAGGCCCATGCGGCCCATTTTTTTTTTCCTAAAAAATTACAGCCATTTAGGTCGGTCATGCTCGGGAACAGGGGTCCCTCAGACTTGCCATCATGGGCCAACAAGGCGTGGCTCGAGTGGGGCCATGGCGCCCACCATCAAATTAAGCTCAAGACCCTCGCGAGGGGCCAAGACTGCATGGGCTGACGGCTGAAAGCTTCCTTAGGGGCAGCCTCATCGACATGTGCTCATGAGGAGGCGTAAGAGATCAAGGCAGGGGTACCTCGTGAGGAGCCCATGACGCAAGCCATGATGATCAAAGATCAGCGGGCGCCTGCTCGCAAGAAGGTCCTTGTTTCCTTCTCGTGCAAAGGGAGCAAGCATGTGCCAAGGCATCGGGCAAAGGTTACCATTCCGGGTGCAACGAGACCAAGACCAGCAGAGCGGCAGGACGGAGGTCACTGTGGAGCCCAAGACGGCGCTATCACCAAAGGCTTTTGGCAGCCGAGGACCACCTTTGGTCAGGGTAACTTGTACTAGATGTTCCCTTCAAAATGGCCAATTGTCGACGCCTCTTCCCGCTCATTATTTGGGGAGAGGCCCAGTGGCCTCTATAAATAGAGCTAGCCACCACAGTAGAGGGACAAGATCAGCAGAGCCCTAGAGAAGAGAGAGAGAGAGATGATCGAACTCACCCAAACAGTTCATCACATCAGTTCAAGAACACCTCTAACGAGGTTGTTCTTCCCCTGTACTGTTCATCATCAGCCCCTGAGGCAAACCACCACCCCACACACTGGAGTAGGGTATTACACCACAACGGGTGGCCTCGAACCAAGATAAATCTCGTGTCCCTTGTGTTGTTCGTCATTCCCCAAATTAGATCACACGAGGAGATCTGGACGTAGATCGGTAGGGGAGAGATCTCTGCGCACACCCCGTAGTTCGAACTCTTAAGGGTCCGCCGAACCCGAATCCGACATTTGGCGCCGCTGTAGGTGCGCCGAATCTTTCTTTTCGCTGTTTGTGTGTGATCTTCCGTCAGGTTCATGGTCGACGCCGTTGGCGCTACCAGCGCCGGTTGCTTCGCCACCCATTGCCGCCGGACGGGCGCTCGCCGGCGGACGCCTCGTTGCTCTCCCGTCAGCCGCCAACATCGCCACCGCCCGGCTGGGGAACAAGCAGCAGTTTTGTCTCAAAGATTCTTCGGCGGCGGGATGGCCGCACTGGCCACCCCATCGCTGACTCCACTGGTTCGTTGCCCCACGCCTGCCGCGCCCCACGGACATGCACGCCAGACCGCTTCCTCGGCAAGAGAGCTCCTGACTACCGCCCATCGACGCTTCTACGAGGATCTGCTCGCCCGCATCACCAAGCTTCACAAGACCGCAGGGGCTCCCTTGCCGCCCTCTCACCGCCGCCTCCGCTCCGCCAAGTAGGGGCGAGGATCGAGGCGCCTCCAGCACTTCCTCCTCCCAAGAAGGCGCCTGCTCCAAGGCGCGCAGTCTGTGGCGAGACCCTCCATGTCCGGCGCCCGCGCTGCAAGAAGGGAGCTGCCAAGAGATCCCTCGTCCCCAAGAAGGTGCTCAAGCCCCAAAGATCGGGCGCGCCAAGATCGCGGCCCCTCCGCCTCCACGCCAAAGACCCAGCGCTGCTCCAAGCGACGCAGACGTGGTAATCACCAGAGCAGGCCCAAAGACCAAAGAAAGGGCGCCGGTGGCTACAAAGAAGTTACCGCGCTTTCACTCCCGAGCCACGCTGGGCGTCACATGGCTGTGCAAGTTCAAGCTCGACCGCCGCTCACGATGGCACGGCGTGACCCTGCTGAATTCCTTACAGACTTCACGAAGCTGGGCATCAAGCCGCTTAACGGAGACAAAAAGGTCATGGCGAATCGGTTTCCTATGGCGCCAAGGACGGCGCGTCCGCATTCGCTCCCCGAACCTCGGCTCCCAGCACGATCTCCTCTGGGCGAGATGCGACTCGCTTCATCGCCAACTTCTGTGGCACTTTGCGATCGCCCCGGCCGTGAGCGACCTGCGCCAAGCATCAAGCAACAGCCAGGGGAAACCCGCGCAGTATACATCCAATGCTTCAACAACGCCACCTCAAGATCCCTGTGGTGACCGAGGAAGCCATCATCTCAGCTTTCTCCGATGGCGCAGCGACATCAAGATGAAGGAGGAGCTAGCAATCCAGAAGACCTGTGCACATCCCCTGAGCTGTTCATCTTGGCGACCAAGTGCGCCAGGCCGAGGAAGGGCGCCTCTCCTCCTCGAGCTCCCAAATGGCCGACCCGTAAGAGAAAAAGCTCAAGGCCGGGACATGAAGTGCAAGGAGCTACCGTGCTTGCGCAGCGAACCGGACACCAAGCGAGGCGTGGATCACTGAGTCATCCAAGGGCAGCCAATACTCATGGTACCATGACCTCCACACCCACAACAAAGAATGAATGTCAAGAGCCTGGTACGTGGCGAGATGGATCGACCGGCCGATGCCCTAAGCGCAACGACAGGGGCTATGGCCAAGGAGGAGGAAGAGGCGGTGGACAATGGGAAGACCGTGGCCCTCGCCAAGGGTGGTGTGACCGACCTCGCGAGGATCGCTGGGTGACCAGCCTCATGAGGGAGGCCGGAGGGATTAGCCTCGTGAGGATCGCCCACACGGCAACAAGAGGCCTTCCTCCTCCGCCGCCACCACCAAGGAGGAATGAAGACCAACATCAAGACGAGGGGCTGGGGCTTCCAGAGCCACGCTGCAATCGCTTGCATCTTCGGTGGCGCCAAGCCCCAAAGATCACAGCCAAGCATCTTCAAGCCAGCTTTTGCTCGCAAGGTGAATGCGCCTTCGCAAGCTTGAGGCCACGCGCCCTCTCAGTGGTCTACGGCACTATCACGCTCAAATTTCAAAGGATCAGCTCAAGTGCGTGCAACGGCCGGAGTCCTCCCGATGCTTTGCTCCTCAGTCATCAAGAATGTGCAGTCATCAGACCTCATTGATGGCGGAGCAGACTCAACGCCCCGTCTGGCCGAGACGCTCGACAATCTCCAAGTGCCGTGCGATCGCTTCACCACCAAGCCTTTCTCGTGGAGTCACCGATGGTTCCACTGCTCCAATAGGGCAGGTTCGCCTTCCAGTCACCTTTGGGCAGCACAACAACTACCGCACCGAGCTCATCAACTTCGACGTCGCCCACATTCGCCTGCCGTACAACGCCATCCTCGGGTACCCAGCCCTAGCCAAGTTCATGGCGGACTCACCATGGTTACAATGTCCTCAAGATGCCGGAAGCGGTGGAGTCATCACCGACTCGTGGAAGAAAGGGACGCAGCAGGTTCACTTGAGCGCAAGGCTCCAAGCCGCAGCAATCGAAGACCCAGACCACAGGAGCGGAAGAATTCCCGAGGCGACCCTTAAGAAGAAGAAGGCTTCGCCTGGCCTAAGCCACAAGGAGGCAGGCGCCTCCGGAGGTGTTGCTTCAGGATTTGCGCCCGATCAGGGAGCGCCACCCTCTCTCGCATAGGAAGGCGCCACCGGCGCCTCCTCAGTGCAGGCTCTGGGCTCTTTCTTGAGAGCCACCGACTTCGCCAAGGTCGCGAGGGAGGCGCCGGCACTGGGCCGGAGGGTGCTTCCAGCACGCTTCCCTCAGAAGGTACAAGGCAAGGAAGACCAAACCTCGTGAGTTCATCGCAAGAAACACCTGTGAGCTACATGAGTCGAGAGTCATGCGCTGCACCGCCGCTGTTCAGCCGTGAGCCCCACATCCGTGCAAGGATGGTGGGTTGCGCTGTCTGCATTGACGCGTTGTGGCTCAACCGAGCCAGCCCCAGTGAGCGCCTCGCCTTCACAGGGCGCCCGGGCGAGGGGCCACCTCACGCCCACGCTCGCAGATGCCTCGGCCTATCGAACACGGCCGCGCCATCGCCATCACGAGGAGCATTCTGAGGCTCAGGAGGTCGTGCATTGTGCGGTCCTCGGCAGAGGTGGAGATGGCCCTCGAAGACCTACCAGGCCCCCTGAGCCTCCCGAGGCTCCTAGGCCCGGGGCTCGTGGAGGACCGACGCCCCACCGTGCACGCCTGGCTTCTACAAAGATCACTTCATCTTCAACGGCATCAGTGACATCTTTCAAAGTTCCATTTTTAGCCGGAGCGCCCATACAAGGCCGCTGGCCATTCCTGTGTCGCTGGGGGTCCGTCCCTCGCGATGTATCCGTTTTGCTTATGGTCTTTACCTACCTTGTTGGGGGCGCCACTCGGGCTGCATCATCCCCAAGCTGCTCGGGCCTGGCCCAGTGGTGTTTGCTTTTTCCGCATCTACTTAAAATGAATTTGCTCTTTGGCGCTTAATCTGGTTCCCATGATTGTCACCTGCTGCTTATCGCGGACTTCTCCGCTCTCATGCAAAGCGCTTGCATGTTAAAAGGGGGGTACATGAGCATCGCGACACATGGGCTACACATCGCTTCTCCAGCCTCACCCTCGGCTCTTGACCCATGGCATCGCGACCACATACTGGGCAACATGGCCGAGCTCGCCGAGGGACGAGACCCGAGGACGAGAGAGCATTAAGGAAAGCGCGGGAGTGGAAGAAGCTCACGAAGACCTAACCCGGGCAACTCAGCCACCGCCACTCAGGCCAGCGCCAACAAGAGCTACTCCAAACTCAAAAAGATAAGTCACGCCTTAGAGGAGCTGGACTAACGCAGCTGCACCCTCGCCTAGTGCAAATTTTGTCACGGCGATGTTGTTTCTTCTTTTCGCCAAATGAGGGCTGTTCGAAAGCGCTTAAGGGGACCTCTCGAGCATCGCGACTCGGGGCTCTTATCGACGCCGGGCCGCCACCTCCGGCCTTGACCACGGCATCGCGACTGGCATACCAGCCGACGGCCGAAGCCCGCCTGGGACTGGGACCACAACAGAGAGCGCTAAGTCCTCGTGGAGGATAGAAAGGGGAGCCGAGCCGACAGGACAAGCACCTCAGACGACCCATATTAAGGATATAATGTTCACAAAAGACATGGCAGACGCCTTACATACCCCCACGGGGTGTTGCTTCGATTCCTCGCAGGGACCAAAAGGTGCTAATCCTAAGGAACGCTAATTGCCCGCGCCTCCGCAGGGGACGCCATCATCATCAAAGTGCGGATCGCCTGGCGCCGGGCGCCACCCCTGGCCCGTAGATCAAGGGTGACGGAGGTCGATGCGCAGCTGTTCTACACCGAGCACGCAAGCACGAGCTCGGGGCTCAGGAGTCGCTGCCGCCATCTCCTGGAGTCGCGAGAAGCTCCTGGGAGCCGCCTGATTCCCAGCTCCTCCGGCCGCCGAGGAGCTGCCGAGGGCCGATGGGCAAGGTGCTAGGTCCTCGCCAGCTTTGTCGCCTCGCCGCTTTCCTTGGGCAAGACTTCACCAAGCGCCCTTCAAGATCGAAGACCTTGAAGAACATCAGGAGGCGCCAACAGTATTCAAGATGAATTACGAGGGCACTGGCCCGTCTCGGCAGATTCGGGTGATCTCACCCCAGCCCCGGGTCATGAAGACCTTGCCCGAGCGACGCATCGCGACCTTCGGCTTCGCCGTCAGTAGGGTGCTGCAGTAATGGGCGCGGCCTTTGCAGCGAGTAGCCTGCAGAGACCCGCCATGCATCTCAAGGCGAAGGAGGGGAAGGCGGATCCAGGAGCTCGGAGGCATGGCGGCGTGAAGCACGAGCTTGCAAGAGGAGCCCTCGGCGTAGACTCTAGGAGGAACGACGCGCACCACCGTGACTCGCCGGCGTCGACGGCGGCACCGTCGGTGTCGCTTGAGGCCTTCTCCCCCAGGACCCATGATGTGGGCGTACAAGGGCAGCGGAAATCCAGGCAGCGGTCACTCATACCAGGGCCTCGACGCCTCCTGCCAAGCACCCTCATCTCGGGCAGAGGGACCAGAGAAAGCTTTTCTAAGCGTAAGAGGGTCAGACCCTCTCGGGGCCTTTCCTTCTCTTCGCAGAAACCGGCGGATTGGTGCCATTGGCGCAAGGAGAAGCAAGGACGAGGAAGAAGAAGAAAAGGAGTAGCAGGAAGGGATGGACTGAAGGGGCTCACGTAGTCCCGTACTTATAGCCGGAGAAGGCCAACCACTGAGCACCACGATCGCAGCTAATCATGACTCGTTTCTCTGCATGCAGGGACTTGTCAAGTCGTGCGGTTGCCGAGGCATCATGGGGAAGCACAGACGCCCACGTCCAGTCAGTCGCCACGTGGGGAAGCATCGTCGGGCCAACTGCTTTTCTCCTCTTGCATTTGGGTTCGGTCAATGAAAACTCCACCGCCGCTTCCGCACGACACCCTCACAAACGGGCACTGTGAGATGCTCGATCCTTCAATCTCTCGTGGATGCTCCATCTGGGATCGATACTCCACCACCACTCCTCACGATCGGATTCGGTGAATCTGTTTGCTCCATGGCCCGCAGGAGCAGCTCTATGTATCCTCACAGCGATTCCTTCGGGAGTATCGCCGCTTTTCGCTCCGCTGCGTATATTTGGCCATGGATGTCGCTCTCGCCGCTTAGTTGGTCCTTCTTTGTCAGGCCAAACCAAGATCGTGCATCTCCAACATCCTAACTAGCTTCACAGTGTTCACTGCCCGCGATCCTCACGTATCGGTTGTACTCCTCCATCGGTCTACTTCTCCACAGCACCTTCACTCGCCGGCGGTGGTTTTTTTGAATGGAAGAAAAGATGAGCAGCGCTAGTTTTGGATTAGAATGGGAGAGGACGATGCTGGTTTTGGATTGGAACAGGAGAGGAGGGGTGGTGGTTTTGAAATGGAAGGGGAGAGGAGTGGCGATGGATTTAGATTGGAACAGGAGAGGAGCGGCGGTGGTTTAAGAGGAGAGGAGCGGCGCTAGTCTTGGAAGTATTTTTTTGTTTTGCGTATTTCGGGTCAAAGTTTGACCATGTACTGTATTTGACAAGTAAAATGTGAATGCATGTGACCAAAAATTGTATCGTTTGGTTTGTATCTGAATGTACTTTCAAATTATATTATTTTTGCAATGTATAACATATATTTTATTTGTGAAAATCATGGTCAATTATGACCCAGAATAAAAGGGAGACTAGTTAATGTGGGGTCACTTTCTTAATTGAAGGGTAAATTGATTTTGATTTTGATCCAAATACAGCTGGGTCCGGCCCTCTCGTCCAATCCTAAATCGCGGTTGCACGCTCCTCTCCGTCTTCTCCATTGCAAAACCACCTCCTCTCCTCTCCATCATCTCCATTCCAAAACCACCGTCTCGCCTCTCCCTCTTCTCCATTGCAAAACCACCCCCTCTCCTCTCCATCATCTCCATTCCAAAACCACCGGCTTGCCTCTCCCTCTTCTCTATTGCAAGACCACCGTCTCTCCTCCCATCTTCCGAAGCTAGCACCGGACCACTCGTAAGGACATCTATGGAGAGGATGCAACAATGAATCAGGGAAGATCGCCATGCCACTGTGCAAAGTTAGCTAGGTTGAAGGAGATCCTTACTTGGTTTGATAATGAGTGGGAGATTTTGAGGATGGTGAGGGCCATGTGGCAATGTATGCGAAAGAGCGAGACAGCAGTGATGTACTCCTCGGCGGCAGTCACGCCGCAGTCCTTGGAGTTCATCGAGTATCTCCTCTGGGCGATGGAGCAGACAGATTCACCTGAGGCGAAAGTAAGGCGGAGGTGGTGGGCGTACAAATCGAAGGTCGAGCACCCAGAGGATAACGAATCGATCGAGTATGGTGTGTCGTTCGTGAGGGTGCGCCAGCCGGAGCCACAGGAGTTTTCGTTCTCCCACCGCAAGAGGAGGTCGGATGGCGCGACGTCGCTTACCCGCCGTTCTCCATGGTTCCCTCGACGCTCGCCTCGTTTCAACGGCAGCGGTAGGGTCCAAGGTAATCTTCGCACGAACCTAATCCTCCATCTGCTCATGCTTACAATCAATGTGACAGCTAATGATAATCATGCTTACTGTCAGTCTCCGAGTACTACGCCAATCACCCTAAAATAGCTCTGGATCTTTGAGTCAAAGTTGTGACACTGTGTACAAATAAAGAAAAATAGATTGGTACTTCTTTCAGAAAAGAGTACTCCATAGAAAACTGCCAATATAAGCTACTAGTATTTGGTTAGAGGATTTGCTGCCGAGAAAGATCCGTCCCACAGAGCGCCACACATCCCAATCGGTGGTGGTGGATGCCAATGCATGCATGGAGCATGGTTGGTGTCGGTAATTTTTACTTGGAACACCTCGCACTTCTGCATATATGCTCGGTTCCATCCGTTCATTTGTGCGCCCACCAAAATGCAAATTGAATAACCCTGTTTGCATAGATAATGAAAAAGCGTGATTACATTATAGTGGCACTGGTTGATGAAACATACACTAATAAATAGAAGAAAATATTGCAATAGTATCATAGTATGCCATGCTGCGAGGGTGAGATGGGCCCTGCGACGCCTCATATGGTACGCCTCATACTTGAAATCGACCCAAGTCTCCCCGATACACCTTCTGCCAGTGATGAACATCAGTGTACGTCAGTAGTACAAGGAGGGGCCTTGAGACATTCCAATCTCTATTTTTGTGCAGGTCAACTAAAATTAAGCACCCCAGTTTGCAGAAACGCTTAAACATTAACAATGGGACTAGTTGATGAAACATATACTAACAAAGAGAAGCACTTTCTTTATCTACATTGGAAATGAAATGATAGAGAGGACACTCACTCTATTTTAATCAGATTATTACTTCATTTTATCAAGGACACTAGGGTTGACCAGGTGGCAAACGAGGTGTACCGTGGCGTCGCAAGGATGGAGGCCGAGGGTGCTTAGACTAGGATGTCAAGTCGGCTCTTCTTTCAACTCCCTATTTTCCGCTCGATGTTTCTGTGGTAGCATTTGGGTTGTAATCCAAACTTGGTCGAGCTGGGTGCCGCGGCCCCCTAGCTGCTGCCTAGCTTATGTGGCTTAACTTGTCTCCTGCTAGTACTCAAATCCGTTTCTAGTAGTAGTTGCATAACCGCCTGCTTACACTGAGATGTTCGGATAATGGTTCTCTATGGTTGGGTTTCTTTAATGAAATCAGAGGAAACCCCCTCTTTTCGATATATAAAAAAAAATCAGTGGCACTAGCGGTGCCAAAACATTGCCTCGAATTAATAGTGCCACTAGATTAAGGTGCAAAATAATAACATTACTGCTTTATCACGGCAAAGCAAAACAAGAGTAGCACAAGAGCAGACTCAACATGCGTGATCTTTGGCAAACGGTCGCACTAAAAAAGGAACATACCGTGATGGGGAACCATATCTGTAGTCAATGCCATTGTAGAAGGGATGACACCAGTCACCAACATGGATGATTCAATTCATGGGACCTTTTGGTGCAGTTCACCTAAAATGAAGAAATGTCCCATGAGCTAGCTTCTTCTTTTTTTTAAGAAAAGGGCTCCAGCCCCGGTTCCATTTCCATCAGAAAACGAAACCCACAGAGCTTCTTCTTCATTAGTTGCAATAAAATTGAGCAAAATCAAGGTTGGTTTTGAAGCTCTTGGAATGTTCAACTATAATTTGGACATCATTTTTGCAGTTCAACTAAGATCAAGCGTGAAATGTATATCTCTCTTTGCACAAAAAAGGTGGAAAGGAGGGTGAATAACAAGTGATCAAACATACATCAAATGAAAAGAAGCATGTTCCCTATCTGACTGGCAATACTACAAGGACAGTAGCAATTTCTAAAGCAGCGGCATTGCTAGATATTAGTGCGGGCATTAGGATTAACTATGACAACCGTTAAATACGACATTACTTTAATGGTGCCATTGCTTCATTTTACCAGCAACATTACATTAACAGCTGCTACAGAGTCGGTATTTGGGCACGGGAGAGTAGGCGGACCAGGACAGTCGCATTTCTAACAAAAAGAAACAACTTATCTTAATGGGAAATTTAGCAGGACATGAAATAAAGTGCCATTGATTCATATTACTGGAGGCATTACCTTAAAAACAACATTGGTTTAATGTGTCCTTACTTTTAATAGTGCGACTGCTACATTTTACCAGTGGCCTTACATAAGAGTGGTTCGGGGCAACAAACATCATAACAGGATATCTGGGTTGGTCCCATTTTTGTTCGGTATAGCCACCTTATACTGTGTGAGGCTAGCAAATCTAGTCCTGGACTTACTCTATTGACTTGTTCCCCAGTCCCCACTTTTTTCCTTTTTCAACCAATAGATCGGGTTTGTATTGAGTTTGTACTATGTTTCCCTTTATTTCCCTATTAGACCTAGAGACCAGTTGGATAGCCAGTCTCTGCTACTTTTCGCCCCCATTATTTCATCTTTCGACCAAGTCCTAGATTCAGGTAACAAATCATCCCCCACCTCACACCCCCTTTCTTCCTTGTTTGAACCAAGTAGTACTAGATTCGAGTGCATGAACTAGTTTTTCCTCTTAACAGTAAAAAATTAGGTGGCTTTCGAACAGCCGATCTATCCTATCTACGAGGGGGCCTGAGAAATAGTAAAGATACAAATGCAGTTGACGCCGAGCTCGGGAAGTAGAGCAAGGCCAGTTTCGAAGGAAGTTATACCTGAGGGTCGCGGGATGTCGCTAGGTGGGCGGCAGGAGGCCGGATCTGCCCACACTACGGCAGGGAGGAAGAAGGGGTCGGAGGCCCTCCCTAGCCAGCGGTGCTTGGGAGAGAACGGCAAGGCACGCTGATCGGGAGACGCCGGCAGTGGGTAAGATCCGTCGCCGAGGACGACCGCATGAACGTTGCACCTTCTCACCTTCCCCGGCGGAGAGGATCTTGCTAGATCTGTGACCAGCGGTGAGCGGAGAGAGAGAGTGTGGCCACCGCTATCTTGTTTAGATCTGGAGAGGATGAGACAGTGTGAAGAGAGCAACACTAGCAAGAAAGCGTGGAGGCTCCTGCCTATGTAGTGGAGTACTAGTTTTCTTTTGTCTACCGGAGTCGGCTTGACCTCGTCAATCACTATCGAGAAGTCTTCATGCACATGCCCCGGACGCACAACTGTCGTCATTTTGATCTGAAGCACTGGATTATAACATATAACACGAAAAAATGCCACATGACAAGAAACCATAACCTCACTGCCCAAAGGAGACCACATGAATCCTGACGGACAAACTAGATGAGGATCAAAGCTCAAATTAAAGATAAACTCGTAGAAAAGGGGTCCATCGACAGATGTCCTAATTAACATAGCCAGCTTGACCTAGATGGCAGCCGAGTAGTCTTCGTGCATGTGCCCCCGAGGGAGTCCCCGGACTAAGGGTCCTCAAGGCGTCCGATCATAGCCATGGGCGGATGATGGGTTGTGAAGATACGAAGACCAAAGACAAAGATCCGTGGTCCTGGATAGGGACTCTCCTTGGCGGGGAAGGCAAGCTCGGCGACCGAATATGTAGATTCTTTTCCTTTGTAACCGACCTTGTGTAACCCTAGATCTCCCCGGTGCCTATATAAATCGGAGGACTTAGTCCAGAAAGGGAGAGATACTCATTACCATAGTCATATGGGCTAGACTTCTAGGGTTTAGCCCTCATGATCTCGTGGTAGATCAACTCTTGTAATACTCATATTCATCAAGATCAATCAAGCAGGAAGTAGAGTATTACCTCCATAGAGAGGGCCCGAACCTGGGTAAACATCGTGTCCCTTGTCTCCTGTTACCATCGACCTTAGACGCATAGTTCGGGACCCCCTACCCGAGATCCGCCGGTTTTGACACCGACATTGGTCCTTTCATTGAGTTCCATTGTGACGTCCTTAAAAGGTTTGATGGCCTCTTCAATCGTCAACAACGATGCTGTCCGAGGGGAAACCTTCCTCCCCGGACAGATCTTCGTGTTCGGCGGCTTCGTACTGCAGGCCAACTCGCTTGGCCGCCTCGAGTGATCAACACCACGCCCGCCATCCGTCAAATTTGGGAGCTTGAATTACGTCGCGGACATCCGTGGAGATTTGATCTTCACCGGATTCTAGACCACGGCAACCGCTCCTAGTCACCCCGATGAACATGACCTAAATCTGTCATCGGGCCGCATCCAGGAGATTGCTCCTGTAACTGCTCCGGCCATAGATCCGGAGCATATTGCACCGTCTGAAGATGGGAGGCTCAACCCCACCACGGAGGCCGTAGATTCCACGGTGTTGGAGCCGAACACAGACCTAAAGTCACACGTCGTCTTTGTCACTGGAACTCCAGACTCATCTCCGGTCATAAATTCCGAGCCATGTGCATCCGCGGACGCCGAGCTGGATCGCTCATCGATCTTCGAGTTCAGCGCCGTAGACATCTCCCAGCATTCGCCCTTGGGCGATGTGCTAAATACATTAAGAAACCTGTCCTTGGTGGGGGACTCACAACCGAATTATGTCCGGTTCGAACTGGAGGCTGGTGATGAAGGAGAATTTTGCTCCCCACCCACCACTCACTTCATAGCCACTGTCGAAGACTTAACCAACGAGCTTGACTATGACTCCGAAGACATCGACGGTATGGACGACGATGCCGGAGACGAGGAGGCCTCAAAACCCGCCGTTGCTCAATCGCAGGACGATGGACGGACGCCAGTTCTCATACGATGTCTACATGGTAGATACGCCTAAAAAATAACAAAGAATGATGACAAGGAAAACCCAAAGCAAAGGAGGACCCTCCTAAAACATTAACCTAAAGCACCGCAAGGCGCCAAGAATGGGCTTCTAAATCCCGGCCGCAACAGTTAGGGATAGCAACACCGCACAGAGACGCATAACACTCCGGATGGTGCCAAGACACGTAAGAACCCAATGATCAATCACCGAACAAGGCAATCGGGAATCAGGCATGCCACCCTATTTAACAGGCCATAGAAGAAGACTCGGGAGGACGGTAGTTACCACCCGCCTCCGAGGAGGAGGTGAGCCTCTGGAATGAAGACTTCATCGTGTTCGAGGAGCCCTTTGAGCAGGAGAGCGCTTTAAGCTTCAGCCTAATAGCCACTTCAAGGAGCTCGAAAAGAAGCAGCAAGCAGCCTTTCAAGCTGATCAAGACTCGCTCAATGACAGATGGACTGATGTCCTGCAGCCGAGGAATACGGCCTTAAACGCCACCAAAAGCTACCAAGCGCAGACATTACCTCGCTTTGATGATGAGGCGCCAGATCTCGCACCAAAGCATCACGCGAATGTACCGATCGCCATCAGCGTGGTCGGGATAAAACTGCAACCCGAGCCAAAAACCAGACTGTCCCACTCCGCCATAAAGGCAGGGATAAGTCAGCTCGGGGCCATACATATGACCTCCCCCAAGAGCTGGACAGTAGAGTGGAACACACAAGATCGATCTATGGATCGCGATGATGTGACTTAAGGCGCGGGTACAGCTATCTATTTGGGCGTGACAAACCTATTCACGCCCGAGCCGAATGCTGCAGACGGACTCCATCAGAGCTACGCCGCTGATGCGTTCGATATAGAGGTGCCGCGCAGACCCTCTTTGCTTCACCGACGAAGTAATGGACCATGAATTCCCGTATGGGTTCAAACCCGTGAAACATCGAATCTTATGATGGAATAAATCGATCCCAAGGTATGGATAGAGGATTTTATTATCCATATCCACATGGCCCGCGGGGATGATCTTCACGCCATCAAATACCTCCCACTAAAACTCAAAGGGCCAGCTCAGCACTGGCTAAATAGTCTGCCTGAAAATTCCATTGGCAGCTGGGAGGACCTGGAAAAGGCTTTCCTCGACAACTTCCAAGGTACATATGTTCGGCCGCCAGACGCCGATGACTTAAGTCACATAGTTCAACAGCCCGGGGAGTCAGCCAGGAAGTTTTGGACTAGGTTCCTAACTAAAAAGAACCAGATCGTCGACTGTCCGGATGCCGAAGCCTTAGCGGTCTTTAAACATAGCATCCGCGACGAATGGCTTGCCCGCCACCTCGGCCAAGAAAAGCCAAAATCTATGGCAGCCCTCACGGCACTTATGACCCGCTTTTGCACGGGCGAGGATAGTTGGTTGGCTCGCAGCAAAAACATAGCCAGCGAGGCAAGCCCCTCCGATGCTAAGAACAACAACGGCAAGCTCCGACGTAACAGACACAAACGCCGAACCAATGGCGATAATGCCGACGACACTACAGTCAACGCCGGATTCAGTGGCTCCAAGTCCAACCAGCGGAAGAAACCATACAAGAGGAACAATCAGGGACCATCCAGTCTGGACCGCATACTCGATCGCCCGTGCCAGATACATGCCACCCCTGAAAAACCAGCCAATCATAGCAACAAAGACTGTTGGGTTTTTAAACAGGCCGGCAAATTAAACACTGAGAACACGGAAAACGGCTCACAAAGCAAGGACGACAACGAGGAGCCTCGGCAACCGAACACAGGGGGGCAAATGTGGCACCCCGGCTCAGAGCGACCGGTTTACCATGCATTGCCAGCCCAGAGACCATGTCTTCTGGCAACACACAACATCTTGGTACAGAAAACAACCGCTTTATTGATGCTAGCGGAATAGAGTTTATATTACAACAGTATGTCGAGGCTAAGCGGCACACACCCGGCGGCCGAACAATATGTACATTATTTAGTGAACATAAAGGGGCCTCAATCGTGATAACTACGTGGCAGCGGAATAACGTCAGAAGTGAAGCTCCATATCACCGGACACCGGCGTGGTCACGATCTAGACTCGAGCAACGCTTCTCTCCAACGAGACTTTCTGAAATCTGCATGACACGCCAGTCAAGACATTGAATGTACTTGCAAGCTCACAACAGTATAATCATAATGGCAAACAATATCATGATACTTAACCAATTATTAATAATGAAACACTATATGTCAAACATGCCGTGATCATGCTCTCGAACATCCCTCGACAACTTAACAACCGCGGATCATTCCCGGATCACAAACAAACCACCAATGTGGTCTTAATAAGAGTAACTCGTGATCCTTACGGCGATCACAACCACGCACCAATCTTCGGTCCTTAAATATCTCGATGGCCTTTCTGCCATCCTCGACAATGCAAAGTTCATAGCTTAGTGTGCAAATTTTATTGAACGTTGACTCATGGTGGGACCTACTATGAGGTGTCCTTGACCATGGACTCGGCTATCAATAGATTATACACTCTGCAGAGGTAGCACACTATACCCACACCACGGAACCCATGGCCTCGCACTCCCATTCGGGTGGACCAACGGTATTTCGACAAAACCCTTCCATTGCCATGACACTCTCCCGGCCACTCCGACCCAATCCGCAACGGACTAGTCTCGGGTGGCCCCGTGTCTACCAAAGACACACCGACCACCGCCGTGGCCAAAACAATCCCACTCGGGGACCCGGTACCATAATCTCAACAACGGGCACACAAGGTTATGCTCGCCATCGCCAGTGGTGACCACGACACAACCTTCCCTAGTTGGAGGCAATCACCAGAGGCAATGTCAATGGACCAATCAAGGCCTTCCCAAAAAGGCAAATGTGGCTGCACCGGAAAAACTCGATTCAGCGGCACCATGACCCACCAACAAGATATTCAAGTTGAGTTATAATCAGGTTCAACTTAAAAGGAAAATGACCGTGTCATAGCATGCCATGAAATGCAAATCTACACATGCATCGCTAATAATGAAAATGACCGATGTCATCCATATTTACACCAAGCATAAACATCAACAACTCATATTACTTTGTCGATCAATATAACTCACATATTAACCAAAATATTTTGCAAAGAAGTTTTATTATTTTCTCATGCAAGAACGTAACTCCGATTAATTTCTCACGTGAATAATAAAGATTTTCCCACAAACAATTCCTAATTTCTTTACCAACCAAGTGAGGTGCAAACATTCTGTAAGTCAAGTAAAAATGACTAAACAAGTACTTAATGTAATATTTCCTAGCAAATTTTTATGAATTTATTTATTCAAGAACAAAACTTTAAATAATTACTAACATGCCTAACAAAAATTATTTCTATCATCACCATAAATAGATCCTAGCTTTGCTTCACCAACTAAGCTAGTTTCCACATTCTGTAAATCAAGCATATTAACTAGCAAACACTTAATGTAATATAAACAACACAATAGTTATTTAAATGCATGGATAAATCATTTCATTCAAGTAAGAAAATCATAAATATTGAAATGACACCATGAAAATGTTGTTGTGACTTGCCTTAGTGCAGATGAGGTTCACAAGCCTTCTGGTGATCCTCAAGACAAGCCTCACCCTCCGAAAATAAATTTAAACACAAAAAGCAAATAACAATAACACTTCCGAAAATCACCAGAAATTCTAAACAACTCAGAAAAATCTTATCTTTGGTGAGCTGCTAGATTTCTTTTCAAAGAACACAATGCAAAAAGAATCAATTCATTTGGACTTATGGTTGAAGAGTTATAACTGTTTGAAGCTCTCCGAATTTAAATGATTTTGAATTTAAATAAATGAACCGAGGGGGTGGTGACGCCGAAGGCGTAAAACCTCAGGCGCCACCACTGCATCGCTTCACGCCACAGATGAGTGGCTGACTAGCGGTCCCCGCTAGTCAGGTGAGGGGGAAGGGGGGAAGGAAACAGAGGAGGTCGTGGCTTCGCCGGAGCTCTCGCCGGCGACGAGGGCTTCTTGGCCAAGACGAGACGGAGGGATTTATAGAGGGGACGGTGGCGCACCTGCCCGTACCCGTAGCGTGGCTAGGGGTGGTCGGACGGCGTCGGAATCAACCTCGCAAGCGGTGGCAGAACACGGTGGTTGCTGGAGTTGAGGAAGCCGGCGAACGGAGGCAACTCCAGGGGCTCCAAGCGGGCGAGACGGCCTCACCGGAGAGAGGCGGAGGCCCTGGAGGAGTCGCCCAGGCCTGGGAGGGGCTGGAGCTTCCGAGGCGACCAGAGGGGATCGCTAGCAAGCTCGAGCTCGGGGACGGCGGCCCGCGGCCTGCCCGGCCGGGCTACGGCTTCCTACTCGTTCGTGGGGGTGTGTGGGAGTGGTGAATGGTGCTCGAGGAGGCTGGGGGTGGCTCCATTTATAGGCAAGCGGCGAGGGGGGTTCGGGCTCCACCGGTGGACACCTGTCCACGGCGCCCGGCGACGAGCGGCGTCAGTGAGAGGGGGAGACGGCGACGCAGCTCACGCTGCAACTGTGGGGCGAACGAAGACGAGCACAGGATCAAGGGAATGCGACGAGCACAAAGGCGCCCGCGACTGCTGGGCTGGGCTTGACCTTGCCTGGTGCTTGCCGCAATGAAGCTCGTGTTTCATGAGCGCCGGAGGGATGTTAATGGCGTTGAGACAAAGATGGTGGCGCGGTTTGGCATGCTCGGGCAGATGAGGGAAGCGAGCACGCGCGAACAGTAGCTGCTCGACGGCAAGACTCCAGAGCGCGCCGACACGCATGTCTCGGCATCGTGACACGGCCACACCGCACGAACTCTCTCCTCGGGCCAACCTAAGTCCAAAAATCATGTCTGGCAGTTTGTTCATGGTGGTTTTGAAGTTTACCATGGTTTGGTTTGGATCCAGGTGCAGTAGAGAGGTTTTTACAAGCCAGGTAAGTTTCTGATGAGTAACTTTGAGAGGTTACTGAGGTCAAATGGCTAGGAGTTGGAGGCTGTGCTTTGGAGGCTAGCCATGAGTTACTAAGGTGAAGGTGCACAAGAAAGTTCAGCCAAATGGAGTAAGTAAAATGGTAGTTGTCAGAGAAATCACTCATTTCTGTCCGCAATGTAAAATATTTTTCAGAAAGCAAAAATATTCCAAAAAGTGATGAAATATTTTTGCTTAGGGAGGTGCCCTAGGGTTCACAGAATATTTATGAATTATCTCAGATTTTTCTAAGCCATAAAAACTGAGGTTGCTTTGGAGCATACTGATCTGGCTAGGGTTTTTGAGAGAAAATGAATATTTTTCATTTAAGAAAAAATATTCCAAAGATTATTTTGGGGTGGATCAGAAAAGAAATGATGATTTAGGAGGGAAGTGAAGCACTTGGGTGAAAGCCAAGGATGCCCAAGTGTTTAAGTCCATATGAAAAGATTCAAAAACTCCAAGTTTCAGAAAAATTTCAAAATGAAGATCAAGCAAATAAGAGAGGGCAAAACCAGTGCTGTCACAAACCTCCCCACTTAGAATGAATCTCATCCTCGAGATTCGGTTGTTTGGGAAAACCACTCGATAATCGATCCCTAAGGAGTTCTTCCCGCCCTAAGTCGCTTCCCGATTCTCGTGTGATGCTCCTAATCGAATCTTGTAAATTTTTTCGATTTCATCATGAAAGTGACCCTTTCCATCCGATCCAAAATTTTAAACGGTCTCTCTTCATAAGTTAAACATTTTGCCAACTCTATCTCAGCCATAGCAGTCCTTTTCTCAAAGCGGGATATGCATCGCCTCAATTATGAAACATGAAACACGCCAGCACGTCGCTAATTCGTGGGGGTAGTTCCATGGATATGCAACAAGATTCCACTCGAGACATAATCGAATGGACCAATAAACTGGGGCCAGCTTTCCTAGAGTTTGAAATCTCTTGACTCCTTTCATAGGAGTGACTCGGAGGTATACGTGTTCTCCGGGTTCAAAACGACCACCGGGTGCTTTGCATCATATTAACTCTTCACGAGATTTGGCCAAGCAATCTGCCTCTCGATTTCCTTAACTTGTCTCTCAACTTCCCTCATGAGATCCGCTCAAGATACGGCTATCTCCGCTTTGAGACCAATTTAAAGGAGTGCGACACTTACGGCCATATAGAGCTTCATATGGTGACATCTTTTAGACTGGTCTCGAAACTGTTGTTATAAGAAAGGCTTCGGCATATGGCAAGCAATCTTCCCATTTAGCTCCTTTGGCTAGCACACGTGCTCGCAACATATCTTCGAGTATTTGATTTACTCCGCTCTCACCTGGCCCATCCGTCTGAGGATGATAGGCAAGTACTATATTTCAAATTGTCCCCAAGGCTTGATGGAGATGGGACCAAAAAGCGGAGGTAAACAAGGAACCTCGGTCGGAAGTGATAGTTCGGGTTACTCCATGCAGACTGACTATTCTGGATACATACAGCTGTGCAAGTTCATTTGCCTTGTATCTGGTGCTGATGGGAATGAACTGAGCAACATTCGTTAGGGTATCCACTATAACCCAGATTGCATCCTTGCCTCGCCGAGTCTTAGGCAATCCCATAATGAAATCCATACAAACGTCATCCCATTTCCACTATGAAACCGCCACCGTTGGAGGAGTCCGGCCGGCTTCGATGTTTCGCTTTCACCTTGTTGCATATGTCGCAACAAAGGCTTTAAATAGGCAATGCCTTTCTTCATTCCATCCCACTGTAATATTTGTCTAAGATCCTCATACATTTTCGCATTCTCCCGGTGAATGGAATATGAGGATTCGTGTGCTTCGACAGGATTTTCTTCTTCGTCCGGTTGATTGGGCACACAAATTGGCCCACGGAATCCTGAGGGTACCGAATTTGTCCTTGGAGAAATCTGGGGCCCGATTTGCATATCCGGCGCTGGGCACGCCTTTGTAGCTTTGGCTGCTCATGGCTGGGCCTTTATGGATTTCTATCTCAAGTGTGGGCGTAACTTCCAAAATATTAGCGAGGCCAAGATCCACTATGATCAAGTTGAGCTGACCGATCTCCTCTTGGAGTTTGGGAGGCAATGATTTCAATATGACATTTAAGTCGACGGGCTTTCGAATCGAGTGCATCTGCAACCACGCTGGCCTTACCCGGTGGTAATTTATTCCAAGGTCATAATCCTTGACCAACTCTAGCCATCTTCACCGACGAAGGTTTAGGTCCTGCTGAGTAAAGATGTATTTGAGACTCTTGTGGTCGGTAAAAATTTGGCACCTTTTCCCAATGAGATAGTGTCTCCTAATTTTAACGCTTGAACCACCGCAGCCCAATTCCAAATCATGAGTAGGGTAATTTCCTCATGGGGTCAGAGTCGTCATGATTCATATGCCACAACCTTGCTATCTTGCATAAGTACGCAACCAATGCCTTGCCTGGAGGCATCACAATACACATCAAAACTGCGGTAAATGTATGGAAGAGTCAATACAGGTGCGGTTGTCAGACGTATCTTTAACTCATTGAAACTTTTCCCACAGTCCTCCGTCCATTCAAACTTCTTATCCTTCTTGAGCAGTCTGGCCATGGGTTTAGCAATCTTGGAAAACCTTCAATAAACGATGGTAATATCCCGCCAATCCGAGAAAACTCCGGATTCAAGGCCATAGGCCGTATGCACCCAATCGAGCACATCCTTTACTTTGCTCGGGTCCATGGCTATACCTTCGGCGGATAGTACATGTCTGAGAAATCCAACTTGCTTGAGCCAAAATTCGCATTTAAGGAATTTGGCGTATAGCCGATGGTCGCGGAGTCGTTGAGGTGATCCTTGTGCTCTTCTTCACCCTTGGAGTAAATGAGGATGTCATCGATGAAGACTACCACGAATTTGTCGAGGAAGTCCATGAATACTTTGTTCATCATATGCATGAAGAAAGCAGGGGCATTGGTGAGACCAAACGACATCATCACGGTATATTCGTAGAAGACCGCATCGAGTAGTGAATGCGGTCTTAGGAATATCCTCCTTTTAATCTTGAGCTGATGATATCCGGTCCAGAAATTGATTTTAGAGAATACTTTAGCCCCAATCGAGCTGATCAAATAGATCATCAATCCTTGGCAATGGATATTTATTTTTGATGGTGACCTCATTCACCGGCGGTAATCTATGCACATGCGGAGACTACCATCCTTTTTGTCCACGAAAATAGCAGATGATCCCCATGGTGAAGAGTCGACGAATATAACCTTTCTCGGAGCAATTCATCAAGCTGCTTCTTTAGCTCCACTAATTCTCGATGAGGGCATCCGTAATACTTCTTGTATAGCGGTGCGGTTCCGGCACAAGATCTATTGCAAACTCCAGCTTCACGGTCCGGTGGCATGCCCGCGCCTTCCCGGAAATACATCGTGGTACTACGACATAAGGAATAAATTCCAATTCAGCCACAATGGTGCAAACCAATTCTTGTTTGGGTATATTCTTGCGTAGCGAGAATTTGGTAGGCTGCCCATTCAATCGGGTCAAAGTGACTTCTCGGGTTGCATGCTTTATGCAAACTTGATATTTGGTCAACCAATTCATACCCAATATAATATCCAACTTTTCGCACTCAATGATGATCGAGAGGTTGGAAAGTAGACTCTGCTTGATATTGATTTCCAAATCACGGCAGTACCAGATTGCTCTTGATTATAGATCCCGGTTTGTACCAAAGATATTTTGCCCAAAAGCGTGCAAGGAAAGTTGTTTTGGGCAGCAAAACTCAGAGAAATAAAAGAATGGGAAGCCCAGAGTCAAATAAAATTACGGCAGGTATGTCATTAACAGAAAACATACCAATGACGACTTCTGGCTTCTCTTGGGCTTCATTGGTGGAGATATGATGCACGTGCCCAGTGAAGTTTTGCTGGGTTGGCCACGACTCCATAAAGTTGACTTGTGGCCTGCTTAGGGCATTTGTCTTGTTGTTCTTGGCAATCGCTCCGCATAACGTCCGCTCGCCCACAATTGAAGCAAGAATTATTGTGCCGACGCCTCCTCATGTGTTGGGTTGGTCACGAAATTCTTGACTTGAGTGGTGGTCTTGTTAACATTCTCACGCTAATTTGGCTTATATTCCACCTGAGTCTGCTGCTGTGCACGAGCCTTTTGCACGGGTTGCCCATCCTTCTTTGGCTCAAAATTACGCTTTGTTGTCGTTGTTAATGTGCCTATTATCTCGCTATAAGCTTGTGCTCCTGCTCAAAGAATGAAAGCCTTGTTCACCAGAGTTTGGAAATCTGGGAAATCAAGCATACTGAGAGTACACCAAAGTTGCGGATTGAGGCCTCCAAGAAATATGTCAATCTTCCTTTCTTCGGTGGCCACGTCATAAAGAGAGTAACAGGCCAGATGATTGAATTTTTGCAAATATTCAGCCATAGAATGATTTCCTTGGACGAGTGTGAGAAATTCACGTTGCTTGGTCTTCATAACTCCAGCAGGGATATGATATTTTCGGAACTGGTCTTTAAACCTTTCCCAGGTGATTTCCTCATCAATCGGCCACATGGCTTTTGTATTTTCCCACCATATGGCAGCGCGCGCCTTCAAGATAATGAGTTGCAAATGGAACTTTATCATTTTCTTCAAGACGAGCAATCTCAAGCTTTTTCTCAATGGTGCGCAACCAATCGTCTCGCATCCAATGGGTCAATAATCTGATCAAATCGGTGGCTTTGTCCTTTGAAAATCTGGACAGCTTTTGAGTGATGACCGCTCGATTTCCATTCTGTCCAACCATAGCTTGCACACTTCTCAATATTTCGATCAGATCATTGTTCCTTCTTTCCTCAAACATACGCAGAATTTGCTCGGTGGAGGGCGGATTTATGTGGAGGTGGTGGCGAACGCACGGTTTGGGAGAATGTCCTCGCCTGTCGTAAGTGAACGCATTTAATGTGGGTTCCTCACGAACGTTAAGCTACCGCTGTTCTCCCCGTCATCCTATTGTGTATTTTTCCCAAGACAACACAATCGAGATGAGAAACATCCAAGAATAAAATTGGGGAAAAGCCAGCGACAAATCCCGGAAGAAAACAAAAGAGCGAAGAAAATACGGCGAATAAAGTCTCAACATAATTATAAATAGACTCATACATGAAAGATAAACAACATGACTGGTTCAACTACTCTCATACATGAAACGAAACATCATGACTCGTACGACTACATCCGTACATCATCCAGATGATTGCGAATACTCAAAGATACTACTGCTTGGTCGGTGCCGCAGTGTCCTTCCCTTGAAGCAGCCTCGATCCCGAACTAACGTTGTTAACGGAAACCTCCGGGTTAAAGGTAACACGACGGTGCTGCCTCGAGGGCTCTCCCTCAGGGGTAGGGGTAGGATGAAGCATCGGGGCTACAGGAGTAGTGAGAAGTGAAACCCACTCGGCAGGAGTACTGAGAGGGTTCACGGCCGAGACACCCGTGCTACTCGGAGGAGTAATCGGTGAAATAGGGGAGCTAGAACTAACTGGAATATAAGGGGTAAATCCCAGGGAAGATGGAGTAGTGATGCATCTAGTAGTGACTAAGGCAGCTAAGCTTAAAGCAAAGACGGCACGAGTCAGCTCTCGAGCCAGCTCATGGATCATCGATAGCTAGCGGTGACATAACGAGCAAGGTGGCTAGCAACACTATCGCACTCCTGGATCAATGATAGAAACGGACACGACCGTTGTCGTGGTAGAGATGGGTAGTAATAATAACTCAGGAGTTTCAAGATTCGGACCTCGTTGTAGCGAAGCTCGACAAGGACCTCGAATGCCGCAAACCGACAGCTCGAGAAGGTGGAGGCGAATCCGGCCCGAGAAGTACGAGTGTAAGAGCTGGAATCGAACTAGTGCGCAGAGTGACCACTTCGTGGATACCCATACACCGAATCAGCTAGATGCTCCCGCACACACGATAGACCGGGTCGCCTCCGAGAGGGTACAACCGACGCCACATGTTGCGAAGGAGGTGCGCGGTGACGCAGTACGGCATCGCTGTAAATCGCACGGATACGCAAGCACCGGAGCCATCTACACCCACAACCATTAGCAGTGTTAGCATAAAAATATATAAGCCGTAATGCATGCAACGCAACAATCAGCATAAAATTACTACCGCACTCAACTTAAACTCGTGATCTAACGCCCAGCTTAACACGTCATAGCCTAGCATGGCCTACGCTAGCGCTGCTCGATATCAAGTGTTGTGGCACCCCTCGCCAGAGCGCATCGGGTTTACCATGCATTGCTAGCCCAGAGACCATGTCTTCTGGCAACACACAACATCTTGGTAAAGAAAACAACCGCTTTATTGATGCTAGCGGAACAGAGTTTATATTACAACAGATGTCGAGGCCAAGCGGCACACCCGGAGTGGCTGAACAATATGTACATTATTTAGTGAACATAAAGGGGCCTCGATCAGGACAACTACATGGCAGCGGAATAACGTCGTAGCGAAGCTCCATATCATAGGGAGACCGATGTGGTCACAATCTAGACTCGAGCAGCGCTTCTCTCCAACGAGACTTTCCTGAAATCTCGCATGACACGCCAGGTCAGTACATTGAATGTACTTGCAAGCTCACAACAGGCATAATCATAATAGAAAACAATATCATGATACTTAACCAATTATTAATAATGCAACACTATATGGCAAACATGTTGTGATCATGCTCGAACGTTCCTCGGGACAACTTACCGACCATGATCATTCCCGGATCACAAACAAACCACCAACATGGTCTTAACAAGAGTAACTTGTGATCCTTATGGTGATCACAACCACGACCAATCTCTTGTCCCGAATATCTCGATGGACTTTCTGCCATCCTCGACAATGCAAAGTTCATAGCTTAGTGTGCAAATTTTATTAAATGTTGACTCATGGCGAGACCTACTATGAGGTGTCCTTGACCGTGGACTCGGCTATCGATAGATTATACACTCTGGAGAGGTAGCACACTGTACCCACACCACGGAACCCATGGCCTCGCACTCCCATTCGGGTGGACCAACGGCATTCCGACGAAACCCCTCCATTGCCATGACACTCTCCCCGCCACTACGACTCCAATCCCCAACGGACTAGTCTGGGTGGCCCTGGTTCACTAAAGATACAACGACCACCGTGCCGTGGCCAAAACAATCCCACTTTCGGGGACCCGTACCATAATCTCAACAACGGGCACACAAGGTTATGCTCGCCATCGGGCAGGTGGTGAGCACGACACAACCTTCCCTAGTTGGAGGCAATCACCAGAGGCAATGTCAATGGATCAATCAAGGCCTTCCCAAAAAGGCAAATGTGGCTGCACCGGAAAAAACTCGATTCAGCTGCACCATGACCCACCAACAAAGATAGTCAAGTTGAGTTATAATCAGGTTCAACTTAAAAGGAAAATGATCGGTGTCATAGCATGCCATGAAATGCAAAACTACACATGCATCGCTTAATAATGAAAATGACCGATGTCATCCATATCTACACCAAGCATAAACATCAACAACTCATATTACTTTGCTGATCAATATAACTCAAATATTAACCAAATATTTTGTAGCAAGTTTTATTATTTTCTCACGCAAGAACGCAACTCCGATTAATTTCTCACGTGAATAATAAAGATTTTCCCACAAAAAATTCCTAATTTCTTTATCAACCAAGTGAGGTGCAAACCTTCTGTAAGTCAAGTAAAAATGACTAAACAAGTACTTAAATGTAATATTTCCTAGCAAATTTTTATCAATTTATTTATGCAAGAACAAAACTTTAAATAATTACTAACATGCCTAACAACAATTATTTCTATCATCACCATAAATAGATCCTAGCTTTGCTTCACCAACTAAGCTAGTTTCCACATTCTGTAAATAAAGCATATTAACTAGCAAACACTTAACAGAATATAAATAACACAATAGTTATTGAAATGCATGGATAAATCATTTCATTCAAGTAAGAAAATCATAAATATTGAAATGACACCATGAAAATGTTGTTGTGGCTTGCCTTAGTGCAGATGAGGTTCACAAGCCTTCTGGTGATCCTCAAGACAAGCCTCACCCTTCCAAAAATAAATTTAAACACAAAAAGCAAATATCAAGAACACTTCTGAAAATCACCAGAAATTCTAAACAGCTCGTAAAAATCTCATCTTTGGTGAGCTGCTAGATTTATTTTCAAGAACACAATGAAAAAGAATCAATTCATTTGGACTTATGGTTGAAGAGTTATAATTGTTTGAAGCTCTCTGAATTTGAATGATTTTGAATTTAAATAAACAATGAGGGGGGTGACGTCGAAGGCGTGAAACCTCGTGGCGCCACCACTGCTCCTCTTCAAGGCCACAGACAGATTGGCTGACTAGCCGGCCCTGCTCGTCAGGTGAGAGGGAGGGGGAGAAGGAAACAGAGGAGGCCGCGGCTTCGCCGGAGCTCTCGCCGGGACGAGGGCTTCTTGGCCAAAACGAGAGGGAGGGATTTAGAGAGGGACGGTGGTGCACTGCCTGCACTGTGAAGCGTGGCTAGGGGTGGCCTGGGACGGCGTCGAGGAATCAACCTCGCAAGCCGAAGGCGTAACACGGTGGTTGCCGGAGTTGAGGAAGACGGCGAACGGAGGCCACTCCAGGGGCTCCAAGCGGGCGAGACGGCCTAACCGGAGAGAGGCGGAGGCCCTGGAGGGGTCACCCAGGCCTGGCAGGGGCTGGAGCTACCGAGGCGACCAGAGGGGATCGCCGACGAGCTCGAGCTCGGGGACGGCGGCCCGCGGCCTGCCCGGCCGGGCTACGGCTTCCTACTCGTTTGTGAGGGTGGGTGGGAGTGGTGAATGGTGCTCGAGGAGGCTGGGGTTGGCTCCATTTATAGGCGAGTGGCGAGGAGGGTTCGGGCTCCGCCGGTGGACACCGGTCCACGGCGCGCGGCGACGAGCGGCGTCAGTGAGAGGGGGAGAAGGCGACGCAGCTCACGCGGCAATTGTGGGCGAACGAAGACGAGCACAGGATCAAGGGGAAGGCGACGAGCACATTGTGCTCCGCACTATTGGGCTGGCCGGACCTTGCCCGTGCTTGCTGCAGCGAGCTCCAGCATCGGCGAGCGCAAGAGGGAGGTTAATGGCGTTGAGATGAAGATGGTGGCGTGGTTTGGCACGCTCGGGTAGACGAGGGAAGCGAGCACGCCTTGTAACAGAGCTGCTTCGGGCGGCACCAGAAAAGGCCGACACGCATGTCTGGCATCATGGACACGCGTGGTCACCGCGCGAACTCTCTCCTCGGGCCAACCTAAGTCCAAAAATCATGTCCGGCAGTTTGTTCATGGTGGTTTTGAAGTTTACCACGGTTTGGTTTGGATCCAGGTGCAGTAGAGAGGTTTTTACAAGCCAGGTAAGTTTCTGATCAGTACTTTGAGAGGTTACTGAGGTCAAATGGCTGGGAGTTGGAGGCTGTGCTTTGGAGGCTAGCCATGACTTACTAAGGTGAAGGTGCACAAGAAAGTTTAGGCCAAATGGAGTAAGTAAAATGGTAGTTGCTGTAGAAATCACCATTTCTGTGCAGAACAGAAAATATTTTCTGTAGCAAAAGTATTCCAAAAAGTGATGTAATATTTTTGCTCAGGGAGGTGCCTTAGGGTTCACAGAATATTTGTGAATTATCTCAGATTTTTCTGAGCGATAAAAATTGGGGTTGCTTTGGAGCATACTATCTGGCTAGGGTTTTTGAGAGAAAATGAATATTTTTCATTTAAGAAAAAATATTCCAAAGATTATTTTGGGGTGGATCAGAAAAGAAATGATGATTTAGGAGGGAAGTGAAGCACTTGGGTGAAAGCCAAGGATGCCCAAGTGTTTAAGTCCATATGAAAAGATTCAAAAACTCCAAGTTTCAGAAAAAATTCAAATGAAGATCAAGCAAATAATAGAGGGCAAAAACCAGGCTGTCACAGCAAAAGAAGTTTCCCCCTCAAGTGAAAACAGTAAACATGATATATGTTACACAAATCCCCAAAAGGGAGGGCGAACACGCACTAAGGGATGTCTATGCGATAGAGCCAGTCACCCCCAAATTTAGTCCATGGTCATCATGCCCGATCACTTTCGATCGCCGGGATCATCCGACCAGTATCCGGCATGGCGGATCAGCCGCACTGGTCCTGGACCCAATCATTGATGGATTCCATCTTACGACAATCCTCATGGACGGTGGTAGCAGCCTCAATCTGCTCTATCAAGACACAGTGTGCAAAATGGGCATTAATCCATCAAGGATCAAGCCAACGAAGACTACCATCAAAGGAGTCATACCAGGTGTAGAGGCCCGTTGTACGGGCTCAATCACACTGGAGGTTGTCTTTGGATCCCCCGACAACTTCTGAAGCGAGGAGTTAATCTTCGACATTGTCCCATTGTCACAGCCCTAGAATTTGATTGCACACAGTTGCACAAGCATCCCTGCATCATGTATAATTTTCTTTGAAAGTTGAAATGGGGATTGTTGAAACCCTAGCACCAAATGAATTCAACTAGGTTCAATAAAAATATCTTCAATGAACCCAAATGCCCTTTAGAAAAGTTAATGATTTTGTTAAAGGTGAAAACCTCTTGCCAAAAATGATGCACATATTTCTAGGCCATTCTGGATTTTTGAATTAAATATTATTGTATTTGACTTTGGGCATTTAAATACTATAAATAATTTAAATGTTCAAATAATGTTGGAACTATTTTTGGGCCACTGAAATAATTCAGCAAGTGACCATGAATATTTTCAGAATTTTAGGAAATGCCTTGGTATATTTCCTCAGCTCAAAACAGAGGCAAATAATTAGAAAACAAAAACAAATTAGAAAACAGAAGAGAGAGAGAGAGAGAGAGACAGAGAGAGGGGAAACCTACCTGGGCCTTACCTGGCAGAAGAGGCCCAGCCCACCAGGGGCTGAGTGGTCTTCTTCCTCCTGCTAGGAGGACAGACAGGTGCGTGGCTTGCGTGCCGACGACGCCTTGCCACCTCCTGCTTCAGCCACGCAGCCCCGACCCCTCCGAAGACGCCCCGAGACCCCTGTCTCCTCTCCCTCACTCACTGCTCTCTCTCCCCTCCTCTGGTTCTCTTCGCCTCGCTGTTCCCAACCTCACCGAACCGCGCCGCCACCGGCAGAGCTCCACCATGGCCGCAGCCACTCCTCGCCTCCCTCTCTCAAGGCCCCCGAGCTCCGCCACGACCCCTGCGGAGCAACACACTCGACGACGCGACTGAAGAGGCCCCACGACCGAGCATCGCCGTTTTCACCTCCGTGCCCGGAGATCGACCCCGTCGATTCGCCTTCGGCCCAGAAGGCCCCTCGAGCCCACTCAAATTTTGTTCACGGACCGCTGTGAGCTCGCCGCCTTTTCCCCTCGTTATCTTTTGCCGCTTATGCACCTCCGGCGTCCGTGAACCGCTGCGGGCCGAGATTCCCCAAATACCGCCATGTCGCCATTATCGTTAGTAGCATCGCAGCTCGAGCTCGAGAGCGCCACCGTGCTCAAGAGATGTTTGGCAGGAGCACGAAGCACCCCACCGCTCGACCCGCCGTGCACCACAACATTGATTCCGAGCTTGACCGAACCACGGCCGCCACAAACCTCATCATCAGCGTTGATTCCGGCGACCCCTGCGCCCAACTCCGCCTCCTCTTGATGCGGGGGAGCAAGGGCTATGCCTCGCGCCTCGGCGCTAACCCGACGCCTCTAAGCGCCGTCCGGCATGCCCGGCGTGTTCTCGTGGTCGCCACGGTTGAACTCTCGGTGAGATGACGTGGCCTGGCCATTAGCAGCTAATCGCCCCACTAATTAACCTCCTCCAAAGGACATCGACATATGGGCCCCACGCCCTTAATTAACCATAGTTTAGTTTCTGATTAGTTGTAACTAATAACGATGGCCCCACCTGTCAGGGTTGACCCAGCTGACGTGGCCGTTGACCGGACCCACCTGTCTGCGTGACATCGATGACTCGGGTCATTGACTGCTGGACCCCAATCCGGTCGTGTTTGACCTAAATTTCGGGCGCTTTGACCATTGATGTCAAGATGATTGCATGTCGATCTAGCTAATCATTTTCTAGTTTTAAAATAATCTAGGAAATTTCAGAAAGTGTTATAAACTTCAAAAATTCATATAAATTCAACCATAACTCCAAATGAAATAATTTATATATGAAAAATGATCAAAAAAAATCCAATCTTTCCATCTGTACCATTTTCATGCATGTTAGAACAACTTTTGGCTACTGTTTAGGACAATTCAACTAAATGGCATTTAATAAATCACATGTGGAGTTTGAATTTGAACCACGGGTTCAAACCAACTTCATTTAAACCGTTGATAGCTGCATTAGCTCAAACCACAACATTTTGCCATGTCATGATCATGCATCATATTGTCCCATTGCATTGATTGTGTTTCTCTCTGTTGTTGTCGGTAATTGTCCCCTCTCAGTAGACGCTGTTTCGACGATGTGATCGATGACACCGATGAAGAACTATACTATCTTCAGAAGTGCTAGGCAAGCAAAACCCCCTTTGTTCATTCCGATACAATCCCACTCTCTTGCTCCTGCTCTCTTTTACTGCATTAGGGCAACAACGACTCAAGTGTTACATGCTGCGGTAGTTGAACCCCTTTCCTCTGCAAGACCTGTCATTGCCACAAAGAATAGATGAAACCCACTAGCATGAGTAGGAGTTGTTTGAGCCCCGATGTGCCTACTCATTCATGCTTGTTTGTCATGCCCGCTACTTCTTAGAGTTAAGTCGGGTCTCGATTCATCGGGGATGAATTAGAGGTGTGTGAACATGTCCTACTGCTAGGATCTAAGTGTGTGAACACGATTTGGTAAAGGTATCGTGAGAGGCCATGTAGGAGTACATGGTGGGTTGTCTCATTGAAGCCGCCCTCGTGAACCGAGTTCGTGTTTGTGATCCATGAACAGCTACTACCACGCATTGGAATGCTTAAGTGCCCTCTTGACTTATTAATCAACCTAATCTTCATCCAGGAGTTGCAACTAGTTTCTCGTGTTTGTAGGTTGTGTTAGTAGTCTACCAAGTGGTACCTGCAGATGTGGGATTGGGACAGATTAGGCACCATGGCACGGTGTACCAAGCGTAGATCCATCCGTCGAGGTGGGCTTAGGAACCCCGCACACATCGTTTGGGGCCGTGAGCGACACCTGACCGGATCTCCTTGCGGATGGAACCCAATAGGCGATAAACCCGGACTAGAGACTTGTGTGGTTAGTCGTATGCGTGGCCGACTACCTCGCCAAAGCCCGCTTGATGGTTGCCGAGATACACGATGTGTACATGGTGGTAAGTGGTGAGAGCGCAGGTGAAGAAGTACACCCTGCAGGGTTAACATCATCTATTCGAATAGCCGGTACGCGCTTAAAGGACTTCTCGGTTGCGTGATGCTTCATAGACAAGTGAAAGTGGATACTCTAAAACTCGCAAGATAAGCGTGAGTAGTATGGATGGCGCTTCTCGTGAGGGAAGACGGGAGCGGATCCATAGTGGTGTATTGATATGGTGAATATGTGGACTCGTAGCGCCACCTCAAAAGAGTTGCTTGCAATCGTAGTTCGTGTTAGCCATCGAAGTCAAAGCTGGCTTGCTGCAGTTAAACTCCACCACCCCTTTGTTGATACCGATGCATATGTAGATAGTTCTGATGTAAGTCTTGTTGGGTATATTTGTACTCACGTTTGCTAATTCTATGTTTTGCAGAGAGACTTCAGTCTCGCTAGTAGTTCCGCGTGGACTTTGACGTTTAGCTTGTTACCTAAGCTACGATCTTGTACCCTTGGGAGGGTCTTGTAGATAGTCAGGCTTCTCAGCCTTTTCATTTGTAGATGTCTGTACTCAGACACGTTTATGCTTCCGCTCGATGCTTATATGCTCTGTATGTTGGGTCATGAGACCATGATTGTAATACTTGGCTCCTCGGAGCCTAATGAATAAATACTCTGAGTCGTAGAGTCTTGTTGTGATGCCATGTTGTATTTGCACATATCGAGCATATTGTGTGTATGATTGAAATGCTTTCGGTATGTGGGATCCGACAACCTAGTTGTTTACCCTTGGTAGCCTCTTATGGGGAAATGTAGTCTTGTGCTTCGATGGGCCATAGTAGTCCGCCATGACCCCGGGGCCACTGAGTCCCGCTAGCCCAAAGACTATCGCTTCCTGAACACTTGAGTGGCCGGCATGTGATTCACTTCGTTTGTGTTCATTCTTCGGAAATGTCACGTGGTGACATCCGAGTCCCGCTTAGCCTGCTACAGCCTCGTTCACCGGAGTCCTCATAGCCCAAAGGTTACAGCCCGGATTCGCACGCTGCTGACCGACATGCTCGATGTTGATTCATGTATGCTTGTCCCCGTAAGTTAGTGCCACTTTGGGTTCACGGCTATTCATGTCGGCCCGAGTTCTCTGTCATATGGATGCTAGCGACACTATCATATACGTGAGCCAAAAGGCGCAAACGGTCCCGGGCCATGGTAAGGCGACACCCGCGGGAATACCGTGCGTGAGGCCGCAAAGTGATATGAGGTGTTACTGGCTAGATCGATGTGTCTTGGAATCGGGTCCCGATAGCTTGGTATCGAGCCCCGACTGCTGTGAGGATTACCAAGCCAAACTGGTCCAAGTCGAGTCAAGAAATGCTTTAGTTATATAAGGGAATTGATTGTGGATGGGAACGTAAGGCTCTTTTTACTCATTTATCTTATGCCCTTCTGATCTGAGTCATCCTCTTCTCTTCTACGGGGATTAAAAACTAGGCTTTCTCTTCTTTCTATCAGGATCACGTGTTACTAATCCGTAGACTCATAGGATTGATGGTTTCAAGCCCCAGTTCAGTTCCTACTACTTTCGTGTGTTGATAGTTGATTTCGGAACCTTGATGTTGCGATGCTAAGTGGTTATGCCACCATTTTGCATGATGTCTCAAATCTTTTTGAGCATTTACAGCCGTTATGCTGTCCAAGTCATCCCAGGTTTCTAAATAGTCTGATGCATTTGCAAATCCCTTCTTTTCATTCTTGATGTTCCTTTGGGCCAGATTAACCACACTAATCGTCGAGTTGAGGTACTCCGTTGCCTCGGCATATATGTTGGAGCTATTACTATGACCATAGGTGTCTTAGAGAATCACCTAGTAATCTAGCAATGTTTTGTATCCCAAGTGTGATGATTCTGGCCATTATTCTCGAAAGCATCTCGTGGTGCCGTTTAGTTAGTAGGCATTCTATTTCCGGTTCTTGAGCCCAAGATTCACTCGCCTACCTCGTGTTGGTAGTGTTTGCTCGTTCCTTTAGGATATTAGTAACTTTTGTGATAGTCCTCGAGGTTCGTGGTATATCGCTCTTCCAAAACCATGAACTGCATATGGCGTAAGTTCGTTGAACCAAAAGATCACAATCGAGTACTCTTGATGAGTTCTCCGCTCAAAGAGTTGTGACTCGCCAATCCTATCTTCTACATGGGTTATCCGGAAGAAACATGTTGAACTTTGCTCGACATGCTAATCTATGCATTCACAACTTCGAGAAAATCATATGTTCCTTTTGAGTTGTTATCTTTAGTTGTATTCTAACCTCCGTCTATCATTTGATAGTCAAGAGTATGCGTGCATTCGTTCATCAATGCCTATTATTATTGTAGTCTGTCAAGCCATTCTACTTCAGAATGACTAGGAGAAACAAACTCCAGTACCTCATCCATTTCTAGGATTGGGTCAAAGTAGTTGTATCCCGCAGATCAAAATGCCAATCCAGCTTTTGTTTTGTTCTACCTCGGAGTATCACCGTCTGCCATAACAAGAGTATCGTGAGTATTGCACACACCCTCAAATGAATTCTTGACGCAGTGATACTTCTTGCCATCATTGTTCATTCATCGGTTCCCGTGGTATTGTAACTGGAATGCCGACAAGTGAATCGTGATGTGTGAAATCAATACTCCTAGCAACCCCGTTGCTTGGTAGTTAATGGATAATAATCTCATTCTTAGCGTGTTGGTTGTTGAATCATCACCCTAAGGTTGGTCGTGCCACCTAGTCCATTTTCCCTGGTGCACTCTTCGATCAAGAGTTAGGATTGAATTCCTTGCTCTTATGATCATGTCGTCTTGCCTTGAAAAGCAAGATTGTTCTCGAGCTTAGGGACATATCGGTGGTTCGTGATTTTCCGAATATCTTCTCAGAGGTATCACCAAAGTTGTCACCGATCGCTATGTTGAGTTCATGATCAAGTTGGTTTCTTGTAGCCACCCTTTTCTCCAAGAATCTGTGTTGGATACCCATGAGCTAGTTGGTTAAGCTTAACAACAACTTGGAGAGTTAGAAGATAAAGCTTGTCTAACTTAGCTCATTTCCAAAGGGATATCTTGTGTTTGTGTGTTTGTTGTAGAAGGATGATTTCTTCATCGATTGGTCCTCGAGGTCGGCTTGTTGAACCTATCGCCTTGCCCAAACCTTGACTTGAGTATGGGCTATCGTCAAGTCAAATCGTAACCAACAATGTTTGTAATGTCGTCTTACTCGTGGCGGATCCCTCGAGCATACACCATTACATCTTTTGGTCGACCAATACTATCACCATGTTCACATAATGGTGGAAGTCCAAAGGATATGGAAATTCCGATGAGTTGTCGTTGGAGCCCATCAGCAGTATCTTGTCTCCTCCATGATTCATGTTGAACATCCAGCTAGTGTTGGAAACTTGTGTAAGCATTTTCTTCATGCCCCGTTCATGAAGTATATGTTCGGATGAGAGAAGTGATCCTCTAATTCATGTGCATTCGATGCAAGTTGCCGCCGTGAACTCGAGAAAGTCAATGTTGCTTCCTCTGGAATCATCCCAAGTTAGTCATGCATGTGCGAAGTATACTTTGGATTGTGAGATTAGCTACCTTCATTCCATATGTGTTTCTTAGCACACCAAGCCACTGATTGACTTTTTCAAGGAGAAGAAGTTCCTTCTTAAGAGCTAATCATGCCTTAAGTAAGGACTTTGCTATCCTCGATGATGGTTCCCCACCTGAACTTGGTAGTGTTTTGTTGTAAGACTTCTATGTGGTCATGCTTGTCTTGGACGACGTGTTCACATGTATGTAGCAGAACCAACTCATGTTTTGGAGCTTACTACCGTAGTTCACTTCCCGAGAATCTCGTAGCGTGTCGTGACCGGATTTTCGATATTAATTTCGAAAATGGCCCTTGTGCTCACCAGCCCTGTGGATTATCATTAGAATGATGAGGCACCAACTTGATCTGAAATTCCAAGCAAACTACAAAATATGTAGTACAAGACCATTACGGCCTATGAGTACAACAAATGGTTTCTAGTGGTTGATGGCGGAAGCGGTTTGTGGGTCATCCGCATTATGGGACTCCATTTCCCACAGGAACAGCTGACCAGGTTTACTCCTATCTTCGCGAGGCTGCTATCACCATTGCTTAGGTTCCGAGGCTGTCATCGCAACGCTCCTCTCCAAGCAAGAAATCTAGCCAAGACAATAGCCAGGGACAAGCCAGTGAGTACTTTTGAATATACTCGCAAACATTATGAACACGGGTATAATATAATAAACAATAATCATACTCTAAAATATTTTATGCTCACAACGTCACCATAAAATAATATCCCCGATACATGCAAGGTGTTATTTATATACTACATGAATATGCAATAACAGGGTAGTAATAAAGTGCACCGATCGGTGTCCGGGCTTACCGAAAAGGACAATAATGTGACACATGCCTCGAAAGGCGTCTCAATGACACCGCATAAAGGGCTTATAGGAGAAATAAGTAACAAACATGCCACAGTCGGGCGTCTGTGCGACACCACATAAAGGGCTTATACGATAAATAAATAGCAAGCATGCCACAGTTGGGCGTCTGAGCGACACCACATAAAGGGCTAATACGATAAGTAAATAGCAAGCATGCCACAGTCGGGCGTATGAGCGACACCACATAAAGGGCTTATACGATAAGTAAATAGCAAGCATGACACGCTTCAAGGCGTCTCAAATGACGCCACATAAAGGGCTTATAAAGTAAAATGATCACGGTGAATATCCAGGAGGTAGAACCGTCCAGTGGATACTCGATAATTCAAATAATATAATGGGTTAGTCCATAATAAAATAAACGTAATCATCACAAGTCATCAGGTCATGATCCAAGTTACGGTTTAGTAGTTTCTCCTCCAAGACCGACACTAAGACCGACACTTGACCCAACCTGCATCGTAGTCCTTAACCATGGACACGGCTATTCAATAGATATAATCTCTGCAGAGGGTGTACTCTTTACCCACGAGTAACGGATTCCTTTAGTCCATCGGGACTAATTCCATCTACTGATCTTTTAATTGAAAACACACGACTTGCACACACCAGCTTAACTTACGCAGGTGTCCGAATCACCCACGACACCGGCCAAGCAAAACTCTAAGTGGGAGGCTACAACCTCGCTGTAGCATGGTATCAAATTTATATCGTGGTGCTCTAAGGGTGCCCCCCTCTCGGTCCCAACCGAAACACCCATGCCCCCGGACCAGGTGGCTCGCCACCGTCATGCTGGTCGGTATCTTCCACCATGGCCTCTCTGTAGGTGTGTGCTAGAAAGGGGTTGAAAACTTCATCGAACTGCACTCTACCCGCCGCAGGGACAAGTGGTAGTCTGAAACAAGTATGGGGTTATCGAACAAGACTCGATCTATGGTCGACTCAGGAGGTTTAAGTATTCCTGCATGATTAGCATAATCTAATATATTTCTTCCAATGCACGTAATCTCCATTCATCATACCCCATCATGCCATACCGGACACACTCGTCTCGACGAGGAACTAGGGACAAGCTCGGGTCTACCCAAGACAGAGACTTTTCCGGTTTCTCCCAGAGGGTACGAAAGGCATACGAGGATGATCACTATCACAAGCATGTCCATTTCCAACAAAGAAGGAAATCCCCAATATGTATTCATGCAACGATCAGATCACCACATAAAATAACGAAGTTCTCAGATCACGGTGGTGTTGTAACCGTATCGAATAACAACACACAAAAAATATTATACCAGTGGTTCAGAATGCTTGCCTTCAAGTTGTGTAGAGGCAGGGTGCATCCGAAACTTTTGAAAGTTTTCTTCTCCTCCAAAAATCCTATTTTGAAAATATTCAAATTAACACATAGTTTCAAAATGGTACAAAAAAGTTGTCTGAAATTTTTTCAAATCAATCTGAAAATAAACTAGACAATATTTGAGAGAGGTAGGAAGAGGAATCGACTCATTTGGAGTTATATTTAAAAAGTTAGAGCTAGTCAAAGTTTAGTCAAGTTTCTGTTTTTAAAATAAAACAGAAAAAAGAAAAACGTTTCGAAATGGGTACACGTCAAGGCGACTCGGAAATACGCCTCCACTTACGCCAGGCGTGGGCCGGCGCTGGTCACCGACAAAGCTGGGTCCAGGGGCCCACCGGTCAGGTTTGACGATCCATCTCACCCTCCTCTTCCTTCCGCCCGAGCAGGCGGGACTCCGGGCGATAAGCTCACGGTGAACGGCGGCACCGCTCGAGAAACCGAGGCCATCCGCTGCTCGGGGTCGAGGCGGTCCCTTCGGTGGTCGCTATGGTCCTCGGGTGGATTGGAGTCGCCGGCGGCAAGCTCCGCAAGGGGCGGTGGCCGGGGCAGGGTGCGCTCTGACTCTTGCCGGGCGGCGGCTCTGATCAAAATCGAGTAGGGGGATGGATTCACGAGATGAAGAGAGAGCTTCGGTGAAGAGAGTGGAGAGGGGAGGCCCCGGTGGCGCCGAATGATCGAGACAATGGCGGCGGCCGTAGGTTGCGGGAGAAGAAGAAGACGGCCATCTCTGGTCTCCATCGCTACTGGAGGATTAGTGAGGGAGTGAGAGAGGTGGTAGGAGTTTGCTTGAGGACTGGACGAGCTCGGGGGTCCTTAAATAGGTGATCTGGGTCGGCTCCGGAGCAAGGGCCGTGGATAAGATCACCTGGGCGACCGCCATTTGTAGCTAGGGGCGATGTGGCGTGATGTGTGCTAGAGGACGAGTTTATGGATGAGCTTGAGCTGCTCCAGGGGCACTTTGGCGAGGCTTAGTGGTTCCCGGGCGGCGCCTGTCTGTGGCGTAGGCGCGGTCGTGGCCGACTGGCTAGCTACCACGGCCGACCTAACGGGCGGGCCTGTAGGGCTCTGTGGGCTGTCTTGAGGGCTCCGGTGTGTGGATGAGGGCGGGCGTGGCTCAGAGGCGTAGCAAGGGCCAGGCAACGACGCGGCTTCACGGGCGCACGCACGCAGTAAAAACGCACGCCTGGGCGCGCCAACAAGACGCACACCAGTGCTCGATGCAATGCTGTGGCATGCCAGAGGTCTTGGGTGAGGCCGGGGTTCAACAGTGTCGCGTTAGGGTCACCTAGGGGCTTAGTGGACATGCTAGTCTCATCCCGGAGATGCAAGGTCACAGTGCAAAGACAAAACTCATGTCAAAACTATCCATGCACTCAAGGTGTTTGACAGAATGCCAATGGCATCTAGGCAACTCTTGGGGTGGCCAAAATCCCCAGATCATAGTCTCTTTGGATGAATAAGAGGGTGGTAAAGTTAGTTTGGCAAAACTAGAATCTTGTTAGTGCAAGATTTTAAGAAAACCAATTCTGGACAGAAAGTTGAGGGCATCATTTCATGGACAAAAAAAATCTTCCAATGGGTCCACTCCCCTGGACTTAAGGGTTTGGTAGGGTGGTCTACAATCAGGAGAAAGAATCAAGGGGAAAAGAGCAAGCAAAAATATGGTTACAGTACAAATCATCAAGTTGGACCAGAATGAAAATGAGGTTGATTTACTCAAATTTTTCAAAGGACATCACTGGGTTTTTGCATAAAGTTGAATTATATATTACTACTAGCATCCCATAATTTTGGTGGAAGCTTTAAAGAAATATTTAAATAGGTTGTAGTGCAAAATTGCCCACTGGACCAGATTTGAAAATTTGATGTAGAGCTCAAAATATCCAAAGAATGAAATATATTTTTGCATAAAAGTGATTTAAAAAACATCACATGACATCCCCAAATTATGATGGGATTTCTAAATGAATTTATCAAAGGGTTGCAGTGCAAATGGAACCCTAGAACTTATGAAAAACCCTTTTAGAGAAATAAAGCTCAGGGAAAAATAATTATATAAATAATCCCAATTGATAAAAAGAATTGTTTTTATTCGAGGAGAGGGTAAATAAGTCTAATAATGATTGAAAAGTTTTTACTTGGGGTAAAAACTCCCTAATAATAAAGAAAAGAATGGTTCTGAAATCAAAAGAAAATCTAGAAAATGAAAGTTTAAGTTTCCAGGCAAAATTTTAATTAATAAAACAAGGTTAAAATTTTGGGGTGTCACAACACTACCCCCCTTAAGAAAAAAATCTCGTCCTCGAGATTTGCTAAAAGCTGTTAAAAAAAATAATACTCTCATTAGTTGAAAACAAAAAGCCTACTCATAGCACAAACTCTGAGTCGTCGGGGTTGGTTTTTGGCGGCTACGTCCGAGGTTAAAAAAATGTAATCGCACATCGACATACTCATGCATGGTTACTATTTAAAAAAAAGGCGCACAAGCAACATCACTTAATTACTGCAGCGTCTGAGGTCACACGATTACAAAGGCGAGGACATGCTAAGACTTGGTGCTGCTCGAGGACTCTAGTTCACCTCGTTAATATCTAAGCTGGCTTGCCTTGTGGATCGCCGAGGCTTCACCACGGTTTTCACCGGCCGGGATTAGCCGGAGGGGTTGAGGGGCTGCGAGGGTCGGGGTAGCGATGATGACCCTCGCGGGGTTGTTGGCCACAATCCGGTTGGCGCGTGTTCCCAAAAAGGCGGCAAGCACTTACGGGGTCATCAAGGTATTATGGTCGATGGTCAGGGCGACCTCAAGGACTCGATCGGTTGTCCAGAAACGGCGCACGATCGGGTTGTCGGCGTTGGGCTCATCTTTCTCCTCTTGCCGTGGCTTGGCGAATCGGCTCTCCACGAGCTACGCATCGAGATCAAGGGTGATTTGATTGAACATATCCTCTAGTGCACTTTACATAGCGCACGGATGCAACAATGCAGGTCCGTCTCATGATCTCCGCTGGCAACCTGGGGTGGCCTACCATATCCGCCACGGTGGAGTAGTAGTAGAACGATGATGCTTAACTCTGGGCGACAAGTGCCGGAGTTGAACTATAGCCTCTCGGCAGCTAGTTGGATGGCTTGTGGCTCAAAGGAAGTTGTCCTTCCGGTGAACACATAAGGGCGCTCGGAGATAGACCCCTCACCGTAGACGCGTGCAGTGGCCCAGGCCCAGCGGCTCTCACCGCTCATGGGTCCTTGGTACACAACATATTCTGGGGCTCTTCTAACGTGAAGGCACGGCGGGTGAGGTTTGCTAGCATGGTCACAAAACCTCCAAGGTTGGTTCTTGTGGTCTCATTGTGCACAACGGGCGAGCATTATAGTTCGGTTTGGGCAAGAGGAAATTTGTCTGTCTTTGGGTTGAGGCTAAGCGTGCCTCTTTTGTAGAAAAAAAGGGACGGAGTCTTCCTTCGCACGCCATAATGAGAAAATTTTGGTGTCGGTCCTTTGGCGCGTGATCGGCTGTGCTAGGCTGATAGGTTGGGCACCGATCGCCAAAAGGTGTCTGGCCATCGTGGTGGCTATCTTGCACGAGAAGCTTGGCTGGGTTTAGGTTAAGGTCCGGTGGGTTGGTTAACCTAGGTTGATGGACTGGCTGAGATAGGATTAGCCAATGGTCACTGGCTCGATACCAAGTTTGTCGGGGACCGGATTTTCGGGATATTAATTTCGGAAAATGGCCCTTGTGCTCGCCATCCCCGTGATTCTTTAAGGTGATGAGGCACCAACTTGATACGTAAATTCCAAGCAAAATACAAAATATTTATTACAATACCATTTTGGCCTGTGAGTACAACAAAAGGTTTATAGTGGTTGTTGGCGGAAGCGGTTTGTGGGTCATCAGCGTCTATGGGACTCCATATCCCACGTGAACAAATGACCAGTGTTAACTCCTATCTTCGCGAGGCTGCTATCACCATTGCTTAGGTTCCGGCTGTCATCGCAACGCTCCTCTCCAAGCAAGAAATCTGGCCAAGACAATAGCCAGGGACAAGCCAGTGAGTACTTTTGGATGTACTCGCAAACATTATGAACACAGGTATAATATAATAAACAATAATCATACTCTAAAATATTCTATGCTAACAACGTCAGTCATAAAAATAATATCCCTGATCCATGCAAGCGGAGTTATTTATATACTACATGAATATGCAATAACAGGGTAGTAATAAAAGGCACCGTCCGAATTATGCGAAGTCCGGCGCCTCGAAAGGACAATAATGTGACACATGCCTCGATCCGCAAGGCGTCTCAGCGACAACGCATAAAGGGCTTATAGGAGAAATAAGTAACAAACATGCCACGGTCGGCGATAAGGCGTCACCACATACAGGGCTTATACGATAAATAAATGGCAAGCATGACCTGCGATCCAGTCGAAATGACACCACATAAAGGGCTTATACAATAAGTAAATAGCAAGACAACATAAATAAAGGCGTCTAAGCGACACCACATAAAGGGCTTATACGATAAGAAAATAGCAAGCATGTTACGGTAAAGGTCCTCAAATGACGCCACATAAAGGGCTTATAAAGTAAAATGATCACAGTGAATATCCAGGAGGTAGAACCGTCCCAGGGATACTCAGTAATTCAAATAATATAATGGGTTAGTCCATAATAAAAATAAACGTAATCATCACAAGTCATCAGTCATGATCCAAGTTCTGGTTTAGTAGTTTCTCCTCCGAAGACCGACACTAAGACCGACACTTGACCCAACCTGCATCAGTAGTTCTTAACCATGGACACGGCTATTCGAATAGATATAATCTCTGCAGAGGGTGTACTCTTTACCCACGAGTAACGGATTCCTTTAGTCCATCGGGACTAATGCCGTCTATGGTCTTTTAATTGAAAACACACCTAACTTGCACACACCAGCTTAACTTACCGGTGTCTGGAATCACCCACGACACCTGTCAAGCAAAACTCTAAGTGGGACGCTACAACCTCGCGTAGCATGGGATCAAATTTATATCGGCGCTCTAAGGGGTGCCCCCTCTCGGTCCCAACCGAAACACCCATGCCCGGACTGTGTGGCTCGCCTACCGAGGCCGCAGAGGGTATCTTCCACCATGGCCTCTCTCATGCAGTGTGTGCTAGAAAGGGTTGACAACTTATCAACCGTACCCTACTGCTGCGAGGGACAAGTGGTAGTCTGAAACAAGTATGGGGATTCTTGGAACAAGACTCGATCTATGGTGCGACTCAGGAGGTTTAAGTATTCCTGCATGATTAGCATAATCTAATATATTTCTTCCAATGCATGTAATCTCCATTCATCATACCCCATCATGCCATATCGGACACACTCGTCTCGACGAGGAACTAGGGACAAGCTCGGGTCTACCCAAGATGTAGACTTTCCGGTTTCCCTCCAGAGGCACGAAAGGCATCTGAGGATGATCACTATCACAAGCATGTCCATTTCCAACAAAGAAAGGAAATCCCCAATATGTATTCATGCAACGATCGTATCACCACATAAAATAACGAGTTTCTCAGATCACGGTGGTGTTGTAAACCGTGTCAGACAACACACAAAAAATATTATACCGTGGTTCGTAATGCTTGCCTTCAAGTTGTGTAGAGGCAGGGTGCATACTAAAACTATTGAAAGTTTTCTTCTCCTCCAAAAATCCTATTTTGAAAATATTCAAATTAACACATAGTTTCAAAATGGTACAAAAAAGTTGTCTGAATTTTTTTCAAATAAATCTGAAAATAAACTAGACAATATTTGAGAGAGGTAGGAAAAGGAATCAACTCATTTGGAGTATATTTAAAAAGTTAGAGCTAGTCAAAGTTTAGTCAAATTTCTGTTTTTAAAATAAAACAGAAAAAAGAAAAATGTTTCGAAATGGGAACACGTCGAAGACGTACTCTGGGAAATACGCCTCCACTTACGCCAGCGTGGACCGGTCTTTGGGTCACCGACAGTTGGTCCAGGCCCATCGGTCAGGTTTGACGATCATCTCCCTCCTCTTCCTCTGCCCGAAGCGGAGTGAGACTCCGGCGATGCTCGGCTTAATGGCGGCACTGCTCGAGAAACCGAGGCCATCCGCCTCGAGGGGTCGAGGCGGTCCCTTCGATGGTCGCTATGGTCCTCGGGGTGGATTCGCTTGGCCAGCCGTAGCTCCCTTGTGAATGACGGTGGCCGTCGGGCAGGGTGGGGCTCTTGCCTCTGGCGGCTCCTGATCAAAATCGAGCAGGGGGATGGATTCACGAGATGAAGAGAGAGCTTCTCGTGAAGAGAGTGGAGAAGGGGAGGCCCTGGTGGCGCCGGAATGATCGAGACAGTGGCGGCGGCTGTGGTTGCCGGAGAAGAAGAAGACAACCATCTCTGGTCTCTCTACTGCTATGGGAGGATTAGTGAGGGAGTGAGAGAGGTGGTATGAGTTTGCTTGAGGACCTGGACGAGCTCGGGGGTCCTTAAATAGGCGATCGGGGTCGGTTCCGATGGTGGCCATGGATAAGATCACCGGCGACCGCCATTCTGTAGCTAGTGCGACGTGGCGGCGACGTGTGCTAGCGGACGAGTTTGCGGATGAGCTTGAGCTGCTCCAGGGGGCAGCGGCAGCGCTAGTGAGGGCGGCGCTGGCCCGTGGCAGTAGGCGGCCGTGTGACGGCCGCTAAGCCGCCACATACCGACTGGACGGCGGCGCCTGTAGGGCTCTGTGGGCTGTCTTGGAGGGCTCCGGTGTGTGGATGAGGCGGGCATGGCTCTGCAGGCGAGCAAGGGCAGGGGCACGACGCTGGCGGCACGGGCACACGTGCACGTGCAAAAATCAAGACGCCTGGTGCGCCAAAGACGCACACCAGTGCTCGATGCGTAACGCTTGGCGTGCAAGGTCTTGGGTGAGGTCAGGGTTCAACAGTCTGCGTTAGGGTCACCTAGGGGCTTAGTGGACATGCTAGTGCATCCCGGAGATGCAAGGTCACAGTGCAAAGACAAAACTCATGTCAAAAGCTGTCCATGCACTCAAAGGCGTTTGACAGAATGCCAATGGCATCTAGGCAACTCTTGGGGTGGCCAAAATCCCGGATCATAGTCTCTTTGGATGAATAAGAGGGTGGTAAAGTTAGTTTGGCAAAACTAGAATCTTGTTAGTGCAAGATTTTAAGAAAACCAATTCTGGACAGAAAGTTCAGGGCATCATTTCATGGACAAAAAATCTTCCAATGTGTCCACTCCCCTGGACTTAAGGATTTGGTAGGGTGGTCTACAATCAGGAGAAAGAATCAAGGGGAAAAGAGCAAGCAAAAATATGGTTGCAGTACAAATCATCAAGTTGGACCAGAATGAAAATGAGGTTGATTTACTCAAATTTTTCAAAGGACATCACTGGGTTTTTGCATAAAGTTGAATTATATATTACTACTAGCATCCCATAATTTTGGTGGAAGCTTTAAAGAAATATTTAAATAGGTTGTAGTGCAAAATTGCCCACTGGACCAGATTTGAAAATTTGATGTAGAGCTCAAAATATCCAAAGAATGAAATATATTTTTGCATATAAGTGATTTAAAAAACATCACATGACATCCCCAAATTATGGTGGGATTTCTAAATGAATTTATCAAAGGGTTGCAGTGCAAATGGAACCCTAAAACTTATGAAAAACCCTTTTAGAGAAATAAAGCTCAGGGAAAAATAATTATATAAATAATCCCACTGATAAAAGAATTGTTTTATTCGAGAGGGTAAATAAGTCCAATAATGATTGAAAAGTTTTTACTTGGGGTAAAAACTCCCTAATAATAAAGAAAAGAATGGTTCTGAAATCAAAAGAAAATCCAGAAAATAAAACTTGAAGTTTCCTGGCAAAATTTTAATTAATAAAACAAGGTTAAAATTTTGGGGTGTCACACAACGTCATCTCGTCGATTTGTGTTGCAACCTTTCCTTTTCGGACATGTTGTCTGAAATATTCTTTTACCAACCAGATCTGAATCTCAGGCAGATATGATGGTTGGAACTTCTTCCAAGAACTATGATATAGGTTCCAGTGAAGTGGACGCACCTAGCTGGAAGCACTATTGTTGTAGTATCTTGATTAATCCGTTTGGTCACTCCCCACGAGGATCTCGCATGACTTATTCTAGAAGTTGATCCTTATGGATCCTTGAGCTCCCGAAGCCCGACCTTTACTTGATGACCATGTTGACGCTTTAAGGATGATCGTGGTATCTAGTACATCAAGGAGAACATGAGAAGAATAGTGCTAAATGTCTCTCGGTCGATAATCCAGATTTTGTTTCCTTGGCCTCGCTAAGGTGAAATTTGAGAAGGTGTTATCTTCCTTTGCATCTGCATCGTCCATCACTATTCATCATGGTAGTATGCTGTGTTGCCAGGATCCTTGACACGGATGTTGGTAGAACCTTGATGAATATGGAAATGGTCAAGTTCTTGAGAGCACGTGCAAAAAAAACATCCATTGCGTTGTCTTCAACAAGATAATCCACATCATCCATTCTAGTCTGAGTATGCCATCCTTTCCGACTTCTTCAAACGGTCGGTTGCGAATTGCCCTAGCCTGGTATAAAGAGTCTCAATGATCTCTATATCAAAAGTAATTCTTTCTGCCACTTCAGGGAATAATCCTACGAGTCACCTCCTCTAGGGTGCCCCATTATGGAATCGTGGTAATTATCTCCTCGCTACTTTGAACCCATCCGCCATCTTCTTAAGTGTGGAATAGTTGCCTACCAAATCGAACTTCGTCATCTGTTACTATCCATCCGTCTTGATGTATGTTTTGTGTCCCAACTCAAGAGATGTTTCCACGTCTCATTCCATGAGTTGACCTTGAGTGCTCAACCTTCGAGGAGATCTTTTCCTATAGAGTTTCTTTCTGTCGTCATCGTGTTGGATGAAGATCTCAAAAACAAAGACGTCAAGATCAATTGGAGCAATGAACCAACATCTTCAAGAAGGGCAATTGGATCATGGAAATCGTGTTAGCCTTGTGTTCCCTCTGTCTTCTTACCTCGCGTCTTGAATCTCGGGATGAGATTCTTGTTTAGTGGGGGTGAGTTGTCACAGCCCTAGAATTTGATTGCATACAGTTGCACAAGCATCCATGCATCATGTCTAATTTTCTTTGAAAGTTGAAATAGGGATTGTTGAACTAGGTTCAATAAAAATATCTTCAATGAACCCAAATGCCCTTTAGAAAAGTTCATGATTTTTGTTAAAGGTGAAAACCTGCCAAAAAATGATGCACATATTTCTAGGCCATTCTGGATTTTTGAATTAAATCTTATTGTATTTGACTTTGGGCATTTAAATACTATAAATAATTTAAATGTTCAAATAATGTTCGAACTATTTTTGGGCCACTGAAATAATTCAGCAAGTGACCATGAATATTTTCAGGATTTTAGGAAATGCCTTGGTATATTTCCTAAGCTCAAAACAGAGGCAAATAATTAGAAAACAAAAACAAATTAGAAAACAGAAGAGAGAGAGAGAGGAAACCTACCTGGGCCTTACCTGGCGGAAGAGGCCCAGCCCACCAGGGGCTGAGTGGTCTTCTTCCTCCTGCCAGGGAGGACAGGGCAGTCTGGCTTGTCTTGGCGCCGACGACGCCTTGCCACCTCCTCGCTTGACCACAGAGCCCGAACCCTCCCGGACGTGCCACGGAGACGCCTGAGACCCCTCTCTCCTCTCCCTCACTCACGCTCTCTCTCCTCCTCTGGTTCTCTTCCCCTCGTTGTTTCCCCACCTCACGAACAGCGCCCGCCACCGACAGAGCTCCACCACGGCGCAGCCACTCCCTCGCTCCCTCTCCGGCGTCCCCAAGCTCCGCCACGACCCGTGGAGCAACACACACCTTGACGCGACTGCTTGACGAAGAGGCCCTAGTCGACCGGAGCATCGTCGTCTTCACCTCCGGTGCCCGGAGATCGACTCTGTCGATTCGCCTCGTCCAGAGTGTTCCCGAGCCCACTGAGCTTGTCTACGTGACCGTTGTGAGCTCTCCATCTTTTCCCCTTGTTATCTTTGCCGTTTGTGACCTCCAGCGTCTGTAACCGTCATGGCCGAGCTTCCCCTGCAGGCGGCCATGTCGCCGTCCTTGTTGCAGCCACTGCAGCTCGAGCCTGAGAGCGTCACCGTGCTTAGCATGTCTGCAGGAGCACGAAGCACCCTACCGCTTGACCCGCCGTGCACCACAATGCTGATTCCGAGCTTGACCAAACCACGGCCGCCGCAAACCTCGTCGCCGGCGTTGATTCCGGCGGCCCCCGCGCCCAACTCCGCCTCCTCTTGATGCGGGCGAGCAAGGGCTATGCCCTGGTGCCCTCAGCGCGCTAACCCGACGCGTCTAGCGCAAATCCGGCGCGCCCCGCCGTGTTCTGTAGTCGCCGCCGGTTGAACTCCGGTGAGATGATGTGGCCCGTCTTTAGCAGCTAACTGCCCCACTAATTAACCCCTCCAGTGACACTGACATATGGGCCCCACGCCCTTAATTAACCATAGTTTAGTTTCTGATTAGTTTTAACTAATGACGCTGGCCCCACCAGTCAGAGTTGACTCTGCTGACGTGGTTGTTGACTGGACCCACCCGTCCGTCACACTGATGACCCCGGGTCACTAACCAGTGGACCCCACCGGTCGTTTGACTCGGCCAGCGCTTTGACTGGCTTGATGTCGGCATGATTGCATCTTGACGTGATTAATCATTCTCTAGTTTCAAAATAATCCAGGAAATTTCAGAAAGTGTTATAAACTTCAAACATTCATAGCCATAACTCCAAATGAAATAATTTATATATGAAAAATGATCAGAAAAATCCAATCTTTCCGTCCGTACCATTTTCATGCATGTTAGAACAACTTTTGGCTACTGTTTAGGACAATTCAACTAAATGGCATTTAATAAATCACATGTGGAGTTTGAATTTGAACCACGGGTTCAAACCAACTTCATTTAAACCGTTGATAGCTGCATTAGCTCAAACCACAGCATTTTGCCATGTCATGATCATGCATCATATTGTCCCATTGCATTGATTGTGTTTCTCTCTGTTGTTGTCGGTAATTGTCCCCTCTCAATAGACGCTATTTCGACAATGTGATCGATGACACCGATGAAGAGCTATACTATCTTCAGAAATGCCAGGCAAGCAGAACCCCCTTTGTTCATTCCGATACAATCCCATCTCTTGCTCCTGCTCTCTTTTACTGCATTAGGAGAACAACGATTCAACTGTTACATGCTGCGGTAGTTGAACCCCTTTCCTCTGCATGACCTGTCATTGCCACAGTAAATAGATGAAACCCACTAGCATGAGTAGGAGTTGATTGAGCCCTGATGTGCCTACTCATTCATGCTTGTTTGTCATGCCTGCTACTGCTTAGAGTTGAGTCAGGTCTGGTTCATCGGGGATGAATTAGAGGTGTGTGAACATGTCCTACCTTTGTGATCTAAGTGTGTGAACACGATTTGGTAAAGGTATCGGTGAGAGGCCATGTAGGAGTACATGGTGGGTTGTCTCATTGAAGCCGTCCTCGAGGCCCGAAGTTACGTGTTTTGTGATCCATGAACAGCTACTACCACGCATTGGAATGCTTAAGTGCCCTTCTCGACTTATTAATCAACCTGATCTCAGTCCAGGAGTTGCAACTAGTTTCTGGTGTTTGTAGGTTGTGTTAGTAGTCTACCAAGTGGTACCCGGTACAGGTGGGCTTGGGACAGACTAGGCATCATGGCATGGTGTACCAAGCGTAGATTCATCCATCGAGGTGGGCTTGGGAACCCTGCACACATTGTTTGGGGCCGTGAGCGACACCCCAGCCGGATCTCCTTGCGGATGGAACCCGAATAGGCGATAAACCTGGACTAGAGACTTGTGTGGTTAGTCAGGTCGTGGCCGACTCCTCGCCAAAGCCCGCTTGAAGGTTGCCGAGATACACGATGTGTACATGGTGGTAAGTGGCGAGAGCGTGTGTGAAGAAGTACACCCCTGCAGGGTTAACATCATCTATTCGAATAGCCGTGTCTGTGGTATAGGACTTCTGGGTTGCCCGTATAGTTCATAGACAAGTGAAAGTGGATACTCTAAAACTCGCAAGATAAGCGTGAGTGTTATGGATGGCGTTCTCGTAGGGAGACGGGAGCGGATCCATAGTGGTGTATTGATATGGTGAATATGTGGACTCGTGTGCGCCACCTCAAAAGAGTTGCTTGCAGTCGTAGTTCAGGTTAGCCACTGAGTCAAAGCTGGCTTGCTGCAGTTAAACTCCACCACCCCTTTGTTGATACCGATGCATATGTAGTTAGTTCTGATGTAAGTCTTGCTGGGTACATTTGTACTCACGTTTGCTTAATTTATGTTTTGCAGAGAGACTTCAGTCTCGCTAATAGTTCCGCGTGGACTTCAACGTTTAGCTTGATGCCTCGGCTCACGATCTTGTGCCCTCGGCGGATCTCGGTAGATAGTCGGGCTTCTCGGCCTTTTTCATTTGTAGTTATGCGTACTTTCCGGACATGTTTGTGCTTCCGCTCGATGCTTGTATGCTTTGTATGTTGGGTCATAAGACCATGATTGTAATACTTCGCTCCTCGGAGCCTAATGAATAAATACTCTGAGTCGTAGAGTCTTGTTGTGATGCCATGTTGTATTTGCACATATCGGGTATATTGTGTGTATGATTGAAATGCTAGGTATGTGTGGGATCCGACAACCTAGTTGTTTATCCTTGGTAGCCTCTCTTATGGGGAAATGTAGTCTTGTGCTTCCATGGGCCATAGTAGTCCATACATCCTGGTTCACGTAGTCCTGCTAGCCCAAAGCACTACTGCTCCTAACACTTGATCGGCCGACATGTGATTCACTTCTGCTCTCGCGGTTCCGTTCTTCGGGAAATGTCATGCGTCACATCCGAGTCCTCGCTTAGTCACATAGCCCGGTTCACCGGAGTCCTGTGGAGCCCAAAGGTTACAATCTGATTCGGGTGACGCCGCCGATCGACATGCTCGATGTTGATTCATGTATGCCCGTCCCCGTAAGTTAGTGCCACTTTGGGTTCCACGGCTAGTCATGTCGGCCCGAAGTTCTCTGTCATATGGATGCTAGCAACACTATCATATACGTGAGCCAAAAGGCGCTAAACGGTCCCGGACCATGGTAAGAAAGCGACATGCGTCACGAATACTGTGCGTGAGGCCGCAAAGTGATATGAGGTGTTACCGGCTAGATCGATGTGACTTGGAATCGGGGTCCTGACACCCATTCCACAGTGGTTATCACGCACTGCTCGGACGAACGGCATTCGCTCGGTTCAATGCGGTGCCACACTATGCTTATCTTAAGCTCAAGATGCCCGGTCCACGCGGTGTCATAACGGTCAACGGAAACATGGGACGCTCCCTCCGAACAGAGGAGCACGCCGCCGCCCTAGCAGCAGAAGTCCAGAGTGGCCTTTTCAAGCAGAACCGTAATCCGGCTGCCGAGCCCTGGGACATCATAAAGAGGGTGAAGACTGCACTGCACCAGGACAACGCGGCTCATCAAGAGCTCGACTAGCAATTTGGCCTCCGTCCTAGCCCTGATTAGGAAGTGGCATTCGTACCACGCATACATAAGTACGCACTTAAAATTCCATGGGCATCGACGGAGGCACGGAAATCTTATGATCCACAGTTTGGCTTGACCGATCCCGGACACACAAATACTTTTACTATTTCCTTTTTCCTTTTCAGGTTTCTTTTACATAGGCCTTCTGGGACGGCCTAATTATCGATCTGTAAAAGGATAAAAATACCAGAATGGCAAGAAGCACATACGTATAGGGGAAGTTCTAGAGGTCACTCTAGCTATTGTCAGGACCCACACGCAGCTCGCCTCTGGTCATGGCATGTTAAATAGTCGGCTGCTTATCGCACTATTTGTATTAATGCACTTTGACGCATTAACCCAATTATAATGGAAACAGCTCGTGGCTCAAGTTTAAGGGCCCAAGATATCTCCTCTGCGTTCTTTCTGTTTTCCTTTAATAATTTATCTTTTAGCACCTGTACGCTTTGGTATGTTTCATATTTGCCAGGGGCTTTATAGTACCCCACAACATGGCGATAAAAGTCCGAACACTTTTTAGTTCGGCACCCCGAATTTAGCATTATATGCATTGGCTCCGAATCATGTCTTTGGTCAATAGTTGGGTTGCCCGGCTCCTGTGCTTGCCACCTTACGTTCCGCTATATCGGCTAAGGTAGTAAAGGGAGAACTGTTGCGATTGTGCCCTGGTTTATCCAAAGGAGCACCTCAGTAAAGAACGCCGAAAACTGACTGTCATGATACGGCGAGAGCCGGTTAGCTGTTCGAGAGGTTGGAAATCATTAGAGATTTTTTCCGCATTATGCGAAGGATCGGTACTTCCCGATCAGACGCTCATAGCACTCTGGTTGGAAAACTAGGGGCTGCGCCTATGTTTTATTGTAAAACTCCTATGGCTAAGTGAGGGCGTTTAAGCCGCATAGTCCGATTGCCTAGTTCGTTGCGCTAAACAACTCCTTCAAGGACCATACAATTGGATCAAGATTTTTTAGATTCCATCCCGAACACCCCCGTAATACCCATGTGGGGGCAGAAGCCAACGACTAGCCAACCCTCAGATTCCATACAACACGGCCGCACAGGAGGAAAAAATTAAAACATAACAAAAATTATACTACAAACTGACTTTGTTTCATCATACAAGGCAAGGACAACATGAATGTATTCATTCGAAAATAATGTCCTGCCCACACTGCGCTGCGACAATACGAGACCCCTCCAGGACATCCGCGAAATAGCGCTTGGGTGTGCGGTGCTCCTTGCCCTCTGGCGGCCCTCGGGCCAGATCGACGACATTCATCTTTGCCCACCACATCTTGCAACAGGCGAAGGCCATACGAGCACCCTCAATATAGGTCGATCGCTTGACGATATCCAGCCGAGGACAGACATCCACCATCCGCCTCACGAGTCCAAAGTAGCTGTCGGGCATAGCTTCGGCTGGCCACAGCCGGATTATCAAATCCTTCATGGGTAGTTCGGCCACCCTATGCAGCTCCACCGGTACATTTGGTGATCGGTGAAGGACACGGATGCCTGGAACAAGATATTGCGACCAGAATAGCTTCTCCGTAGAACTCCCTTCTTTGGCTCGGAAGAACTCCACGGCGTCGGACACACTTCGCGGCAAATCAGCAAAAGCCCCTGGTGAACTCCGAATCCGGGTTAGTAAAAGATACCTCCTCCACATATTTGCTTTGCATACTGAATGCCTTACCCGACGCAATCTTCCTCACCTCCTGCACCTCTTGGAGGGCGCCCCGGGCCTCGTTCCGGGCCATCTCTATGCTCTGACGAGCCTTGGAGAGTTCGGCCTCTTTGGCTGACGCGTCACGCTCCAAGGTCTCGCGCTTCTTCACCGCGTCGCGGAGCTCTTGTTGTACCTCGCCGACCCGGGCCTTGAGCTTCTTACGGGCAGCCTGCTCCTTGACAGCCTTCTCCTCGGCTTCGCCCAGGGCCTTTTTCACCTCGATCGTTACCCCTATTTATATCAAGAGACTTCGGTCAATACATATAATCCCACTCTTTTTAAATACTTCCTGGGTTATTACACACCTTGATTCTCCTAGAGCTGCCTCTTCACCTGATCGAGCTCCTCCTCGGCCTGCTCCAGTCTCTGCTTAAGTTCAAAGACTTCGGCAACACGTGAGCCCGTGGCCAGCAGTGACGCCTGCATTCGCATTCCAGACAAATTTAGTTAGTCCCCTGTGACGGTGTCCTGGACTAGGGGGTACTCACCACGTCGTCTCCCGATCAGTTGGATTGGGCCGAGGACCCCCATGGCCGTATACTCATGGGCCAGTTCGGACAACCCCTGCCGCATACAAGGAAGAATCCATAAGACTTGGCACCCAAGACAAGGACTCTCCTAAACCCTAGGCCTCCGTATCTTATATAAACCTAGGCCAGGCTAGTCAATAGACAATCTCATATTCATTACTACAATCTCGTGGTAGATACATGTACTCAGTACTACACCCATATGAATACAATCAAAAGCAAAGACGTAGGGTATTATCTCATCAAGAGAGCCCGGTTGGGTAAAACCCCATGTCCATGTTACCATCGCTCCAAGACGCCTAGCTTAGGACCCCTACTATGAGATCTGCCGGTTTTGACACCGACATTGGTGCTTTCATTGAGAGCCTGCTAGGTGTCGTCGCGTTGTGATGGATCTTCAACAGACGCCAACTCGTGTGTTATACTTTCTGTTTATTCCGCTTTACAGATCAATTCTTTTGCAAAAGCATCACTACCGCTCATGCTATGTTTTCCGCAGATCAGATTTGCCATCGGCGTCCTAGAACAGTGGCGACAAGAGACATGGCGGCCGAACAACTGCGCCAAACATGGGGAAGTCCGCAGCGCTTAGGGGTGCATCGCCCCGGCTACCCGATCGGGGTCAGCCCGTATCTTGGCCGAGACTGACAAAATATGGGATCTCCCATAAAAAACCTACATGCAGGTAATCCAAATAGAGGACCTGCAGCAAGAGTAATCCGCCGACCTCCAATCCTCCATGTAGAACAGCATGCAAAGGCTGACAAAAATTCTGACCGGCAGCGACACAAGGAAGATCACATCCTCCTTTTTCTGCTTATTATTTATGACTTTCAGGAGGTGGCCTGATGGTAGTTTGTCTTTCATGACTTGCTCACGTGCTACCGCTAGTTTGCTTTAGCTTTGCTATATACTAACCCGTGTGCAGGAGGTGGCCTGATGGTAGTGCTACTACTACGTATACACGGCCCCTAGTGGATGATTGTCTTAATAAATCTTTTTTTTAGATTTCCACACTTGAAGACCTGTGCCTGCAATCCGGCTCACGTTGTTGCCGCCGCTTTCAAGACGATCTGAAATGTCGTCAAGCAGCCCCTCGCTACAACAAGTCTGCCACTTGGGCTAATTCTCGCTGAATTCGATTTCCTCACCTTGTCGGGCCAATGCCCTGTGTCGACAACAACCTCGCGCCAGGCCACATCTATTTAATTATTTATTTTGCATAAATAAATTTTATTCCCCAGCTAGATCTGTTCCACACACAGAGATCACTGGGGGTTACACCTCGCCACGTTGGCCATGCTTCGTCGCCACTTCGGAGTGCCGAGCTCTTCGCTCCGCCACCTCGGGACCGGCTTGGGGGCTGGGACCTTGTCCCACGTCGAGCTCGGACTGCGCCATCTACGCCGAACACATTAACCAGCTAAGTTGCTTTTATGCTCAGTCCTTTCAATTTTTTACTCTTGTTCGGTTCGACCAAGCATTATACTTTTTTGGCAAAAAGTTGTTTGCGAAAAAATTCCTTGTCATAACTTTGTTTGTGGCACACAAATTCAAATACCCCGTTTACTTGGGGGCTCCCTTGCTGGAGCTTTTCCTCTTGCATATGATTATACTTGTACGGCTTCGTTCCTTGTTCGTGTATTACGCCACAATGTGCACCATGTTGACTTAAGTGATTTGCAAGCTGGGTTGCCTGGCTCCTGTGCTTACCCCTACGTTCTCGATTGTTCGACTAGGGAGTAAAGGGAGCACCTCTGCGATTATCACGATCGGTTCATCCGAGCCGGACCTCGAGGCCCAGGTGAAGCCGAAAGCTAGCACTCTTACTGTTTTCAACAATGGTCGGCACACAACAGAACTCATGAGTACAAAAAATCTATTGCACAAGTCTCATAGTGAGCAACCGAAGAAAGGTATCGGTGGGGGTACTATTTTCTTCGAAGATGCTTCTTACACTTCGTCGGTAATATAGCATAAGTTCCCTGAGCGCCGCTTTATGTCTCGTTATTCTTTATGGCCCGATTGCACAGTTATCGGAAACACCGCCGATATTCTCGACAGGTGGAGTACATAACACTTTCCGGTCCTTGACCAAAGAGGGAGAAGCGGGTAATTAGGTTAAGACGCGTTTAAAGTTTGGGTGAACACATATATGATATAAGTACTTCGGTACATACAATCATTATACATAAAATTCTTTTACCCAAGTCACTCGGGGGCTCTTAAATTTTTGTGAGCTGTTTTATAGTAAGTGTTCTTCTTCTTAGTCGTTGCAAAGTCTTTTTCTATCACTCCTTCTTTCGACGCGAGTGTGTGGTCAATAGCCGAAGTCGAGGGCTGACCCGCTTGAAAGTCTTGAGATAGGATGTGTCATGTTAAAGCCTGATGAAGCACTTTTTTTTCTAAGACCAATTTTTTGATTGGCACGAACAATTGATCTAGTTAGGACGCCGAAGTTTTTCCTGACGTTTTTTGGTTTTCCAATTCTATGGCACTTTCCAACTATTTGTGTGTTTTCCGCATAAGTCTCGCAGTGCAACGCCGGACACCTTTAGAGATTCGGCAAAGATTCTCGGATATTGCTATATATGCATCGATTTGAATTGTGTCCCTAGTCAATAGTTGGGTTGTCTGCTCCTGTGCTTGCCTCCTACGTTCCGCCTTTGTTCGGCTAGGGTGTGCAAAAGGAGAACCATCATGATTGTGCTTCCACTCATTGTGGTTAAGCACCTCGGAGAAAGCCGAAAACCCGATCGCCACAATAAGCGTAAACTGGTCAACGGTCTGATGACTGTATTAAATGACGGGCCGTTCATAACATTGGCCGAAGTGTTTACGGCTTGACCTCGGCTGTCGCCGGACACTAACCGGGGGGCTACTTGGTGGCCTCCCAACTTTACGCTCCTATGACTAAGTGAAAGTTATAAAGCCCGCATATCTGATTGCCTCGTTTCCGCTAAACACAACCGCCTTCGGGCACCGAGACGTCGGCTAAGGGTTGTTTTGTTATTTTGGAAACACCCTGCATAGCATCTACAAGGGGGTAGAAGCCGACGATGGGCCACTTTCAGATTTTAAACGGTCGCAATGGAAGTGAAAATTTGGGTTCATTTAGACCACAGAGTTTGGAAGTTTTCCCCGAACTAGATCCTCAGTATTTTCCTCCCACATTGATCGGATCTGAGGTTTCATGATCATGCTTAGCATGACAACCCAAAGAAAGGAACCGATAGCAGGACTATTTTATTTGGACGATGTTTCTTATGTTAAACAATAATATAACATGTCTCTCTGCGTACCTTTGTTTATAAAAAACCGTATGGGCCGGATTGCCTTTGTTTGCCGTAAATCTTTGCCCTCATAAAGGCTTTATAAAGTAGGACAAACACTCCTCAGCTGCTGGCCGAGGAGGTTGAAGCTGATGGTCAGTCAACAAAGTTTTGTATAATGCGGATTCGAGCATTAATGACGTAAAGTACTTGGATATATAGAGTCATTACATATAATTTGTGATTTTACTATGGATATCGATCCTTAATCCGGCCTCCCGTGCCCGCATTAAGGCTCGGGGGCTACTGGGCTTCGGGCTTATTATTTACAAATATTAAAGGGGTACATCGATCCCCTGATCTGGTGTTGCCACCCGACCAGTGTCTCGGGGGCTACTGCATTGACAATCCAATGCAGAAAATTTAAAGTGCAATATAGTTTTCGAGGAGATTATTATCCTCAGGTTGGTCGGTCAGTACCCAACCCGAGTCTCGAGGACTTTGCACACCGCTTTCTATTCCTAAGTATGTCTTTGAAGTTGGGAATTGATCCTCGTGCTGATTTTATGAATGCGACACGAGTCTCGTGGGCTACTAGGGTCAGCGGTTTGATTTTTTCCTTCAGTACTTCCCAGATATTAGGCCAACACGCACCTTGAGGGCTCTTGGCTATACATCTCGGCAGAGATATTACATTGCATAATTTGGAATTAAATTCATAAAAATCAGCCCATGGCCGAGGTGGTGCCCCACCTCAGATACAATCCGGCGTTGGTGCTCGACTACAATAGACACCCCGGAAGCAGTCCGACATAAAGCTCCTGGACGCCGTTGGCTGGCTTCAGAGAGGGCATTTCGGCATTAAGCTCGGCTAAACTCCTTCAAACTTTTTGAACCAAGGTGATCTATGACACCTCGGATACATTCCGCGTTGGAGCTTGGACACAATCCGCGTTGGAGCTCGGATACAGTCCAGCGTTGGAGCTTGGACACAGTCTGGCGTTGGAGCTTGGACATAGTCGGGTGTTGGAGCTCGGACACATTCTGCCGTTGGAGCTTGGAAGCAGTCCGACATTGGTGCTCGGCTGCAAAAGATACCTCAAATGCAGTCCGGCGTTGGAGCTTGGACGCAAGAGGACACTGCCGCCCGGGAATAACTCCAAACCCGAGGTGTGGCATAAAAATAACAAGGCATTGATAAAGGCCGAAAGCTTAAAGGGGCTCCTCGGATACCCGACGTGTAAACTCTTCGGATGCATTTCGGCGATCCTCAAGATCGAAGATCAGAAATTTGTTGAACCAGTTTTCAAGACCGACGACCGAAGATGAAGAACAGTTCAGAAGAATCGAGGCGTCCCCCAACTTGAAGACCGGTTCAGGGGGCTATCGACGGTGTCCTAGACTAGGAGGTACTCACCACGTCGTCTCCCAATCAGTTGGATTGGGCCGAGGACCCCCATGGATGTATACTCATGGGCCAGTTCGGACAACCCCTGCCGCATACAAGGAAGACTCCACAAGACTTGGCACCCAAGACAAGGACTCTCCTAAACCCTAGGCCTCCGGTGTCATATAAACCGAGGCCGTGCTAGTCAATAGACAATCTCATATTCATTACTACAATCTCGTGGTAGATACATGTACTCATACTACACCCATATGAATACAATCAAAAGCAAAGACGTAGGGTATTATCTCATCAAGAGAGCCCGAAGCTGGGTAAAACCCCATGTCCATGTTACCATCGCTCCAAGACGCCTAGCTTAGGACCCCTACTACGAGATCTGCCGGTTTTGACACCGACACCCTGCAATACCGGAATGATCCTCTGTCCTGCTTTTCTTTTCCGAACACCGGACAGTGTCTCAGGGGCTACTGTCTATATGTGGATGTTCTCTCTTTACTTCGCCTACCTCAAAACCTGTCAGCAAGCTGTTGCAGGCTTCGGTTAGTCCGCTCTTGGCAGACTAAACCCTTTCAATCACCGTGCCCATAAGAACACGATGCTCATCTACAATGGAAGCGCCAGTGGCGCCCGGCCAGAGATCATCTAGTGCCCAGTTGGGCCAGGGGTCACCGGTGTAATAGGCATACCCCCTTCTTTCGAAGGAGGTGGCGTGCCGGATTCCGGAGCCGTATCGGTCTCCGGAATCAAGTCCGGTTGAGGGCCGAACTGAGTACGGCCCTCCTTCCCAATCTCCCGAGGGATTGGTTCCCCCTAGTGTCCGGTGACAGGGGTTCGCCTTCGGGCGCTTCTCAAGACTCTCCCTGGCATGGGAAGGTCCGTTGGGAGAGCACCTCATCATCCCCTTTGGCCTTGGGAGAGTAAGCGGCTGGCGTTGTCTCGCTGGCCATCTCCCTTGGGTCCAACGAAACTCTTGATGAGGATCGCTGGGAGCTGTTGTGGGCCGTACTGTAATAACATGACTGATCACGTCAATACGACAAGGAGGAAGGGTTAGATCTATGGTCATGTATGAGTCTTAGCACTTACGATGCGGCCCGGGGCTTAGTGCGGGGGTGTCGCTCCGGACTGCTGCCAACGTCCCACGCGGTGTTGACCGCAAGGGCGCTCTTCCCCTTCTTGGGCGTTCCCGCCTCCAGATTCGTGGAAGCCGTCCTCTTGTTCTTTCCCTTCTCGGGGAGGGGGGAGGGTTGTTCTCCTCCTCCTCCCCTTCCTTGTCGTCGTCCTCAGGGACGGAGGAATGGGTCTCTTCGTCTTCGGACGTCACGTACGAAGCACCCTTGCAACAGGGGCCGCTTTTGGCCCCCTTGGCCTTCTTCTCCGGTGCCTTATAGGGTGCCGGCACCAGCATCTTTGCTAAACGCGGGATTACTGGTTCTTCAGGCAGCGGAGCCGGACAATGGATCCTCTTTGTCCTCTCCATCCAGTCCTGAAGAAGCAACGATGAAAGCTCAGACATCATCCTCCAAACAGACAAGTAGGGGATGCGTTAAAAAATAAACATACCTCGCCGGCGAGATGGTTAATGTCGTGTCCGCGGTCTGAATCGGTGGCCGGCGGCTTCTCGTTGCCCTTAAAAAGCACTTCCAGGCGCCTTCCTGAGTGGTCTCGAAGAGCCTCTTCAGAGTGTGGTGCTTCTTCGGATTGAACTTCCATAGAGGGGGGCTTCGGCTTTGACACGGAAGAATCCGACGAACTAGCATCACCTGGATTATATCGACAAGTTTGACATCCTTGTCCACCATGCTTTGAACGCACGTCTGCAGTGCTATCAGCTCATCCGACGAACACCAATTCGGGCTCTTCTCGACCCATGAGGTGAGCCGCATTGGGGCACCGGGGTTGAATTCGGCAGCCGCGGCCCAGTTGGTGCCATGGGGTTCTGTAATGTAGAACCATTGTTTCTGCCATTCCTTGACAGTCTCCACGAAAGTGCCTTTCGGCCAGGAGACATTGGACAGCTTACTCACCATGGCCCCTCCGCACTCCTCGTGCTGGCTATCCACCACCTTCGGCTTCACGTTGAAGACCTTGAGCCACAGCCGAAGTGGGGTTGAATGCGGAGGAAGGCCTCACACACGACGATGAACGCCGAGATGTTGAGGAAAGAGTTCGGAGATAGATCATGAAAGTCTATCCCGTAGTAGTACATCAGACCGCGGACGAAAGGGTGGAGAGGAAACCCTAGCCCGTGGAAGAAATGAGGGATAAATAGCGCCCTCTCGTTGGGCTTCGGCGTGGGGATGATTTGCCCCCGGGCTGGAAGGCAGTGGGCGATTTCCTTCGCCAAGTAACCGGCCGCCCGAAGCTCAGTAATATCCTTCTCCTTAATGGAGGAGGCCATCCACTTGCCCTGATCTCCGAATCCGGATATGGTTGAGTGCTAGATTGAGTGGGAAGAAGATGAGAACTTGGGCGCTGGAGCTCAAGATCGGAAGGGCGGGGAAAGAAGGTGTGGGAGAAGAAGGGAATACTTATCCCCTTATAAAGGCAGTGAATATTGAACGCCTCCCCATTTGCCTTGAAACTCGCCTATTCGCAAGGCCTCTGTAAACGGCACGGTTGGGTTGCCCACGCCCGTATTGATGAGAATCCCATGATAAGGGGACACGATCTCTGCTTTGACAGGACGTGCCAATGGCAACCACGTTTTGGAACGTGGAACGGCAGAACAAAACGGTCCGAAATTATGATCGGGCGGACGTGATGTCACGTGGTAAAAATATGTCCGCTGATTGGACCCGTGGAATATTATATTCTCTCTGCGGTTGTGTGTGGTGTGTGTTACAGGTCCGGATACAATCATCACGTCCAAAGACTATCTTGGAGTTGGGAAAGAAGGGAACCCGCCTTGCAATGCTGAACACAAATCTGCACGCCAGACTCCTCGTCATTGAAGCCAGGTTCAGGGGCTACTGAGGGAGTCCTGGACTAAGGGGTCCTCGGGCGTCCGGTCTGTTAGCCATGGGCCGGACTGATGGGCTGTGAAGATACGAAGACCGAAGACTGCATCCGTGTCCGGATAGGACTCTCCTTGGCGTGGAAGGCAAGCTTGGCGATCGAATATGTAGATTCTTTTCCTTTGTAACCGACCTTGTGTAACCCTAGATCATCCCGATGCCTATATAAACCGGAGGACATAGTCCAGAAAGGGAGAGATAGTCATTACCATAGTCATACGGGCTAGACTTCTAGGGTTTAGCCCTCACGATCTCGTGGTAGATCAACTCTTGTAATACTCATATTCATCAAGATCAATCAAGCAGGAAGTAGGGTATTACCACCATAGAGAGGGCCCAACACAGGTAAACATCATGTCCCCTGTCTCCTGTTACCATCGACCTTAGACGCACAGTTCGGGACCCCCTACCCGAGATCTGCCAGTTTTGACACCGGCACCCCCAATGACTAGCCCCTTGGAGGAACTCAGTTGTCGCTGTTTAATCCTCGCAGTGATCCAAAGCACATGACACCTAATTTTGTGAGATGACAACAAAACTTTTTTTTTATATTTCTCACCAGAACTACAGCCCTGTACAACACAGCCTGCACAATATGTAGACGATAGCCAATCTAGGCGTGTCTGCTGGAGTCTGGTCACATGCATGGACGAACTGGTCTTCTGTGTCTTGCAGGGATCGTCCAGGTACCAATGTCTGTACAACACTTCTTTAGTACTATCGCTCGTCTCTCTCTTCTATTAACTCACCCGACTTGCGGGGCCAGGGAGTGTGCCTATGGTCGGTTCTCAATTGCGGTCCCACATGTGTGTGCAAATGCAATATGACGCGTGTTCCATTCGGAGAGCAGCGTGCTGCATCGACCGACCGTGCAGGTGTGACGCGAATATCGGCAGCGTCTTTGTATACTCCGCATATGTGTACCGCCGTTTTTCTTGAGGCTTTGCTCCATGGCGCAATCCATGGATGCAAAATTATTATCTTGTACTATTTAAAAGTCGAGGCGGGCTTTTCTCGCCGGTAGGCGGCCTTGATTCCGCCTTAGTCGGTTCGACAAAGACGCGAGAAGATGAGGGAGTAGGCTGTCGCAAACATAGGGCTATGTCATTTGACAATGAAGTTATCTTTGGGCAGTGTGGGGCCCCGCTATTTGACTTGCCATTATCATTTTAACTGCGGCGCTATGACCGGCGTGAGTCTCCCGATTCCTGACCACCTCCATACAGGTGCCTCTACCGATGCTCCACCATGTAGAGGCTGGCTCTTGCATGAGAGCCCACTCCTCCACTTTTTTCTTGTCTCTTTCCTCCACATATGCAAAAATGCCATGTAAAGCGGGCTTATAGCCCACTATTGTACTTTCTCCTATAGGTGCTAAGCCTGCCATATAGGCATAAAGTCTGATGTGGCAGGTTAATTAAGAAGAGAGAGACTAGTTTGGTGACACCAGGAAGAAACGGTGCTAAGCGTGTGTACCTAGGTGAAAAGACAATTTTGAGTCTATAGCTAATTAAATGAAGAAAACTTAGCAACAATAAACTAAGCACCTATGCATTGGGCACTTGAGTTGCTAAGCCATTTAATGCCCTTAGCACCTCATCTAAGAACCATTTCATTGGAAGAGGTCACTCCTTGGCAAATGCAATAAATACAACGAAGAAAGATATAGAGAGAAGTAAAAAAAATACTCTTATAGCCAACCTTATAGCTAACCTTGTTGTAGTATGAGTGACTAAGTGATGACTATGTATGACATGCCAACATCACATAGCCTAATGCACCGTGTTAAATCTTCAAGGGCGCAACCGCACGAGTGAGGCGATGGTCGTGGTAGGCGCGACCATGATACGGGCTGCTGGCCGCCCTTGGATTTGAGATCGAACGGTCGTATGCTAAGTTGCTGAAAATTTGCAGAATAACCCTCCGTGGATAGGATATTCACCCATAGGTCTAGAATCACGCCATGCAACCGCTTGATCTCAGATCCAAGGGCTCTCGGAAGCCCGTATCATGGGAGAATGGAAAGCTTCAGTATCAATTGTAATTTCCCCGATGCTTGACATGACATCGAAAGCCATTTAATTGGGCGCCGAGTAGACATGACATCTAATTGGGCCCCTATAGTACATGCATATAATCCATTTATCCACCAGGCAAGCCACTACCGCTGCTCGCACGCCCCCACTCAACACTTTTTACAATCGAAAAAACTGCTTGGCAGTTCGCTTCCTACTGCCCCTGACGCCCTTTAACATTACGGCATTCGCTCCTAGTCGTCCCGTCCTTTCACATTACGGCAGTTCCACTAATCCTAACCCTCCTCCCAAATACATGGCATCCCAAATCTCCATGATCAGCGGTGAGTACAAGGTTAGAACCATCACTGGCAATGAGTTCGACATCATCTACACCCGTTCTTCCGCGATGGTGAAAGGATGTCTTGCTCGCTTCAGACGCATGTTCGAAAACTCAAATGATGAGTGGGTCGCTGGGCTAGATGTTGAGTACACCACAACCCTGGACAAAGAGAAGAATCTAAAGGAGGAAGAAAAGATGAAGCCCGCCGTGATCCAGGTTTGCGTGCATGACTTATGCTTGGTCTACCACATATGCCATGCCGACGTTGAGTGCAAGGAATTTAAGAACTTCCTCAAGGGCGGCCGAGTCAAATTCATTACTGTAGACTTTATGAACGACAAAAGAGTCCTGGATCGGATAGGCCTCGTTGTAGGCAACCCCTTCGTCCTCCAAGAATGGGCTGGTGCCCTCCCGTAATCAGCCTTCAATGCTGACCCTGGCAGGAGACATGGTTCATCCTTCGTATGGTAAACTGAAGAAACCTCCGCACACGTTTCATCATGCATGGTAGTGAAATGTACTAGATATAGACCACATCCACTACGCTGCAATGGATGGCTACCTTTGTTTCAATATCTACAAGGGTTGGATGAAGAGCAAGATCCAAGTGTGCGGTTCAAGCAAAGAAGTATCGGCCAAGAGGAAGAGGGACAAGGACGAAGTCGAGGACGTGGATGAGGACTCCGAGTAAGGTGGCAGTATCGTTGCTCATGGTGGTTCTAATGCAGTGTCTATCGGATTATTTGCTTAGTTTAATTTCAGGTGTGCTTAGTTTTAGTTGAGGGGTGTGTTGTGCTGAGCCCCCAGCAGAACTTTGTTATGTTTCTTCTCGTTACTTTAACTCTTCAGTATGTACATACTAGTATTTCTTACAGTTCATCTTTTAGTTGGTATAGTACTACCACTCGTCTCTTCACATTATATATGTACAATATATATGGCCAACATCATATAGCCAGCATTTTAGTTGTCAAAGAATTTCAGGGTGCTTAGTTTTGTCAAAGAATTTCATGGTGGTTATTTTTTATTTGAGGGGTGTGTTGTGCTGGACACCATTATTGTGACTCAAATCTCTTTTGCCATGTTATAATGACATAAATACCGATGGACCAACATGCCAGCTCTCCCTCTATCTCACTATAGTAAAACAAAGTGTGGGGCCTACTTGATCCCAATAGCGTTCTTATTTTCCTGTAAAGTTATTTGCTTGGTTACTCCTGACAAGCGGGCCACACTTATCATTGTGAGAATCGGCTTATTTTTGTCATGTAACATGGTCAACGGGTTTGACGTGAAAATAACAATGTCTAATGGCAGTTTTGAGCAAACATCTAACTTAACGATGGCATTTTGAGATATCTAATTGCATTTTGAGCAGGCATCTCACGGATCTATGGCATTTTTGAGTAATTGTAACTTCTAATGGCAAAACTGAGTAGTGATACACAACTAGTGGCATAAATAATAAGAACCCAACAATTAAATAGGTATACTAATTTCTTTAATAGAATTTAGCACCCCATTTAAGCACGTACTAGCTTTTTTAATAGTACTATATGCATAATTTGGCGACAAGCGCTCTCTATATGTACCACCTTTTTTCTTTAATTTCCTCTTGTTAGTTTTGCTCCATGGCGCAATCCATCGATACTACTACAGTACAAAAGTATACATTTTTTAAAAGGCTAGAGGGCGGGCGGTCTAGCTTGGTTTGCTTTCACGAGAGGCGAGGGCCTTTGTGATTTGACGGCACATTATCGCCGGAAGGCGGGGCCTTGATTTGGTAGTCATATAAATGTGCCGATGACACGAGGAGGAGCAAAGAACCATGCAAGATACTCAAGTTTTTCCTTTGAGTACGCATCGAGGAGCACGAAACGCGGCAGCCCAGTGCCATATGGCGATAAAAAATGATCTAATTTGCTAGTCATCTAATTGTTAGCATTGTTCTATTCATGCCTCGCAGAGAACGTGACATGTGCGGCGAAACACCCAAAGCAAAAGAAGAAACACAGGAGCAAAAGAAGAAGGAAGATTATCACCCCAAAAAAGAAGGAAGATGCACGCACAAGTCTGGGGCGCTGCTCTCACTACATGAAGGGTTGCTGGCCGCAGAGTCGTAACTGCTTCTTCATCGCCTCCACGACCTCCATCTCCTTGCGCGTCTCCTCCACCATCTTCTTCATTCTGCCCATGACGCGGGATTTCTTGACGAGAGCCTTCATCATCTGTTCCACGGCCGCATTACGTACCTTAACAGCAGCCAGGTGCTCGATGCGGAGTTCCGGCAACTCCTCCTTTTGTTCCATGACGAGGGCCTGCAGCATCTTCATCGAGGAACTACTATTCTCATGCAGCTTCTTCCAGCCGGCGTTCTCCTCCTTCAGCAGGTCGAGCTCGTGGCAGAGCTTCGCCTTGTCCTCCTAAAGTTGCAGGATTTCACCGGTCGCCTTCTTCTCCAAGGCAATGCTCTTCTTCAGCAGCATCAACAAGTCGTCGGTCAACTCTCCCTGCTCATTGAGCTCAGCGGGCATGTCGTCGAGGCTCTCCTTCAGCAGCTCCACCAAGCCGTGGATGAACTCCTTCTGCTTATTGAGGTGCTTATTGAACTGATCAGGCATGCCGTCGAGGGATAACGACTCCAGTGCCGCCAGCTCGGCATGTTCGCCTCCGCGGCTAGGGGCGCTCCCGGAGCCATCGCACGCCCGTGAGAGATCTTTTCGAGGTCTCTGCGTGGCATGGCGAGCCCTCTTTTTTTCCGCAGCCTTGGTTGCCGCTCCCTTGTTATGAGTAGTTCTCGACCAAGAGCTCTGCACACCGGCCATGGCAAGGACGGACGAAGAAGGACTTATGAGGAGGAAGGTAGAGTAATTTTTGGTTAGGTAGTTCCCCTTTCTATACCTAAGTACTAGCACTAGTACTAAAACTTGCATAGTGGGAACACGTTCGTGTTTGGTACGTACTAGTAGGTGTGTGCAGGCCTGCACTTAATTGTAGCACTAGTACTTTCAAATGTGATGGGAACAAGGTAAAGATTAATTGATGGTTTTGGTTTTGAGGCCCGAAACGGCTCCCGATGAGTTTAGTGCAACATAAATTTCAAGTACTCCCTCCATCTCAGTTTACAAGGCTTGCACATGTATCTAGGTCGTCAATGTAACTTATATAAAATAAATTGTTTAACATAAAAAATATATCATCAAAAATAGAATATTTGAAGTTTGTAATGATATATTTTTTGTAATCTATGCCTCTTATTAAGTTGGTCAAATTAACGACCTAGGTACACGTGTAAGACTTGTAAACTGAGATAGAGGGAGTACTACAATGCTCAAATGCATTCGCACAAGTCAGTGATGTAATTGGTTGTACATGTCAGACCAAGCCGATGCGTTCCCTTCGGTGAGACGCAGGTGCGACCGACCGTCTGTTGGTGCGACCGACCGTAAAGTATATTACGCGATGGAGACTTCTGGTTGTGGCTTCAGTTGATTGTCACGACCAAGCATTCTAAAACTAGTGATAAATCAATTACCATCTTTTTCCAAACGACCAAGCATTTTCACGGGAATACAATACATATAGATGGAGTGATTGTCAAGGTTGCAAACCGACATGGCGTTGCAAGTTTATCGCGGCAGCAATCGACTAGGTCCTTTGCATCATTTGGCGGGGAAGGAGGGTAGCTCACCTCGCCTACGATGCATGCCCTTGACACCGCCAAGAATCGGGTCCCGGATTTGGCTTCTCCTACCGCCCATTTGAATAGTTGCACCGGCTGCTCATGCCATTGCACAGGCATGCGTGTTCTTTCCTCCATATTCGACTCCGTGAATATGATCTCTGCTATTAGCCCTAACTCGAAATCAACGCGACGTTGCCAGATGCTGACATCCCTCAACATCTTTCCCCTGAGATCGACTTGCGCCTCCGCCTTGTGCTGCGCCAGGCGCAACTCCTTAGAACTTCTCTCCAATCGATGCTACGCTTCCATGATCCAATTTGCACTTGGTGCCCACCACCTAAAACGCAGCCCTAGCATGTCCTCTGGCGCCACCGATTTGTGATTCCAGAGCAATGGATCCCCTCTAAATGTGGGGACCCCCACTCATAAGTTGAGAGCACCGAATGCGCATCTACAGTGGTCCCAAAGATCAATGCTCACTGAACACACATAAGCTGAATAACAAGAGTCTTACGTCCATACATACCGTTTTACACAAGTAGGACCATTATGGTCAAGTCTTGAGTATATCATTGCAGCGGAAATCTTCATTGACAACTTGGACCCATGCCATCCGTCAGAATCCCTACATGCATTCCGACCGAAGTGTCCTAGCTCGCACGATCGTCACCAAAGAACTCTTCTTCATACACCTGTTCTTTCATGCCTGGCCAATAAATAACCAGTGGCAAGCCAATGAGTACTTTGATTGTACTCACAAGCAACCCAAGCGTGATACCAGAATAATTATGCAAGGCTCTACTGCTAAATTGGCAGCTTAGCGGAAAGCTAGTTTTTCTCACGCAAGTATGATCAACGTTTATCAAGGATAAGAATGTGTTTGCAACAAGTATCAGGAGGTTACAAACATCAATATCGAGAGAGAGAGTTATGAAAAACTCATGCTCAAGCTTATCTTGACTTCCTCACGAATCGTATCAACAATATTACCAAACCGTGTTGTTTGTCAGATACATACGGACATAGCCTAAGCAGCAGCACCCAACTGTCCTTGACCATCGACATGACTATCCGAATAGTTTGACACTCTGCAGAGGTTGCACACTTTACCCACAAGATCCGGGAAGCTTTCGTGTCATCCACGATCCTGCAGTACCTCAAGTACTCGGGGGCAGCACCCGATCACTACCTTTCCCTAGCTGTGACTAACAAAGAGTCCACTCGATTGGTAGCAGCCCCCGTGCCAAACATTGTCACATAATAAATTTTTTGTGTGGAGCCACGCTCCCATATTCATCACATATCACAAGCACAGGGTACCAATGGTGTGTCCGGTGCCCTGTAAAAACAGTCATGGCCAGCCTACCTGGCACGACCCCGTCCCGAGAGTGACCACGCCACTCCCGTCACTAGTAATGCGGGCATCCATGTTAGCACGAACTAGGTAATCAATAATGCCCTTTCCCATATAAGGGTAGAGTGGTTGCGCATGTAAGGTTGGGACGGTCAGCAAATCGTAAATCTAATCCGTCTCTGTAAACAACACATATTCACTTGCTTCGGTGAACCACTTCTTCATCAAGTGGTGACCTAGTTCAATATTACCCACGGGCATGAGGGGCACCCCATGGGATTTTCAAAGGATTGTAACCAAGAGATGATCATGGCATAGATGCAACATCATGCGTCAATACCAAGTATTTTTCATCGCATCTCTAGCACAAGGTAGAGCTACGAACATGCAAGTACCAATGGGCATGCATCAATGCAACGATTATATCAAGTTCATATTTAACAATGTCATCCCCGCATACGGAAAAATTTATCGATGAACAAGAGGGGTGAATCATGGTCAAAGGGCTACTTGCACAGTTCATCGAGTCTTCAAAGCTTCTGGTCCATCTCCAAGTACTCCGTCTACTTCGTCAACTAACGTCGAAAACAATCACAATAAGTAACACAACAAGGCAAGAATAAAAGTGCTCTAAAAATGTGATTTAGACTTTTCTAGGAAACCACTAGTCATACGAAAAATGACCAAAGTGGTTTCATTGGGATTGGATCCATGGATATTTCTGAACATTTCGATATGATGGAATCAAGGGGTTTATGGATTTGCACAAAGTGTACAAAATAATTATTTTGAAAAATGAGCAAAGGCACCCATTTAATAAGGAATAACTTTAGGAGCATCTAGGAGTTGGTTTCAGTGGATTTGTAGTTCAAAGGAATTTCCTAGGGATTTGCAAAGTTGGTTATACATGGATAATTGGACCAATATTTGATGTGGTACAGAAAGCCTTGGGAAAAATGTTCAAAAACTTAGTTATGAACACATAAGTATCTAGGAATTTGAATCATGCCATTTGGATCAAAAATGGGCTCTTTGTGATTTTCTAAAGTTCATCACAGAAATGGAAAATAGGATTTGATAAATATTTGTGAAGGAGATGCTTCTGGAAAAATGTGCAAATAGCACCATGTGATAGGGCGTGATTTTAGGAACTACTAGAAATTTGAATCATCAAATTTGGATTTGATTTGAATTGTTTATGGATTTTACAATCCTACCGTAGAAAAAGAAAAGAAAAGGACTTAGGTTATACCTAAAGCGCTACCGAGCGCAATATAGTGCCTTCACAAGACCTTTGGGCCGGCCCATCAGCTCAGCCACGCGAGAGTAGGAGGCGACGTCGAAGGCGTACTTCGGGATTACGCCTTCCCACATGGGAGGCAGCTCCGAGTTGGACCCGTGTCCACTTAAACGGGGCAGACCCACCCGTGAGTGGCTCAGGCCCTGCGCCAAGCCGTTGACAGGCGGGGCCCGCTAGCCGTCGCGGCGTCGTCCTCAACCTCCCGCCCGAAGCAGAGGAGGTGAGGCAGGGAGACATCGACGGCGACTGCCGGTGCTACCGGCCATCGTTTCTGGTAATCCGGCCACCGGCGTGCTCGGGGAGACGTGCCTCATCCGGGAGGCCACACTACGGGCGCCAGCTTCCTCGGAGGGGAGTGGGCCTTCGCCCGCGGCGGAGGATGGCATTGGCCATTGCAGGCTTTGAGCGCAGGGCGTCCTGGGGAAGAATGGCGGCGATGGGGGGCTTTGTGGTGGTGGTGAGGGAGTACTAGAGTGGGTAGGGAGAAGAGTGAGGGCCATGGTGCCCGAATCCGAGCGGTGGTCGGTGGCGGCACTCCGGCCATGGAGGCGGCAGTAGAGCACTAGGGGGAGAGGGATGATGTCCAGGAAGTGCACGGGAGAGAGGGATCTGAAGATGTGAGGGAGTGCTCGGGGGGAGGCTCTATATAGCGGGGCACCGGTGCACCATGGGCGCGGTCCAGGCCGTGCTCGGGTGAGCTCGAGGAGGGAGAAGGAGTGCAAGGGAGGAGGGGCCCGATAGCATTACGTGTCGTGGACGTCGAGGTGACCTCGGGAGACACGAGGAGGGAGGCCCTAGGTGGTCAAGGCATTGGAATGGGGGTGGCCGCACTGTAGCACGCTCTGGAGCATGCCACTTGCATGCCAGGGCATGCATTTGGCAGGTAGGGCGCAGCCTCTTGTGTCTAGAAGGTTTAGGGAGGATTAAACAAAGGGGAGAGAGCCTTGGATGCTCTGGAGAGGCTGTGGTGAGAGAAGAGAGATGAGAGAGAGAGGTGCCATCACTGTCCAGACAAGTAAATTGGGAGGTTGCACCCTTAAATCATTGAGTTGAGGCCATGGAAGAGTTACTGGAGGTAGAAGAGGGTTAGGAGCAGTTGTGGTAAAAATTGGGCTCATGGAGATTAGTGGAAGAGGTCAAAGTGATGATTTTGGAAAAATGGCAGAAGGTGTTTGATGCAAGATTGAGCTACATGCACTTGTCTCCTTCTTGTGCCACTTGATGGGGATGATGCACATGACCATTTGGCAATGTGGTAGAAATTTGGGCTCATTTGGATAAAGTTCACAATGTAACTTTTGTAAACCCTAGAAATCAACAGAAATGTATTTTCTTAGATCTAGCTAAGCTAATCCCTTCTCCTTGATGCCCCTCTTGGTGTAGTGTCATTAAGTGGTTATTTGAGCATGTCCACAACTTTTGGGATCAAATGGAGAAAGTTGGCAATGTAAAGTTGTTCAAACTTGGATCTGGTCAGAGGAAGTTTTGGGGCACTTTTGTGAACCAAAACTATTTCTATTGGGTTGAAATTTTGCAAGGTCATCATATTATTCATATGTGACTTGCTAGGATTTTCCTAGATTTATTTGAAAATATTTCTTAAAGAAATATTTCAAATACTTGAAATGAACAAAAATGGTTTTGGAGGGTTTTGTCCAATATTTTGAACATGACCATGTCTTGAAACTCATATATATGGACAATATATGTCGACTGAGCTTCCCTAAATTCTCTCAAACATTTTTTAAACATTAAAATAATTTTAACCTACTAAAGACCATTTCTGGCCTTAAGGAAAAGCCTTTAAATAAAATAGGAAATTAACTTTTAAAATAATATTTTTGTGGTTTCTGGGAGTCTTATATCTAATAGGAGTCAAATATATTTTTCAAAGATTTTTCACACCCTTTATTAAGTACTTGTAGTTCAAGTCTCAATTTAGGGGTTTTTGGAAAACCTAATTTAGAAAATACTTTTTGGCCAAATTATTTTTGTAAGAAAATACTATTCTATCCTATACACATGGCATGATCATGGGGCAAGGTTTCAGACAAAGGGAAGGAGGTATATGAGTTGCAGGATTTATTTGATTATTAGAGCACTTGCAAACAACAAACAAAATCCAAATCCAAGCAAAAGTCCAAAACACTCAAAAGTTTTTGTAAAACCACATTTTATCATGATTTATTAGCTTAAGTGTTGTGGCAAGAAAACCAGGGTGTGACAGACCTACCCCCCTTACAAGAATCTCGTCCTCGAGATTCCCAACCTAGGCGTGGAAAGGAATACGAAAACTGGATCTGGGGTAGTCTTCACATCCTCATACTGCTTGTGCTTCCGAGTGGTGCTCCATTGAACCTTGAAGTACTCAATGGCGTGGCTTCGTGTATGACGTCCTGCTTGATCCAAATTGCAATTGGGGTCTCTCGTGTAGGTCATGTTGGGCTGGAGGTCGATGGCTCGTGATGGATGTCCTTGTAGAGACTAGGCTAGTTAGGAAGTTGGAAACGTTTCCGGAGTGGTGTCGTGTGGAAAAATGTTGTGCACAGTGGGTGACTCAGGTGGTAACTCTAGCTGGTAGCCGTCTATTCTTCTTCTTGTAGTGATCTTGGAGAGGGTCGATAAATCTTGGTGTGAGCTTCCCTTTGACATGGAAATGCTTGGTTCCTTTGAGAGAAGTGGCCTGCAGATACACCTGGTCTTCAATGCGGAGGTTCACTTCTTGACGACAGTGGTTGGTGTAGTTCTTCCTTCTGGACATGGCGGTCTTCAAACAGCTTCTAACCAGCTAAATGACTCTTCTTCCGTTTTCGGGCAGACAAGTATGTCACCAAATAAAGATGAAAAGTAACTTGTCCAAGTACTCCATGAAGTCTATGGTGTACGCAAAGTAGGCTGGGGCATTGGTGGTGGTCTCGGTTGAGCATTGGCAAAGGTCTTCTCATCCTAGAGCCAAAGCCCGTGGTCATGATCCGACCATGTTGTCGTTTGGTGGGGCTTAAGAGTTTCAAGGATTCTAGTGTGCGAGTGAACGTTTATTATCTTATCCTTGAGCACAGTTTCTGAGATGCCAATAGTTGTCCCTAGTCCTTCAAATCTCATCAGATTACCGAAAGAATCATCTCGCATAGGTCAACTCCAATCATCACTCATGCTATTCATATCCTCAGGACTCTTGAGAGGAGGTCTACCAAAATCGTGCATGTCAACTATCCTCAAACTCATGTGTATGGCTATCCCTATGCAAAAATCCATGGGTAGAGCATACAAGCTTCCAAGCTTGAATTAAACATGACAATCCAAGTGCTCAGCCTATTCTCCCAAGGTCCAAGATAGTGCATGTCTATCCTAAGGAAACAAGTCCTAAGCCACCCCAAGATCTTAATTCCTTCCTATGAATCAATTCCAACAACCCATTAAGTTCCATTAATCACTAAATAATTCATTAATTCTACAAATCCAACGTCTATGCTGGTGTTCCACATGATCTCCTAAAGTCCCTATAATCCCCAAATACTTGAAAGGGATGTCTCTACTGTAGTAAATCCACCCATTTCCATTATCATGGTCAAGTAAACTACAAGGTCAGGCTTATATAGATCCCTAAATCAACTTTGACAATTAATCCAATCTCCTAATTTATTGCCCACCGAGAAACATGGTATCATGATCGAGATCATCAGTCTAAATCCAATTTACTTTGAACCATGTAAACATACTCAAAGATCTGCACCCAAATAGGATCACCCATTTAAATCCAAATCTCATGTCCAACGAGAATTCCTATATGTCTCCCCCAAGTCATTATCGTAATGCCAACTATCTTCTATGAATATCCCCTGGCTAAGTCAAATCCTTATACTTCCAAGAATTTCAGCTTGCGATCATAATTGTCCTACTAAATCCAGTTTACTCAGGGGTAATGAAAGCTATGCTAATCTATAATCATGATCCCACCAAGTTCATCAACCAATATGAAAGCCTCATAATCCATCAAATAGTCTCAGATGATTCGTCAAAGTCATTGATATAAACTCATCAAGTCATTTGTCCTCTACTCCTATATCCTCAAATTGGTCTCCCCTACGGCATCGTCAGTTTTGGTGCTATCTTAAGATGATAATGAGTTCGTTCACTATGTCCACTAGTTCCATAATCTAACCCAAAGTGTTGTGCAAGGTTACGGAGGGTTAACTGGTTCTCTTGCAATTTGCAGGTTAAGCTCATGGTTAAGGATTCGAGTGAGGTCTCGAGGGGTGTAGGGATGGGTTTCTGATCTTTGAGGGGTAAGCATAACTCTACGGGGTTGCACTGGGTCGAGGAGGCTGCAGCAAAAGTCTTGATGCTAGTTGGTCGCCGAAGTAGACTCCTTGGTGCATCTTGTCTTCCTGGTCCTCAGTTGGTGAGAGATATGAGAGGGAAAAGTAGCATAGAGGAGGGGAATGCCTAAAGGGGGTTCTATAGTGCAGGTGCAAACAAACGGGTGCCAAAAAGGGCCAAACACAAACAAAAAAATAAGGTAGGTGATATAGTCGCGTACTTGTTGCCTAGGGCAAAGAGGGCGTCGATATTAAAACACAAACAAATAATAATAAGAAACACACAACCATGGTTCTATTTGAACCATCATACGGACTCGACCGCGCATAGGAGGTACATGACTCATCCTACCCTAGGGGTTCTCGGACTTAGTAGTCGTGCTTTACTCCGTGTCTCATGCAGTCTTCTAAATTTCCTCAGGTTTCGCTACACCTCCTGTACTTGTTCGATGAAACGATCTGGGTTGACCCTGAAGAGTCTTCAACAACTTCTCTCCTGTTGAAGTGATGGGGTGAAGGTGTCTCCTTGGAGCTGGCATTGACTCGGTGTTCTGTTGTCTTCTTATTCATGACGATCCCTTTTGCATTCTAAGGCATCGGTGGTTCCAGGTAGGCATTCCGCACGGTCATGGAAAAATCTGGAGTGGAAACAAGGTCTTCAGAGCAGACAATGCTATCTGACGAAGCGCATGTCTTGCTGGTTACGGATAGCTCCTCAGAGGAGGATTCCGAGACAGATGACCAGTCCTATTCCCACCCCCCTGAGGTGCATGCTCTAACTTGGCATGGTTATGTTGCTCATATCGTGCGTATGGTATCTTGCATTACTATGTCATTTGCTTAGTTTAGACATGCTTTGTGTGAATGCCACCTGTTTAGTGTCTAATTACCATATATGTGAGTTATGAAATGCCATCTTGTTGCAAGACATTATATATGTGAATTATGCAATGCTATCTTGTTGCAAGGCATTATATATGTGAATTATGCAATGCCATGCTGTTTAGCCAAGCGTCATATATGTGAATTATATCGTGCCGTCCTTTTTTTGTATTTCTCGTTGCATTTGTCGACAATGCTTGTATATTCAACTGCTCTTCCTGTGCATCAGCCATTTGAATTGGTGATGGAGAAATCTGGAGTGAAAACATGGTCTTCAGAGCAGACAATGCTACCTGCTGAAGCAGATATCTTGCTGGTTACAGATAGCTCTTCAGAGGGGAATTCAGAGGTAGATGACCAGTCCTATTATCCCCCTGAGGTGTATGCTCAAACTTCGCAGGGTTATATACCTCATCTCATGCATATGTTGTATTGCAATGCTTAGTTTTTACATCATATATACAATATTGAATGCAATATCCTTAGTTGACACATCATATATGCGATTGCCCTCTGCTCACTTGCTTAGTATATAAATAATATATTTGAATTATATCATGTCATGATGTTTACATAGACAGCATGTATCTGAATTATGGCATGCCAACCCATTTTCTAAAGACATAATATAGTTATGTCATCTCATCCTATTTACATAGTCATCATATTTTGAATTATGTCATTCTATCCGTGAATTATAACATGACATCATGTTTCCATCGACGGCATGTTTGTGATTTATGGCATGCCAACCACTTTAATGGACACATCGTATAGTTATATCATGTCATCCTGTTTACATAGTCATCATACTTTGAAGTATGTCATTCTATCCTGTTTAGTTAGCCATCATACATGTGAAATTATGTCATGCTATCCTGTTTAATTAGCCATCATATATGTGAAATTATGTCTTGCTATTCTGTTTGGTTAGACAACATAAATGTGAATTATTTCAAGCCATGTTTTCTTCCCTACTATCCATTGCACATGTCTATCTTACAATGTCTCGTACATTCACTTACTTTTCTTGTTTATCAGCCATTTCAATTGGAGGGGTGATGGCAGATCCGTGGGAGTAAAAACACGGTCTTCAGAAAAGATCGTGCTACCTGTCGATGCAGATAGAACCACGATTGTACTTGCCCAAGAACCAGCCCCACTACACATAACCCAGACTCACGCAGATTGTACCCCTACCCAGTTGGATAGAGAACCAGCTACACCCCTTCTAACCCCAACCCCAGCAGATAGTAACCCAATTCCAGTTGACACAGCACCATCTCCACCACAGAGCACCCAAAAACGAGCAGTTAGTATGGCAACTGCAGTGCCCAAAGCACGAGGACCACCACTCCGAACCCCAAGTCAACGCTTAAAGCAGAAGAAGAATTGTTCTCAGGTTAGGTTCCATAGCTATGGTTCATACTAATTTGCTCTTCCATCACTGTATTTACTCATACCTACTAATTTCAAATTTAAAGGATGCAATTGAAACTCCAATGGCATAGCAATGTATGTTTTAAACCTGTTTCTTTAACGTGTTCTTGTTGTAAATTTCTCTATGTTGATTTCAGTTTCAATTGAATAAACAGTTATGTTCTCATGCCATGCACATTACAAGTGTTGTTATTGCTCGTGTAGTTTCCACACTTATATTCTGTCTATGCTGCTTTGTCTTAAATAGATATGATTTGAATTGTATCTATCTTGATTTGGCAACATAAACTAGAATGATATAGACCATACTGATGACCATCTACATAGACATATGTTTGTTTCATGCTTGTTATCCTGTCCACCTTACTCTGAACTGGTTTACCAAAATGAGTTTCATATACTACATTGTAAACCTCGTGATGTGTTTGTCTGCTTCTCTTTTAGAACGCGGATAAAATATTGGAGAAGAGTACCCGTTATGCAATGGTAAAGGAAGTAATGCAGATAAGGTTCAAGATAGTGAGACATCCTGTTGCTCTCCAAGAAAGCCGATAAAAATTATATTGAAGACACTAAGACAACCCCAAAGTCCCGTCTTGATGTAGTGTTCGAGTTACTAGCTACTCTGCCGGCACCAGCTCTTGAACTCGCTGCTGAATCAGTTTGGCTTCTTGAGTCTCAACTTCAAGTTGAAAGACATCGATCGGATGTTATGCGACAGAAGCCAAGGGCTGAGGAAGTCCTCGCAGAATTCGTGATGCATACTTTTCGGTGCAACGACAAGTCTTTGGAGGATTTAAGCGCCAAATAGGAGAAAGTTAATAAGCTTGCTAAGCATCTTGCCGACATTATGGGTACCCAGGATATTGTTTCTTGAGCTCTTCAAGTGGTTTCAGCTCTGGACTTGTTTTGTTTGCGGCATTTATTTGCACCGGTCGCCAACTTTAACAACCAAGGTGTATATGATATGTCGCTTTGTTCCCTATATTTGCACTGGTGGCGAACTTTGATGCCCAGTGGATGTAATATGTGTAATAGCCGTGATAGCCTAGCGTAAGTTGCTTGCTTATTTATTTCCTTATTGTCTTGTTTATTTGTTTGCTTGTAGTCGCGGTAGTTCTTTTCCGTGGTTTGCTAGTGGCCGCAATAACCTATTTTTTAAAACTAGGCCACAATAACCATGGGCAACATATTTACTGTAGTTACCATGGGCCTCTTACAGGCCGTAGAAACAATGGGCCTTTTAAGGGCCGTAAAAACAATGGGTCTTCTACAGGGCGTAGAAACAATGGGCCTTCTATGGGTCGTAGACACAATGGGCCTTCTACGGGTCGTATCATCCATGGGCCTTCTATGGGCCGTATGATCGATTGGCCAAACATGGGCCAATAACAGACCACAGTATGGATGTAAACGGGCTAGAGTTGGAATCGTCCGTTCATGGGCCGACCATAACGGGCCGTCATTAATCGCCGTATTTGATGACGTTATGAAAATGGCCCAACGTATTAACGGGCCACGAACGGGCCGACTGTAACCACGGGCCGAATTTGGCCCACAAGCAGAAAATACAGTAACGGGTCGTAAGTAAACGAATGCTGGAAATGAGCCCAAGAATAAATGGGCCCTGAGAAGGCCGAAAGATAACATGCGCTAGAAACGGCCCAATGGAATAATGGGCCGTTAATGGGTATAAAGTGATACACTGTTCATTAAGAGCCAGTTTCACCACGGGTCGTTAATGGGCCAAGAGTTACAAAGGGCCTCATATGGGCCGAAAGATGTCATGGGCCATACATGGGCCAGAAGTTAAAATGGGCTGGAATCATATTGGACGGCCCACATAACGCTACTGGGCCTAATTCGGATGGGTCGTAACGGGCCCAAGGTTAGCGGGCTGTAAATGGGCTATATGCGAACAAAGCCGTTAACGAGGCTTCGTGGGCGCCCGCCACCTTTTGACCAAGTCAAACGGGTCGGACTTTTCACAAGAATGGGCCTCTATTAAGCCGTGCCACGTGTCGACGTATCATAGGCGCCTTCGGTCCAATGAGTGGACGACATCTGTCCCAACGGTGAGCCGACACGTGTTTCCTCCAGCCAATGATGATTTTACACATGGAAAATCCCCATTGGTCGGGGCTGTTAACGGGTTAACGGATCCAAAACCGGACCCGGTAGCTTAATGGCAAGCCGTTACGATGGATGCCACATGTCGGTCACCCTTGACGAAAGCACTTCTATGACGCGCGATATATCGTCATGGAAGTGGACACTTCCATGATGATAATTTTGGTAATGTCATGGAACACTTCTCTGACGACAAAGACAAGTATGACTATCTTGATTACGTCATAAAATTGTCATGGATGTACATGCATGACGTAAAACGTGACCCTCGTGACAAACACGTATCATCATGGAAGTGTATTTTTTGTGGTGCATGGTAGAAACAAATAATATACTTTTGTTCATAAGGATACACATTACTTTGCTTCCTATGTCTCCCCGATTCTATTTTGAAAGATGATATTAATAGAGCTAGTAAAGCAAAAACAAAGAGTAGCACAATAAGAGTGAAAATCGGATTGTGGCAAAAAGAATTTGAGCAACACATAAAGCCTAATTACAAACCATATAGTGTTATTTCTGAAATTAAATTGAAGATTGGATGTTTACTTGCCACCAAATCGATATTGATGATCTAAATTACAACAAATCTGTTTGCTATGCTTTTGTGTGCAAAGAGGAATTATTTACATTCGAGGACGTGCCTTCCTCTTTGCCTCCTGCTGTCACTAACATTTTGCAGGAGTTCGCTGACGTCTTTCCACAAGACGTGCCACCGGGATTACTGCCTATTCGAGGGATTGAACATCAGATTGACTTAATTCCGGTGCTTATTTGCCAAACCGTGCACCATACCGTAGCAATCCAGAGGAGATGAAGGAGATTATGCATTAAGTATAGGAGCTCCTCGATAATGGTTATATACGCGAATCTCTTAGTCCTTGTGTTGTTCCTATTATACTAGTGCCAAAAAAGGATTTTACATCGCGTATGTGTGTTGATTGTAGAGGCATTAATAATATTACTATTGTTTATCGTCATCCTATTCCTCGGCTAGATGATATGCTTGATGAATTGAGTGGCTCTAAAATATTCTCCAAAGTTGATTTATGTAGTGGATAGCATCAAATTCATTATGAAATTGGGAGATGAATGGAAAACAACATTTAAAACTAAGTTTGGATCATATGAGTGGTTAGTCATGCCATTTGGGTTAACTAATGCACCTAGTACTTTCATGAGATTAATGAACGAAGTTTTACGTCCTTTCATTGGACAATTTGTGGTAGTCTATTTTGCTGATATACTTATTTATAGCAGAACTTTGGAGGAACATTTGGAACATTTACGTGTTGTTTTTATTGCTCTACGTGATGCACGTTTGTTTGGTAACCCTGGGAAGTGCACCTTTTGCATCGATCGAGTATCTTTTCTTGGTTATGTTGTTACTCCACAGGGAATTGAAGTTGATAAAGCCAAGATTGAAGCTATTGAGAGTTGGCCGTAGACCAAAACGGTCACACCAGTGACGAGTTTTCTTGGCCCCTGCTGGATTCTATAGGCATTTTGTGAGAGATTTTAGCACCATTGTTGCACCTCTCAATGAGCTTACAGAGAAGGATGTGCCTTTTGTTTGGGGTACCGCACAGGAAGAAGCCTTCACGGTATTGAAAGATAAGTTGACACATGATCCTTTACTCCAACTTCCTGATTTTAATAAGACTTTTAGCTTGAATGTGATGCTAGTGGAATTGGCTTAGGAGGTGTGTTATTACAAGATGGCTAAAGTGTTGCATACTTTTCTGATAATAGAGTGGGCCTAGTCTAAACTATTCTACCTATGATAAGGAATTATATGCTCTCGTTCGGACCTTAGAAACATGGCAACATTATTTATGGCCCAAAGAATTTTTTATACATTCTGATCATGAATCTTTGAAACACATGCTAAATGGGTTGAATTCATTGAGACTTTCCCTTATGTCATTAAACACAACAAGGGCAAACAAAATGTTATTGCTGATGCATTGTCTCGTCATTATACTATGCTTTCCCAACTTGACTTTAAAATATTTGGTTTGGAGACCATCAAAGATCAATATATGCATGATGCTGAATTTAAAGATGTATTGCAGAATTGTAAAGAAGGGAGGACATGGAACAAGCTCGTCGTTAATGATGGATTTGTGTTTCATGCTAACAAGCTATGCATTCCAGCTAGCTCCATTTGTCATTTGTTGTTGCAGGAGGTGCATGGAGGAGGATTAATGGGACACTTTGGCGTGAAGAAGACCGAGGATTTACTTGCTACACATTTCTTTTGGCCAAAGATGAGACGGGATGTTGAGCGTTTTGTTGCTCGCTGCACTACCTGTCAAAAAGCTATGTCACGACGAAATCCTCATGGTGTATATATGCTCGTTCTGTACCTAGTGTTCCATGGGAGGATATATCTATGGACTTTGTTTTAGGTTTACGCCGAACAAAGATGGGACACCTTTGCCTCTATCAGATCTGTCGTGGGAAACCACGACCACCTATGGGGACATGAGCCCCTTTTTGGTTTGGCGGGGGGATGGGCATATTGCACAAAGAGCGGAGAAGCATAACATAGCACGACAGAGATCACACGGGCAGTTTTACCCAGGTTAGGGCCGCCGCGAGGCGTAAAACCCTACTCCTACTTTGGTGGATTGATGGTGGATAATGGTGTAAAATGCGGCGCTCTTGCCCGGTAGGGTTGCCTCGGGGCGAGAGTGGCTACGCGCGTATGAATGTGTGGGAGTCTGAATCCTTACTACGGTTGCCATGGGCCTCCTTTTATAGATGAAGGGGTCACCACAGTGGCAAACCAGTCTTTACATATTGATTAGATAGCAAACAGTGCTATCATACCTAACTCTGTAGGCTGACAGAGCGCATTAAATGTGCCGCTCAGTGTCACATCACAGTGTGCCTGACAGAGCGCATTAAATGTGCCGCTCAGTGTCACATCACAGTGTGTCTCGGGACGGGTGTCATTTGGAGGTGTTTTCTGTAGGAAGTGGCCGCCATGTGACAAGAAGCAACCACTTAGTCACTTAGGAGCTTGACACCGCACTGATTAACGACGTGTGTCGCTGTTAGGTGGCGCGGTGGAGTGGTTTTCCTCCGCAAGCCCCGGCAGGCCTGCCGGGGCGATCTTGGAGGCTTGCTTCCGGGGTAGCCCCACCTTGCCTGGCTCGCCTAGCCGGCAAGGGAGGTTCTTCCCTTAGTGATATCTTGCCTCTCTGGCTGGTCTTGGTCTTCTTGATCTGCACTTTGATCCTTCAAAGAACTGATCCCCTTGTTCTTTGATCTGGTCTTGGATGCTGCAAACTCGTTCATGGGCCTGTGCACAGTGTGGGCAACGGACCCAGGATTTTTTGCCCTAGCAGGAGCCCCCAGTCCTGGCCCGAATGTGCTGCCGGGCGTCATCGGGGTAGGCCCTAACCGGTGAACAGGCAAGGGCATAGAGGTGGCTTGCCCCTTGAGATATGCTTTGCTTCTTCATTACTTGAGCCTGTGTCGGCTTCCGGTTCTTCCACAAGATCGTAATGCCAATCGCAGCGGGGCCACTCTTGTAATGGCCCGTGAATGACTTTAACGCACAGGTGAGTAACTGGCAATTTACTATTGCCACCACGCCCTTATCCTTAGCCACGTATGTTGCATGCATCAAGTGGGGTGGGTAACGGAGACGCGTGGTGCAGGAGCGCATCAAGGCAGGGGCCCAGTTTTCTTGGGTTGGTGGAGGAGGGCAGTGGTTACCCATCGAGGGATCGACTCCCTTCCCCGACCCGCCTATAAAAGGAAGGGCGGGGGCGGAGCAGAAGCATCCATCCTAATATCCCTCTCCCTCCATCCTCTGCCTTCTGCTGGTTATGCTGAAAGGAATAGCCCGGGGCCAGGCCCCTGCCCTTAGCTCGAGGTCGACGATGCCAAATGCTCGTGCTGATGCTTGGGGAGTGAGTCTGCTCCAGGATGCAGGAGGTGCGATGGGCGAGCCGTCTGTGGTGCGTGAGATATCAAGCTTTCCCATTGTGGTGGAATGCTTGTCTCCTCTGCCCTGGCCGGCCGTGTAGGGAGTGTCGGATCTTGCCACGAGCCATTGCAGCCTGGGCCTACCGGGCGACTGTGTTCTTGGAGCCCCGGCCGGGTCCGGGATGCAGGGCTCGGGGTCATTGGTAATCCTAGCAATGCCCCTTCTAGTGGAACCAGGGCCGATGCTGAAGAAAGGGGTGCCTTCCTGCCCGCCAAGGTGGGGAGCGGCGCACCTCGAGTACCCTGGCCATCTTAGCTGTCGGCCATTTCTTCAGGGAAGGTGACGGGCCGGGGGTCCCGCGTCTCCTTGGAGCGGTGGTGATGGAGAGAAAACGAGGCAAGACGAAGAAGGCGGGTGGCAGGGCGTCACGTCGGAGTACGATGGCACCGACGCCTTTGTCTCCTTCTGGCGACCTGCCGCTTCGTCTTTCCACTCTTCCCCTCCCTCCCCGGCACCATCATCACCGGTCTCTTCGGGTGATAACCGGGGAGGGATGTTCCCTTGGTGCCTTCGCCCCCCTCCAGCAGTCTTCCAGCTGAGTTTTGGTGGTTGATCCCACCGGTGCTCGAGCTGGGTTTCTTGTCGGTGCCGGTGGTGGTGGCTGTGGCACCGCCGAGGTACTCTCTGTGCACCTCCTTCGCAACCTCACCACTCCCGATCTTGTCAGGCTGCGCCCGGCAGGCCATGACGAGACTGGGGTGGGCTCCTGCTTGGGTGCTCCTTTAGTCCTCTCCTCTTCCCACCGCAATACCTGGCAGAGGAAAAATGAAAAGAGGAGATTACGGGGCACTTATATTTTTTCAATCTCAAATCTGTAGGCACTTGCCAAATTTTAGTTCAAATTATGTAATCTCTTGAATCCATGTTTGTGTCTTGTAAGGTCTGTTCTTCTTTGATCAGCATATTTATGAATAATATAAACCTTGTCGGGGACTCATGCATGTAACATGCCCATGCAGAGGTGGAATGCCTCTATAATTTTAAGTAAACAAGTTTCCCCGGCAGGCTATCCTGCCGGTACCCTCAGTTTTGTTGTCGTGGAGTTAGGCCTACCGGGCAAAAATCATGAAGAGGGACCAGCCCCCCGAAAAACTTTTTTACAAAAGGCCACTGCGACCATCCTAACAAAAGCAACGTTCGAGTCAAGGAATGGGAGCACCTAAGTTTCAAAAGGCGGCGAGGTTTTCTTATGCACAAGTCCTCAGTTACAGAACACGTATGGATAAGAGAAAGAACTTATCTGTTTGGCTTGCCGGAGATCGCAGTGTAGGCTCGTCTTCTCATCTCCTCTTGGGGACCAAGTCCATGGCAGGAGCCTGCAGTTTATGCAGATGAAAATGATGTCAGATGCGATCTTATCTACATGAACATGCGATGCTCATGAAATGCTTATGCATGCATGCAACTTGTCGGGGGCCCCCAGCGCTTCATTTATTTCTCTGTTGCCTAGGGTCTGCGCCTGGCTTTGTACAAGTGGTTACATGCAACTGAGGCAAGGCCTGTACAAAAGGGTGGCTGCCGGGCAAGGCCCGGCTGTCGCGCCTTACGGGTAGAACTTGCGGAGATGCTAAATATTCTATGAGTTTTTCAATTGAATGCCATCTCCGATCTCTGAGCCAATTTACGCGCTGTGTCCGGTGACTCAGACTACCCGGGTAAGGGCCTTCCCACTTTCGCGTCAACTAGTTTGCACCCTTGGCGGACTGAACACGCCTAAGGACAAGGTTGCCTTCCTCAAAACACCAGGCATGAACCTTGCGGCTGAGATAACAATGCAGGGCTTGCTGGTAGTGTGCAGCATGCGTAGCATCCCGGAGACGGTTCTCCTTGAGAAGCACAGAGTCGTCACGCCGGTGCTGATCCTACGCTACTTCATCATAGGCAAGCACTCGAGGTGACCCATAAATGAGTTCCGTGGGGATAAATACTTCTGCCCCATAGACTAGGGAGAAGGGGGTCTGCCCGGTAGCTCGATTTTTGTGTCGTTCTGAGGGACCAAAGAACTATCGGTAGCTCGTCGATCCATCGTCTGTCGCACTTCTGCAGCTTATCAAATGTTGTCGTGTTGAGTCCTCGCAACACTTCAGCATTCGCCCTCTCAGCTTGTCCATTGCTTTTGGGATGTGCAATGGAGGCAAATGAGATCTTGCTTCCGAGGGCATGAACATATTGCATGAAGGCGTGGCTCGTGAACTGGGTGCCGTTGTCGGTGATGATCTGGGCAGGGACCCTGAAGCGGCACACCAATCCTTTTAAGAACTTGATAGCTGACTGAGCAGTCTCCTTTCTCACGGCTTCTACTTCTGGCCACTTTATAAACTTGTCGATTGCAACGAACAAGAATTCAAAGCCCCCGGCAGCTCAGGGGAAAGGGCCGAGGATATCGAGCCCCCAGACCAAAAAAGGCCATGACAAAGGGATTGTCTGAAGAGCTTGAGCAGGTAGATGGATGTCCTTGGAATGGAACTGGTAGGCTTCACATTTGGTGACTAGCTTGACCGCATCTTGGAGGGCTGTGGGCCAATAGAATCCTTGCTGGAATGCTTTCTCAACCAAAGCCCTTGATCCAATGTGGGAGCCGCACATGCCTTTGTGTATTTCTGCCAGTAGTTCCTTTCCTTCTTCCCGGAAAATGCACTTCAATTTCACACTGTTGGGCCTTCTTCTGTATAGTGCCTCAACAAACTGATACATACTGGCCCTCCGGGTTACTCTTTCAACTTCTTCTTGCTCTTCGGCATGTTCTCCAATTTGTAGGAAATGGACTATGTGCCTTCCCAAGTTGGAGCCTGGGGCTCGGCAACGAGGACTAGCGGCACCTCCTCATTCATGGGAGCGCGTTCCTCGACCGCAGGGACCAGTGGCCCAGTAGGAGGGTGTAGTCCGTCAATCAAAGGGGAGTTGTTTCCGGCAGGGTCCCTGCTAGTAGCCTCGCGAGGCTCTACCGGGAGAGGCTTACCGGAGTCCAATTTCCTCCTCTTTCGGGCCATTGTTGCTGGGGATAAGGAGGGCTGAGTAAGATGTAGAACAAAAGTTCCTGGTTCCACAGGAAGCTTTTGCGCAGCGCACTTTGACAGATGATCAGCAATGCTATTTTCCGCATGGGGTACGTGCTCTGTTTGCAATCCATCAAAGTGCTCCTCTAGTCTTCTCACTTCCTCAACGTATGCCTCCATCAATGGACTTTGGTAATCCTTGTTGACTTGTCTCACCGCAAGTTGTGAATCTCCTCAAATGCTCAGCTTCTTGATCCCCAATTCTGTGGCAATCCTGAGCCCGGCAAGGAGCCCTTCATGCTCTACTATATTGTTGGTCGCCTCCTCACGGGAAAAATGCATCTGGACGACATACTTCAGGTGCTCTCCAGTGGGAGCAATGAGAAGCACACCCGCCCCTGCACCTTACAGGGAGAAGGCACCATCGAAATACATGATCCATTCTTGGGGTGCTTCCTTACAGGGAATTACTGTCTCCAGCACTTCTTCATCAGGGGTTAGCGTCCATTCTGCAATAAATTCTGCCAATGCCCTGTTCTGAATTGTTGGTGTGCTTTCAAATTTCAGGCCAAAGCTGGATAACTCCAATGCCCATTCCACTATTCTTCCGGTAGCCTCAGGGTTTCGGAGTATCCTTTGCAAAGGAAAGCGGGTGACAACCGTGATCTCATGGGCTTGGAAATAGTGGCGCAGTTTCCTTGAGGCCATTACAAGGCCAAGAATCAACTTTTTCACACCAGAGTACCTGGATCTAGCCCCCTGCAATAGGGAGCTGACAAAGTACATTGGGCGCTGCACCACTTTCTTCCTTGTCGCGTCCTTGGGGTTGTCTCCGCTGTCATGCTCTTCTTTGCCTTGATCCATGTTTGGCCCTGCCGAGCTATGCTCACTCTCTCCCCCGGAAGGGACACTAGTTGAGGCTACCGCTCCTTCCACTTCTCGTTGCGCCACTAGTGCTACACTGACCACTTGATTAGTTGCCGGCGGGTATAGTAGCAACGGCTCTTGTGGTTTGGGAGCAACCAAAGTGGGCACAAAAGACAAGTAGGTCTACAAATCTTGCAGTGCTGTGTCTGCTTCTTGAGTCCACTTCATGGGCCCTGCCTTCTTCAAAATTTTGAAGAACGGTAAGGCGCGGTCAGCAGACTTGGAGATGAACCTTCTAAGCGTGGCAACACACCCTGTCAAACGCCTCACATACTTAACTAACTTAGGTGCCTGAATCTGCTCGATAGCCTTGATCTTATCGGGGTTGGCCTCTATCCCGCGATGGGACACAAAGAAACCAAGTAGCTTGCCAGAGGGAACGCCAAACACACGCTTGTCCGGGTTCAACTTCAAGTTGATTTTGCGCAGATTAGCAAACGTCTCTTCTAAGTCCTGGATGAGGGTTAATTTTTCCTTGGTCTTGACCACAATATCATCCATGTAAGCTTCAATGTTCCTGTGCAACCGCGGTTAAAAACCAACCTGGACTGCTCTTGCAAAAGTGGACACGAGACTCTTCAACCTGAAAGGCATGCGCATGAGGCAGTATGTGCCACAGGGGGTGATGAATGAGGTTTTCTCTTTGCATTCCTTGTACATAAAGATCTGATGATATCCAGAGTATGCATCCAGAAAGGATAGCAAATCGCACCTAGAGGTGGAATCCACAATCTAGTCGATGCGCGGCAAGGGAAATGGGTCCTTCGGGCACGCCTTGTTCAGATCCGTGAAATCTATGCAAAGCCTCCATTTTCGCTAGCCTCATGTGTGACCACCGGGTTTTCTAACCATGTTGGATGTAGTACTCCTCGACCAAACTAGCTGCCTCAAGTTTCTTGATTTCCTCTACAATGAATTGCTGCCGCTCCAAGGCTTGCTTTCGACCTTCCGCTGACGGGTCGGGCATGTGGGCAGACGACAAGGTGCTTTGCTCGATTATCTCCACGGGAACACCGGGATATCGATGGTTGCCAAGCAAACACATCGATATTCGCCTGCAGGAAGGCAATGAGCGCGCTTTCCTATTTGTCATCAAGGGTAACACTGATAGTAAAGGTACCATAAGCGCCAGCTAGCCCTGCCGGGACCTTTTTCACATGAGGTGCAGCAGCCTTGGATTTCTTGCTATTAGAACTCTCCTAAGCAAGTCATCAAGAGCGCAGCATACTCCGAAAAGGTATGCTTCCCGGATTCCTTGTTGCTGTCCCTGCTAGGCTTCTTCTTTCCTCTGCTTTCCTTGGCGGGAACCGTGGCTTCAGCGGCGCGACTGCGTCCCGGTACATTTTATCCATGCAAATAATTTTGTCCTTCTCGTCTGACAGAATGGAAATGACACCCATCGGCCCTGGCATCTTCAAGTTGTTGTAGGCATAGTGGGATGCCACCATGAATTTTGTCAGAGCTGGGCGTCCAAGGATTCCGTTGTACGGCAGGGGGAGGTCGACCACATCAAACACAACCTTCTCAGTCCGGTAGTTCAACTCTCCTCCGAATATCACTGTAAACATGATCTTTCCCTTAGGATGACTCCTACCAGGGTTGATTCCTTGAAACGTGCCCATGACTTTGAGTTCTTCCTCTGCTATCTGAAGTTTGCTGATGACTTTTGGGGAAACCAGATTCAACCTGTCCCCGCCGTCAACCAACATCTTTGTGACTTTTAAGTTGCCGATCGTTGGTGAGACCAACAACGGCAAGCACCCTACCATGGTGGTGCGGTCAGGATGGTCCTTGAGGGAGTCCTGGATTAAGGGGTCCTTGGATGGTCGGGCTATGTGACATGGGCCGGACCGATGGGTCGTGAAGATACAAGACAGAAGGCATTCCCCCGTGTCCGGATGGGACTCTCCTTTGCGTGGATAGCAAGCTTGGCGGCCAGATCTGTAGTTTCCTTTCTCTGTAAACCAACTTTGTACAACTCTAGCCCCCTCCGGTGTCTATATAAACCGGAGGGGTTAGTCCGTAGAGGCTATCACAAATCATATAGGCTAGACATCTAGGACTTAGCCATTACGATCTCGAGGTAGACCAACTCTTATAACCCCTATACTCATCAAGTCAATCAAGAAGGAAGTAGGGTATTACCTCCATTAAGAGGGCCCGAACCTGGGTAAACATCGTGTCCCACATCTCCTGTTACCTTCGATCCTCAGACACATAGTTCGGGACCCCCTACCCGAGATCAGCCGGTTTTGACACCGACATTGGTGCTTTCATTGAGAGTTCCTCTGTGTCGTCAATAGAAGGATCGATGGCTCGCCTTGTCGTCAATGACAAAATCACCTCTGGAAGGGCCCTAGCTCCTGGGCAGATCCTCCAGCTCGACAGTTTTACCATGGGCACCCGCTCGGCCGTTAAGCCAAAGGCGGTCGCCCAAACTGCCAAAAATCATCTCCGCATTGGCCTCGAACACTCCGATGAGATGGATCCAGAAGATGTCTCGTCTTCGAACAAATTGCTAGATCGCATCGCCGCCCTGGGGGTCGCAACAGACTATGATTGGATTGGGCTTAAACTTGATCAAAGGGAAATCAGGTCCCCGCCAATCACCCATCTGGTTGCGGTTGTGGAGGAGCAAGCCAAGGATATCTCTCCCCCTATGCTAACAACAAGCTATGTTTGGATTTCCGAGCCCTGCGAGCCGGATACCCATCTTTAGGAAGAGACTCTCTGTCCTCCAAACATAGAACCACGCGTCGACCTTAAAACTCCCAGGATACTCCGGATCCTAGGCTAGTGACCTCAGAAAATCTTAAAACTCTGGATCCCACGACGTGTCAGGGTTCGGATTTAAACCCACCCACCCACCACAAGCAATATTCCCCAAGCAATTCTGGTCCTGCGGACATATGCGACCTAATGTATGTGCGGCAGCAACCTCAGGAAACAGTCCATCACTTTTGGGCCAGATTCCTCATTGTCAAAAAGAAGATCAAAGATTGCTGCGACGACGACGCGGTTTTAGTATTTTGCCGAATCGCATTTTACGAGGGATCCTCAATGCCCTCAATCGATGCCGCATAACGCACTTTTGCAGATTTGGCACACATAGTATGTAAGTATTGCGCAATGGAAAGCGCTTAGGAAGCCTGAACAGCCCGGTGGGAACCGGGCCGCTTTTAAGCCACCCACCGGGCGGGCAAAGGATGCACCCTCGCGGGGCACACGATCATCACCCTACAGACAAGAAAAATTAAGCCCTTAACGGGACACGTAACTGTCCTTGATGAATGGCTCGACAAGCCTGGCCGGATACACACGACGCCGAATTCGAACCAACACGGCCTTCGGGCATGTTGGGTACTTCGGCAGGTGGCCAAGAGCGGTGAGGCTATCCTCACCAATACGACCTCAGAGAAATACTCTCCGGAGGGCGACGATCTCATCGTCTTTACGGTCTTTGAGACCTTTTCTTCAAATAATCGGTGTAAAAGGGCACTCATGACCTCATCAAGTCAACCAAGTAGCATGATAAATCCTTGGAACGATATGGCAATAACTTTCACCGCCAACGACGAACCAAGTGCTCGATCAGTCCGTGCCCCAGCCGTTTTGGTCTTAAACCCAATCGTCGATGGTGGCAGGGGATTGAACCTCATCGACAAGGACACGCTCGATAAATTGCAAATAGACAAGAGCCGCATCGAGCAAAGCAGTACAACCTTTCGAGGCATTATCCCCAGTCGAGAAGCGCGATGCTCGGGGAAAATTAAACTCGATGTGGTATTCGGCACGCCGGAGAACTACAGGTCCAAGGAGTTAATCTTCCACGTGGCACCTTTCAACAGTGGATATCACGCCCTGTTGGGGCGAGACGCATTCACACGCTTTCAAGCCATACCCCATTACGGGTACATGCAGCTTAAAATGCCTGAGCCAAACAAATTTATCACTATCACTAGTGATCCGGACATAGCTCTCCGCGCCGAAAACAAAACCGCATCCTTAGCCCTCGAGGCATTATCCGAGGCCCTTGCGGCCGAGGAACTCACCGCTCTGCGTTCCAAAGTGGACAGAGACGACGTAATCCTCGATAAGAGGCCTAAGTCCACTTCTTTCAAGCCAGAAGACGAAATGGTCAAATTTCAAGTTCACCCGACGGATCCTAATAAAACATCAGCCATTGGAGCACAGTTGGATCCGACGGTCGACGCTGCTCTAAGAGCATTCCTGTGCGACAATTGGGACATCTTTGCCTGGCATCCCTCGGATATGCCAGGAATCCCACGCAGACTGGCCGAACACAGCCTCAATATAATAAAGGGGTTCAAGCCAGTCAAGCAAACACTGCGGCGATTTTACGAACCCAAGCGGCAAGCTATGGGGGAGGAGCTAGCCAAACTACTTGAAGCCGGGTTCATCAGAGAGATCAAACACCCGTACTGGCTAGCAAACTTGGTCATGGTGCCAAAGAAAGACAAATCATGGCACCTCTGTGTCGATTTCAAAGACCTCAACAAGGCCTGCCCGAAGGACCCCTTCCCACTACCCCGCATTGACCAAATCATTGATGCAACTGCAGGACACGGTTCACTGTGTTTCCTCGGCGCGTACTCCAGATACCATCAGATTAAGATGAAGGAATCCGATTAGGCTGCAACGGCATTCATTACTCCATATGGGCCTTTCTGCTTCAACACTATGCCTTTTGGACTAAAAAACGCCGGTTCCACTTACCAACGCATGATTCAAACATGCCTGGAAAAACAAATTGGCAAGACGGTGGAGGCATATGTATATGATGTAGTCATCAAAACTAAACATGTCGAATCATTGGTGGACGACTTACACCTTACATTCGACAACCTCCGAACATATGACATACGGCTCAATCCGGAAAAATGCGTTTTCGGTGTTCCAGCCGGGAAGTTGCTCGGGTTCATTGTTTCTAATAGAGGAATCGAAGAAAATCCGGCCAAAATCCGAGCCTTGTCACAATTGGCAACACCAACAGACCTAAAGCATGTCCAAAAACTAGTCGGGTGTGTGGCAGCCTTGAGCCGCTTTATCTCCAGATTAGGAGAGAAGGCGCCGCTCTATTGCCTCGCCTCCGGACGCATCGACCACTTTGAGTGTACGAACGCGGCAACAACCGGGTTGGAAGAAATAAAAACTTTCTTAGCAAACAACTCAATCCTTGCCGCACCTAACATCAGCGAACCTATGCTGCTATACATATCTGCAACTCACCAAGTGGTGAGCGTTGTGCTCGTCGTCAAACAAGAGGAAGAGGGACACAAATTCCCACTCCAAAAACCTGTAGACTATGTATCGACGGTCCTCACACCATGTAAATCCCGATACCTGAACTATCAAAATATAGCATATGCGGTTTTCATGGCATCTCGGAAGCTGCGGCACTACTTTCAAGAGTGCTCGATCATGGTGGTCTCCGAGGTACCACTCAATGATATGATAAACAATCAAGACGCCACCGGCCGCATTGCAAAATGAGCTATCAAGCTATTACCATTTGAAATAACATACAAGCCACGCCGAGCTATTAAATCTCAGGTGTTGGCCAACTTTGTCGCCGAATGGACAGAAGTCGAACTCCCTAAAGAGTACGGCACATACTCCAATTGGGTGATGTACTTCGACGGCTCCAAAATGCTAGCCGGATTGGGGGCCGGTGTCATCCTAAAACATCCCCTTCAGGGGACACAGTCCGTTATGTATTACAAATCATGTATACGGACTCCAATAATGCAGCCGAATATGAGGCACTCCTGCATGGTCTCCGGGTGGCTGTTTCTATGGGCATGCAACGCCTTGAGGTGCGCGGGGATTTGAACCTCGCAATATCCAAAATAAACAGAGAATTCGATGCAAAAGATCCAAAGATGGCGGCTTACCGCAACGCGTACTCAAAATATCAGCTCGGTTTGAGGGGCTCGAGTTTCACCATGTGGCCCGAGAAAGTAATCAAGCAGCGGGCATCCTTGCTCGAATGGGCGCTAAACGCGACCCCGTCCTGCCTAACACCTTCGTGGAAAGGCTTTTCAAGCCATCCATGGTATAGCAGGACGAGAGCGAAAATACCAGCCCGGCAAGGCTTTACCACACCCCGGATGTCAACATGATTCGGATATCATCGGGGCCTGCATCGAATCAACGCCTTCCGCCCATGTAATCATGGCGGTAATATGGACCAAACCTTTCCTAGCCTACCTTAATAGGTGGGAGCTCCCTGATGACCAGAATGAGGCTCGTTGTATCGTTTGATGCTCGAAAGCCTACAAAATTCATGAAGGAGAACTCTACAAGAAAAGCACTACTGGAGTTCTTCAAAGATGTATCCCCGAAGAGGAGGGGCGACAACTCTTGGCCAAAATACATGCTAGCCTCAGCGGCCATCATGCCCCAGCTTGGGCCCTCATCAGCAAGGCCTTCCATACGGGTTTCTTCTGGCCCACGGCCCGACTAGATGCACAGGCCCTTGTACAGCGATGTGTCGGATGCCAGCTGTTCGCCAATCAAAGCCATATGCCACCCACAAATTAAAGAACAATCCCCATTACCGGCCTTTATGTCTGGGGCTAGACATGGTCGGACCCCTTAAAGGGGGAAGCCAACATATCTATAATTTTTATTGTTCCATGTTGTTTTATTATCAATCTTGGATGTTTTATAATCATTTTATAGTCATTTTATATCATTTTTTGGTACTAACCTATTGACATAGTGCCAAGTGCTAGTTGATGTTTTTTCCATGTATTTTACATCGCAGGAAATCAATATCAAATCGAGCCCAAATGCCATGAAACTCCACGATGATTTTTTATGGGCGGAAGGAAGGAAATGGGCCTGGTTGCACACTGGGGGGTGCTCGAGGGGCACAACCCACCAGGCGCGCCAGAGGCCAGGCGAACCTGGTGGGTTGTGCCCACCTCGGGTGCCCCTCGGACCGCATCTTTGCTCTATAAATACCCCAAAAATACCAGAACCCTAGAAGAGCCGACGAAATATTCATCCAGCCGCCGCAGAATCCAGAACAACCAGATCCAATCTAGACACCATCACGGAGGGGTTCACCAATTCCATTAGCTCCTCTCCGATGATGCGTTAGTAGTTCTTTGTAGACCTTCGTGTCTGTAGTTAGTAGCTAGATGGCTTCCTCTCTCTCGCTGAATTCTCAATACAATGTTGTAACTCTTTTTGCAGTGTGTTTGTTGGGATCTGATGAACTTCGAGTTTATGATCAGTTATACCTTTTTATATCCATGAAAGTTATTTGAGTTTCTTTGATCTCTTATATGCATGATCTCTTATAGCCTCGTATTTCTTCTCCGATATTTGGGTTTTGTTTGGCCAACTTGATCTATTTATCTTGTAATGGGAAGAGGTGCCCGGTAGTGGGTTCGATCTTATGGTGCTTGATCCCAGTGAAAGAAAGGGAACCGACACATATGTATCGTTGCTACTAAGGATAAAAAGACGGGGGTCCCTATCTGCTGCAATAGATAACGGATCTTGTCTACATCATGTCATCGTTCTTATTGCATTACTCCATTTTTCCATGAACTTAATACACTAGATGCATGCTGGATAGCGGTCGATGTGTGGAGTAATAGCGATGAGATGAGGCGAGGAGTCGGTCTACTAATCTTGGACGTGATGCCTATGTAATGATCATTGCTGGATACCGTCATAATTATTTGAAGTTCTATCAATTGCCCAACAGTAATTTGTTTACCCACCGCTTTGCTATTTTCTCGAGAGAAGCCACTATTAGTGAAACCTACGACCCCGGGTCTTCTTTCTCATATATTTGCCTTGCGATCTACTACTTTTTCCTTTATGCTTTTTATTTAGATCTATTAATCCAAAATACAAAAATACCTTGCTGCGTTTTATCTTTATTTATTTTATTTGGCGTTCGATCTATCAATCTACTACAATTTACCTCACGTCCGCTTTGCCTATCTTGAGGCGTACTGCACCGGAAGGGACTGACAACCCCTTTAACTTGTCGGGTTGCGAGGTGTTGTTGTTTGTGTGCAGTTGCTGCTTACATTGTGTTGCTTGGTTCTCCTACTGATTCGATACCTTTGTTTCATCACCGAGGGAAATACCTACCGTCGATGTGCTACATCATCCATCCCTCTCCGGGGAAATACCGACGTAGTTGCAGCAACGACCGAGGAGAATTTTTTGCACCGTTGCCGGGGAGGATCTTCAACATAACCAGGTTCCTTATCACAAATCTCATCTCCTTGCGATTTACATTATTTCCATTTGCCTCTCGTTTTCCTCTCCCCCACTTCACAAAAATTTGCCGTTTTATTCGCCTCTCTTTTTCCTTTCGCCAGTTTTTCGTCAGATCTATTCTCTACTTGCAATCATGAGTGATTTTGGTATGGCACAAATAGATGATGGCCTGACTCCTAAGATTGGATGTACAAGCAATCTGGATGCTAAAAATTTTATCTTGCGGCAAGGGAACGTTATGGGAAAGAACGTATCCAAGAATTTTTCAATTGTGATGGAAATCTGAGTCTTGATGATGCTCCTACACTTAAAACTACTAGATCTTATGCGGATGCTATTTCAGCACTAGTTCAGAAACTTGCAAGTAAATTTATCCGCACTCATCCTACTTTGCAAAGATTGGTTTTTTAGCTTCCCGAAATAAAGAATCCTAGAGCCAAAAGGTTGGCCACTCTCGTTCTTATGAACGAGTTTGACTACATAATACGGGAAGCTCGAGAAATCTTTGACTTTTATTGTATGAATGTGATAGATGAAATTCTTTACAATAGTGATTATGCACTAAGGAATTTTCTTGGGGATAATAAGATCTTTGATGAGAATCTTAAAAAGGAGGTTCCTGTCCTAGAAATAATCCAACAAATTTTCAATAATGTAAATCAACATTACTCTTGGATTGTCATGGAAATCAAAGGGGTTATGATGAAAACCAACTAAGGAATGCTAAAGTTTCCATGGATAATATGTTTTTTTACAAAACCTCATGATGGAAACACCCGTAAGAAAACTAAGAAGAAGAAGGATGACAAAACTTAGATCCTTGCCTTACGCCTAGCTAAGGGCGTAAAACTATAGCGCTTGTTGGGAGGCAACCCAATGAATAAAAATTTCTTTTTTGCTTTTTGCTTTCTGTTCTTGTGTGTTTACACAATTATGCTACTGGTATGATTGTGTTTTTTATGTTTTAATTAGTGTTTGTGCCAAGTAAAGCCTTTAGGATCTTCTTGGGTGTTAGTTGTTCGATCTTGCTGAAAAAGACAGAAACTTTGTGCTCACGAAAATAATTTTCATAAATAATAGAAAAGATCTTTTTCCATGATTCTTTTTTCAGAAGATTAATATACAAATTAACCTGGTCGTCCTAATTTGGTAGAATTTTTGGAGTTACATATGTATTCGCTCAAGTCAGATTACTACAGACTGTTCTGTTTTGACAGATTCTGTTTTCTTTGTGTTGTGTGCTTATTTTGATGGCTCTATGGTTTTCTTTGATGTGTTTTTTCCCTAGAAAAGTTGGAATACAGTAGATATAATACAAAAACAAAATATGAATTGTTTTGATACAACACTTACAGTAGTGGTTTGCCTTCTTATACTAACGGATCTCACGAAGGTTTTGTTGAGTTTTGTGTGATTGAAGTTTTCAAGTTTTGGGTTATCTTACGATGGATGAAGGAAGGATGTAAGAGCCTAAGCTTGGGGATTCCCTGGCATCCCAAGCTATTATCCAAGAATGAGCAACCAACTAAGCTTGGGGATGCCCCTGAGTGGCATCCCCGCTTTCTTCCAACAACTATCGGTATTTTACTCGAGGCTATATTTTTATTCGTCACATGATATGTGTTTTGCTTGGAGCGTCTTGTATGATATGTGTCTTTGCTTCTTTTGTTTTATGTTTTAAGTCATCAATCCTTGCTGGACACACCTAATTGAGAGAGCCAAAATTATATCATGACTTGTTAGAATTGCTCTCTATGCTTCACTTAAATCTTTTATGAGCTAGGACTTGCTCTAGTGCTTCACATATATCTTTTTTAGCATGGTGTGCTTTGTTATTTGTGAAGAAATGCTCTCTTGCTTCACTTAGATTTATTTGAGAGTTAGTAAAGTTTTGAAGAAATTCTCTCTTGCTTCATTTAAATTATTTTGAGAGAAAGAAAATTTGTTATGCTCATTAACTTCACTTATATTTGTTTGAGCTTATGAAAAAGCAACTCATGAAAATTAGTCCCAAAGTGATAGATATCCAAGAAGGATAAAGTAAAAGAATGTCATGAAGATCATTGGACAAAATAAACTTGATTCTTAGTAATAGTTTTGAGATATGATGATGTGATATGTGAGTTATGTTGATGAGTAATTGTGCTCTAGTAAGACTATTGGTGTTAAGGTTTGTGATTCGCTACGCATGCACGAAAGTCAATAAACATGCAATGAAAATTATATCTGTAGGATCAAAAGTATGTCTAGAGGGGGGTGATTAGACTACTTGACCAAATAAAAATCTAGCCTTTTCCCAATTTTAAGTCTTGGGAGATTTTAGCAACTTAGCACAATTCAAATAATCAACATACACATGAAATTCTAAGAGTATAGCAGCGGAATGTAAAACAATTGCACATGAAGGTAAATCGAGGAGTTTGGAGGGAGCAAACGCAATGTACACACGGAGATTTTTTGTCTGTGGTTCCGATAGGTGGTGCTATCATACATCCACGTTGATGGAGACTTCAACCTACGAAGGGTAACGGTTGCGCGAGTCCACGGAGGGCTCCACCCTGAAGGGTCCACGAAGAAGCAACCTTGTCTATCCCACCATGGCCATCGCCCACAAAGGACTTGCCTCACTAGGGTAGATCTTCACAAAGTAGGCGATCTCCTTGCCCTTACAAACTCCTTCGTTCAACTCCGCAATCTTGACAGAGGCTCCCAAGTGACACCTAGCCAATCTAGGAGACACCACTCTCCAAAAGGTAATAAATGGGGTGTTGATGATGAACTCCTTACTCTTGTGCTTCAAATCATAGTCTCCCCAACACTCAGCTCTCTCTCATAGGATTGGATTTGGTGGAAAGAGGGTTTGAGTGGAAAGCAACTTGGGGAAGGCTAGAGATCAAGATTTATGTGGTTGGAATGGAATATCTTGACCTCAACACAAGTGTAGGTGTTTCTCTCTCAGAAAATGTGTGTTGGAAGTGTAGGCATGTTCTGATGGTTCTCCCCACGAATTAAGAGTGGGTGGAGGGTATATATACCCTCCACATAAAATGTAACCGTTACACACAAATCACCAAACTTGGTGGGACCGAATCAAAAAACTCGGTCAGACAGATTTAGTTCAAAATGTGAACGTTAGGATTTTCGATGGGACCGACATGTCAACTCGGTGGGAACAATTCCATTAGGGTTAGGGCATAACGTAATCTCGGTGAGACCGATTACACAAACTCTGTGGGACCGATTTTGGTAATAAGCAAACAGAGAGTTGGTTAGGCAAACTCGGTGGGACCGATTCACTCATCTCGGTTAGACCGAAACGTTACGAAGGGAAACATAGAGGTTGCAATCCCATCTCGGGGAGATCGAGATCCCTATCGGTGAGACCGAAGTGACTAGGGTTTGTGGCAGTGGCTATGTCAAGTGAACTCGGTGGTGCCTGATAGGAAATTTCGGTTTGGGACATATGTGGATATGAGAAAGTATTTGAGGGTATTGGAGCATATCACTAAGCATTTTGAGCAAGTAACTCATTAAGTAACACCTCATCCCCTTTTAATAGTATTGGCTTTTCCTATGGACTCAATGTGATCTTGGATCAATAAAAGTAAAATGTAGAGTCTTGAGGTTGAGCCAACATGTGTCCTTAGCATTTTGAGGGTCCACATTCCTAATCCATGCCATGCCAATCATTGAGCTTTCCGAAATATTTATCTTGAGATAGCATTAGCTCAATGAGCTATATGTTGTTAGGAATTACCAAAACCACCTGAGGATAGTTGCACTTTCAATCTCCCCCTTTTTGGTAATTGATGACAACATATAGATCAAAGCATCGACAAATGATAATAAGATTGAAAAACATCGTCGCTTTGAGAAGTACGTAATAAGCAAGAGCTCCCCCTAAATTTGTCGATTATTTCAAATTTGCTTTTGAATGCAAATGCACAATCGATTAGGATCATGGGTTACTCTTCCATGTCACATACATCTTGGTGGAGCACTCAAAATGATAGAAATTAAAGGCATGCACTCATCACCAAGAAAGTGAATGATCATACATGAGATATAAAAGGTAATATCATCCAAACAAGCATTATGGTAGCAAATGATCAAACACATGATCAAATAAGTATCTCACACAATAAAAAGTTCAACCAAAGGCAAAGAAGCAAAACACTCTCTCGAAGTCTATACATATTTCTCCCCCTTTGGCAACAAGTTACCAAAAATTTCAAATATGCATAGTGCTATGCGTCTCTCAGGCTTGGTCTTCTGGAGGTGGTGTAGAGAGAACTCGAGGACGAAGGCATCTGTTGATGTAGTTGGAGCTAGTGGAGTGGCTGCTGGAGGTGGCACTGGAGCTATAGCTGCTGGTGCTGATGTTGTAGCTCTAGAATCTGTCACTGGCACTACAGCAGACCTCTGTCCTCTAGGCACTCGCTGAAATGCATTTGTAGTTGCCTTGCCTCTCTTCTCTTCTGCTTCCTCCTGAAGCTGCCCAACTGTTGTTTGAATCTCAGTTACCTTCAGATCAAGATCATAAACTTTGGTTTCTGTGATCCTCTCCAAGCTCTCCTGGTTTTGAGTCAGGGTGGCCAAGCCCTTCTCAATCCTCAGTGTCGACTGGATCAGATATGCAAGTTGATCTTGCTTGCTCTTCAGGAAAACTTGAGATGCCTCTTCAACACTTGGCATCTTGGCAGCTTTCTCAGCCTTTGCTTTGGCTCTCTTCTCCTGTGCTAGCTCAGATGCGGGGTCTTCCTCATGCATCACAACAGTGTTATCTTCAAAATCCAGATATAAGGGTAGATGCTCCTTATCCAACAGATATGTTCCTGTGCCCATCTTGGAGTTGATGAGGTCCTGAATGTGTGGAGCATACCCACAGCTTCTCTTCTAGTCAGCGGCAGTCCTCTTGATTGTCTCTACAATCAGACTCATAACCTTGAACTTCTGAGGGACATCAAAAAGCTATAGCAGGTTGATAGAATGCCCTCTGATCATCTTGTGATCTCCTGACTTGGGTAGCAGAGTGTGCCTAAGGATTGTGTTGATGGTAGGCAGACTAGACAACAAGTAATGTACTGATCCAAGCTTGTGAGTCTCCAAAGCCTTATCTGGGATCTCCTTGCACATGTTTGCCATAGTGTTGTGGTCCTTTTTCTTAGTGGCATACACATCCAAGTCATCTTCATGTTCTTCAGGGGCATTTATCAGCTTGGCCTACTCCTCAACTGTGGATAGGTACCTAGTACTTTCTGACATCCGAACTATCCTCCCATCTAGATAGAAGTGGGCAGTGGAGTAAAACTGCATGATCAGCTCATCATTCCATTTGGTGAGCTTCTGTCCAACAAATTTGTCAACTCCACATGCCTTGAAGCTGTCATAAACTCCTGGAAAGTGATCTTCTTCCTCCTTGATGTATTCCCAATCCACCCATCTCATGTCACATACAATGGGCTTCTTGTCAAGCAAAATAGTTTCATAAAAGTCTTGTTGTTCCTTTGTGTGAAACCTGTAATCAATCACTGTCCTCCTCCTCACAAAGATAAGGATCAGACTGTCTCCACTATCTCAGTCCAGCATCCTTTCTGATATGCATATCTTCAGCTACTGGATGAGCATCATTATGGTCAGGAATCTTGGGCTTCAACTTCCTAAAAACAAGTGAATCATCATCCTCTTCTTCAGCTTGAGGCACTGGGGCCTTGTTCTTCTCTTCAGCAGGTATACTTCTGGTGTTCCTCTTGGGTTTTGGGGGCTTCTGAGCTTGAGCTTTGGGAGCAGACTTGGGCTTTGATGGAGCAGCCCCTGCCTTTATAGCATCTCCCATAAGCTTCTGAGCTTTGGGTGCTGGTGCAAGATATCCTCTTCCTCTTCTTCTCCTTTAGAATCTCTCATCATTGAGGGCTTGCCAAGAACTTTTGCAGTAGTGGTTCTTGCCCTCTTCTTTTTCTGGCCATCACCTACCGCTTCACCATCATCTGATTCTATGGTGAATTTCATTGTTTCTCCTGTTGCTACCTTCCTTGGCTTTGACATTGGGATCCTCCTAGCCGGTGCCTTCTTATTCAAGCCTGGCTTTGTTGCAGGAGTTGTGCCATACTCCTTTTTCAGCACCTTCTTCTTGGAGCTTACTTCTTCCTTAGTGGCCACATAGTCCTCATCCTCAGATTTTGAGGTTCTCTTCTTCCTAGATCTGGTGGCTGCCTTTGGCAAGTTGCTTGGAGTGCTCCTGCTGCCATCATCAGAGGTGCTTGAGGGATCTGAACCCTCACTCAGCTGCACATGCTCCTCGCACTGCTCGACTGGCCACTCTAATCAGACATTTACGCAAACTTAATGACAGTAGAGCCACAGAATAGATGTAGATGAGGTAGAGTGGATGAGCATCACAAAGTGCAGAATTTTTGCAAAGCAAATGACTTGAAAACTTAGTTTTAGATCTCCACAGAAAGCATTTTGGAGCTACCGATTTGTAAACTCGGTGATACCGAAGCAGCTTTTGGAACCTAAACTAGTGAACTCGGTCAGACCGAGTCACAGTTTGCGGCACTAGACTGCTAGGGTTTCACAGAGAATCGAACTCGATCACACCGATTTGCGCTTTCGGTCGCATCAAAAATCGCAAGTCCTATGGCCTAAGCCAAATCGGTGAGACCGATTTCTACAACCTTGTCGGTCCGAGATGGGTTCTATGGAGACCTAACCCTAAATTTTTAAATCCAGTCTAATCTAAAGGATGTTTTCAATGAATAGAGTGTTTGCATACGTGGTGATGATCATGGCAGAGCAATGTGCTACAAATCAGAGTTAAAGGAATAGCACAAAGAGACGAACTCGTACCCTAGTTCTGCGGAGTTCGCTATGGCGGCAACGAAGGGGCAGAATTCCATTGACGGCGATGGAGACCAGCGGCAGGAGGTCGCTGGCGGCGAGGAGACGATCCAGAGACCCGAGGAGGCATAGCAGGATACGCGCGGGCTGAGAGGTTTCGAAGAAATTTCCAAAATCTCACCCGTGGGTTTATATATCCCGACCACAGCCGGTGTGGCCAAAGTGGAACAACTCGGTGGCACCGAGATGCGTAATCGCAAGTGGTTCTGCAACTCGGTGTGACCGAAAAGTTCAAATCGGTTGCACCGAGATTGAAAACCTAGATCAACTCAGTGATCTCGGTGTGACCGAAATGGATGATTCAGTCATACCGAAATGCACAAAGAGGTTTTGGAAGTTCAAGTCTATGACGAATCGGGGACTCCGAGTGCTCCTCACACAGAGTGATTCGAATCTGACTTGATCAAACTTTGTGATGTAGCATGAATAGAGTTTGAGACGAGAAAAGCATAGATAGCTAAAGGGAGTTCTAGGCATTCTTGTCCATCCATTTGGCAAAAGAGAAAAACCAAACAATCAAAGCAACAAATGGATGTTCTCGAATGAGTAAAATATGCATCCAACATGCTCAAACAATAAATGACAAATGAAATATGTGACAAAGCATGCACAATCACTCTAGCATCTATCAAGCAATTTGGGGATGACTAGGTCATCTATATATGAGTATATTGACTTAGGAGTCAAATGAGAACATTTGATCCTACGTCATACTCATCGTTTAAGAACAAGTGGGGTTACCACTTTTACATAAAGCATTGTTGTGTTCACATCATTAGAGTTGCTTTAACTCAATTGATTAGAGTAAAGCTCCCCCTACATGTGATATCCCCCTAAGAGGGATGAACTAACCTTGGTTTTGTCTATGATGACTTCATGTAGGTGTTGAAGATGTAGATGTTCAATGTTGATGTAGATCATTGAGCAATCCTTTGGAGTGAGTTGCACTTTCAATACCTACTGCAAGTTAGTCCCACTAGGAACAAATAAGGATATCCATAGACATAGAGTGATATTCACATGAGATGATGTCCATGAATGCATTAGGTTACCTTGTCCCTTCTCTTACCAACAAGAGGGTTTGTGACTCCTTGAACTAGTGCAAGATATGAAAGTTGTTTGCACTTGTCCTTGCCAAAATGATAAGAGTGAAGTATGTTCACCCTCAAGAACTCTCTAGTTCTTCTTCTTCGGGATCCACACCATCTTGATGGGAATCCTTGGAGTTGTAGACGTACTTGATGAAGTGGAACTTGATGTAGTCTTGGGAACCCACTTGAACAAGGCCTTAGGAGCTTCTTCAAATGCATCAATCTCCTCTTGAAGCTTGTCCTTGCCCTTTAGCTTGTGGTCTTGGAAGATCATCTTGAGCTTGTGTTCCTTGGAAAGAAGTAGGATCATACTTCTCTTGTTGAGGAACAAACTTCGTCTTGGGGTATTGATCTTCTTCCCACTCAACTCCATTGGCATTGAACTTTCGTTCAAAACCAACACCTTGATTCTTCCGATTGACAAAGTGGGCCACCGGCCGTCATGGCGTCGTCCTCAACCTCCCGCCCAAGTAGAGGAGGCGAGACAGGAGACATCGGCGGCGACCGCAGTGCTACTGCCACCGTTTCGGTAATCCGGCCACCGGCATGCTCGGGGAGACGTGCCTCATCCGGGAGGCCACACTAAGGGCGCCAGTTTCCTCGGAGGGGAGCGGGCCTTCGCCCGCGGCGGAGGATGGCATTGTCCATTGCAGGCTTCGACCGCAGGGGTGTCCTGGGGAAGAATGGAGGCGATGGGGGGCTTTGTGGTGGTGGTGAGGGAGTACTAGAGTGGGTAGGGAGAAGAGTGAGCGCCATGGTGCCCGAATCAAGCGGGCGGTGGCGATCGGCGGCACTCCTGCCATGGAGGCGGTAGTAGAGCACTAGGGGGAGAGGGATGATGTCTGGGAAGTGCACGAGAGAGAGAGAGAGAGGGATCCAGAAGATGTGAGGGAGTCCTCGAGGGGAGGCTCTATATAGGGGGGCACCGGTGCACCGTGGGCGCGGTCCAGGCCACGCTCGGGTGAGCTCGAGGAGGGAGAAGGAGTGCAAGGGAGGAGGGGCCCGATAGCATTACGTATCGTGGACGTCGAGGTGACCTTGGGAGACACGAGGAGGGAGGCCCTAGGTGGTCAGGGCATTGGAATGGGGGTGGCTACAGTGCGGGTGCACACTGTAGCACGCTCTGGAGCATGCCAATTGCATGCTAGGGCATGCCTTTGGCAGGTAGGGCGCGGCCTCTTGTGTCTAGGAGGTTTAGGGAGGATTAAACAAAGGGGAGAGAGCCTTGGATGCTCTGGAGAGGCTCTAGTGAGAGAAGAGAGATGAGAGAGAGAGGTGCCATCGCAGTCCAGACAAGTAAATTGGGAGGTTTCACCCTTCAATCATTGAGCTGAGCCCAGGGAAGAGTTACTGGAGGTAGAAGAGGGCTAGGAGCAGTTGTGGTAAAAATTTGGGCTCATGGAGATTAGTGGAAGAGGTCAAAGTGATGATTTTGGAAAAATGGCAAAAGGTGTTTGATGCAAGTTTGAGCTACTTGCACTTGTCTCCTTCTTGTGCCACTTGATGGGGATGATGCACATGACCATTTGGCAATGTGATAGAAATTTGGGCTCATTTGGATAAAGGTCACAATGTAACTTTTGTAAACCCTAGAAATCAACAGAAATGGATTTGCTTAGATCTAGCTAAGCTAATCCATTCTCCTTGATGCCCCACTTGGTGTAGTGTCATTAAGTGGTTATTTGAGCATGTCCACAAAGTTTGGGATCAAATGGATAAAGTTGGCAATGTAAAGTTGTTCAAACTTGGATGCAGTCGAGAGATAGTTTTGGGGCACTTTTGTGAACCAAAACTACTTCTATTGAGTTGAAATTTTGCAAGGTCATCATATTATGCATATGTGACTTGCTATAATTTTCCTGGATTTATTTGAAAATATTTCTGAAAGAAATATTTCAAATACTTGAAATGAACAGAAATGGTTTTGGAGAGTTTGTCCAATATTTTGAACATGACCATGTGTTGAAACTCATATATATAGACAATATATGTCCACTGAGCTTCCCTAAATTCTCTCAAATATTTTTTAACATTAAAATAATTTTAACCTACTAAAGACCATTTCTGGCCTTAAGGAAAAGCCTTTAAATAAAATAGGAAATTAACTTTTAAAATAATATTTTTGTGGTCTCTGGGAGTCTTATATCTAATAGGAGCCAAATATGTTTTTCAAAGATTTTTCACACCCTTTATTAAGTACTTGTAGTTCAAGTCTCAATTTAGGGGTTTTTGGAAAACCTAATTTAGAAAATACTTTTTCGCCAAATTATTTTTGTAAGAAAATACTATTCTGTCCTATACACATGGCATGATCATGGGGCAAGGTTTCAGATAAAGGGAAGGAGGTATATGAGTTGGAGGATTTATTTGATTATTAGAGCACTTGCAAACAATAAACAAAATCCAAATCCAAGCAAAAGTCCAAAACACTCAAAAGTTTTTGTAAAACCACATTTTATCTTGATTTATTAGCTTAAGTGTTGTGGCAAGAAAATCAGGGTGTGACAGACCTACCCCCCTTACAAGAATCTCGTCCCTGAGATTCCCAAACTAGGCGTGGAAAGGAATACTAAAACTGGATGCAGGGGGTAGTCTTCACGTCCTCATACTGCTTGTGCTTCCGAGTGGTGCTCCATTGAACCTTGAAGTACTCAATGGCGTGGCTTCGTGTATGACGTCCTGCTTGATCCAGATTGCAATTGGGGTCTCTCGCGTAGGTCATATTGGGCTAGAGGTCGATGGGTCGTGATCGATGTCCTTGTAGAGACCAGGCTAGTTAGGAAGTTGGAAACGTTTCTGGAGTGGTGTCGTGTGGAAAAATGTTGTGCACAGTGGGTGACTCAGGTGGTAACTCTAGCTGGTAGCCGTCTATTCTTCGTCTTGTAGTGATGTTGGAGAGGGTTGATAAATCTTCGTGTGAGCTTCCCTTTGACATGGAAATGCTTGGTTCCTTTGAGAGAAGTGGCTTGCAGATACACCTGGTCTTCGACGCGAAGGTTTACTTCTTGACGACGATGGTTGGTGTAGTTCCTCCTTCTGGACATGGCGGTCTTCAAACATCTTCTAACCAGCTAAATGACTCTTCTTCCATTTTCGGGTAGACAAGTATGTCGCCAAATAAATATGAAAACTAACTTGTCCAAGTACTCCATGATGTCTGTGGGGTACGCAAAGTAGGCTAGGGCATTGGTGGTGGTCTCGGTTGAGCATTGGCAAAGGTCTTCTCATCCTAGAGCCAAAGCCCGTGGTCATGATCCGACCATGTTGTGGTTTGGTGGGGCTTAAGAGTTCCAAGGATTCTAGTGTGCGAGTGGACATTTATTATCTTATCCTTGAGCACAGTTTCTGAGATACCAATAGTTGTCCCTAGTCCTTCAAATCTCATCAGATTACCGAAAGAATCATCTCGCATAGGTCAACTCCAATCATCACTCATGCTATTCATATCCTCAGGACTCTTGAGAGGAGGTCTACCAAAATCGTGCATTTCAACTATCCCCAAACTCATGTGTATGGCTATCCCTATGCAAAAATCCATGGGTAGAGCATACAAGCTTCCAAGCTTGAATTAAACATGACAATCCAAGTGCTCAGCCTATTCTCCCAAGGTCCAAGATAGTGCATGTCTATCCTAAGGAAACACGTCGTAAGCCACTCCAAGATCTTGTTTCCTTCCTATGAATCAATTCCAACAACCCATTAACTTCCATTAATCACTACATAATTCATTAATTCTACAAATCCAATGTCTATGTTGCTGTTCCACATGATCTCCTAAAGTCCCTATAATCCCCAAATACTTGAAAGGGATGTCTCTACTATAGTAAATCCACCAATTTCCATTATCATGGTCAAGTAAACTCCAAGGTCAGGCTTATATAGATCCCTAAATCAACTTTGACAATTAATCCAATCTCCTAATTTATTGCCCACCGAGAAACATGGTATCATGATCGAGATCATCAGTCTAAATCAATTTACTTTGAACCATGTAGACATACTCAAGCATCCTGTACCCAAATAGGATCACCCATTTAAATCCAAATCTCATGTCCAACGAGAATTCCTATATGTCTCCCCAAGTCATTATCGTAATGCCAACTATCTTCTATGAATATCCCCTGGCTAAGTCAAATCCTTATACTTCCAAGAATTTCAGCTTGTGATCATAATTGTCCTACTAAATCCAGTTTACTCAGGGGTAATGAAAGCTATGCTAATCTATAATCATGATCCCACCAAGTTCATCTACCAATATGAAAGCCTCATAATCCATCAAATAGTCTCAGATGATTCACAAAGTCATTGATATAAACTCATCAAGTCATTTGTCCTCTACTCCTATATCCTCAAATTGGTCTCCCCTATGGCATCATCAGTTTTGGTGCTATCTTAAGATGATAATGAGTTCGTTCACTATGTCCACTAGTTCCATAACGAACCCAGTGTTGTGCAAGGTTATGGAGGGTTAACTGGTTCTCTTGCAATTTGCAGGTTAAGCTCATGGTTAAGGATTCGAGTGAGGTCTCGAGGGGTCTAGGGATGGGTTTACGATCTTTGAGGGGTAAGCATAACTCTCTGAGGGTTGCCTTTGGGTCGAGGAGGCTGCTGACAAAAGTCTTGATGCTAGTTGGTCGCCAAGTAGACTCCTTGGTGCATCTTGTCTTGCTGGTCCTCAGTTGATGAGAGAGATGAGAGGGAAAAGTAGCATAGAGGAGGGGAATGCCTAAAGGGGGTTCTATAGTGCAGGTGCAAACAAACGGGTGCCAAAAAGGGCCAAACACAAACAAAAAAATAAGGTAGGTGATATAGTCGCGTACTTGTTGCCTAGGGCAAAGAGGGCGACTGATATTAAAACACAAACAAATAATAATAAGCAACACACAACCATGGTTCTATTTGAACCATCATACGGACTCGACCGCGCATAGGAGGTACATGACTCATCCTACCCTAGGGGTTCTCGGACTTAGTAGTCGTGCTTTACTCCGTGTCTGATGCAGTCTTCTAAATTTCCTCAGGTTTCGCTACACCTCCTGTAGTTGTTCGATGAAACGATCTGGGTTGACCCTGAAGAGCCTTCAACAACTTCTCTCCTGTTGAAGTGATGGGGTGAAGGTGTCTCCTCGTAGCTGGCATTGACTTCGGTCCTTCTCGTTGTCTTCTTATTCATGACGCATCCCTTTTGCATTCTAAGGCATCGGCGGTTCCAGGTAGGCATTCCTTTATGCAATGACATTAACAAGGCATAGTAGAGGGCCAATCTATCGGACACATTGTTGAAAATATCATCACCGAGAGCGGGGGATGAAGAGAATCGTTTTCCTGCTCACTATAGTGAGGCAGACCAAATGGCGAGGTTCTGATCCACCGGTGGTTATCGACACAACAACGGTAAGGACAGGGTTGCTCTATCAGCGATGTATATCATGACCTTGCATATCTTATGCCCTGTTGATCGCAAGACAAGGTTGCATCATCCTGGGGCAGTATCAAGGGTGTCACCATCTTCCGAGTCTTGGTGTCCTCATTCCTCGAGAAGGTATCTTCTATTTCTATCGTCTTCTCATGGTGTTGCCAAACTTGTGTTCAGAAGGTGTTGGTGAATGTCTGGAAAGACGTCTTCCTTCTAGATTACCCACGAGGATTACAGGGAATCCAGTGGTCAGGGGCTTAAAGGTACTAGCGACCATGATAACTAAGGCTTCCTACAGCCAGGATGGCTCTGATACCAGCTCTATGGGGACCTCGACTCATAACTCGAGAGCACCGAATGCACGTGTACAGTGATACCAGAGATCAATGCTCACTGAACACACATAAGCTGAATAACAAGAGTCTTACATCCATACATACCGCTTTTACACGAGTAGGACCATTATGGTCAAGTCACAGGTATATCATTGTGGCGGAAATCTTCGTTGACAACTTGCACCCATGCCATCTATCGTAACCCCACAGCATTACGACCGAAGTGTCCTAGCTCGCTTACGATCGTCACCAAAGAACTCTTCTTCATACACCTGTTCTTTCATGCCCGGCCAATAAAATAACCAAGTGGCAAGCCAATCAGTACTTTGATTGTACTACTTAAAGCAACCCAAGAGTGATACGAATAATTATGCAAGTCTCTCTTTTGCTAAATTGGCAGCTTCATGAAAGCTAGTTTTTCTCATGCAAGTATTATCAACGTTTATCAAGGATAAGAATGTGTCTGCAACAAGTATCAGGAGGTTACAAACATCAATATCAAGAGAGAGTTATGAACAACTCATGCTCAAGCTCATCGTGACTTCCTCACGAATCGTATCAACAATATTACCAAACCGTGTTGTTTGTCAGAAGCATATGGACATATTCTAAGCAGCACCACCCAACTATCCTTGACCGTGGACACGGCTATTCGAATAGTTTGACACTCTGCAGATGCTCCACACCTTACCCACAAGATCCGGGAAGCTTTCGTGTCATCCACGACCTGCGGTACCTCAAGTACTCGGGGGAAGCACCCGATCACTACCTTTCCCTAGCCGTGACTAACAAAGAGTCCACTCGATTGGTAGCAGCCCCCGTGCCAAACCTTTGTCACATAATAAATTTTTTATGTGGAGCCACGCTCCCATACTCATCACATATCACAAGCACGGGGTACCAACGGTGTGTTGATTGTGTCTAAAAAATAGTCATGGCCGCCCTACCTGGCACGATCCCGTCCCGAGAGTGACCACGCCACTCCCGTCACTAGTAATGCGGGCATCCATGTTTGCACGAACTAGGTAATCAATAATGCCTTTTCCCATATAAGGGTAGAGTGGTTGCGCATGTAACATTGGGACGGTCAACAAATCTTAAATCTAATCCGTCTCTGTAAACAACACATATTCACTTGCTTCGGTGAACCACTTCTTCATCAAGTGGTGACCTAGTTCAACATTACCCACGGGCATTGGGGACACCCGATGGGGTTTTCAAAGGATTGTAACCAAGAGATGATCATGGCATAGATGCAACATCATGCGTCAATACCATGTATTTTCATCACATCTCTAGCACAAGGTAGAGCTACGAACATGCAAGTACCAATGGGCATGCATCAATGCAACGATTATATCAAGTTCATATTTAACAATGTCATCATGCATAATGGAAAATTTATCGACGAACAAGAGGGGTGAATCATGGTCAAAGGGCTACTTGCCTAGTTCTTCAGAGTCTTCAAAGCTTCTGGTCCATCTCCAAGTACTCCATCTACTTCGTCAACTAACGTCGGAAACAATCACAATAAGAAACACAACAAGGCAAGAATAAAAGTGCTCTAAAAATGTGATTTAGACTTTTCTAGGACACAGCTAGTCATACGAAAAATGACCAAAGTGGTTTCATTGCGATTGGATCCCTGGATATTTCTGAACATTTCGATATGATGGAATCCAGGGGTTTATGGATTTGCACAAAGTGTACAGAAGAATTATTTCAAAAAATGAGAAAAAGCACCCATTTAATAAGCAATAACTTTCTTCCACCCTCACGTCCACTAAATTTGCATGCGATGTATTAATTGACCATCAATGAAGTGAAGGACTTTACACGCATCAAATTATCACATGGGGTGGATCTTCGTACAAAAATGTGTCCGCCCTTGTACCCGCGTGTGCGTGCGAGGGAATGAGTGCATGCGTGGCGTGCGTGCACATCTTCGCTTCATGCATGTACCGCCAGTGTGGCTCTGAGAGGACGAGTACATTCTTCTGGAACCAGCAGCACGTCGCTGTGATCAATCCACACAAGGAGGTCGTGACAACGCCTCCACATGTGCCACGTGGCTTAACTGTAAGAGAGACACTGTGTAGCGTGCCATTGGAATTCTAATTTACGTGTTTTGCACATACTAGAAGTACTAGTAAGGTACACGTGCATTGCACGCATCAGATTTGGCAACCAAATTATGAATAAATACCACACTATAGCATGTAAGCTCTGAGTCATATATGCCTATGTAGATATTCGTTTAATTCTTATGGTTCATCTCATTCAAAATCAATTAGTTTTTATAAAAAAAAGCTAGGGCCTCTTTGATTCGTAGGATTTCAAAAACGCAGGAATAGGAAAAACATGGGATTAGAGTGGAATGTCGTCTTGAATCCTCTGGTGATTGTACGAGTGTTTGATTGTGCATAGAAAAAATGCAGGATTCTTTGAAAGAGGTTTGAGTGGATGGGATGTTTCCTATGAAATCTAGTGCAAATGAATCCTATGGAAAAATTCCTATGGTTTATAATCCTACGAATCAAGCAACCAAGGTAGGAAAAATTCCTAAGGAGTAGAATCCTCCAAAATTCCTTTGATAATCCTTTGAATCAAAGAAGCCCTTAATCTATTTTATGATTCATGGAATTGTGTGTTGTAAAGCATAAAGTAAAAACAAATAATGGCAATTCAAATAGAAAAAAAGTTTGGGCAGTTATGATACGGAAGATTCTAGAACAAAGGAGAAGCACTTGTGTTATGAGGTTTGTGCATTATCCTTAAGTTCAACCATGGAGTCTGCTAGATTGTACATGTGGCAAAATCCGGTGGGGGGCTAGAATATGGTGCGAGGGACCAAGTGGAGGCAGACTATGAAGGAGTGCACAAGTGCGAGATCGATATTTAAAGAGAGGGGGCGAGAACGTGTCATATGCGTGCGTATGAGCCATGAAAGATAAATGAGCAAGGGGGCCAAGCATTGCTAATCCTTTACGAGGAGGGCCAATTCATCAACTTAAACCATTTTACCAGCAATTATCTAATGATCACATTCATATTAGCCTCGATATATAGTGATGTTAGGGGGTAGGGCCTTGCGCCCGTGTCTTCGCCCTTTGGCGCACGCGTCCAGAGATGAAGCGGAAGGCATGGATGATGAGAGGGGGCGTTGGATATATAATTAATGTGGGTGTATTAGCTATGTAATCCTATATAGAGAGGTATAGATTGATCGATGTGGACGTGGGAAGAGGGTGAGACCTCACTAGACATATAGATTGATCGGTTTGTGTGGAAAACTGTGAAAGACCTAGCTATATATACACACACATAGAGGAACATCGATCGTTGCGCATGCACGTGAGAGATAAAGAATGCCCGATATGATGGAGAGGGGGAGGTGTGTGTGTGTGTGTGCATGCATGGGAGACCGACCTGAAGAAAAAGACTGCATGTGTGCGATGGATAATGCCAACTGGTAGTGTGTGTGCATGCTTGCACGAGAGAAAGTTAGTGGTACAATTATAAAGAGAAGACGCATCGTGTGGGTGTAAAAGACTAGGTGAGGTCATAATCAATGTAAAGTTGAATTCAAATATTTGAATAAGAGATCATGATGTTTGAAACCCATGCATGCATGAATATAAGCGAGATATCTTTGATTGTGGTTTGAAATGAGCATGTTGTCTGTATACACATTGAACAAGGTCGATCGATTTGAATTTGAGATACCGATGGGAGACATCGTTTGGCCACATTGCATCCGATGCATCGACACACAATTCTAATTGGAGATGATGGGTGGCTTTCGCATCACATATCTATATCTATACCTCTATATATATATATATTATATTTTATATTTTTATATAGTGTGCAGATAAATTTAACTTTGAAAGGTGGTCGTTGGATGAGGCCAATCCAATGGTGCAGAGATGGCAAATTTGAGCACTACTGGCCATTGGATATCATCTAGATTCCACCAGATTTTGCCACATGTACAATCTAGAAGACTCCATGGTTGAACTTAAGCATAATGCACAAACCTCAAAACACAAGAACTTCTTCTTTGTTCTAGAATCTTCCGTATCGTAATTGCCCAAATGTTTTCTACATGATTGCCATTATTTGTTTTACTTTATGCCTTACAACGCACAATTCCATGAATCTTAAAATAGATTAGCTTTCTTATAAAAACTAGATGATTTTGAATGAAATGAACTATAAGAATTAAACGAACATCTACATCATGCATATATGACTCAAAGCTTAGATGCTATAATGTGGTATTTATTTATCATTTGGTTGCCAAATCTCATGCGTGCAATGCACGTGTATCTTACTAGTCTAAATGGTGTTTGTGTGTGTGTTGTGCATGTTAAACACATTGTACATAGTATATGATACATGGTTTAGATTCCGAACATCTAGCTAGAGCATACATGTACTGTGATCTGAATTCAACATAAAATGGATACATATATTTGAATTTGAGATCATATGTACTTGTAGTTCGTATTTATATAGGAATTTACTTCTCCTATATTCATGTCATGTGTTGTGAAGATAATATTTAGATGGTTGTATAACTAACCCGAGTACAATCCCATTCAAACAGGGAAAATGTACTCAAATTTAGTCCATATGTTAGACAACACACCTTTTTTATTGTTGTGAAGTGCAAATTGTTTTGGTAATTTCACACGTTATGTTTGTTGTCCTGATTTTCTTAGGTTTTTTTGTTGTATTTGAATGCATTTCTAGTAATATAGTAAAACGGGACATAGCTCTCTCTGTGATGAGGTGCGAATTGTCTTTTTTTTGGGTACACGTTAAGCTTGTTCTCCCGAAATTTCAAGTCGCGCCTTGTTATGCCGAAATTTCAACCTAGCGTCTCTGTCTATCATGCTGTGAAACTCCCGCCTCTTCAACATGCGCCTTGTTACCACGAAATATTTAAGATATATCTTTGTGTCGTTTTGCGCCGACAACTCCCTCTATCTCAACCCACGCCTTGCTATTCCAAAATTACAACGTGCGTGAAAACTCCCACCTCCTATGAAATACCGACACGCGAAATGCCTGTGATACCCTTGAACCGAAAGAACCGCCTAGCTCAAATTGGTGGGGGTACTTTCGTAACTTACCACATTTAGGACAAGCGCGTCCCTAAGCCATGGTTCCCCACTCCCATCCCATCCGCATAAACACATTCGTACATCGAGGCCGCGAAAAACCCGCTAAGCCCACACACCTCCTCCGTCCGCCACCCAGCCGAGCCTCTTCCCGATGACGTCGTCCACAGCAACACCTCGACATCCCTCATCCACCGCTTTGGATGAGGATCCATCGTCGATCTCATCGTCCCACCGTTTAGCCACCCGTCCTCCACCTCCAAGGAGCTGCCTGACGTTCCCCTCGTCTTTTCGCGCCACCTCCATTCCAACACCGCCGTTTTCACTGCACTACCGAAAGAGCATCATCATCACCGCTTTCTCCGATGAAGCCGAGGCCTAATCGGTGCCACCAAAGTGGTTGTACACTAATCGCCATTTTCTTCTTAATTCGATCTCACGGTGCCGCTTGGCGCCGGTCCCAAGCCGACACGCAGGCGTGACTCCATCCACGGCGCGTGCCGCCGGCCACTTCCTCCACGGCGTCGCTCCCTCGGCGGCGACGTCCACATCAGTAGGAGCTACTGCTGCTTTAGCTCTCGCTCGCACTGCTGCTCTGCTCTTGCTCTCGGTCCCCTGCATGGTCTGCTCTTGCTATTGCTCTTGCTCTTGCTCGCACTGCTGCAATCGCTCTTGCTCTTGCTTGCGATGCTGCTCCGATTTAGCTACACTTCAGTCGACTGAATCGACTTTTGGGTCAGTCGATTTTCAAGGGGTGGGGGGGCTCGCGGAGTTAAGGAAGAACCAGCCGCAGCAGGAAGCGGGGCTCACCGGAGAGGTACCCCACTATCTATCTTAGGGTTCAGGGTGGGGGCGGTGGTCGCCAGCGGTGGTGGGGCGGTGGCGTGGGGATCGTCGGAGAAAAGCTTGGCACGGGGGGGCCTAGAGGGATAGCCAAGGTGGCGGCGGACCGGCGGTGGGGAGTGGGTTGGTAGCGGCGTGAAGGCGGCGCACCGCTTGACATGGCGGCCGGTGGCAGCAATTTCGGTGGTGGTTTGGCGACTCGAGGTGGAGGTTGAAGATGAGCTGCGGCCCTTGATTTCGTATCCAACAGGCTGGAAAATCGACCGACCGAGAGATGAAAAATTCAGGTCATCGACGTGTAGCCTCACCTAATGCTGCTACGACCAACCCCGGCTTCTGACTCGACGCTACTTGCTACTACTTTTACGCTACTAGTGCATTCGGTTTGATGATGAAAATTCAGTTTCGACAAGCAAAATTCAGTTTCGGCGCTTAAGTTCAGTTTAAACAGTTAAATTCAGTTTATTGATTAAGTTCAGAGATGAGCAGCTGCTGTATTTTACATCTAGCACTTTGTGGTTATGTATTTTATGTCATCTATTGGAGATGCTATTAGAATTCCACTCAGGTTAATGTTGTCTCTCCTATCCTGCTTTAGCCTCGGTGTCGTACAACTCACCGGAGCTGCTCCAACGACGAAATCCTCCATCATAGCGGAGCAGTACCCCGGGCTCCATCTCAAGATGCCTAAGATCTTCTTCCCCTACTCCGACAGCCAAGTTAGCCGGATCATCCTCACTGACCAACCCAATCACGCTGAGATCGACATGGCTTCGCCAAAGAGGTTGTACACTTGTTGCATCTCTTTTTTACTCTACATGTTATATATATTGTCCACTGAGCACACGCAGTAACGTGAAATACGATTAGTTTCTCCTACTATATGACAAGCAGTGAGGTACCAGGCAACTTAGCTATCCGTGATGGACTCTCTTGAATGCCATCATTATTTATCTCTACGCGTTTGAGCTGTGCATTTGTCGATGGGCCTGCGAGTTGAGCTAGTAGGGCAGTGGCCTGGGTCCAAACTAGTAGAAGTAGCACAAAAACATTTTTTGAGTGTTGGATTTTCCTTGCTCAAGCCTGCCTGCTAGAATCGCCAGTGCTTGAAAGGAATAGTGAAGGATAAACATAGGAATTGGAAAGTTTCCTATGGTACTACTATTCATGCATTTGGTTCAAAGGAATGGAGCAAAGGAAAACTGTAGGATTTGTTCCTTTAGTGTCTCCTTGAAAGAAAAACCTTAGGAATTTTTATATCCACTTGTCCTCCTTTTCAAATTCCTATTCATGAAGCACAAGACTAAGAGATAGTAGCATAATAGCATTCTAACCGTACATTTTCTTGTGGTTTCACTTAATATCACCATGCTTCTTTGCATCCTGTGATCTTCCAATTCTTGTGAATCAAACACCCAGATTGGCAGAAATCCGGTGTTTTTAAATTCTCTGTTTTGCACGTGCAGTCCTTTCCTATTCCTGTCTATTTCCTATCCCTGCATTGTTAGAATCCTCAAATTCAAACAAGCCCTTACACAATTACTTCATTAGCGCTTATGTGTCAAAGAAAACCTTGTGTGGTTTGTCCTCCTCCTGTTGCGCTTATGTTCCACCCTCAGCTTAGCTGCTCCAACGAGGAAGGGTTCACCACAAATAGGATCCGCCTCTCGATCGCCTTCGCCGCCTCAGATCTTCTTCCCGCCACCGGCAACCACGATAACCGTGCATTACCATCATCCATCGAGCAGATGACCTTGAGGACTACACGGGTCCGCAAGAGAGGTCGCGCTCTTCCGTGTTCCGCTCAATGCTATGCATCGCTTAATATAATGACATGGTACTTTATCGTCGTGTTCACCTATTAGAATCGAGGCAGTCCAAACTAATGCTGAAACTTGAGTTTTAAAATGGTTGTGGGGTACATATTAAAGCAATCAAGGTACTATCTCGCCTACTATCCGTTAATCTTGGAGTCTACTATGAGTTTCATGTTGGGTGCAAACAAACATTAAGGGAGCTATTATCTGTATTTTTAACTAAAGCTATTATTTGCTTGCTATCATTGGTTTTGGGTCTATCCATAGTTTGCTACCATCACTCTGGATTTGGGCATGCACTCCTTACATAAACTCACTATGTTTTATTCCTATGCATGTCAGTTATTGTACACCATGGAGCTGAACATGTAGAGCAAAAGAGACGAGCCTTGCGTGGCAATAAAATGTCATGCAGACGTCGCTCCATGGTGGGCGAAAAGGCACCCCCTCCACCCATTTGGGATCATAATCAAGAGGAAGATAATTGTTCGAGGGGGATTCGAAGGAGAGGACCACTCTATTTACTCCCTGAGGTCTTCGCTCTAACTTGGCATGCGGATGTTGGTAATATCATGCATATGGTGCCTTGCATTGCTTACTGTATACATCAAATATGTCATCTGCTTAGTTTAGACATACTTTGTGTCAATGCCATTTGTTTAGTTTCTTTATCTTGTATGTGAATCATGCAATGCCATCTTGTTTAGCCAGGCATCATATATGTGAGTTTTGCAATGCCACCCTCGTTAGCCAGTCAACTTATATGTGAATTATATTATGCCATCAATTTTTATTACGTGTTAAATTTGTCAACAATTTTAGTACATCAGCCATTCGGCACGGTCATGGAAAAATCTGGAGTGGAAACAAGGTCTTCAGAGCAGACAATGCTATCTAACGAAGCGCATGTCTTGCTGGTTACGGATAGCTCCTGAGAGGAGGATTCAGAGATAGATGACCAGTCTTATTCCCACCCCAGAGGTGCATGCTCTAACTTGGCATGGTTATGTTGCTCATATCGTGCGTATGGTATCTTGCATTGCTATGTCATTTGCTTAGTTTAGACATGCTTTGTGTGAATGCCACCTATTTAGTGTCTAATTACCATATATGTGAGTTATGAAATGCCATCTTGTTGCAAGACATTATATATGTGAATTATGCAATGCTATCTTGTTGCAAGGCATTATATATGTGAATTATGCAATGCCATGCTGTTTAGCCAAGCGTCATATATTTGAATTATATCATGTTGTCTTTTTTTGTATTTCTCGTTGCATTTGTCGACAATGTTTGTATATTCAACTGCTCTTCTTGTGCATCAGCCATTTGAATTGGTGATGGAGAAATCTGGAGTGAAAACAAGGTCTTCAGAGCAGACAATGCTACCTGCTGAAGCAGATATCTTGCTGGTTACAGATAGCTCTTAAGAGGGGGATTCAGAGGTAGATGACCAGTACTATTATCCCCCTAAGGTGTATGCTCAAACTTGGCAGGGTTATATACCTCATATCATGCATATGTTGTATTGCAATGCTTAGTTTTTACATCATATATACAATATTGAATGCCATCTCCTTAGTTGACACATCATATATGCGATTACCCTCTGCTCACTTGCTTAGTATATGAATCATATATTTGAATTATATCATGCCATGATGTTTACATAGACAGCATGTATCTGAATTATGGCATGCCAACCCATTTTCTAATGACATAATATAGTTATATCATCTCATCCTATTTACATAGTCATCATATTTTGAATTATGTCATTCTATCCATGAATTATATCATGCCATCATGTTTCCATCGACGGCATGTTTGTGATTTATGGCATGCCAACCACTTTAATACACACATCGTATAGTTATATCATGTCATCCTGTTTACATAGTCATCATATTTTGAAGTATGTCATTCTATCATGTTTAGTTAGCCATCATACATGTGAAATTATGTCATGCTATCATGTTTAATTAGCCATCATATATGTGAAATTATGTCTTGCTATTATGTTTGGTTAGACAACATAAATGTGAATTATTTCATGCCCTGTTTTCTTCCCTACTATCCATTGCACATGTCTATCTTACAATGTCTATACATTCAATTACTTTTCTTGTTTATCAGCCATTTCAATTGGAGGGGTGATGGCGATCTCCGTGGGAGCAAAACACGGTCTTCAGAAAAGATCGTGCTACCCATCGATGCAGATAGAACCATGTTTGTACTTTCCCAAGAACCAGCCCCACCACACATAACCCAGACTCACGCAGATTGTACCCCTACCCAGTTGGACAGAGAACCAGCTACACCCCTTCTAACCCCAACCCCAGCAGATAGTAATCCAGTTCCAGTTGACACAGCACCATCTCCACCACAGAGCACCCAAACACGAGCAGTTAGTAAGGCAACTGCAGTGCCCAAAGCACGAGGACCACCACTCGGAAGCCCAAGTCAATGCTTAAAGCAGAAGAAGAATTGTTCTCAGGTCAGGTTCCATAGCTATGGTTCATACTACTTTGCTGTTCCATCACTGTATTTACTCATACCAACTAATTTCAAATTTGAAGGATGCAATTGAAACTCCAATGGCGAAACACGTATGTTTTAAACCTGTTTCTTTAACGTGTTTGCTGTTGTAAAATTCTCTATGTTGATTTCAGTTTCAATTGAATAAGCAGTTATATTCTCATGCCATGCACATTACAAGTGTTGTTATTGCTGTGTAATTTCCCCCACTTATATTCTGTCTATGCTGCTTTGTCTTAAATAGATATGTTTTGAATTGTATCTATCTTGATTTGGCAACATAAACTAGAATGATATAGACCATACAGTGACCATCTACATAGACATATGTTTGTTTCATGATGTTATCCTGTCCACCTTACTACTGAACTGGTTTACCAAAATGAGTTTCATATACTACATTGTAAACTCTGTGATGTGTTTGTTCGTTTTCTTTAGAACGCGGATAAAATATTGGAGAAGAGTACCCGTTATGCAATCGTAAAGGAAGTAATGCAGATAAGGTTCAAGATAGTGAAACATCCCTCGCTGTTTCTCCCGTAAAAGCTGATAAAATTATATTGAAGACAATCGAGACAACCCCAAAGTCCTGTCTTGATGTAGTGTTCGAGTTACTAGCTACTACCGTTGGCACCAACTCTTCAACTTCGCCGTCAATCAGTTCGGCTTCTTGAGTCTCAACTTCAAGTTGAAAGACATCGATCGATGTTATGCGCGACAGAAGTCAAGGACCTGAGGAAGTCCCCTGCAGAATTCAGATGCATACTTTCGTGCAATGCAAGTCTTTGGAGGATTTAAGCGCCAAATAAGAGAAAGTTAATAATCTTGCTAAGCATCTTGCCAGCATTATGGGTACCCAGGATATTGTTTCTTGAGCTCTTCTGAGGTTTCAGTTCTGGACTTGTTTTGCTGTGGCGTTTATTTGCACTGGTCGCCAACTTTGACAACCAGTGTATATGATATGCTGCTTTGTTCCCTATATTTGCACTGGTGGTGAACTTTGATGCCCAGTGGATGTAATATGTGTAATAGCCGTGATAGCCTGGCGTAAGTTGCTTGCTTATTTATTTCCTTATCTTGTTTATTTGTTTGCTTGTAGTCAGTGTAGTTCTTTTTCCGCGGTTTGATAGTGGCCGCAATAACCTATTTTTTAAAACTAGGCCACAATAACCATGGGCAACATATTTATTGTAGTTACCATGGGCCTCCTATAGGCCGTAGAAACAATGGGCCTTCTAAGGGCCATAAAAACAATGGGCCTTCTATGGGGCATAGAAACAATGGGCCTTATATGGGTCGTAGACACAATGGGCCTTCTACGGGTCGTATCATCAATGGGCCTTCTACGGGCCGTATGATCGATTGGCCAAACATGGGCCAATAACAGACCGCATTATGGCTGTGAACGGGCTAGAGTTGGAATCGTCCATTCATGGGCCGACCATAACGGGCCGTCATTAATCGGTCGTATTTGATGATGCTATGAAAACAGCCCAACGTATTAACGGGCCACGAACTGGTCGATTGTAACCACGGGCCGAATTTGGCCCACAAGCAGAAAATACAGTAACGGGTCGTAAGTAAATGAATGCTGGAAATGAGCCCAAGAATAAATGGGCCCTGAGAAGGCCGAAAGATAACATGGGCTGGAAACGGCCCAATGGAATAATGGGTCGTTAATGGGTATAAAGTGATACATTGTTCATTAAGGGCCAGTTTCACCACAGGCCGTTAATGGGCCAAGAGTTACAAAGGGCCTCATATGGGCCGAAAGATGTCATGGGCCATACATGGGCCGGAAGTTAAAATGGGCTGGAATCATATTGGACGGCCCAGATAACGATACTGGTCCGACTTCGGATAGGTCGAAAAGGGCCATAGGTTAGCGGGTTGTAAATGGGCTATATGCTATCGTGCCGTTAACAAAGCTTTTCATGGGTTGCCCACCACCTTTTGACCAAGTCAAACGGGTCGGCCTTTTTCACTGTGAATGGGCCTCGTTAAGCCGTACACGCGGTCGACGTATCATAGGCGCCTTGGGTCCAATGAGTGGACGACATCTGTCCCAACGGTGAGCCGACACGTGTTTCCTCCAGCCAGTGATGATTTTACACATGGAAAATCCCCATTGGTCGGGGCTCTTAACGGGTTATCGGATCCAAAACCGGACCCGATAGTTTAACGGCAATCCATTACGATGGATGCCACATGTCGGTCACCCTTGACGAAAGCACTTCTATGACGCGCGATTTATCGTCATGGAAGTGGACACTTCCGTGATGATAATTTTGGTAATGTCATGGAACACTTCTACGACAACACAAGTATGACTATCTTGATCCTGTCATAAAATTGTCATGGATGTACATGCATGACAGAAAACGTGACTCCATCGTGACAAACACGTATCATCATGGAAGTGTATTTTTGTGGTGCATGGTAGAAACAAATAATATACTTTTGTTCTTAAGAATACACATTACTTTGCTTCCTATGTCTCCTGATTCTATTTTGAAAGATGATACTAATAGAGCTAGTAAAGCAAAACAGTAGCACAATAAGAGTGAAAATCGGATTGTGGCAAAAGAATTTGAGAAACACATAAAGCCTAATTACAAACCATATAGTGTTATTTCTGAAATTAAATTGAAGATTGGATGTTTACTTGCCACCAAATCTGATATTGATGATCTAAATTACAACAAATCTGTTTGCTATGCTTTTGTGTGCAAAGAGGAATTATTTACATTCGAGGACGTGCCTTCCTCTTTGCCTCCTGCTGTCACTAACATTTTGCAGGAGTTCGCTGACGTCTTTCCACAAGACGTGCCACCGGGATTACTGCCTATTCGAGGGATTGAACATCAGATTGACTTAATTCCCGGTGCTTCACTGCCAAACTGTGCACCATACTGTAGCAATCCAGAGGAGACGAAGGAGATTATGCATCAAGTATAGGAGCTGCTCGACAATGGTTATATACGCGAATCTCTTAGTCCTTGTGTTGTTCCTATTATACTAGTGCCAAAAAAGGATTTTACATCGCGTATGTGTGTTGATTGTAGAGGCATTAATAATATTACTATTGTTTATCGTCATCCTATTCCTCGGCTAGATGATATGCTTGATGAATTGAGTGGCTCTAAAATATTCTCCAATGTTGATTTGCGTAGTGGATACCATCAAATTCGTATGAAATTGGGAGATGAATGGAAAACAACATTTAAAACTAAGTTTGGATTATATGAGTGGTTAGTCATGCCATTTGGGTTAACTAATGCACCTAGTACTTTCATGAGACTAATGAACGAAGTTTTACGTCCTTTCATTGGACGATTTGTGGTAGTCTATTTTGATGATATACTTATTTATAGCAGAACTTTGGAGGAACATTTGGAACATTTACGTGTTGTTTTTATTGCTCTACGTGATGCACGTTTGTTTGGTAACCCTGGGAAGTGCACCTTTTGCACCGATCGAGTATCTTTTCCTGGGTATGTTGTTACTCCACAGGGAATTGAAGTTGATAAAGCCAAGATTGAAGCTATTGAGAGTTGGCCGTAGACCAAATCGGTCACACCAGTGAGGAGTTTTCTTGGCCCCTGCTAGATTCTATAGGCGTTTTGTGAGAGATTTTAGCACCATTGTTGCACCTCTCAATGAGCTTACAGAGAAGGATGTGCCTTTTGTTTGGGGTACCGCACAGGAAGAAGCCTTCACGGTATTGAAAGATAAGTTGACACATGATCCTTTACTCCAACTTCCTGATTTTAATAAGACTTTTGAGCTTGAATGTGATGCTAGTGGAATTGGCTTAGGAGGTGTGTTATTATAAGATGGCTAAAGTGTTGCATACTTTTCTGATAATATTGTGGGCCTAGTCTGAACTATTCTACCTATGATAAGGAATTATATGCTCTCGTTCGGACCTTAGAAACATGGCAACATTATTTATGGCCCAAAGAATTTGTTATACATTCTGATCATGAATCTTTGAAACACATGCTAAATGGGTTGAATTCATTGAGACTTTCCCTTATGTCATTAAACACAAGAAGGGCAAAGAAAATGTTATTGCTGATGCATTGTCTCGTCATTATACTATGCTTTCACAACTTGACTTTAAAATATTTGCTTTGGAGACCATCAAAGATCAATATATGCATGATGCTCAATTTAAAGATGTATTGCAGAATTGTAAAGAAGGGAGGACATGGAACAAGTTCGTCGTTAATGATGGATTTGTGTTTCGTGCTAACAAGCTATGCATTCCAACTAGCTCCGTTTGTCTTTTTTTGTTGCAGGAGGTGCATGGAGGAGGATTAATGGGACACTTTGGTGTGAAGAAGACTAAGGATGTACTTGCTACACATTTCTTTTGGCCAAAGATGAGACGGGATGTTGATCGTGTTGTTACTCGCTGCACTACATGTCAAAAAGCTATGTCACGACGAAATCCTCATGGTGTATATATGCCTGTGCCTGTACCTGGTGTTCCATGGGAGGATATATCTATGGACTTTGTTTTAGGTTTACTCCGAACAAAGATGGGACACCTTTGCCTCTATCAGATCTGTCGTGGGAAACCATGACCACCTATGGGGCCATGAGCCCCTTTTTGGTTTAGCGGGGGGATGGGCATATTGCACAAAGAGCGGAGAAGCATAACATAGCACAGCAGAGATCACACGGGCAGTTTTACCCAGGTTAGGGCCGCCGCGAGGCGTAGTGGATAATGGTGTAAAATGCGGCGCTCTTGCCCGGCAGGGTTGCCTCGGGGCGAGAGTGGCTACGCGTGTATGAATGTGTGTGAGTCTGAATCCTTTCTACGGTTGCCATGGGCCTCCTTTTATAGATGAAGGGGTCACCACAGTGGCAAACCAGTCTTTACATATTGATTAGATAGCAAACAGTGCTATCATACCTAACTCTGTAGGATGACAGAGCGTATTAAATGTGCCGCCTGCTGTCACATCATAGTGTGCTGGCAGGCCTGCCGGGCTGTTCTACCAAGTTCGCGCCTGCTTGCTTAACATGTCTCGGGACGGGTGTCATTTGGAGTTGTAGGAAGTGGCCGCCATGTGACAGGAAGCAGCCACTTAGTCACTTAGGAGCTTGACACCGCACTGATTAACGACGTGCGTTGCTGTTAGGTGGCGCGGTGGAGTGGTTTGCCTCCGCAAGCCCCGGCAGGCCTGCCGGGACGATCTTGGAGGCTTGCTTCCGGGGTAGCCCCAACCTTGCCTGGCTCGCCTAGCCGGCAAGGGAGGTTCTTCCCTTAGTGATATCTTGCCTCTCTGGCTAGTCTTGGTCTTCTTGATCTGCACTTTGATCCTTCAGAGAACTGATCCCCTTGTTCTTTGATCTAGTCTTGGATGTTGCAAACCTGCTCATGGGCTCGCGTACACCGGGCAACGGACCAGGATTTATTGCACCTATTGTGAGCCCCTGTGCTGGCCCGAATGTGCTTCAAGGCGTCATCGGGTTGGTCTTAACCGTGAATGTGCAAGGTCATAGAGGTGGCTTGCCCGTTGAGATCTGCTTTGCTTCTTCATTACTTGAGCCCGGGTCAGATTCCGGTTCTTCCGCGCATCGCGTAATGCCAATCGCAGTGGGGCCACTCTTGTAATGGCCCATGAATGACTTTAACGCATGGGCGAGTAACTGCCAATTTACTATTCCCACCACGCCCTTATCCTTAGCCACGTATGTCGCATGCATCAAGTGGGGTGGGTAACGGAGACGCGTGGTGCAGGAGCGCATCAAGGCAGGGGCCCGGTTTTCTTGGATTGGCGGAGGAGGGCAGTGGTTACCCATCGAGGGATCGACTCCCTTCCCCGACCTGCCTATAAAAGGAAGGGCGGGGCGGAGGAGAGGCATCCATCCTAATATCCCTCTCCCTCCATCCTCTGCCTTCTGCTGGTTATGCTGAAAGGGAGAGCCCGGGGCCAGGCCCCGGCCCTTAGCTCTGGGTCGACAATGCCAAATGCTCGTGCTGATGCTTGGGGAGTGAGTTTGGTTCAGGTCGAGAGGAGGTGCGGTGGGCGAGCCATCCGTGGTGTAGGAGATATCAAGGTTTCCCATCGTGGTGGAATGCTTGTCTCCTCCGCCTCGGCCGGCCCTGTAGGGAGTGTAAGATCTTGCCACGAGCCATTCCAGCCTGGCCGGCTCGGGCGACCAGGTTCTTGGAGCCCCGACACCCGTCCGGATGCAGTGGCTCGGGGTCATTGGTAATCCTAGCAATGCCCCTTCTAGTGGAACCAGGGCGATGTCGAAGAAAGGGGTGCCTTCCTGCCCGCCAAGGTGGGCAGCCAAGCACTCGAGTACCACGCCATCTTAGCTATCGGCCATTTCTTCAGGGAAGGTGACGGGCCGGGGGTCCCGCGTCTCCTTGGAGCGGTGGTGATGGAGAGAAAACGAGGCAAGACGAAGAAGGCGGGTGGCAGGGCGTCACGTCGGAGTACGATGGCACCGACGCCTTTGTCTCCTTCAGCGACTGCCGCCGTCTTTCCACTCTTCCTCCCTCCCCGCACCATCATCACCGGTCTCTTCGGGTGATAACCGGGAGGGATGTTCCCTTGGTGCCTTCGCCCCCCTCCAACAGTCTTCCAGCTGAGTTTTGGTGGTTGATCCCACCGGTGCTCGAGCTGGGGCTTCTTGCTGGTGCTGGTGGTGGTGACCAAGGCACCGCTGAGCTGCTCTCCGTGCACCTCCTTCGCAACCTCACCACTCCCGATCTTGTCAGGCTACGCCGGGCAGGCCATGACGAGACTGGGTGGGCTTCGCTGGGTGCTCCTTTAGTCCTCTCCTCTTCCCGCCGCAATACCTGGCAGAGGGAAAATGAAAAGAGGAGATTACGGGGCACTTATATTTTTTCAATCTCAAATCTATAGGCACTTGCCAAATTTTAGTTCAAATTATGTAATCTCTTGAATCCATGTTTGTGTCTTGTAAGGTCTGTTCTTCTTTGATCAGCATATTTATGAATAATATAAACCTTGTCGGGGACTCATGCATGTAACATGCCCATGCAGAGGTGGAATGCCTCTATACTTTTAAGTAAACAAGTTTCTGAAGTGGGCTATCCTACGCGGTACCCTCAGCTTTTGTTGTCGTGTGGAGTTAGGCCTACCGGGCAAAAATCATGAAGAGGGACCAGCCCCCCGAAAAACTTTTTTACCAAAGGCCACTGCGACCATCCTGACAGAAGCAACGTTCGAGTCAAGGAATGGGAGCACCTAAGTTTCAAAAGGCGGCGAGGTTTACTTATGCACAAGTCCTCAGTTACAAAACACGTATGGATAAGAGAAAGAACTTATCTGTTTGGCTAGCCGGAGATCGCAGTGTAGGCTCGTTGTTGGTGTCAAAACCGGCGGATCTCGGGTAGGGGGTTCCGAACTGTGCGTCTAGGCAGATGGTAACAGGAGACAAGGGACACGATGTTTTTACCCAGGTTCGGGCCCTCTCGATGGAGGTAAAACCCTACTCCTGCTTGATTAATATTGATGATATGGGTAGTACAAGAGTAGATCTACCACGAGATCAAAGAGGCTAAACCCTAGAAGCTAGCCTATGGTATGATTGTTCTTCGTCCCCATTTGGACTAAAACCCTTCGGTTTATATAGACACCGGATAGGGTTAGGGTTACTGAGTCGGTTACAATGGTAGGAGATCTACATATCCAGACGCCAAGCTTGCCTTCCACGCCAAGGAAAGTCCCATCCGGACACGGATGAAGTCTTCAATCTTGTATCTTCATAGTCTAGGAGTCCGCCAACGGTGATAGTTCTATTATCTGGACACCCCCTAATCCAGGACTCCTCAAGAGCCCACGAACCAGGCTTCAATGACGCATTTAGTCCGCGCGCATATTGTCTTCGCATTGCAAGGCGGGTTCCTCCTCCGAATACTTCATAGAAGATTTTGAACACAAGGACAGTGGTCCGCTCGCAAAATAATTTCCACATAACATCAGAGAGAGAATAATATTTACACAAAATCAATCTGGCCGACGTATTCCGCATGGCGTGCCATCACGCCACGCCAAGTCTTTTATTGAATCATTTTTACTGTACCACCTCAAGGCGTTTAGCGAGGCGGTTTCCTTGGCACGCCTTGTCAAAGCAGAGATCGTGTCCCCTTATTCCGGGATTCTCATCAATACGGACGTAGGGTAATTCCTGCCGTGTTCGCTGGCACGCCTCCTCTATCGAAGGCGAGTCCCGAACGGTCACGGGTAGGGCTCTTGGTATTCAACCTCTTTATAACGATACCAAGGCCCGCTCCTTTCTTTCAATCTCAATCGAATCCGCCCCTCGCCTCGAGTTCCAACACCCAAAGCTCTAGATTCGGGCGCTTCGGACCTCCGAGGATGTGCGGCTCCGACCTGCATGGCCGGTGGATGCCTTCCTCCGTCACGGAAGAAGACGTGCTAAAGCTGAGAGACGCCCGGTATCTAACCGGCGAAATTTCGCATAGGCTGCCTGCCCAAGGGCAGGTTATTCCCACTCCCAAGCCTGGTTAGAGCATGGTGTTCGTGTCTCACTTCCTTCGGGGGTTAGGTTTCCCGACGGACCCCTTCGTGAGGGGGCTCATGTTTTATTATGGGCTAGAATTTCATGACTTGGATCCGGAGTCCATCTTCCACATCTCATCGTTCATTGTCGTACGTGAAGCCTTCCTCCGCATTACCCCTCACTTTGGGTTGTGGCTCAAAACCTTCAAAGTGGGACCGAAGATGATCAAGGGGCAGCAGGCAGAGTGCGGAGGGGCTGTTATAAGTAAGAATATTGACGCTCCATGGCCCGAGGGCTCTTTTCAAGAGGAGCTCAGTCCGTGGCAACAAGAGTGGTTTTATATCACAGCTCCTGTGGGCACCAAATGGGTGGCGCCACCGCCTTTCGCTCGGGTCCTCCACCGCTGGCTGGCGTCATGGGTCAATAAAGGGCTCGTGAGGGGCCGTCCCAAGGATGTGCCCTTGTTGCAGAGGGCCGTATTCGAGACCTCCTAGAGAGAGAGATCAATCTGGTCGTAGTAGCGGGGTCATGCTTGATTCGTCGCACCACCTTACCCCGCAGAACGTCGCCCCCCTCCGCTTTGTGGGAGTTCAATCCGAGGGACCACGAGCTCTCCAACATCTTATGGGCGTAATGCCCGGAGATGTACTAACTGTTCTTCGGATCACAAGCAATGTGTCCGGACTTGACCGAGGACGCATGTCTAAGCTGCAATCGCCGGATACTCAAGTAAGTAGTCCTGCATCCGGACATGCTATCCATATATCTATCATAAACTTGCCTTTTAAAGAGTTGTCCCTTGAACAGAGTGGATAGCGAAAGCAAAACTGATCCGGTGTCCGACCCCTCCCCGAGACCATGCCGGATCCCGTGTTAACCAGGATGCTAGAGGCTGCGCCTTTTGAAGAAGGCGAAGGGGAACGAGGGAGCTATCGCCTCCAGCGAAGGAGTTTATCAAGAAAGGAGGGATCGAGAATCCCTCCCTCCAAGGGAGAAGAGGACCGCTTCGAGGATCCGGAGACCAAGGCCTCAAGCGGGGAAGAAATCTTTGCCAGAGGGTCCCACTGGAAATGCCCCGGCCGCACTATTTCCCAAGGAGATCAGCCCTCCAATGAGCCGTAAGTAAAGAGGGGCATTTTCTTAAAATGAGAGACATCCTGTTTTATTTACGAAGATACCCGAAATTTTTCTTTGTAGATCGGATCTCAGCCCTTCTCAGCAGAAAGCACGCCTTGAGGGATCTTGGTCCGGAGATGATGGAGAGCGAACGCCTCCGCTGCCGTGTCGTCATGCAAAGGCGACGACCACGAGGTGTCGTCGCGGAGGGTTTCTCCGAATCGGCGGGCCCAAGGCGGTCGTATGTCCCCTCAAAGCCCTCCGCGTCCGCCTTGAAAAAGGCCATGGGACAAGTCCGGCACCGACCGTGTACGTCGGAGGAGCTGAAAGATCTGCTCGGCGAAGCGTCTATCTCGGAAGATCACCGTGCGCTTAATGGGTACGGTGATTGAAAGTGATTTCATCCGCTAAAAGCGGATTGCATGAAGCCGTCATAAGTTTACTAACGGGTTTTGAGGCACGCAAAATGATGTACCTTCGACAGTTTTGCATATAGAATGCGCCTGTATAGATAGTAGCCTCGAGACTCGATGCGTTGTCAAAGATGACAACGCCGCCAAGGATCATAATCCTGTATAATATGCGCGCTCTTCCTATGTAGGCGGCGACGCGTCCGGTGGCAAGCCGGACTGACGAATTTGCCGAACTAAAGCGGCAACTTGACGTGGCGGATGCTGACATCGCGCTTGTCAATAAGCGGCTTGACGAGTCACAAGGTATGCAGCTTCTCCGCGGACACCTGGTAAGGTAGCTTAATGTCTGTGCCTTACAACATGTATGCTTGACGCAGATGGTGCCGCTGTCATGGAGAACCTTCGGCGGAATTTCGCCTCGAGCCAAGGAGCAAGCCCGAAAAAGTGATGCGGCTGCCTTAAAAGCGTCAAGAGCTGAGAGCCGAACATGCCGCCATCGCCGAAGCAAGAAAGAAATGGCCGAGATGGCCGTAAAGTTGAAGAATGCTCTTGACCGTTGCGGGCTTCTTGAAAAAGAAGGTCGAGCGGAACAAGAGGATCTAAAAGGCCGCCATCGAGGCCAAGGATGTTTCGCTTCTGCGATGAGAGCTATGAAAGAGGAGCTACGCCAAAGTCAAGAGATTGCGGCCGAAAGCCTTTTCTGCTGCGGAGGAAATCCACGGATCCTAAGTATGCTCCGTTGGGCCAGCTGTGGGGTGCGGAGGATGCTTATCTGGACTTGGCGACGAGTGCCGCAGACACGGCCGAACACTTCCGAGGCCAAAAGGATCACGGAATGGAAGAGCTTTTTTGGTCGCAGCTCCATAGTCCAGAGCGTCCGCTTCCATTGGCTGATCGTTTGGCCGAATGGGCTGAGCTGAATAGGTTGTCGGACTTGCCATGAAGGATGTCGTGACTCATTTGTGGCCAACAGCCCGAGTCAAGAGTTATTTTGGCTTGGTGCAGCAGTTCCTTGGTGCGTGTCGCATATTGGTGCAATGAAGTACAAGATGCATAGAGGGTGCGCGGATGGCTCTTGCCCGTGTCAAGACATACCGGGCGGAGATGAAGGCCACCGACGTTGCATCCCAGATTCGGACAGGTTTAGTACCGCCAAGCACTATTTTGAGGAAGTCTGCAGGGCGCTGCTTAATAGAGACGCAGTGGTCGAAGGATATTATGTTCTATCGACATGTATGATTTGTGAAACAATGTTTCAATATAATATAAGGACTTTTATACTTGTGCGTTCAAGTATTAAAATGCCTCCCTGTATGCGGCCGTCACAATGTATATGTGTATATAACTTTGAAGATGGCAGTCTTCGTTTCAGCCCCCACATTATAATGCGGGTGTGTTTGCAAAAAAGAAGAATTTTAACACTTAATCCAACGTATTGGTCCTTTAAAGGATGTGATAGCGTAGCAAACTAGGCAACCGGACTATACTGCTTTATCACTTTCACTTAGCCATAGGAGTTCGATGGTGGGGCTACTATATAGCCCCTAGGGGCACCGCGCTCTCGAATTCAAAAGCGTATGTGCCTGACCGGAAACGGTCCTTCGTTAATGTGGAGGAATTCTAAACATTCGGTGGGTCATCGGGTGGTTGACCAGTCTCACGCTACATCATGACAACAATTTCGCTTTCATCGAGGTGCTCACCAGCCGAACCAGAGCACAATCGCAGAGTTCTCCTGGTGCCGCATTAGCCGATAGAACTAACGTAAGGCAGCAAACACAGGAGCCGGGCAAACCCAACATTTGACCAAAGACATGATTCGGAGCTGATGCATATAAGGCCTAACTCGAGACGCCGAACACTCCCTAAGGTATTCGGTCTTTATGAAAACGGGCAAAACAATGCCCTAAGCCCCTGGTGTCCAGGTACGCGCAAAAAATTCTGACACGGCCGATGCCAAAACGCCAGCCTCCTGCTCGGTTATAGCAAGAAACTAGGGGATGTGTATCAACAAGAGACAGTAAAAAAGGTTTACGCTGGGTCTTAATCTAAAAAGAATCCTTGCAACGGGTCCCTACTGCACGTATGCGCCTGTGTCTCCTTGTGCCGTATCCTGGACGGGTGTAGCACGGTGTTCATCTGTAAAAGAGAAGAACTTAGTTGAAAAAAGATCGTGCGAAAAATGTACTTTATATTAAATAAACGGAGTACGATTCGAAAAGCGAATAAAATTGAGCCTTATTGTCTCTTGTTGTACATGCATGCAGCACCTTGTACGGGTGTGCGCCTAGTAGGCCTTTATATGTTTACGCGGACTCGTCTAGCCGTGTCCGGGTCCGAATGACCTGTTCAGTGCTTGGTTTAGCGGAGCCGGATTAGTGTGTGACCGCCTGTGCAGCCTCACGTTCTTCCGTGCTCGAGTAACACTTGATACTTCCCTTTAATGAGATGATGCCGCGTGGACCGGCATTTTAAGTGTAAGAGATGCATAATGTGGTATTGCGTTAAAGCGGTAAAGCTTCACGTCCCAATAGTGCTTGATAGCTACTTTTGAATGGGGCGATATGGAAGGTTAAACTTTGGCCGGAAGTTTGGATGAGCGAACACAACTTCTAGCAAGAGGGAGCCCGCATAATGGGCATATAGGCTGGCATTACCCCTTGAAGGAGGTAAAAGTTGCTTTGTGGCAAGTTTTGGTTGGGTCTATCCCCATTTTATGGATTGTGTCCGATATAGCAGGTTTAGATCACTACCGCCGTCCATTAGGACTTCGTGAATTGGAGTCCGTGGATTATAGGATCTAATATCGTGGCAGTCCATCACGCATTCCGGATACTTCCGGAGTAACTCGATGATCAAAGATGATTGGTTTTGACAACCAATGTCGAACTCATTGGATAGGCTGCGGCGCGTATTCCTATGGGCGCCGCTCGATTTTCCTTTGTCACTTGAAGTGAGTTTACTGTTTTGACTTCTTGTGGGAAATTCTTTTGTTTTCGGTGCTCTGCTTGTGGGGTTCGTCATCGCCGCTTGGTGTGTCGAGCCCCTTGTGTTCGACATTGAGTTTGTTGGACTGCTTGAAGACCCAACAATCTCTGTGGGTATGGTTTGCGTGCTTCCCGGGTACCGTGGATTTGGCATATTTTGTCCAAGATTTTGTTTGTTGGATAGCTCGTGGCTATTATCCTTGAGGGGCAGTTTTTCATGATTCTGCCGAGAGCTTTTGAATCCGACGTTGACTGTCGTGCTCTTCGGGCTGCTTCCCCTTGTCCAGCGCTGGTCCTTGCTGCGTCATGGTTTCTCGTTTCCATCTCTGACTTTGGATGTACTTGGGTCGCTGGTACTGCATCTTGCCAGCCAACTATCCTCTCCCGCGCAAAACGGGTCATGAGGCTTGTTAATGCAGCCATTGTTCTCGGCTTCTCCTGGCCGAGGTGTCTGGCGAGCCATTCGCCTCGGACGTTGTGCTTGAAAGCTGCTAAGGCTTCGATGTCCGGACAGTCGACTATTTGGTTCTTTTTGCTGAGGAACCTGTTCCAGAATTTGCGGCTGACTCTCCGGGTTGTTGAGTTATGTGACTTAAATCGTCTGCATCCGGAGGACGGACATAAGTCCCTTGAAAATTTGCCCGAAAAGCATCCTCGAGCTCTTCCCAACTTCCAACGGTATTTTTAGGGAGGCTTTTAAGCCCGATTACGTCTTTGGCCCTTTGAGCTTGAGGGGTAATCTATTTTATGGCGTGGAGATCATCTCCTCTAGCCATGTGTATGTGGAGGATGTAATCCTCAATCCAGACTCCCGGTCCGTTGTTCCGTCAGATGCCTCTATGTTTCTTGGTTTAAATCCCGCTGGAAATTGCGTGATCCAAAGCACCTCATCAGTGAAACATAGGGGGTGTGCGGCACCCTGTATTGGGTGTGCCGTGATGTCCGTGATATTTGGCGCCTTGCATTGCTTAGAAGAGCTTGCTTTCTTGGCCCGTAAATGGACCTAATCGGGCCATCCTTTTGATGCGAATCCTTATGCGGATCGCCGTGCGGCTTGTGTCTTGGCGCCGCTTGCCGCTCTTTGCTTGTCATGTGGTGGTCATCTATCCGACCGGCGGCCACTTTGTTCTTGTTGCGGGGTTTCTAAGGCCTCCTCATCGAATTCGGGCAGTAGTTTGCGCCGGGTAGCTCTTTGTTTGGTGACCGCCGTATTTGTTCATGGCGGTGTTGAGTACTTTGCTCCATCTGATTACGAGTGCATTTTCCGCTGTTTTGAGCTTCCGCCGCTTTTTTCAGGGCTACGCGCAGCGATGGCGACGCAGCCTTTGTGGAGGTTCTTCTGCTCCAACAACTTGTCCGTGTGAGATCGTCCGGACTGTTATCTTCGCCGGGACGGGTTGTTTATCCAAGTTGTCCTGTTCGGACGGTTGTTCAATGGCATGTTCGTCAGTCCACCGGTTCGACTGCTTTATGGCTGGGTTCGTATGGCCGCCGCCTTTGTTGAGGCGGGACTTTGTGCGGCGCTTTCGCCGACGCCTTGACTGCTTTTCGAGGGATTTATCCTTCGTGGCGCCCCGTTGTTCCTCGTCGTTACTTCCTTTAGGTGTATCCACCATGTATACATCGTGAGATGGGGTGGCTGTCCAAAGACTTATAGGTGCTGGCTCGTGGTTATCTCCTCGCATCGTGGTCCATACCGCCGATGTCTTCGGAGTCGAAATTGAGCACGTTGTTTAAACTTTCGGCTGATGGATATGAAGTGGGTGGTGGGTGGGTGTTGAATTTCTTCGCCGTCTGCATCCCAACCTTCCCGACCATAGTCCGCCAGGGCTCTCCCGATAAAGAGAGAGACTTTAGTGAATTCCAGGATGTCGCCAAAGGGCGAGTGCCGAAAGATGTCATGGCAGTGAACTCCCTAACCGGCGTCCAATCGGATTCGATTGGCAGGGGCGCGGGAGGTTCGGAGTCCGGAGAGGAGTCCGGCACCTCGGAGTCACGGGCTTTGCAAAGGATAGGGATGGAATTCGGCTCAATCGCCGTAGAGATCGTGAGCCCCGAGGCGGTGTCCAGCCACTCGCCCTCGATCGGCGAAGTCGGCCCGAAGCTAAGGGTCGGAGCGGACGTGAATCGTCCTCCTGTGGCAATCGCTCAGGGCAGAGCTAGATCATACCCATCGAGACAAAGGCGGCGCTTGGCTGTGGCTCGAATCCGTCAAGATCAAGTCTCCGCGGATGTCACCGTAGTTTAAACTCCCAAATCTGACCTGATGGCCAGGGCGAAGCTTCGATCTGTTCCAGATGAGCAAGTGAATTGCCCGCGATTGCAAAGCCGCTGAATACGAAGATCTGTCCGGGAGAAAAGTCTCACCGGACCGCGTCGTTGTTGATGATCGAAGGAGCCATCGGGCCTAAAGGTGACGACATGCAGGAACTCTCAATGAAAGCACCAATGTCGGTGTCAAACCGCGGATCTCGGTAAAGGGGTCCCCGAACTGTCGTCTAAGGCGGATGGTAACAGGACAAGGGACACGATGTTTTTACCTGTGTTCGGGCCCTCGCGATGGAGGTAAAACCCTACTCCTGCTTGATTAATATTGATGATGTGGGTAGTACAAGAGTAGATCTACCACGAGATCAAAGAGGCTAAACCCTAGAAGCTAGCCTATGGTATGATTGTTCTTCATCCTACGGACTAAAACCCTCCGGTTTATATAGACACCGGATAGGGTTAGGTTACACAGAGTCGGTTACAATGGTAGGAGATCTACATATCCGTATCGCCAAGCTTGCCTTCCACGCCAAGGAAAGTCCCATCCGGACACGGGACAAAGTCTTCAATCTTGTATCTTCATAGTCCAGGAGTCCGGCCAACGGTGATAGTTCGGCTATCCGGACACCCCCTAATCCAGGACTCCCTCACTCGTCTTCTCATCTCCTCTTGGGGACCAAGTCCACGGCAGGAGCCTGGAGTTTATGCAGATGAAAATGATGTCAGATGCGATATTATCTACATGAACATGCGATGCTCATGAAATGCTTATGCATGCATGCAACTTGTCGGGGCCCCAGCTTCATTTATTTCTCTGTTGCTTAGGTCTCATACCGCTTTGTACATGGGGTTACATGCAATCGAGGCAAGGCTCAGTACAAATGGGTGGCTATGGGCAAGGTGGCGGCCTACTGTCGCGCCTTATGGGTAGAACTTATGGAGATGCTAAATATTCCATGAGTTTTTCAATTGAATGTCATCTTTCGTCTCTGCACGGATCAAGGCCAGTCCGGTGACTCAGACTACCCAGTAAGGGCCTTCCCACTTTTGCGTCAACTAGTTTGCACCCTTCGCGGACTGAACACGCCTAAGGACAAGGTCGCCTTCCTCAAAACACCAGGCATGAACCTTGCGGCTGTGATAGCGACGCAGGGCTTGCTGGTAGTGTGCAGCATGCGTAGCATCCCGGAGACGGTTCTCCTCGAGAAGCACAGCATCGTCACGCCGGTGCTGATCCTACGCTACTTCATCGTAGGCAAGCACTCGTGGTGACCCATAAATGAGTTCCATGGGGATAAATACTTCTGCCCCATAGACTAGGGAGAAGGGGGTCTGCCATGTAGCTCGATTTGGTGTCGTTCTGAGGGACCAAAGAAGTACCGGTAGCTCATCGATCCATCGTCTGCCGCACTTCTGCAGCTTATCAAATGTTGTCGTCTTGAGTCCACGCAACACTTCAGCATTCACCCTCTCAGCTTGTCCATTGCTTTTGGGATGTGCAACGAAGGCAAATGAGATCTTTCTTCTGAGGGCATGAACATATTGCATGAAGGCGTGGCTCGTGAACTGGGTGCCGTTGTCGGTGATGATCTAGGTAGGGACCCCGAAGTGGCACACCAATCCTTTTAAGAACTTGATAGCAGACCGAGCAATCACCTTTCTCACGGCTTCTACTTCTGGCCACTTTATAAACTTGTCGATTGCAACGAACAAGAATTCAAAGCCCCCGGCAGCTCGGGGAAAGGGCCGAGGATATCGAGCCCCCAGACCAAAGAAGGCCATGACAAAGGGATTGTCTGAAGAGCTTGAGCAGGCAGATGGATGTCCTTGGAATGGAACTGGCAGGCTTCACATTTGGTGACTAGCTCGACCGCATCTTGGAGGGCTGTGGGCCAATAGAATTCTTGCCGGAATGCTTTCCCAACCAAAGCCCTTGATCCAATGTGGGAGCCGCACATGCCTTTGTGTATTTCTGCCAGTAGTTCCTTTCCTTCTTCGCGGAAAATGCACTTCAGTTTCACACTGTTGGGCCTTCTTCTGTATAGTGCCTCGACAAACTGATACATACTGGCCCTCCGGGTTACTCTTTCAGCTTCTTCTTGCTCTTCGGCAAGTTCTCCAGTTTGTAGGAAATGGACTATGTGTCTTCCCAAGTTGGAGCCTGGGGCTCGGCAACGAGGACTAGCGGCACCTCCTCATTCATGGGAGCGCATTCCTAATCGCAGGGACCAAAGTGGCCCAAGAGGAGGGTGTAGTCCGCAATCAAAGGGGAGTTGTTTCGCAGGGGTCTCGCTAGGAGCCTCGAGAGGCTCTAATGGGAGAGGCTTACCGAGTCCAATTTCCTCCTCTTTCGGGCCATTGTTCTTGGGAATAAGGAGGGCTGAGTAAGATGGAGAACAAAGTTCCCCGGTTCCACAGGAAGCTTTTTGCTAGCAAGCACTTGATAGATGATCGGCAATGCTGTTTTCCGCATGGGGTACGTGCTCGCTTGCAATCCATCAAAGTGCTCCTCCGCCTTCTCACTTCCTCAACGTATGCCTCCATCAATGGACTTTGGTAATCCTTGTTGACTTGTCTCACCACAAGTTGTGAATCTCCTCAAATGCTCAGCTTCTTGATCCCCAATTCTATGGCAATCCTGAGCCGGGCAAGGATCCCTTCATACTCTACTATATTGTTGGTCGCCTCCTCCCGGGAAAAATGCATCTGGACGACATACTTCAGGTGCTCTCAAGGGGAGCAACGAGAAGCACACCCGCCCCTGCACCTTACAGGGAGAAGGCACCATCGAAATACATGATCCATTCTTGGGGTGCTTCCTTACAGGGAATAACTATCTCCAGCACTTCTTCATCAGGGGTTGGCGTCCATTCTGCAATAAATTCTGCCAATGCCCTGCTCTGGATTGTTGATGTGCTCTCAAAATTCAGGCCAAAGCTGGATAACTCTAAAGCCCAATCCACTATTCTTCCAAAGTAGCCTCGTGGTTTGAGTATCCTTTGCAAAGGAAAGCGGGTGACAACCGTGATCTCATGGGCTTGGAAATAGTGGCGTAGCTTTCCTTGAGGCCATTACAAGGCCAAAATCAACTTTTGCACACCGTAGTACCGGATCTAGCCTCGCAATAGGGAGCTGACAAAGTACATTGGGCGCTGCACCACTTTCTTCCTTGTCGCGTCCTTGGTGTTGTCTCCGCTGTCGTGCTCTTCTTTGCCTTGATCCATGTCTGGCCCTGCCGAGCTGTGCTCACTCTCTCCCCTGGAAGGGACACTAGTTGAGGCTACCGCTCCTTCCACTTCCCGCTGTGCCACTAGTGCTACACTGACCACTTGATTAGTTGCCGCCGGGTATAGCAGCAACGGCTCTTGTGGTTTGGGAGCAACCAAAGTGGGAACAAAAGACAAGTAGGCCTACAAATCTTGCGGTGCTGCATCTGCTTCTAGAGTCCACTTCATGGGCCCTGCCTTCTTCAAAATTTTGAAGAATGGTAAGGCGCGGTCAGCAGACTTGGAGATGAACCAGCTAAGCGTGGCAACGCACCCTATCAAACGCCTCACATCCTTAACTGTCTTAGGTGCCTTAATCTGCTCGATAGCCTTGATCTTATCGAGGTTGGCCTCTATCCCGCAATGGGACACAAAGAAACAAAGTAGCTTGCTGGAGGGAACGCCAAACACACACTTCTCCGGGTTCAGCTTCAAGTTGATTTTGTGCACATTAGCAAACGTCTCTTCTAAGTCATGGATGATGGTTGATTTGTCCTTGGTCTTGACCACAATATCATCCATGTAAGCTTCAATGTTCCTGTGCAACCGCGGTTCAAAACCAACCTGGACTGCTCTTGCAAAAGTGGACACGACACTCTTCAACCTGAAAGGCATGCGCATGAAGTAGTATGTGCCACAGGGGGTGATGAATGAGGTTTTCTCTTTGTATTCCTTGTACATAAAGATCTGATGATATCCAGAGTATGCATCCAGAAAGGAGGGCAAATCGCACCTAGAGGTGGAATCCACAATCTAGTTGATGCACGGCAAGGGAAATGGGTCCTTCGGGCACGCCTTGTTCAGATCCGTGAAATCTATGCAAAGCCTCCATTTTCAGTTAGCCTTGCGTATGACCACTAGGTTTTCTAACTATGTTGGATGTAGTACTCCTCTAACCAAACTAGCTACCTCAAGCTTCTTGATTTCCTCTGCAATGAATTGCTGCCGCTCCAAGGCTTGCTTTCGGACCTTCTACTTGACGGGTTGGGCATGTGGGCAGACAGGAAGGTGCTGCTCGATTACCTCCCTGGGAACACCAGGGATATCAGATGGTTGCCAAGCAAACACATCGATATTCGCCTGTAGGAAGGCAACGAGTGCACTTTCCTATTTGTCATCAAGGGTAACACTGATAGTAAAGGTACCATCAGCGCCAGCTAGCCCTGCCGGGACCTTTTTCACATGAGGTGCAGCAGCCTTGGATTTCTTCTTGTTGGAACTCTCCGGCAAGTCATCGTGAAAGGCGCGTATACTCACGAAAAGTACGCTTCCTGCATTCCTTGTTGGTGTCCTGCTAGCCTTCTTCTTTCCTCTCGCTTTCCTTGGCAGGAACCGCTTCTGCGGCCTCTGCCACGATCAAGGCCCCTTGGTACATCTTATCCACGCAAATAATTGCGTCCTTCTCGTCTGACAGAATGGAAATGACACCCATCGGCCCTGGCATCTTCAAGGTGTTGTAGGCATAGTGGGATGCCGCCATGAATTTTGTCAGAGCTGGGTGTCCAAGGATTCCGTTGTACGGCAGGGGGAGGTCGACCACATCAAACACAACCTTCTCAGTCCAGTAGGTCAACTCTCCTCTGAATGTCACTGGAAACATGATCTTTCCCTTAGGATGACTCCTACCAGGGTTGATTCCTTGAAACGTGCCCGTGACTTTGAGTTCTTCCTCCGCTATCTGAAGTTTGCTGATGACTTTTGGGGAAACCGGATTCAACCCGTCCCCGTCGTCAACCAACATCTTTGTGACTTTGAAGTTGCGGATCGTTGGTGAGACCAACAACGGCAAGCACCCTACCATGGTGGTGCGGTCAGGATGGTCCTTGAGGGAGTCCTAGATTAAGGGGTCCTTGGATGGCAGGGCTATGTGACATGGGCTGGACTGATGGGTCATGAAGATACAAGATAGAAGGCCTTCCCCCGTGTCCGGATGGGACTCTCCTTTGCGTGGATAGCAAGCTTGGCGGCCAGATCTGTAGTTTCCTTTCTCTGTAAACCGACTTTGTACAACTCTAGCCCCCTCCGGTGTCTATATAAACCGGAGGGGTTAGTCCGTAGAGGCTATCACAAATCATATAGGCTAGACATCTAGGGCATAGCCATTACGATCTCGAGGTAGACCAACTCTTATAACCCCTATACTCCTCAAAGTCAATCAAGCAGGAAGTAGGGTATTACCTCCATTAAGAGGACCCGGACTTGGGTAAACATCGTGTCCCCCGTCTCCTGTTACCTTCGATCCTCAGACGCATAGTTCGGGACCCCCTACCCGAGATCAGCCGGTTTTGACACCAACATTGGTGCTTTCATTGAGAGTTCCTCTGTGTCGTCAATAGAAGGATCGATGGCTCGCCTTGTCGTTAACGACAAAATCACCTCTGGAAGGGCCCTAGCTCCTGGGGCAGATCCTCCAGCTCGGCAGTTTTACCATGGGCGCCCGCTCGGCCGTTAAGCCAAAGGCGGTCCCCCAAACTGCCTAAAATCATCTCCGCATTGGCCTCGAACACTCCGATGTGATGGATCCAGCAGATGTCTCGTCTTTGAAAAAATTGCTAGATCGCATCGCCGCCCTGGGGGTCGCAACAGACTATGATCGGATTGGGCTTAAACCCGATCAGCGGGAAATCAGGTCCCCGCCAATCACCCATCTGGTTGCGGTTGTGGAGGAGCAAGCCAAGGATATCTCTCCCCCTATGCTGAGAACAAGCTATGTTCGAATTTCCGAGCCCTGCGAGCCGGATACCCATCTTCAGGAAGAGACTCTCTGTCCTCCAAACATAGAACCACGCGCCGAGCCTGAAAACTCCCAGGATACTCCGGATCCTAGGCTAGTGACCTCAGAAACTCTTAAAACTCCGGATCCCACGACGGATCAGGGTTCGGATTTAAACCAACCCACCCACCACAAGCAATATTCCTCAAGCAATTCCGGTCCTCCGGACATATGAGACCTAATGTATGTGCGGCAGTAACCTCAGGAAACAGTCTATCACTTTGGGCCAGATTCCTCCTTGTCAAAAACAAGATCAAAGATTGTGGCGACGACGACGTGGTTTTAGTATTTTGCCGCAACTGTACGGACGAGGGGATCCTCAATGCCCTCAACTGATGCTGCATACTACACTTTGCAGATTTGGCACACATAGTACAGAAGTATTGCGCAATGGAAAGCGCCTAGGAAGCCCAGACAGCCCGGTGGGAACCGCCTGCCTTTAAGCCACCCACCGGACGGGCAAAAAGGATGCACCCTCGCGGGGCACCTGATCATCACCCTACGGACAAGAAAATTAAGCCCTTAACGGGACACATAAATGTCCTTGATGAATGGCTTGACAAGCCCTGTCAGATACACACGGCGCTGAATTCCGAACCAACACACAGCCTTCGGGCATGTTGGGTACTCCGGCAGGTGGCCAAGAGTGGTGAGGCTATACTCACCAATACGACCTCAGAGAAATACTCTCCGGAGGACGACGATCTCAACGTCTTTACGGTCTTCGAGACCTTTTCTTCAAATAATCAGCGTAAAAGGGCACTCCGCGACCTCACTGAAGTCAACCAAGTAGCCGCAGTAAATCCTTGGAACGATATGGCGATAACTTTCACCGCCAACGACGAACCAAGGGCTCGATCAGTCCGCACACCAGCCGTTTTGGTCTTAAACGCAATCGTCGATGGTGGCAGGGGACTGAACCTCATCTACAAGGACACGCTCGATAAATTGCAAATAGACAAGAGCCGCATCGCACAAAGCAGTACAACCTTTCAAGGCATTATCCCCAGAGAGAAGCGCGATGCTCGTGGAAAATTAAACTTCGATGTGGTATTGACGCACGGAGAACTACAGGTCTGAGGAGTTAATCTTCCACGTGGCACCTTTCAACAGTCGATATCACGCCCTGTTGGGGCGAGACGCATTCACACGCTTTCAAGCCATACCCCATTACGGGTACATGAAGCTTAAAATGCACGAGCCAAACAGAGTTATCACTATCACCAGTGATCCGGACATAGCTCTCCGCGCCAAAAACAAAACCGCATCCTTAGCCCTCGAGGCATTATCCGAGGCCCTTGCGGCCGAGGAACTCATCGCTCTATGTTCCAAAGTGGATAGATACGACGTAATCCTCGATAAGAGGCCTAAGTCCACTTCTTTCAAGCCAGAAGATGAAATAGTCAAATTTCAAGTTCACCCGACGGATCCTAATAAAACAGCAGCCATTGGAGCACAGTTGGATCCGACGGTCGACGCCGCTCTAAGAGCATTCCTGCACAACAATCGGGACATCTTTGCCTGGCATCCCTCGGATATGCCAGGAATCCCACGCAGACTGGCCAAACACAGCCTCAATATAATAAAGGGGTTCAAGCTAGTCAAGCAAACACTGCGGCGATTTTACGAACCCAAGCGGCAAGCTATGGGGGAGGAGCTAGCCAAACTACTTGAAGCAGAGTTCATCAGAGAGATCAAACATCTGGACTGGCTAGCAGGCTTGGTCATGGTGCCAAAGAAGGACAAATCATTGTACCTCTGTGTCGATTTCAAAGACCTCAACAAGGCCTGCCCGAAGGACCCCTTCCCACTACCCTGCATTGACCAAATCATTGATGCAACCGCAGGACACGATTCATTATGTTTCCTCGGTGCGTACTCCAGATACCATCAGATTAAGATGAAGGAATCCAATTAGGCTGCAACGACATTCATTACTCCGTATGGGCCTTTCTGCTTCAACACTATGCCTTTCGGACTAAAAAACGCCGGTTCCACTTACCAACGCATGGTTCAAACATGCCTGGAAAAACAAATTGGAAGGATGGTGGAGGCATATTTAGTTGATGTAGTGATCAAAACTAAACATGTCGAATCATTGGTGGACGACTTACGCCTTACATTCGACAACCTCCGAACATATGACATACGGCTCAATCCGGAAAAATGCGTTTTCAGCGTTCCAGCCGGGAAGTTGCTCGGGTTCATTGTTTCCAATAGAGGAATCGAAGAAAATCTGGAAAAAATCTGAGGCCTGTCACAATTGGCAACACCAACAGACCTAAAGCAGGTCCAAAAACTAGCCGGGTGTGTGGCAGCCTTGAGCCGCTTTATCTCCAGATTAGGAGAGAAGGCGATGCCGCTCTATTGCCTGCTCCGACGTACCAACCACTTTGAGTGTACGGACACGGCAAAAACCGGGTTGGAAGAAATAAAAACTTTCTTAGCAAACAACTCAATCCTTGCCGCACCTAACATCGGCGAACCTATGCTGCTATACATATCTGCAACTCACCGGTGGTGAGTATTTGTGCTCGTTGTCGAACAAGAGGAAGAGGGACACAAATTCCCACTCCAAAAACCTGTATACTATGTAACGACGGTCCTCACACCATGTAAATCCCGATACCGAACTATCAAAATATAGCATATGCGGTTTTCATGGCATCTCGGAAGCTGCGGCACTACTTTCAAGAGTGCTCGATCATGGTGGCCTCCGAGGTACCACTCAATGATATCATAAACAATCAAGACGCCACCGGCCGCATTGCAAAATGAGCTATCGAGCTATTACCATTTGAAATAACATACAAGCCACGCCAAGCTATTTAAATCTCAGGTGTTGGCCAACTTTGTCGCCGAATGGACAGAAGCCGAACTCCCTAAAGAGTACGGCACATACTCCAATTGAGTGATGTACTTCGACGGCTCCAAAATGCTAGCCGGATTGGGGGTTGGTGTCATCCTAACATCCCCTTTAGGGGACATAGTCCCTTATGTATTACAAATCATGTATACGGACTCCAATAACGCAACCGAATATGAGGCACTCATGCATGGTCTTCGGATGGCTGTTTCTATGGGCATGCAACGCCTTGAGGTGCGCGAGGATTCGAACCTTGCAATATCCCAAATAAACGGAGAATTCGATACAAAAGATCCAAAGATGGCGGCTTACCGCAACGCCGTACTCAAAATATCAGCTCGGTTTCAGGGGCTCGAGTTTCACCATGTGGCCCGAGAAAGTAATCAAGCAGCGGGCATCCTTGCTCGAATGGGCGCTAAACGCGACCCCGTCCTGCCTAACACCTTCGTGGAAAGGCTTTTCAAGCCATCCATGGTATGGCAGGACGAGAGCGGAAATACCAGTCCGGTGCCGGTCACACCGCCGGATGTCGAACATGATTCGGATATCATCGGGGGCTCGGGTACCAAACCAACGCCTTCCGCCCATGTAATCATGGCGGTAATATGGACCGAACCTTTCCTAGCCTACCTTAATAGGCGGGAGCTCCCTGATGACCAGAATGAGGCTCGTTGTATCGTTTGATGCTCGAAAGCCTACAAAGTTCATGAAGGAGAACTCTACAAGATAAGCACTACTGGAGTTCTTCAAAGATGTATCTCCGAAGAGGAGGGGCGGCAACTCTTGGCCGAAATACATGCTAGCCTCTGGCCATCATGTCATAGCTTGGGCCCTCGGCCAAAGGCCTTCCATACGGGTTTCTTCTGGCCCACGGCCCGAGTAGATGCATAGGCCCTTGTACAGCGCTGTGTCGGATGCCAGCTGTTCGCCAATCAAAGCCATATGCCACCCACAGCCCAAAGAACAATCCCCATTAGCTGGCCTTTTGCGGTCTGGGGGCTAGACATGGTCGGACCTCTTAAAGAGGGAAGCCAACATATCTATAATTTTTATTGTTCCATGTTGTTTTATTATCAATCTTGGATGTTTTATAATCATTTTATAGTCATTTTATATCATTTTTTGGTACTAACCTATTGACATAGTGTCAAGTGCTAGTTGATGTTTTTTCCATGTTTTTTACATCGTAGGAATTCAATATCAAATCGAGCCCAAATGCCATGAAACTCCACGATGATTTTTTATGGGCCAGATGGAAGGAAATGGGCCCTGGTTGCACCTAGGGGGTGCCCCGAGGGGGGCACAACCCACTGTAGCGCTGGCCAGAGGCTCAAAGGCCGTGGTGGTTTGTGCCCACCTCGGGTGCCCCCCGGACCGCCTCTTTGCTCTATAAATACCCCAAAAATACCAGAACCCTAGAAGAGTCGACGAAATTCATCCAGCCGCCGCAGATTCCAGAACCACCAGATCCAATCTAGACACCATCACGGAGGGGTTCACCAATTCCATTAGTGCCTCTCCGATGATGCGTTAGTAGTTCTTTGTAGACCTTCGTGTCTGTAGTTAGTATCTAGATGGCTTCCTCTCTCTCGCTGAATTCTCAATAAAATGGTGTAACTCTTTTTGCGGTGTGTTTGTTGGGAACTGATGAACTTCGAGTTTATGATCAGTTATACCTTTTTATATCGATGAAAGTTATTTGAGTTTCTTTGATCTCTTATATGCATGATCTCTTATAGCCTCGTATTTCTTCTCCGATATTTGGGTTTTGTTTGGCCAACTTGATCTATTTATCTTGTAATGGGAAGAGGTGCCCGGTAGTGGGTTCGATCTTATGGTGCTTGATCCCAGTGAAAGAAAGGGAACCGACACATATGTATCGTTGCTACTAAGGATAAAAGACGGGGGTCCCTATCTGCTGCAATAGATAACGGATCTTGTCTACATCATGTCATCGTTCTTATTGCATTACTCCATTTTTCCATGAACTTAATACACTAGATGCATGCTGGATAGCGGTCGATGTGTGGAGTAATAGCCGTAGATGCAGGCCGGAGTCGGTCTACTAATCTTGGACGTGATGCCTATGTAATGATCATTGCCTGGATACCGTCATAATTATTTGAAGTTCTATCAATTGCCCAACAGTAATTTGTTTACCCGCCGTTTGCTATTTTCTCAAGAGAAGCCACTAGTGAAACCTACGGCCCCCGGGTCTTCTTTTTCATATATTTGCCTTGTGATCTACTTTTCCTTTGCGTTTTTATTCAGATCTATTAATCCAAAAATACAAAAATACCTTGCTGCGTTTTATATTTATTTATTTTATTTGGCGCTCGATATATCAATCTACTACAATTTATCTCACGTCAGTTTTCCTATCTTGAGGCATCGTACCCCAGAAGGGACTGACAACCCCTTTAACTCGTCGGGTTGCGAGGTGTTGTTGTTTGTGTGCAGGTGCTGCTTACATCGTGTTGCTTGGTTCTCCTACTGATTCAATACCTTTGTTTCATCACCGAGGGAAATACCTACCGTCGCTGTGCTACATCATCCATCCCTCTCCGGGGAAATACCGACGTAGTTGCAGCAACCATCAAGGAGAATTTTTTGCGCCGTTGTCGGGGAGGATCTTCAACATAACCAGGTTCCTAATCACACTTCTCATCTCCTTGCAATTTACATTATTTTCCATTTGCCTCTCGTTTTCCTCTCCCCCACTTCACAAAATTTGCCGTTTTATTCGCCTCTCTTTTTCCTTTCGCCATTTTTTCGTCAGATCTATTCTCTACTTGCAATCATGAGTGATTTTGGTATGGCACCAATAGATGATGGCCTGACTCCTAAGATTGGATGTACAAGCAATCTGGATGCTAAAATTTTTATCTTGCGGCAAGGGAACGTTGTGGGAAAGAACGTATCCAAGAATTTTTCAATTGTGATGGAAATCTGAGTCTTGATGATGCTCCTATACTTAAAACTACTAGATCTTATGCGGATGCTATTTCAGCACTAGTTCTGAAACTTGCAAGTAAATTTATCCGCACTCATCCTACTTTGCAATGATTGGTTTTTTAGCTTCCCGAAATAAAGAATCCTAGAGCCAAAAAGTTGGCACTCTCGTTCTTATGAACGAGTTTGACTACATAATACGGGAAGCTCGGGAAATCATTGACTTTTATGGTATGAATGTGATAGATGAAATTCTTTACAATAGTGATTATGCACTAAGGAATTTTCTTGGAGATAATAAGATTTTGATGAGAATCTTAAAAAGGAGGTTCCTGTTCTAGAAATAATCCAACAAATTTTCAATAATGTAAATCAACATTACTCTTGGATTGTTGCGGGAAATCAAAGGGGTTATGATGAAAACCAACTAAGGAATGCTAAAGTTTCCATGGATAATATGGTTTTTTTACAAAACCTCATGATGGAAACACCCCTAAGAAAACTAAGAAGAAGAAGGATGACAAAACTTAGATCCTTGCCTTACGCCTAGCTAAGGGCGTAAAACTATAGCGCTTGTTGGGAGGCAACCCAATGAATAAAAATTTCTTTTTTGCTTTTTGCTTTCTGTTCTTGTGTGTTTACACAATTATGCTACTGGTATGATTGTATTTTTTATGTTTTAATTAGTGTTTGTGCCAAGTAAAGCCTTTAGGATCTTCTTGGGTGATAGTTGTTTGATCTTGCTGAAAAATACAGAAACTTTGTGCTCACGAAAATAATTTTCATAAATAATAGAAAAGATCTTTTGCCCTGATCCTTTTTGCAGAAGATTAATATACGAAATATCCTGCTCGTCCTAATTTGGCAGAATTTTTGGAGTTACATAAGTATTCGCTCAAGTCAGATTACTACAGACTGTTCTGTTTTGACAGATTCTGTTTTCTTTGTGTTGTGTGCTTATTTTGATGGCTCTATGGTTTTCTTTGATGTGTTTTTTCCCTAGAAAAGTTGGAATACAGTATATATAATACAAAAACAAAATATGAATTGTTTAGATACAACACTTACAGTAGTGGTTTGCCTTCTTATACTAACGGATCTCACGAAGGTTTTGTTGAGTTTTGTGTGATTGAAGTTTTCAAGTTTTGGGTTATCTTACGATGGATGAAGGAAGGATGTATGAGCCTAAGCTTGGGGATGCCCCGGCATCCCAAGCTATTATCCAAGAATGAGCAACCAACTAAGCTTGGGGATGCCCTGAGTGGCATCCCGTTTTCTTCCAACAACTATCGGTATTTTACTCGAGGCTATATTTTTATTAGTCACATGATATGTGTTTTTGCTTGGAGCGTCTTGTATGATATGTGTCTTTGCTTGTTTTATTTTATGTTTTAAGTCATCAATCCTTGCTGGACACACCTAATTGAGAGAGCCAAAATTATATCATGACTTGTTAGAATTGCTCTCTATGCTTCACTTAAATCTTTTATGAGCTAGGACTTGCTCTAGTGCTTCACATATATCCTTTTTAGCATGGTGTGCTTTGTTATTTCTGAAGAAATGCTCTCTTGCTTCACTTAGATTTATTTGAGAGTTAGTAAAGTTTTCAAGAAATTCTCTCTTGCTTCACTTAAATTATTTTGAGAGAAAGAAAATTTGTTATGCTCATGAACTTCACTTATATTTGTTTGAGCTTATGAAAAAGCAACTCATGAAAATTAGTCCCAAAGTGATAGATATTCAAGAAGGATAAAGTAAAAGAATGTCATGAAGATCATTGGACAAAATAAACTTGATTCTTAGTAATAGTTTTGAGATATGATGATCTGATATGTGAGTTATGTTGATGAGTAATTGTGCTCTAGTAAGAATATTGGTGTTAAGGTTTGTGATTCCCTATGCATGCACGAAAGTCAATAAGCATGCAATGAAAATTATATCTGTAGGATCGAAAGTATGTCTAGAGGGGGGTGATTAGACTACTTGACCAAATAAAAATCTAGCCTTTTCCCAATTTTAAGTCTTGGAAGATTTTAGCAACTTAGCACAATTCAAATAATCAACATACACATGAAATTCTAAGAGTATAGCAGCGGAATGTAAAACAATTGCACATGAAGGTAAAGGGAGGAGTTTGGAGGGAGCGAACGCAATGTACACACGGAGATTTTTTATCTGTGGTTCCGATAGGTGGTGCTATCGTACATCCACGTTGATGGAGACTTCAACCTCTGAAGGGTCACGGCTTGCTTGAAAGTACACGGAGGGCTCCACCCACGAAGGGTCCACGAAGAAGCAACCTTGTCTATCCCACCATGGCCATCGCCCACGAAGGACTTGCCTCACTAGGGTAGATCTTCACAAAGTAGGCGATCTCCTTGCCCTTACAAACTCCTTCGATCAACTCCGCAATCTTGTGGAGGCTCCCAAGTGACACCTAGCCAATCTAGGAGACACCACTCTCCAAAAGGTAATAAATGGTGTGTTGATGATGAACTCCTTGCTCTTGTGCTTCAAATCATAGTCTCCCCAACACTCTGCTCTCTCTCATAGGATTGGATTTGGTGGAAAGAGGGTTTGAGTGGAAAGCAACTTGGGAAGGCTAGAGATCAAGATTTATGTGGTTGGAATGGAATATCTTGACCTCAACACAAGTGTAGGTGTTTCTCTCTCAGAAAATGTGTGTTGGAAGTGTAGGCATGTTCTGATGGTTCTCCCCACGAATTAAGAGTGGGTGGAGGGTATACCCTCCACATAAAATGTAACCGTTACACACAAATCACCAAACTCGGTGGAACCGAATCAAAAAACTCAGTCAGACCGATTTAGTTCAAAATGTGAACGTTAGGATTTTCGATGGGACCGACATGTCAACTCGGTGGGACCAATTCCATTAGGGTTAGGGCATAACCTAATCTCGGTGAGACCGATTACACAAACTCGGTGGGACCGATTTTGGTAATAAGCAAACAGAGAGTTGGTTAGGCAAACTCGGTGGGACCGATTCGCTCATCTCGGTTAGACCGAAACGTTATGAAGGGAAACATAGAGGTTGCAATCCCATCTCGGGGATATCGAGATCCCTATCGGTGAGACCGAAGTGACTAGGGTTTGTGGCAGTGGCTATGTCAAGTGAACTCGGTGGTGCCTGATAGGAAATTTCGGTTTGGGAGATATGTGGATATGAGAAAGTATTTGAGGGTTTTGGAGCATATCACTAAGCATTTTGCGCAAGTAACTCATTAAGTAACACCTCATCCCCTTTTAATAGTATTGGCTTTTCCTATGGACTCAATGTGATCTTGGATCAATAAAAGTAAAATGTAGAGTCTTGAGCTTGAGCCAACATGTGTCCTTAGCATTTTGAGGGGTCCACATTCCTAATCCATGCCATGCCAATCATTGAGCTTTCCTGAAATATTTATCTTGAGATAGCATTAGCTCAATGAGCTATATGTTGTTAGGAATTACCAAAACCACCCAGGGATAGTTGCACTTTCAATCTCCCCCTTTTTGGTAATTGATGACAACATATAGATCAAAGCATCGACAAATGATAATAAGATTGAAAAACATCGTCTCTTTGAGAAGTACGTAATAAGCAAGAGCTCCCCCTAAATTTGTCGATTATTTAAGATTTGCTTTTGAATGCAAATGCACAATCGATTAGGATCATGGGTTACTCTTCCATGTCACATACATCTTGGTGGAGCACTCAAAATGATAGAAATTAAAAGCATGCACTCATCACCAAGCAAGTGAATGATCATACATGAGATATAAAAGGTAATATCATCCAAACAAGCATTATGGTAGCAAATGATCAAACACATGATCAAATAAGTATCTCACACAATAAAAAGTTCAACCAAAGGCAAAGAAGCAAAACACTCTCTAAAGCCTATGATCTATACATATTTCTCCCCTTTGGCAACAAGTTACCAAAAATTTCAAATATGCATAGTGCTATGCGTCTCTCAGGCTTGGTCTTCGGGAGGTGGTGTAGAGAGAACTCGAGGACGAAGGCATCTGTTGATGTAGTTGGAGCTGGTGGAGTGGCTGCTGGAGGTGGCACTGGAGCTGTAGCTGCTGGTGCTGATGTTGTAGCTCTAGAATCTGTCACTGGCACTGCAGCAGACCTCTGTCCTCTAGGCACTCGCTGAAATGCATCTGTAGTTGCCTTGCCTCTCTTCTCTTCTGCTTCCTCCTGAAGCTGCTCAACTGTTGTTTGAATCTCAGTTACCTTTAGATCAAGATCAGAAACTTTGGTTTCGTGATCCTCTCCAAGCTCTCCTGGTTTTGAGTCAGGGTGGCCAAGCCCTTCTCAATCCTCAGTGTCACTGGATCAGATATGCAAGTTGATCTTGCTTGCTCTTCAGGAAAACTTGAGATGCCTCTTCAACACTTGGCATCTTGGCAGCTTTCTCAGCGTTTGCTTTGGCTCTCTTCTCCTGTGCTAGCTCAGATGCGGGGTCTTCCTCATGCATCACAACAGTGTTATCTTCAAAATCCGGATATAAGGGTAGATGCTCCTTATCCAACAAATATGTTCCTGTGCCCATCTTGGAGTTGATGAGGTCCTGAATGTGTGGAGCATACCCACAGCTTCTCTTCTAGTCAGCGGCAGTCCTCTTGATTGTCTCTACAATCAGACTCATAACCTTGAACTTCGAGGACATCAAAAAGCTATAGCAGGTTGATAGAATGCCCTCTGATCATCTTGTGATCTCCTGACTTGGGTAGCAGAGTGTGCCTAAGGATTGTGTTGATGGTAGGCAGACTAGACAACAAGTAATGTACTGATCCAAGCTTGTGAGTCTCCAAAGCCTTATCTGGGATCTCCTTGCACATGTTTGCCATAGTGTTGTGGTCGTTTTTCTTGGTGCCATACACATCCAAGTCATCTTCATGTTCTTCAGGGGCATTTATCAGCTTGGCCTACTCCTCAACTGTGGATTGGTACCTAGTACCTTCTGACATCCAAACTATCCTCCCATCTAGATAGAAGTGGGCAATGGAGTAAAACTGCATGATCAGCTCATCATTCCATTTGGTGAGCTTCTGTCCAACAAATTTGTCAACTCCACATGCCTTGAAGCTGTCATAAACTCCTGGAAAGTGATCTTCTTCCTCCTTGATGTATTCCCAATCCACCCATCTCATGTCACATACAATGGGCTTCTTGTCAAGCAAAATAGTTTCATAAAAGTCTTGTTGTTCCTTTGTGTGAAACCTGTAACCTGTCAGACCGAAAATCGCAAGTCCTATGGCCTAAGCCAAATCGGTGAGACCGATTTCTACAACTCGGTCGGTCCGAGATGGGTTCGGCGGAGACCTAACCCTAAATTTTCAAATCCAGTCTAATCTAAAGGATGTTTTCAATGAATAGAGTGTTTGCATACGTGGTGATGATCATGGCAGAGCAATGTGCTACGAATAAGAGTTAAAGGAATAGCACAAAGAGACGAACTCGTACCCTAGTTCGGCGGAGTTCGCTATGGCGGCAACGGAGGGGCAAAATTTCGTTGACGGTGATGGAGACCAGCGGCAGGAGGTCGCTGGTGGCGAGGAGACGATCCAGAGACCTGAGGCGGCAGAGCAGGATACACGCGGGCTGAGAGGTTTCGAAGAAATTTCCAAAATCTCACCCGTGGGTTTATATATCCCGACCCTGTTAGTGTGACCGAGTGGAACAACTCGGTGGCACCGAGATGCAGAATCGCAAGTGGTTACTGCAACTCGATTGTGACCGAAAAAGTTCAAATCGGTTTGCACCGAGATTGAAAATCTAGATCAACTCGGTGATCTCGGTGTGACGAAATGGATGATTCGGTCATGCAAAAATGCACAAAGAGGTTTTGGAAGTTTAAGTCTATGATGAATCGGGGACTCGAGTGCTCCTCACACAGCAGTGATTCGAATCGACTTGATCAAACTTTGTGATGTAGCATGAATAGAGTTTGAGACGAGAAAAGCATAGATAGCTAGATGGAGTTCCTAGGCATTCTTGTCCATCCATTTGGCAAAAGAAAAACCAAACAATCAAAGCAACAAATTGATGTCCTCGAATGAGTAAAATATGCATCCAACATGCTCACACAATAAATGACAAATGAAATATGTGACAAAGCATGCACAATCACTCTAGCATCTATCAAGCAATTTGGGGATGACTAGGTCATCTATATATGAGTATATTGACTTAGGAGTCAAATGAGAACATTTGATCCTAGGTCATACTCATCGTCTAAGCACAAGTGGGGTTACCACTTTTACATAAAGCATTGTTGTGTTCACATCATTAGAGTTGCTTTAACTCAATTGATTAGAGTAAAGCTCCCCCTACATGTGATATCCCCCCTAAGAGGGATGAACTAACCTTGGGTTTTGTCTATGATGACTTCATGTAGGTGTTGAAGATGTAGATGTTCAATGTTGATGTAGATCATTCGGAGCAATCCTTTGGAGTGAGTTGCACTTTCAATACCTACACGGGTTAGTCCCACTAGGAACAAACAAGGATATCCATAGACATAGAGTGATATTCAGCTGAGATGATGTCCATGAATGCATTAGGTTACCTTGTCCCTTGTCTTACCAACAAGAGGGTTTGTGACTCCTTGAACTAGTGCAAGATATGAAAGTTGTTTGCACTTGTCCTTGCCAAAATGATAAGAGTGAAGTATGTTCACCCTCGAGAACTCTCTAGTTCTTCTTCTTAGAGATCCACACCATCTTGATGGAAATCCTTGGAGTTGTAGTCATACTTGATGAAGTGGAACTAGATGTAGTCTTGGGAACCCACTTGACCAAGGCCTTAGGAGCTTCTTCAAATGCATCAATCTCCTCTTGAAGCTTGTCCTTTCCCTTTAGCTTGTGGTCTTGTGGTGGAAGATCATCTTGAGCTTGTGTTCCTTGGAAAGAAGTAGGATCATACTTCTCTTGTTGAGGAACAAACTTCGTCTTGGGGTATTGATCTTCTTCCCACTCAACTCCATTGGCATTGAACTTTCGTTCAAAACCAACACCTTGATTCTTCCGTTGACAGGCGGGGCCAGCTGGCCGTCGCGGCGTCGTCCTCAACCTCCCGCCCGAAGTAGAGGAGGCGAGACAGGGAGACATCGACGGCGACTGCCGGTGCTACCGGCCACCGTTTCTGGTAATCCGGCCACCGGCATGCTCGGGGAGACATGCCTCATCCGGGAGGCCACACTAAGGGCGCCAGCTTCCTCGGAGGGGAGCGGGCCTTCGCCCGCGGCGGAGGATGGCATTGTCCATTGCAGGCTTCGACCGCAGGGGTGTCCTGGGGAAGAATGGAGGCGATGGGGGGGCTTTGTGGTGGTGGTGAGGGAGTACTAGAGTGGGTAGGGAGAAGAGTGAGGGCCATGGTGCCCGAATCTGAGCGGCGGTCGGCGGCGGCACTCCTGCCATGGAGGCGGTAGTAGAGCACTAGGGGGAGAGGGATGATGTCTGGGAAGTGCACGAGAGAGAGAGAGAGAGAGAGAGAGAGGGATCCAGAAGATGTGAGGGAGTCCTTGAGGGAATGCTCTATATAGGGGGGCACCGGTGCACCGAGGGCGCCGTCCAGGCCACGCTCGGGTGAGCTCGAGGAGGGAGAAGGAGTGCAAGGGAGGAGGGGCCCGATAGCATTACGTATCGTGGACGTCGAGGTGACCTTGGGAGACACGAGGAGGGAGGCCCTAGGTGGTCAGGGCATTGGAATGGGGGTGGCTACTGATGCGGGTGCACCTTTGTGCACGCTCTGAGCATGCCAATTGCATGCAGGGGCATGCCTTTGGCGGTGTAGGGCGCGACCTCTTGTGTCTAGGGAGGTTTAGGAGGATTAAACAAAGGGAGAGAGCCTTGGATGCTCTGGAGAGGCTCCGGTGAGAGAAGAGAGATGAGAGAGAGAGGTGCCATCGCTGTCCAGACAAGTAAATTGGGAGGTTTCACCCTTCAATCATTGAGCTGAGCCCAGGGAAGAGTTACTGGAGGTAGAAGAGGGCTAGGAGTAGCTGTGGTAAAAATTTGGGCTCATGGAGATTAGTGGAAGAGTTCAAAGTGATGATTTTAGAAAAATGGTAGAAGGTGTTTGATGGAAGTTTGAGCTGCTTGCACTTGTCTCCTTCTTGTGCCACTTGATGGGGATGATGCACATGACCATTTGGCAATGTGGTAGAAATTTGGGCTCATTTGGATAAAGGTCACAATGTAACTTTTGTAAACCCTAGAAATCAACAGAAATGGATTTGCTTAGATCTAGCTAAGCTAATCCCTTCTCCTTGATGCCCCACTTGGTGTAGTGTCATTAAGTGGTTATTTGAGCATGTCCGCAAAGTTTGGGATCGAATGGATAAAGTTGGCAATGTAAAGTTGTTCAAACTTGGATCTGGTCAGAGATAGTTTTGGGGCACTTTTGTGAACCAAAACTATTTCTATTGAGTTGAAATTTTGCAAGGTCATCATATTATGCATATGTGACTTGCTAGAATTTTCCTAGATTTATTTGAAAATATTTCTTGAAGAAATATTTCAAATACTTGAAATGAACAGAAATGGTTTTGGAGGGTTTTGTCCAATATTTTGAACATGACCATGTGTTGAAACTCATATATATGGACAATATATGTCCACTGAGCTTCCCTAAATTCTCTCAAATATTTATTAAACATTAAAAAAAATTTAACCTACTAAAGGCCATTTCTGGCCTGAAGGAAAAGCCTTTAAATAAAATAGGAAATTAACTTTTAAAATAATATTTTTGTGGTCTCTGGGAGTCTTATATCTAATAGGAGTCAAATATATTTTTCAAACATTTTTCACACCCTTTATTAAGTACTTGTAGTTCAAGTCTCAATTTAGGGGTTTTTGGAAAACCTAATTTAGAAAATACTTTTTGGCCAAATTATATTTGTAAGAAAATACTATTACATCCTATACACATGGCATGATCATGGGGCAAGGTTTCAGATAAAGGGAAGGAGGTATATGAGTTGGAGGATTTATTTGATTATTAGAGCACTTGCAAACAACAAACAAAATCCAAATCCAAGCAAAAGTCCAAAACACTCAAAAGTTTTTGTAAAACCACATTTTATCTTGATTTACTAGATTAAGTGTTGTGGCAAGAAAATCAGGGTGTGACAGACCTACCCCCCTTGCAAGAATCTCGTCCCTGAGATTCCCAAACTAGGCGTGGAAAGGAATACGAAAACTGGATCTGGGGTAGTCTTCACGTCCTCATACTGCTTGTGCTTCCGAGTGGTGCTCCATTGAACCTTGAAGTACTCAATGGCGTGGCTTCGTGTATGACGTCCTGCTTGATCCAGATTGCAATTGGGGTCTCTCGCGTAGGTCATATTGGGCTGGAGGTCGATGGATCGTGATCGATGTCCTTGTAGAGACCAGGCTAGTTAGGAAGTTGGAAATGTTTCCGGAGTGGTGTCGTGTGGAAAAATGTTGTGCCTGATGGGTGACTCGGTGGTAACTCTAGCTGGTAGCCGTCTATTCTTCGTCTTGTAGTGATCTTGGAGAGGGTTGATAAATCTTGGTGTGAGCTTCCCTTTGACATGGAAATGCTTGGTTCCTTTGAGAGAAGTGGCTTGCAGATACACCTGGTCTTCGACGCGGAGGTTTACTTCTTGACGACGATGGTTGGTGTAGTTCTTCCTTCTGGACATGGCGGTCTTCAAACATCTTCTAACCAGCTAAATGACTCTTCTTCCGTTTTCGGGTAGACAAGTATGTCGCCAAATAAAGATGAAAAGTAACTTGTCCAAGTACTCCATGAAGTCTATAGAATGCATAAAGTAAACTAGGGCATTGGTGGTGGTCTCGGTTGAGAATTGGCAAAGGTCTTCTCATCCTAGAGCCAAAGTCCGTGGTCATGATCCGACCATGTTGTGGTTTGGTGGGGCTTAAGAGTTTCAAGGATTCTAGTGTGCGGGTGAACATTTATTATCTTATCCTTGAGCACAGTTTCTGAGATACCAATAGTTGTCCCTAGTCCTTCAAATCTCATCAGATTACCGAAAGAATCATCTCGCATAGGTCAACTCCAATCATCACTCATGCTATTCATATCCTCAGGACTCTTGAGAGGAGGTCTACCAAAATCGTGCATGTCAACTATCCCCAAACTCATGTGTATGGCTATCCCTATGCAAAAATCCATGGGTAGAGCATACAAGCTTCCAAGCTTGAATTAAACATGACAATCCAAGTGCTCAGCCTATTCTCCCAAGGTCCAAGATAGTGCATGTCTATCCTAAGGAAACACGTCGTAAGCCACTCCAAGATCTTGTTTCCTTCCTATGAATCAATTCCAACAGCCCATTAACTTCCATTAATCACTACATAATTAATTAATTCTTCAAATCCAACGTCTATGCTGGTGTTCCACTTGATCTCCTAAAGTCCCTATAATCCCCAAATACTTGAAAGGGATGTCTCTACTATAGTAAATCCACTAATTTCCATTATCATGGTCAAGTAAACTCCAACGTCAGGCTTATATAGATCCCTAAATCAACTTTGACAATTAATCCAATCTCCTAATTTATTGCCCACCGAGAAACATGGTATCATGATCGAGATCATCAGTCTAAATCCAATTTACTTTGAACCATGTAGACATACTCAGCATCTGTACCCAAATAGGATCACCCATTTAAATCCAAATCTCATGTCCAACGAGAATTCCTATATGTCTCCCCCCAAGTCATTATCGTAATGCCAACTATCTTCTATGAATATCCCCTGGCTAAGTCAAATCCTTATACTTCCAAGAATTTCAGCTTGCGATCATAATTGTCCTACTAAATCCAGTTTACTCAGGGGTAATGAAAGCTATGCTAATCTATAATCATGATCCCACCAAGTTCATCTACCAATATGAAAGCCTCATAATCCATCAAATAGTCTCAGATGATTCGTCAAAGTCATTGATATAAACTCATCAAGTCATTTGTCCTCTACTCCTATATCCTCAAATTGGTCTCCCCTATGGCATAAATGGGTTTGGTGCTATCTTAAGATGATAATGAGTTCGTTCACTATGTCCACTAGTTCCATAACGAACCCGGTGTTGTGCAAGGTTCTGAGAGGGTTAACTGGTTCTCTTGCAATTTGCAGGTTAAGCTCATGGTTAAGGATTCGAGTGAGGTCTCGAGGGGTCTAGGGATGGGTTTCTGATCTTTGAGGGGTAAGAATAACTCTACGGGGTTGCACTGGGTCGAGGAGGCTGCAGCAAAAAGTCTTCAGTGCTAGTTGGTCGCCGAAGTAGACTCCTTGGTGCATCTTGTCTTGCTGGTCCTCAGTTGATGAGAGAGATGAGAGGTAAAAGTAGCATAGATGGGGGATGCCTAAAGGGGTTCTATAGTGCAGGTGCAAACAAACGGGTGCCAAAAAGGGCCAAACACAAACAAAAAATAAGGTAGGTGATATAGTCGCGTACTTGTTGCCTAGGGCAAAGAGGGCGACTGATATTAAAACACAAACAAATAATAATAAGCAACACACAACCATGGTTCTATTTGAACCATCATACGGACTCGAACCGCGCATAGGAGGTACATGACTCATCCTACCCTAGGGGTTCTCGGACTTAGTAGTCGTGCTTTACTCCGTGTCTGATGCAGTCTTCTAAATTTCCTCAGGTTTCGCTACACCTCCTGTAGTTGTTCGATGAAACGACCTGGCTTGACCCTGAAGAGTCTTCAACAACTTCTCTCCTGTTGAAGTGATGGGGTGAAGGTGTCTCCTCGTAGCTGGCATTGACTCGGTCTTCTGTTGTCTTCTTATTCATGACGATCCCTTTTGCATTCTAAGGCATCGGCGGTTCCAGGTAGGCATTCCATTATGCAATGACATTAACAAGGCATAGTAGAGGTCCAATCTGTCGGAAACATTGTTGAAAATATCATCACCGAGAGCGGGGGATGAAGAGAATCATTTTCCTGCTCACTATAGTGAGGCAGACCAAATGGCGAGGTTCTGATCCACCGGTGGTTATCGACACAACAACGGTAAGGACAGGGTTGCTCTATCGTGATGTATATCATGACCTTGCATATCTTATGCCCTGCTTGATCGCAAGACAAGGTTGCATCATCACGGGCAAGATATCAAGGGTGTCACCATCTTCCGAGTCTTGGTGTCCTCATTCCTCGAGAAGGTATCTTCTATTTCTATCGTCTTCTCATTGTGTCGCCAAACTTGTGTTCAGAAGGTGTTGGTGAATGTCTGGCAAGACGTCTTCCTTCTAGATTACCCACGAGGATTACAGGGAATCTAGTGGTCAGGGGCTTAAAGGTACTAGCGACCATGCTAACTAAGGCTTCCTCTGATCGGGATGGCTCGATACCCGACTCTATGGGGACCTCGACTCATAAGTCGAGAGCACCGAATGCACTGCGATGTCTGATGATCCCAGGAGATCAATGCTCCTGAACACACATAAGCTGAATCACCAGAGTCTTACATCCATACATACCGTTTTACACGAGTAGGACCATTATGGTCAAGTCCTGGGTATATCATTGCAGCGGAAATCTTCGTTGACAACTTGGACCCATGCCATCTGTCGTAACCCTACATGCATTCTGACTGGGAAGTGTCCTAGCTCGCACGATCGTCACCAAAGAACTCTTCTTCATACACCTGTTCTTTCATGCCTGGCCAATAAAATAACCAGTGGCAAGCCAATCAGTACTTTGATTGTACTCGCAAGCAACCCAAGAGTGATACCAGAATAATTATGCAAGGCTCTACTGCTAAATTGGCAGCTTTGCGGAAAGCTAGTTTTTCTCATGCAAGTATTATCAACGTTTATCAAGGATAAGAATGCGTCTGCAACAAGTATCAGGAGGTTACAAACATCAATATCAAGAGAGATTTATGAACAACTCATGCTCAAGCTCATCGTGACTTCCTCATGAATCGTATCAACAATATTACCAAACCGTGTTGTTTGTCAGAAGCATATGGACATATTCTAAGCAGCACCACCCAACTATCCTTGACCGTGGACACGACTATTCGAATAGTTTGACACTCTGTAGATGTTGCACACCTTACCCACAAGATCGGGAAGCTTTCGTGTCATCCACGACCCGCAGTACCTCAAGTACTCGGGGGAAGCACCCGATCACTACCTTTCCCTAGCCGTGACTAACAAAGAGTCCACTCGATTGGTAGCAGCCCCCGTGCCAAACATTTGTCACATAATAAATTTTTTGTGTGGAGCCACGCTCCCATACTCATCACATATCACAAGCACGGGGTACCAACGGTGTGTTCGGTCCCCTGTAAAAACAGTCATGGCCGCCCTACCTGGCACGACCTCGTCCCGAGAGTGACCACGCCACTCCCGTCACTAGTAATGCGGGCATCCATGTTAGCACGAACTAGGTAATCAATAATGCCTTTTCCCATATAAGGGTAGAGTGGTTGCGCATGTAACATTGGGACGGTCAACAAATCTTAAATCTAATCCGTCTCATAAACAACACATATTCACTTGCTTATTGAACCACTTGTTCATCAAGTGGTGACCTAGTTCAACATTACCCACGGGCATTGGGGACACCCGATGGGGTTTTCAACGGATTGTAACCAAGAGATGATCATGGCATAGATGCAACATCATGCGTCAATACCATGTATTTTTCATCACATCTCTAGCACAAGGTAGAGCTACGAACATGCAAGTACCAATGGGCATGCATCAATGCAACGATTATATCAAGTTCATATTTAACAATGTCATCATGCATACAGAAAATTTATCGATGAACAAGAGGGGTGAATCATGGTCAAAGGGCTACTTGCCTAGTTCTTCAGAGTCTTCAAAGCTTCTGGTCCATCTCCAAGTACTCCATCTACTTCGTCAACTAACGTCGGAAACAATCACAATAAGCAACACAACAAGGCAAGAATAAAAGTGCTCTAAAAATGTGATTTAGACTTTTCTAGGACACAGCTAGTCATACGAAAAATGACCAAAGTGGTTTCATTGGGATTGGATCCCTGGATATTTCTGAACATTTCGATATGATGGAATCAAGGGGTTTATGGATTTGCACAAAGTGTACAGAAGAATTATTTCGAAAAATGAGAAAAAAGCACCCATTTAATAAGCAATAACTTTCTTCCACCCTCACGTCCACTAAATTTGCATGCGCTGTATTAATTGACCATCAATGAAGTGAAGGACTTTACACGCATCAAATTATCACATGGGGTGGATCTTCGTACAAAAATGTGTCTGCCCTTGTACCCGCGTGTGCGTGCGAGGGAATGAGTGCATGCGTGGCGTGGCGTGCACATCTTCGCTTCGTGTATGTACCGCCAGTGTGGCTCAGAGAGGATGAGTACATTCTTCTGGAACCAGCAGCACGTCGCTGTGATCAATCCACACAAGGAGGTTGTGACAACGCCTCCACATGTGCCATGTGGCTTAACTGTAAGAGAGACACTGTGTAGCGTGCCATTGGAATTCTAATTTACGTGTTTTGCACATACTCGAAGTACTAGTAAGGTACACGTGCATTGCACGCATCAGATTTGGCAACCAAATTATGAATAAATACCACACTATAGCATGTAAGCTCTGAGTCATATATGCCTATGTAGACATTCGTTTAATTCTTATGGTTCATCTCATTCAAAATCAATTAGTTTTTATAAAAAAAAGCTAGGGCCTCTTTGATTCGTAGGATTTCAAAAACGCAGGAATAGGAAAAACATGCGATTAGAGTGGAATGTAGTCTTGAATCCTCTGAGGATTGTGCAGTGTTTGATTGTGCATAGAAAAATGCAGGATTCTTTGAAAGAGGTTTGAGGGGATGGGATGTTTCCTATGAAATCTAGTGCAAATGAATCCTATGGAAAAATTCCTATGGTATACAATCCTACGAATCAAGCAACCAAGGTAGGAAAAATTCCTAAGGAGTAGAATCCTCCAAAATTCCTTTGAGAATCCTTTGAATCAAAGAAGCCCTTAATCTATTTTATGATTCATGGAATTGTGCGTTGTAAAGCATAAAGTAAAAACAAATAATGGCAATTCAACTAGAAAAAAAGTTTGGGCAGTTATGATACGGAAGATCCTAGAACTAAGGAGAAGCACTTGTGTTATGAGGTTTGTGCATTATGCTTAAGTTCAACCATGGAGTCTGCTAGATTGTACATGTGGCAAAATCCGGTGGGGGGCTAGAATATGGTGCGAGGGGCCAAGTGGAGGGAGACTATGAAGGAGTGCACAAATGCGAGATCGATATTTAAAGAGAGGGGGCGAGAATGTGCGCTGTTGCGCGCAGTGGCGGAGCCATGAAAAATAAATGAGCTAGGGGGCCAATTCATCAACTTAAACCATTTTACCAGCAATTGTCTAATGATCGCATTCATATTAGCCTCGATATATAGTGATGTTAGGGGGGGGCAAGGCCCTTGCTGCCCCTGTCTTCGCCACTGTGCGCGCGTCTGAGAGATGAAGCGAAAGGCATGGATGATGAGAGGGGGACGTTGGATATATAATTAATGTGGGTGTATTAGATATGTAATCCTATATAGAGGTATAGATTGATCAATGTGGACGTGGGAAAGAGGGTGAGACCTCACTAGATATATAGATTGATCGGTTTGTGTGGAAAACTGTGAAAGACCTAGCTATATATACACACACATAGAGGAACATCGATCGTTGCGCATGCACATGAGAGATAAAGAATGCCCGATATGATGGAGAGGGGGAGGTGTGTGTGTGTGTGTGTGTGTGTGTGTGTGTGTGTGTGTGTGTGCATGCATGCATGGGAGACCGACCTGAAGAAAAAGACTGCATGTGTGCGATGGATAATGCCGACTGGTAGTGTGTGTGCATGCATGCACGAGAGAAAGTTAGTGGTACAATTATAAAGAGAAGACGTATTTGTGTGGGTGTAAAAGACTAGGTGAGGTCATAACCAATGTAAAGTTGAATTCAAATATTTGAATAAGAGATCATGATGTTTGAAACCCATGCATGCATGAATATAACTGAGATATGCGCGGTGTGGTTTGGAAATGAGCATGTTGTACTCTATACACATTGAACAAGGTCAGGCTGATTTGAATTTGAGATACCGATGGCAGACATCGTTTGGCCACATTGCATCCGTGCATCGACACACAATTCTAATTGGAGATGATGGGTGGCTTTCGCATCACATATCTATATCTATAACTCTCTATATATATATTATATTTTATATTTTTATATAGTGTGTAGATAATTTAACTTTGAAAGGTGGTCGTTGGATGAGGCCAATCCGATGGTGCAGAGATGGCAAATTTGAGCACTACTAGCCATTGGATATCATCTAGATTCCACCAGATTTTGCCACATGTACAATCTAGAAGACTCCATGGTTGAACTTAAGCATAATGCACAAACCTCAAAACACAAGCACTTCTTCTTTGTTCTAGAATCTTCCGTATCAGAATTGCCCAAATGTTTTTCTACATGATTGCCATTATTTGTTTTTACTTTATGCCTTACAACGCACAATTCCATGAATCTTAAAATAGATTAGCTTTCTTATAAAAACTAGATGATTTTGAATGAAATGAACTATAAGAATTAAACGAACATCTACATCATGCATATATGACTCAAAGCTTACATGATATAATGTGGTATTTATTCATCATTTGGTTGCCAAATCTCATGCGTGCAATGCACGTGTACCTTACTAGTCTAAATGGTGTTTGTGTGTGTGTTGTGCATGTTAAACACATTGTACATAGTATACGATACATGGTTTAGATTCCGAACATCTAGCTAGAGCATACATGTACTGTGATTTGAATTCAACATAAAATGGATACATATATTTGAATTTGAGATCGTATGTACATGTAGTTCGTATTTATATAGGAATTTACTTCTCCTATATTCATGTCATGTGTTGTGAAGATAATATTTAGATGGTTGTATAACTAATCTGAGTACAATCCCATTCAAACAGGGAAAATGTACTCAAATTTAGTCCATATGCTAGACAACACACATTGTTTTTTTATTGTTGAGGGAAGTGCAAATTGTTTTGGTACTCTACACGTTATGTTTGTTTTCCTGATTTTCTTAGGTTTTTTTGTTGTATTTGAATGCATTTCTAGTAATATAGTAAAACGGGACATGGCTCTCTCTGTGATGAGGTGCGAATTGTCTTTTTTTGGGTACACGTTAAGCTTGTTCTCTCGAAATTTCAAGTCGCGCCTTGTTATGCCGAAATTTCAAGCTAGCGTCTATGTCTATCATGCTGCGGAACTCCCGCCTCTTCAACCTGCGCCTTGTTACCCCGAAATATTTAAGATATATCTTTGTCTCGTTGTGCTCCGACAACTCCCTCCATCTCAACCCGCGCCTTGCTATTCCAAAATTACAACGCGCGTGAAAACTCCCACCTCCTATGAAATCCCGACACGCGAAATGCCTGTGATACCCTTGAACCGAAAGAACCGCCTAGCTCAAATCGGTAGGGGTACTTTCGTAACTTACCCCACATTTCGGACAAGCGCGTCCCTAAGCCATGGTTCCCCACTCCCATCCCATCCGCAAACCCATTCGTACACCGAGGCTGCGAAAACTCGCGAAGCCCCACACCCTCCTCCGTCCGCCACCCAGCCGGAGCCTCTTCCCCGATGACGTCGTCCACAGCAACACCTCGACATCCCTCATCCACCGTACTGGATGAGGATCCATCGTCGATCTCATCGTCCCACCGGTTTAGCCACCCCGTCCTCCACCTCCAAGGAGCTGCCCTGACGTTCCCCTCGTCTTTCGCGCCACCTCCATTCCAACACTGCCGTCTTCACCTGCACTACCGAAAGAGCATCATCATCACCGTTTCCTCCGATGAAGCTGAGGCCTAATCGGTGCCACCAAAGTGGTTGTACACTAATCGCCGCATTTTCTTCTTAATTCGATCTCACGGTGCTGCCGGCGCTCGGTCCCAAGCCGACACGGCGTGACTCCATCCACGGCGGCGTCGCCGGCCACTTCCTCCACGGCGTCGCTCCCTCGGCAGCGATGTCCACATCAGTAGGAGCTGCTGCTGCTTTAGCTCTCGCTCGCACTGCTACTCTCCTCTTGCTCTCGGTCCCCTGCGTGGTCTGCTCTTGCTATTGCTCTTGCTCTTGCTTGCACTGCTGCTCTCGCTCTTGCTCTTGCTTGCGATGCTGCTCCGATTTAGCTACACTTTAGTCGACTGAATCGACTTTTAGGTCAGTCGATTTTCAGGGGGTGGGGGGGCTCGCCGGAGTTAAGGAAGAACCAGACGCAGCAGGAAGGGGGCCTCGCCGGAGAGGTACCCCACTATCTATCTTAGGGTTCAGGGTGGGGCGGTGGTCGCCAGCGGTGGTGGGGCGGTGGCGTGGGGATCGTCGGAGAAAAGCTCGACGGGGGGCCTAGAGGATGGCCAAGGCGGCGGATCCATGGCGATGGGGAGTGGGTTCAGGCGAAGGGCACCGCCGGCCCCGAGGCGGCAGCGGTTTGGTCGGTGGTGGCTGGCGACTCAGGGGGTGGAGGTTGAAGATGAACTGCAGGCCCTTGATTTCGTATCCAACGGCTGGAAAATCGACTGACCAAAGATGAAAAATTCTGTCGACTGACGTGTAGCCTCACCTAATGCTGCTACACGACCAGCTGCCCCGGCTCTCGCACGCGCTGCTGCTACTGCTTTTCTGCTACTAGTGCGTTCAGTTTCGACAGTAAAATTCAGTTTCGACAGCAAAATTCAGTTTCGACAGTTAAGTTCAGTTTCGACAGTTAAATTCAGTTTCTACAGTTAAGTTCAGAGATGAGCGGCTGATGTATTTTACATCTAGCACTTTGTGGTTATGTATTTTACGTCATCTATTGGAGATGCTATTAGAATTCCACTCAGGTTAATGTTGTCTCTCTGTCTCTGCTTGACCTCGGTGTCGTACAACTCACGGAGCTGCTCCAACAACGAAACCCTCCATCATAGCGGAGGCGATACCCGGGCTCCATCTCAAGATGCCTAAGATCTTCTTCCCCTACTCCGACAGCCAAGTCGGCGGATCATCCTCACCGACCAACCCAATCACTTTGAGATCGACATGGCTTCGCCAAAGAGGTTGTACACTTTTGCATCTCTTTTTTACTCTACATGTTATATATATTGTCCATCGAGCACACGCAGTAACGGCAATCTGATTAGTTTCTCCTACTATATGACAAGTAGTGAGGTACCAGGCAACTTAGCTATCCGTGATGGACTCTCTTGAAAGCCATCATTATTTATCTCTACGCGTTTGAGCTGTGCATTTGTCGATGGGCCTGGGAGTTGAGCTAGTAGGGTAGTGGCCTGGGTCCAAAGTAGTAGAAGTTGCACACAAAAAAATTGAGTGTTGGATTTTCCTTGCTCAAGCCTGCCTACTAGAATCGCCAGTGCTTGAAAGGAATAGTGAAGGATAAACATAGGAATTGGAAAGTTTCCTATGGTACTACTATTCTTGCATTTGGTTCAAAGGAATGGAGCAAAGGAAAACTGTAGGATTTGTTCTTTTAGTGTCTCCTTGAAAGAAAAACCTTAGGAATTTTTATATCCACTTGTCCTCCTTTTCAAATTCCTATTCATGAAGCACAAGACTAAGAGATAGTAGCATAATAGCATTCTAACCGTACATTTTCTTGTGGTTTCACTTAATATCACCATGCTCCTTTGCATCCTGTGATCTTCCAATTCTTATGAATCAAACACCCAGATTGGCAGAAATCCGGTGTTTTTGAATTCTCTGTTTTGCACGTCCATTCCTATCCTATTCCTGTCTATTTCCTATCCTGCATTGTTAGAATCCTCAAATTCAAACAAGCCCTTACACAATTACTTACATTACAGTTATGTGTCAAAGAAAACCTTGTGTGGTTTGTCCTCCTCTCGCTGCGCTTATGTTCCACCCCAGCTTAGCTTCTCCAACGAGGAAGGGTTCACCACAATGAGGATCCGCTCTCCTCGACTGTCTCTTCGCCGCCTCAGATCTTCTTCCCCGCCACCGGCAGCCACGACAACTGCATTACCATCATCCACTGAGCAGATGACCTTGAGGACTACACGGGTCCGCAAGAGAGGTCACGCTCTTCCGTGTCTGCTCACATTATGCATCGCTTAATATGATGACATGGTACTTTATCGTCGTGTTCACCTATTAGAATCTGAGGCAGGTCCAAACTAATGCTGAAACTTGAGTTTTAAAATGGTTGTGGGGTACATATTGGGGCAGCAATCAGTACTATCTGTCTACTATCTGGTTAATCTCGGGAGTCTACTATGAGTTTCATGTTGGGTGCAAACAAACATTAAGGGAGCTATTATCTGTATTTTTAACTAAAGCTATTATTTGCTTGTAATCATTGGTTTTGGGTCTATCCATAGTTTGCTACCATCACTCTGGATTTGGGCATGCACTCCTTACATAAACTCACTATGTTTTATTCCTATGCATGTCAGTTATTGTACACCATGGAGCTGAACATGTAGAGCAAAAGAGACGAGCCTTGCGTGGCAATAAAATGTCATGCAGACGTCGCTCCATGGTGGGCGAAAAGGCACCCCCCCCTCCACCCATTTCGGATCGTAATCAAGAGGAAGATAATTGCTCTGAGGGGGATTCAGAAGGAGAGGACCACTCCTATTTACTCCCTGAGGTCTTCGCTCTAACTTGGCATGCTGATGTTGGTAATATCATGCATATGGTGCCTTGCATTGCTTACTGTATACATCAAATATGTCATCTGCTTAGTTTAGACATACTTTGTGTCAATGCCATTTGTTTAGTTTCTTTATCTTATATGTGAATCATGCAATGCCATCTTGTTTAGCCAGGCATCATATATGTGAATTTTGCAATGCCACCACAGTTAGTGATCATCTTATATGTGAATTATATTATGCCATCAATTTTTCTGTTAAATTTGTCAACAATTTTAGTACATTCAATTACTCTTCCTGTGCATCAGCCATTCGGCACGGTCATGGAAAAATCTGGAGTGGAAACAAGGTCTTCAGAGCAGACAATGCTATCTGACGAAGCGCATGTCTTCTTTGGTTACTGGATAGCTCCTCAGAGGAGGATTCAGAGACAGATGACCAGTCTTATTCCCACCCCCAGAGGTGCATGCTCTAACTTGGCATGGTTATGTTGCTCATATCGTGCGTATGGTATCTTGCATTGCTATGTCATTTGCTTAGTTTAGACATGCTTTGTGTGAATGCCACCTGTTTAGTGTCTAATTACCATATATGTGAGTTATGAAATGCCATCTTGTTGCAATACATTATATATGTGAATTATGCAATGCTATCTTGTTGCAAGGCATTATATATGTGAATTATGCAATGCCATGCAGTTTAGCCAAGCGTCATATATGTGAATTATATCATGTTGTCCTTTTTTGTATTTCTCGTTGCATTTGTCGACAATGTTTGTATATTCAACTGCTCTTCCTGTGCATCAGCCATTTAAATTGGTGATGGAGCATTCTGGAGTGAAAACAAGGTCTTCAGAAGCGGAACAATGCTACCGCTGAAGCAGATATCTTCTTTGATTCTGAGATAGCTCTTAAGAGGGGATTAGGAGGTAGATGACCAGTCCTATTATCCCCCTAAGGTGTATGCTCAAACTTGGCAGGGTTATATACCTCATATCATGCATATGTTGTATTGCGATGCTTAGTTTTTACATCATATATACAATATTGAATGCCATCTCCTTAGTTGACACATCATATATGCGATTGCCCTCTGCTCACTTGCTTAGTATCTGAATCATATATTTGAATTATATCATGCCATGATGTTTACATAGGCGACATGTATCTGAATTATGGCATGCCAACCCATTTTCTAATGACATAATATAGTTATATCATCTTATCCTATTTACATAGTCATCATATTTTGAATTATGTCATTCTATCCATGAATTATATCATGCCATCATGTTTCCATCGACGGCATGTTTGTGATTTATGGCATGCCAACCACTTTAATAGACACATCGTATAGTTATATCATGTCATCCTGTTTACATAGTCATCATATTTTGAAGTATGTCATTCTATCATGTTTAGTTAGCCATCATACATGTGAAATTATGTCATGCTATCATGTTTAATTAGCCATCATATATGTGAAATAATGTCTTGCTATTATGTTTTGTTAGACAACATAAATGTGAATTATTTCATGCCCTATTTTCTTCCCTACTATCCATTGCACATGTCTATCTTACAATGTCTATACATTCAATTACTTTTCTTGTTTATCAGCCATTTCAATTGGAGGGGGTGATGGCAGTATCCGTGGGAGTAAAAACACGGTCTTCAGAAAAGATCGTGCTACCTGTCGATGCAGATAGAACCATGATTGTACTTGCCCAAGAAACAGCCCCACTACAGATAACCCAGACTCACGCAGATTGTACCCCAACCCAGTTGGATAGAGAACCAGCTACACCCCTTCTAACCCCAACCCTAGCAGATAGTAATCCAAATCCAGTTGACACGGCACCATCTCCACCACAGAGCACCCAAACACGAGCAGTTAGTAAGGCAACTGCACTGCCCAAAGCACGAGGACCACCACTCGGAAGCCCAAGTCAACGCTAAAGCAGAAGAAGAATTGTTCTCGTGTCGGGTTCCATAGCTATGGTTCATACTACTTTTCTCTTCCATCACTGTATTTACTCATACCAACTAATTTCAAATTTGAAGGATGCAATTGAAACTCCAATGGCGCAACAGGTATGTTTTAAACCTGTTTCTTTAACGTGTTTGTTGTTGTAAATTTCTCTATGTTGATTTCAGTTTCAATTGAATAAGCAGTTATGTTCTCATGCCATGCACATTACAAGCGTTGTTATTGCTGTGTAATTTCCCCCACTTATATTCTGTCTATGCTGCTTTGTCTTAAATAGATATGATTTGAACTGTATCTATCTTGATTTGGCAACATAAGCTAGAATGATATAGACCATACAGTGACCATCTACATAGACATATGTTTGTTTCATGATGTTATCCTGTCCACCTTACTACTGAACTGGTTTACCAAAATGAGTTTCATATACTACATTGTAAACCTGTGATGTGTTTGTCTGTTTCTCTTTTAGAACGCGGATAAAATATTGGAGAAGAGTACCCTGTTATGCAATGGTAAAGGAAGTAATGCAGATAAGGTTCAAGATAGTGAGACATCCCTGTTGCTCTCCAAGAAAGCTGATAAAAATTATATTGAAGACACTGAGACAACCCCAAAGTCCTGTCTTGATGTAGTGTTCGAGTTACTGGCTACTACTGCTGGCACCAACTCTTCGAACTCAATGCATGAATCAGTTCGGCTTCTTGAGTCTCAACTTCAAGTTGAAAGACATCGACCAGATGTTATGCGACAGGAAGCCGAAGGACCGAGGAAGTCCCTGCAGAATTCAGATGCATACTTTCTGGTGCAACAGCAAGTGCTGGAGGATTTAAGCGCCAAATAAGAGAAAGTTAATAATCTTGCTAAGCATCTTGCGGCATTATGGGTACCTGTGATATTGTTTCTTGAACTCTTGAAGTGGTTTCAGCCTGGACTTGTTTCTTTGTGGCGTTTATTTGCAATCGGTCGCCAACTTTGACAACCAGTGTATATGATATCTTGCTTTGTTCCCTATATTTGCACTGGTGGTGAACTTTGATGCCCAATGGATGTTATATGTGTAATAGCCGTGATAGCCTGGCGTAAGTTGCTTGCTTATTTATTTCCTTATTGTGTTGCTTATTTGTTTGCTTGTAGTCAGTGTAGTTCTTTTTCCGCGGTTTGCTAGTGGCCGCAATAACCTATTTTTTAAAACTAGGCCACAATAACCATGGGCAACATATTTACTGTAGTTACCATGGGCCTCCTATAGGCCGTAGAAACAATGGGCCTTCTAAGGGCCGTAAAAACAATGGGCCTTCTACGGGGCGTAGAAACAATGGGCCTTATATGGGCCGTAGACACAATGGGCCTTCTACGGGTCGTATCATCAATGGGCCTTCTACGGGCCGTATGATCGATTGGCCAAACATGGGCCAATAACAGACCGCATTATGGCTGTGAACGGGCTAGAGTTGGAATCGTCCATTCATGGGCCGACCATAACGGGCCGTCATTAATCGGTCATATTTGATGATGCTACGAAAATGGCCCAACGTATTAACGGGTCACGAACTGGTCGACTGTAACCACGGGCCGAATTTGGCCCACAAGCGAAAAATACAAAAGAACGGGTCGTAAGTAAGCGAATCTTTGGAAATGAGCCCAAGAATAAATGGGCCCTGAGAAGGCGAAAGATAACCTGGGCTGGAAACGGCCCAATGGAATAATGGGCCGTTAATGGGTATAAAGTGATACACTATTCATTAAGGGCCAGTTTCACCACGGGCCGTTAATGGGCCAAGAGTTACAAAGGGCCTCATATGGGCCAAAAGATGTCATGGGCCATACATGGGCCGGAAGTTAAAATGGGCTGGAATCATATTGGATGGCCCAAATAACGCTACTGGGCTTAATTCGGATAGGTCGTAACGGGCCCTAGGTTAGCGGGCTGTAAATGGGCTATATGCGAACAGGCCGTTAATAGGCTTTCTGTGGGCCGGCCCGCCACCTTTTGACCAAGTCAAACAGGTCGGCCTTTTCACGAGAATGGGCCTCTGTTAGAAATGCGTGCCGCGATGTCGGCGTATCATAGGCGCCTTGCGTCCAATGAGTGGGCGACATCTCATCCCAACGGTGAGCCGACACGTGTTTCCTCCAGCCAATGATGATTTTACACATGGAAAATCCCCATTGGTCGGGGCTGTTCACGGGTTATTGGATCCAAAACCGTATCCGATAGCTTAACGGCAAGCCATTACGATGGATGCCACATGTCGGTCACCCTTGACGAAAGCACTTCTATGACGCGCGATTTATCGTCATGGAAGTGGACACTTCCGTGATGATAATTTTGGTAATGTCATGGAACACTTCTACGACAGCACAAGTATGACTATCTTGATTCTGTCATAAAATTGTCATGGCTGTACATGCATGACAGAAAACGTGACCTACTGTGACAAACACGTATCATCATGGAAGTGTATTTTTTTGTGGTGCATGGTAGAAACAGTCAATATACTTTTGTTCATAAGGATACACATTACTTTGCTTCCTATGTCTCCTGATTCTATTTTGAAAGATGATACTAATAGAGCTAGTAAAGCAAAACAGTAGCACAATAAGAGTGAAAATCGGATTGTGGCAAAAGAATTTGAGAAACACATAAAGCCTAATTACAAACCATATAGTGTTATTTCTGAAATTAAATTGAAGATTGGATGTTTACTTGCCACCAAATCTGATCTTGATGATCTAGATTACAACAAATCTGTTTGCTATGCTTTTGTGTGCAAAGAGGAATTATTTACATTCGAGGACGTGCCTTCCTCTTTGCCTCCGGCTGTCACTAACATTTTGCAGGAGTTCGCTGACGTCTTCCCACAAGACGTGCCACCGGGATTACTGCCTATTCGAGGGATTGAACATCAGATTGACTTAATTCCCAGTGCTTCGCTGCCAAACCGTGCACCATACCGTAGCAATCCAGAGGAGATGAAGGAGATTATGCATCAAGTATAGGAGCTGCTCAATAATGGTTATATACGCGAATCTCTTAGTCCTTGTGTTGTTCCTATTATACTAGTGCCAAAAAAGGATTTTACATCGCGTATGTGTGTTGATTGTAGAGGCATTAATAATATTACTATTGTTTATCGTCATCCTATTCCTCGGCTAGATGATATGCTTGATGAATTGAGTGGCTCTAAAATATTCTCCAAAGTTGATTTGTGTAGTGGATACCATCAAATTCGTATGAAATTGGGAGATGAATGGAAAACAACATTTAAAACTAAGTTGGATTATATGAGTGGTTAGTCATGCCATTTGTGTTAACTAATGCACCTAGTACTTTCATGAGATTAATGAACGAAGTTTTACGTCCTTTCATTGGACGATTTGTGGTAGTCTATTTTGATGATATACTTATTTATAGCAGAACTTTGGAGGAACATTTGGAACATTTACGTGTTGTTTTTATTGCTCTACGTGATGCACGTTTGTTTGGTAACCCTGGGAAGTGCACCTTTTGCACCGATCGAGTATCTTTTCCTGGGTATGTTGTTACTCCACAGGGAATTGAAGTTGATAAAGCCAAGATTGAAGCTATTGAGAGTTGGCCGTAGACCAAATCGGTCACACCAGTGAGGAGTTTTCTTGGCCCTATTTGGATTCTATAGGCGTTTTGTGAGAGATTTTAGCACCTTGTTGCACCTCTCAATGAGCTTACAGAGAAGGATGTGCCTTTTGTTTGGGCTACCGCACAGGAAGAAGCCTTCACGGTATTGAAAGATAAGTTGACACATGATCCTTTACTCCAACTTCCTGATTTTAATAAGACTTTTGAGCTTGAATGTGATGCTAGTGGAATTGGCTTAGGAGGTGTGTTATTACAAGATGGCTAAAGTGTTGCATACTTTTCTGATAATAGAGTGGGCCTAGTCTGAACTATTCTACCTATGATAAGGAATTATATGCTCTCGTTCGGACCTTAGAAACATGGCAACATTATTTATGGCCCAAAGAATTTGTTATGCATTCTGATCATGAATCTTCAAAACACATGCTAAATGGGTTGAATTCATTGAGACTTTCCCTTATGTCATTAAACACAAGAAGGGCAAAGAAAATGTTATTGCTGATGCATTGTCTCGTCATTATACTATGCTTTCACAACTTGACTTTAAAATATTTGGTTTGGAGACCATCAAAGATCAATATATGCATGATGCTGAATTTAAAGATGTATTGCAGTAATTGTAAAGAAGGGAGGACATGGAACAAGTTAAATGCGTTAATGATGGATTTGTGTTTCGTGCTAACAAGCTATGCATTCCAACTAGCTCCGTTTGTCTTTTTTTGTTGCAGGAGGTGCATGGAGGAGGATTAATGGGACGCTTTGGCGTGAAGAAGACCGAGGATGTACTTGCTACACATTTCTTTTGGCCAAAGATGAGACGGGATGTTGATCGTTTTGTTACTCGCTGCACTACATGTCAAAAAGCTATGTCACGACGAAATCCTCATGGTGTATATATGCCTGTGCCTGTACCTAGTGTTCCATGGGAGGATATATCTATGGAGTTTGTTTTAGGTTTACTCCGAACAAAGATGGGACACCTTTGCCTCTATCAGATCTGTCGTGGGAAACCACGACCACCTATGGGGCCATGAGCCCCTTTTTGGTTTAGCGGGGGTATGGGCATATTGCACAAAGAGCGGAGAAGCATAACATATGCAGCGGAGATCACACGGGCAGTTTACCCGAGTTAGGGCCATGAGGCGTAAACCCTACTCCTACTTTGGTGGATTGATGGTGGATAATGGTGTAAAATCTGGCGCTCTTGCCCGTGAGGTTGCCTCGAGGCAGAGTGGCTACGCGTGTATGAATGTGTGAGAGTCTGAATCCTTTCTACGGTTGCCATGGGCCTACTTTTATAGATGAAGGGGTCACTGTCGGATTTCGGGTTCCGGCAGACCCTCTAGGTTCGAACACTGGGGTGCGCGCGGAGATTTCGCCCTCTACCTACACCGCCTCGCCCGCCTCGCTAGGATCTAAGCTATGAAAAGAACAGCACAAGAGACACAGGGTTTATACTAGTTCGGGCCACCATTGTGGTGTAATACCCTACTCTAGTTTGTGGTGTGGTGGATTGCCTCTTGGGCTGATGGTGATGAACAATACAAGGAAGAACAGCCTCGCGAGGGTCTGTTCTTGGCTGGTGCGATGAACTGCTAGGGGCAGTTCAGTCGCACTCTCTCTCTCTCTCTCTCTCTGGATGATGCTCCGGATCTCGATCCTCCTTACTCTGTGGGTGGCTAGTCCTATTTATAGACAATGGCCCTGGGCCTCTCCCCAAATATTGAGCGGGAAGGGCGCCAACATTTGGCCATTTTGAAGGGGAACATCTGGTACACTTATCCTGACTAAAGTTGGTCCTCGCTTTGTCAAAGGCTCACGGTGGTGACGCTTTGCTTGGGCTCCACAATGACTTCCTTCCTGCCGTTCTGACGGTCTTGGTCTTGTTGCACGAAATGGATGCCTTTGCTTGATGCTCTCGCTGCGCTTGCTCCCTTTGCACCAAAGAGGAAAGGAGGACACTGCAGGGCTGGTGCCCACTGGCGCCCTTAGTCGTCATGGCTTGCGTCATGGGCACCTCGTGAGGTACCCGCCTTGATCTCTCCGCCTCCTCATGAGCCCGGCTGACGAGGCCGTGCCTGGGGAAGCTCCTGTCATCCGCCCCGCGAGGCTTGGCCCCTCACGAGGGTCTTGAGCTTGTGCTGATGAAGATGGGCTGTGCTGGGCCTCCTCTTGAGCCACATCGCAGGCCGCAGGCAGGCAAGTCTGGGGACCCCGTTCCCGGAACGCCCGATAGTAGCCCGGGCCCAAAGCGGCGCTGGACTTGGCTGGCCGGAGAAGCGAAGGGGCAAGTGCAAAGCGCTGAGCCCTAACAGCCGGACCTTGGGCGCCAGCGTGGCGGTTGATTGGACGTGGGTGCCCCTGCTTCCCCACGACGCCTTGGCAACTGAGCGAATTGACAAGTCCCTGCATGCAAAGCGGGTCATGATTACCTGTGATCGTGGAGGTCGACGGTTGGCATCCTCTGGTTATAAGTACGGAACGGCGCGTGCCCTTCCAGTCTATCTCCTCTTGCTTCTCCTTCTTCTCCGTCCTTGCCCTTGCTCCACCTTGCTGCAATGGCTCCGATCCGCCGGTTCTCCGCGTAAGAGAAAGGGAAGGCTCCCCGAGAGGGTCCCGATCCGCTTCCGCCGAAGAAACGGCTAGCCCTCTGCCACCGAGATGAGGGCGCCCGGCGAGGCGTCGAGCCTGGCCTGGCAGCCACCTTGAGTACACTGCTTCCCTGCGCCCGCATTGAGGGCCTGAAGGAGTTGACGCCGGCGCCAGGCGGCGCCGCCCGTCGGCGCCCGGCCGAATCACGAAGGTGTGCGTGTTCCCCACAGGTCCACGCCGAGGGCTCCTCCCGAGAGTTTGTGCTCCACGCCGCCATGCCTCCTCAGTCTTGGATTCGCCTTCCTCCCTTTTTCGCCTTCGCGATTCCGCAGAGAGGGTCTCTGGAGCTCTGGCTGCAGCACGCCGGCTGCAGCACCCTTGCGACCGGGGCAGAGGTCGCGGTCGTCGCCCCGGGCGAGGTCTTCATGACTCGAGGCTGGGGCGAGATCGCTCGGGTCTGCGGGGCGAGGGGCGCCCTCGCGATCCACCGGGAGTACCACAGCGCCTCCGTGATGTTCTTCAAGGTCTTCGACGCGGAAGGGCGCCGGCTGGAGTGCTGCCCTGGGAGAGGTGGTCGGGGCCCTGCCACGGGAGGACTAGGCTCGCCGACCGCTCCCGGCAGCTCCTCGGTGGCGGAGGCGTCGGAGGATCCAGCTGACTCCGTCGAGCTCTTGGCGTCCCGGAGACGGCGGCAGCGGCTCTGAGCCCCGAGCCTGTGTCGTTCTCGGAGCAGGGCGGGCTCGTCAGGCCGCCGCCGCCTCTGATCTGGATGGGGTTGGCGCCGGTGCTGGACGGCCCACTGTTGATGATGGCATCTCTTGCGGAGGCAGGTGTAGTTAGCATTCTCTAGGACCTGTTCCCTGCGAGGAATCGAAAGCGCGCCCCGTGGGGGCTTGTAAGGTGCCTGTGGTCCTGTTTGTTAATATAATCTTTGCCATTGAGTAGTGCGAGATGCTCCTTCCGCCTTAGCTTAGTTCTCCCTTTCGAACCTCGCGAGGGCTTGGCGCTCTGCTTGACAGTCGATCCCAAAGCGGGGCTTGATCGTGTTGGCTGGTATGCCAGGTCGCTATGCCGTTGTCAAGGATAGGAGGTGAGCGGCCCGGGGTCTGGTAAGAGCCCCTGAGTCGCGATGCTTAGGAGGTCCCCTTTAGCGCTCAAGCAGCCATCGTTTGGTGAGAAAGGAGAGTGACGTTGCTAACACGGGATTGCACTGGGTGCGGGGACGGTGCTGCGGTAGCTAGTGCTTCCGGAGGGTGACTTATCTCGAGAATGAGGAACAACTTCCTGGTGCGGCCTTCGTCCGGCGCATCGGCAGGCGAGGTTGCTGGCGAGGTCCTGCGTGCCTCTCCCCTCTCGCCTTTGCTCCCTTTCTACGCTCTCGTCCTCGGGTCGGCCCTCGGCGGAGTCTCGACCATCATTTGGTATGCCAGGCCGGAGGGTGAGGGAGAGAGCGATGAGGGAGCCCATGACTTCATGATGCTCGGTACCCCCCTTTAACATGCAAGTGGTTGGCGGATGAGAGTGAAGAAAGGCGCCGCGAGGGCCTCGCCTGGCGCTGCTCCTTGGAGGGATCCTACAAGCCCATCATAAAAGAACAAGAGTCCGCTATGACAAGCGGCGGTCAGCCGTTGGTTGCTTTGGAGGGTGACGAGGCCTTTGAAGGCTGACGAGGTGGCGCTTGTCTTGAGCTGCCGCGACGAGCTCAGCCATTCAGGTTTGTCGGTGTTGCAGGGACGGACCCATGCGCAAGCGTCGTGCCGTTGATGAGTAGCTCCGTCAGTTGGTGTCAGTTGAGCGGGCAACTAGGTCGAGCATGTTAATCACGAAGAAGCTAGTTCATTTAGATAGATGCAGGTAGGCAGACATCGCTGGGTCTCGCCCAGGCGGCTTGGGGATGATGCAGCCCGAGGGGCGCCCCCAACAAAGTAAGCTAAGAACATGAAGTAAAAGGGATACACGCCGCAGGGACGGACCCACGCGGCCTGGGAATAATGCAGCCCTGGGGGGGCGCTCCCAGCTGGAAATGAAAACTCGAAGGATGTCACCTGATAACGTTGAAGACGAAGGGGTGTTGGAGTAGCAAACTTCATGGGCTGCGGAAGCCGATCCTCACGAGCCCCAGGACCGGGAGCCTCGGGAGTTTCGGAGGCATCGGTGGCTCCTCGCGGACCCTCTCCATCTCCGCCGGGACTGCGGAGCGTGGCCTCTTAAGCCTCGAGGATGCTCCCCATGAGGCGCTGAGTGCAGCAGCGTTGGGCAAGCCGTGGGGCATGCGAACGTAGGGCTGTGGCCTTGAGCCTTCAGCGCCCCAAGCGTGAGGGCGAGCGCTCTGACGAGGCAGCTCGGTTGAGCCACAGGATGTCGATGCAGATGTGCAACCCACCATCCTCGCTGGATGGGGAGCTACAGTAGTGGCGGCTGCCACTCATGACTCTTGATTCTTGAAACTCCTGCGTGATCTGACTGACGAACTCCTGAGGGTTTAGCCCTCCTTGCCTTGCTCCTTCCTGAGGGAAACTTGCTTTGAAACACGCCTCCAAGTGGTACCCGAGCGCCTCCCTCGTGACCTTAGCAAGGTCGGTGGCCCTCCAGAAGGGAGCCCCCGGGCCTTGCAGAGGAGGCGTCAGGCGCGCCTTCCTATCTGACGGAAGGAGGTGCCCCTGAGCGGTGCAGACCACAGGGGCTGCCTCCCCGAGGGGTCAGACTGGCGATGTCTTCTTCTTCTTGGGGCGGTCCACAGGGCCCCTCGCTCCCGCGATCTGGGTCTTCCGGTGATGCGGCTGAAAAGCTTCGCTCCAGGGAGCACACTTCGCCGTCTCTCTCTTCGCAGGCACCGTGATGACTCCGCCGCTTCCTGGCATCTTGAGGACGTTGCAGCCGTGGTGAGTCACGGCCATGAACTTGGCCACTGGGTCCCAGAGGATGGCGTTGTAGGGCAGGCGAATGTGGGCGACGTCGAAGTCGATGAGCTCGGTGCGGTAGTTGTCGCGCGCCTCGAAGGTGACAGGGAGGCGGACCTACCCAATCAGAACCATGGAGCCATCGGTGACCCAGGAGAAAGGCTTGGTTGGCTGAAGCTGATTGTAAGGCACTTGGAGGTTGTTGAACGTCTCCACGGACAGGACGTTGAGCCCTGCCCGCCATCGATGAGGGTCCCGGTGACTAGCACGCGTTCTTGATGATTGGGGAACAAAGCATCGGGAGGACTCCGGCTGTGGCAGCGCGACTTGAGTTGATCCGCTGATGCGCACGTGATGGCGCCGCCGACCACCGAGAGCGTGTGGCTTCGAGCTTGGGGAGGACTGTGTTCACTTCACGAGTGAACTGCTTGAAGATGCGTTGAGAGGCTGGGGCTTGAGCTCCGCCCAAGATGCAGGCGATCGCGCGCGGCTCCTGGAAGCCCCCAGCCCCCTCATCCTCGTTTCTCCTAGGCTGCAGCGGCAGAGGAGGGAGGCCTGCGTTTCCTTGCGGATGATCCTCGCGAGGCTGATCCCTCCAGTCTCCCTCGCGAGGCTGATCCTGCCAGCGATCCTCGCGAGGTCGGTCGCGCCACCCTTGGCGAGGGCCGCGGTCTTCCCAGCGTCCTGCGTTCCTTCCTCCTCCTCGGCCGTAGCCCCGGTCGTTGCGGTCGGGGCGTCGGCCGATCCTCCCTTCTCGCACAGCTCGGAGCTCTTGACATTCGTTGGTGTTGTGGGTGTGGAGGTCGTGGTACACACTGATGCGGCTGCCTTTGGAAGACCGGGCTGATCTCTGCCCGCTTGGTGTCTGGTTCTATCTCATGAGCACGGCAGCCCCCTTTGCGCTTCACATCCTTGGCCTTGGGTTTCTTCTCTTCTGGGTCTGCGGCTGGTAGCTCGAGGAGGGAAAGACGCCCTTCCTCAGCCCTAGCGCACTTGGTCGCCAAGTTGAACAGCTCCAAGGAAGTGCACAGGTCTTCATGCATCGCCAGCTCCTCCTTCATCTTGACGTCGCGCACACCGTCGGAGAAGGCTGAGATGATGGCCTCCTCGGTCACCTTGGGAATCTTGAGGCGTGCGTTGTTGAAGCGTTGGATGTACTTCTGCAGGGTCTCCCCTGGTTGCTGCTTGATGCGGCGCATGTCGCTCACAGCAGGTGGCCGGTCGCGAGTGCCTTGGAAGTTGGCGATGAAGCGGGTGCGCATCTCGTCCTAGGAGGAGATCGAGCCAGAGCCGTGTTCAGGAGCCAAGTGGGCCCGATCCTTGAGTGCCATGGGAAACCAGTTCGCCATGACCTTTTCGTCCCGTTGGCGGCGATGCCCAGCTCAGAGAGTGAAGGAACTTCTGCAGGGTCGGCCCGTAGTAAATGGCGAGGAGGCAGGTCCGCCTTGAACTTGCCGGGCCACGCGACGCTGTGCAGCTCGGTGGTGAAGGCGGCAGCCTTTGGGCCACGGGAGGCCTTTGGTGACGAAGAGCTCGATCTTGCGGGTCCCCATGCGCTCTGGTAGGAGCAGCGAGGGCTTAGCGTCTTTGGAGCAGGGAGCATGGTCGTGACGAGCCGTGAGCAGGAGCACTCGGGCAGCTTCTTGCGGGCGAGGACCTCTTGGCAGCTCTCTGCTCTTGCCCTTGGCCCTGGGCCAGTGGGTTCCGCCCGAGGGCCCGCAGCGCCTCGGGGCAGGCGCCTTCTTGAGGGGGAGGCGGCCGAGGCGCCCGAGCTTCATCGCCAGCGTGGGCGGGCCTTGATCAGCGGGACCAGACGGGCCTTGAGAGCCCCTGCGGCGCGGACAAGCTTGGCGACATGGTCGAGCCACTCTTCGTAGATGTCGTCGACTGGGCAGTAGCGCAGGACCTCGTTTGCCGCGATGAGCGCAGCTCGAGCCTGCATGGGTGCGCGTAGTGCGCGGGACCAAGAACCAGCTGGGGCGAGTGAGGGAGTAGCGGTGCAGCCGTCTCGCCTCACGGACGGATGCTGGGATGACGCTTGTTGCTCGTTCCCCGCCGGGCCGGTGGCGGCGTTGACGGCAGGCGACGGGGAACGACGAGGGCGGCCGCCGACGGGGGCCGTTTGGGTGATCTTGGAAGCGAGGCGGCTGGCGCTTCAGCCAGCCCGACGAAGCGTCGAACATGGATCACGATGGTCGGCGGAGAACAGGCAGCGGAAGGCAATTCCGGCGCACCTTACCCGGGCGCCTAATGTCGGATTTCGGGTTCCGGCAGACCCTCTAGGTTCGAACACTGGGGTGCGCGCGGAGATTTCGCCCTCTACCTACCTGCTCCTCGCCGCCTCGCTAGGATCTAAGCTATGAAAAGAACAGCACAAGAGACACATGGTTTATCCTAGTTCGGGCCACCATTGTGGTGTAATACCCTACTCTAGTTTGTGGTGTGGTGGATTGCCTCTTGGGCTGATGGTGATGAACAATACAAGGAAGAACAGCCTCGCGAGGGTCTGTTCTTGGCTGGTGCGATGAGCTGCTAGGGGGAGTTCAGTCGCACTCTCTCTCTCTCTCCGGATGATGCTCCTATTTATAGGCAAACGCCCTGGGCCTCTCCCCAAATATTGAGCGGGAAGGGCGCCAACATTTGGCCATTTTGAAGGGGAACATCTGGTACACTTATCCTGACTAAAGTTGGTCCTCGCCTGTCAAAGGCTCTGGTGGTGACGCCTTTGCTTGGGCTCCACAATGACTTCCTTCTTGCCGTTATGACGGTCTTGGTCTTGTTGCACGAAATGGATGCCTTTGCTTGATGCTCGCTGCGCTTGCTCCCTTTGCACCAAAGAGGAAAGGAGGACACTGGCTGGCTGGCGCCACTTGGCGCCCTTGGTCAAATCATGGCTTGCGTCATGGGCACCTCGTGAGGTACCCCGCCTTGATCTCTCCGCCTCCTCGCGAGCCACCTGACGAGGCCGTGCACGAGAAGCTCCTGTCATCCGCCCATGAGGCTTGGCCTCGCGAGGGTCTTAAGCTTGTCTTGATGAAGATGGGCCGTGCTGGGCCTCCCCTTGAGCCACGCCGCAGGCCGGAGGCAGGCAAGTCTGGGGACCCCCGTTCCCAGAACGCCGATAGTAGCCCCTCAGTCTGGGGACCACCGCAAACCAGTCTTTACATATTGATTAGATAGCAAACATTGCTATCATACCTAACTCTGTAGGATGACAGAGAGCATTAAATGTGCCGCTCAGTGTCACATCATAGTGTGCCTGGCAGGCCTGCCGGGCTATTCTACCAAGTTCGCGCCTGCTTGCTTAACATGTCTCGGGACGGGTGTCATTTGGAGGTGTTTTCTGTAGGAAGTGGCCGCCATGTGACAGGAAGCAGCCACTTAGTCACTTAGGAGCTTGACACCGTACTGATTAACGACGTGCGTTGCTGTTAGGTGGCGCGGTGGAGTGGTTTGCCTCCGCAAGCCCTGGCAGGCCTGCCGGGACGATCTTGGAGGCTTGCTTCCAGGGTAGCCCCAACCTTGCCTGGCTCGCCTAGCCGGCAAGGGAGGTTCTTCCCTTAGTGATACCTTGCCTCTCTGGCTGGTCTTGGTCTTCTTGATCTGCACTTTGATCCTTCAAAGAACTGATCCCCTTGTTATTTGATCTGGTCTTGGATGTTGCAAACTCGTTCATGGGCCTGTGCATAGTCTGGGCAACAGACCCAGGATTTATTGCACCGACAGGAGCCCCCAGGCCTGGCCCGAATGTGCTGCCGGGCATCATCGGGGTTGGCCCTAACCGGTGAACAGGCAAGGGCATAGAGGTGGCTTGCCCCTTGAGATCTGCTTTGCTTCTTCATTACTTGAGCCCGGGTCAGATTCCGGTTCTTCTGCGCATCGCGTAATGCCAATCACAGTGGGGCCACTCTTGTAATGGCCCGTGAATGACTTTAACGCACGGGCAAGTAACTGCCAATTTACTATTCCCACCACGCCCTTATCCTTAGCCACGTATGTCGCATGCATCAAGTGGGGTGGAGTATGACAGCGTGGTGCGAGGCGCATCAAGGCAGGGGCCCGGTTTTCTTGGATTGGCGGAGGAGGGCAGTGGTTACCCATCGAGGGATCGGCTCCCTTCCCCGACCCGCCTATAAAAGGAAGGGCGGGGCAGAGGAGAGGCATCCATCCTAATATCCCTGTCCCTCCATCCTCTGCCTTCTGCTGGTTATGCTGAAAGGGAGAGCCCGGGGCCAGGCCCCGGCCCTTAGCTCTGGGTCGATGATGCCAAATGCTCGTGCTGATGCTTGGGGAGTGAGTATGCTCCAGGTCCAGAGGAGGTGCGGTGGGCGAGCCGTCCGTGGTGCAGGAGATATCAAGCTTTCCCATTGTGGTGGAATGCTTGTCTCCTCTGCCTCGGCCGGCCGTGTAGGGAGTGTAAGATCTTGCCACGAGCCATTGCAGCCCGTCGGCCTGGCGACCAGGTTCTTGGAGCCCCCGACGCCGGTCCGGGATGCAGGGCTCGGGGTCATTGGTAATCCTAGCAATGCCCCTTCTAGTGGAACCAGGGCCGATGCTGAAGAAAGGGGTGCCTTCCTGCCCGCCAAGGTGGGCAGCGGCGCACCTCGAGTACCACAGCCATCTTAGCTGTCGGCCATTTCTTCAGGGAAGGTGACGGGCCGGGGGTCCCGCGTCTCCTTGGAGCGGTGGTGATGGAGAGAAAACGAGGCAAGACGGAGAAGGCGGGTGGCAGGGCGTCAGGTCGGAGTACGATGGCACCGACGCCTTCGTCTCCTTCTGGCGACCTGCCGCCTCGTCTTTCCACTCTTCCCCTCCCTCCCCGGCACCATCATCACCGGTCTCTTCGGGTGATAACCGGGGAGGGATGTTCCCTTGGTGCCTTCGCCCCCCTCCACCAGTCTTCCAACTGAGTTTTGGTGGTTGATCCCACTGGTGCTCGAGCTGGGGCTTCTTGCTGGTGCTGGAGGTGGTGACCAGGGCACCGTTGAGGTGCTCTCTGTGCACCTCCTTCAGAACCTCACCACTCCCGATCTTGTCGGGGCTGCGCCCGGCGAGCCATGTGAGGCAGGGTGAGCTCTTGCTTGGGTGCTCCTTTAGTCCTCTCCTCTTCCCTTGTAATACCCGGGCAGAGGGAAAATGAAAAGAGGAGATTACGGGGCACTTATATTTTTCAATCTCAAATCTATAGGCACTTGCCAAATTTTAGTTCAAATTATGTAATCTCTTGAATCCATGTTTGTGTCTTGTAAGGTGCATTCTTCTTTGATCAGCATATTTATGAATAATATAAACCTTGTCGGGGACTCATGCATGTAACATGCCCATGCAGAGGTGGAATGCCTCTATACTTTTAAGTAAACAAGTTTCCCCGGCAGGCTATCCTGCCGGTACCCTCAGTTTTGTTGTCGTGGAGTTAGGCCTACCGGGCAAAAATCATGAAGAGGGACCAGCCCCCCGAAAAACTTTTTTACCAAAGGCCACTGCGACCATCCTGACAGAAGCAATGTTCGAGTCAAGGAACGGGAGCACCTAAGTTTCAAAAGGCGGCAAGGTTTTCTTATTCACAAGTCCTCAGTTACAGAACACGTATGGATGAGAGAAAGAACTTATCTATTTGGCTTGCAGAAGATCGCAGTGTAGGCTCGTCTTCTCATCTTCTCTTGGGGACCAAGTCCACGGCAGGATCCTGTAGTTTATGCAAATGAAAATGATGTCGGATGCGATCTTATCTATATGAACATGCAATGCTCATGATATGCTTATGCATGCATGCAACTTGTCGGGGGCCCCCAGCGCTTCATTTATTTCTCTGTTGCCTAGGGTCTCATACCGGCTTTGTACATGGGGTTACATGCAAGCTGAGGCAAGGCACAATACAAAGGGTGGGTGGCTGCAGGAGGGCAGGCTGTCGCAGCTCTGAGTAGAACTTGCGGAGATGCTAAATATTCCATGAGTTTTTCAATTGAATGTCATCTCCGGTCTCCAGACGGACTGCGCCAGGTCTGGTGACTCGTACTACCCGGTAAGGGCCTTCCGACTTTCGCATCAACTAGTTTGCACCCTTCGCAGACTGAACACGCCTAAGGACAAGGTCGCCTTCCTCAAAACACCAGGAATGAACCTTGTGGCTATGATAGTGACGCAGGGCTTGCTGGTAGTGTGCAGCATGCGTAGCATCCCGGAGACGGTTCTCCTCGAGAAGCACAGCATCGTCACGCCGGTGCTGATGCTACGCTACTTCATCGTAGGCAAGCACTCGAGGTGACCCATAAATGAGTTCCGTGGGGATAAATACTTCTGCCCCATAGACTAGGGAGAAGGGGGTCTGCCATGTAGCTCGATTTGGTGTCGTTATGAGGGACCAAAGAACTACCGGTAGCTCATTGATCCATCGTCTGCCGCACTTCTGCAGCTTATCAAATGTTGTCGTCTTGAGTCCACGCAACACTTCAGCATTCGCCCTCTCAGCTTGTCCATTGCTTTTGGGATGTGCAACGAAGGCAAATGAGATCTTTCTTGCGTGGGCATGAACATATTGCATGAAGGCGTGGCTCGTGAACTCGGTGTCGTGCTTCATTTTTGGATGACAAAGGGATTGTCTGAAGAGCTTGAGCAGGCAGATGGATGTCCTTGGAATGGAACTGGCAGGCTTCATATTTGGTGACAAGCTCGACCGCATCTTGGAGGGCTGTGGGCCAATAGAATCCTTGCCGGAATGCTTTCCCAACCAAAGCCCTTGATCCAATGTGGGAGACGCGCATGCCTTTGTGTATTTCTGCCAGTAGTTCCTTTCCTTCTTCCCAGAAAATGCACTTCAATTTCACACTGTTGGGCCTTCTTCTGTATAGTGCCTCGACAAACTGATACATACTGGCCCTCCGGGTTACTCTTTCAGCTTCTTCTTGCTCTTCGGCAAGTTCTCCAGTTTGTAGGAAATGGACTATGTGTCTTCCCAAGTTGGAGCCTGGGGCTCGGCAACGAGGACTAGCGGCACCTCCTCATTCATGGGAGCGTGTTCCTCGACCGCAGGGACCAGTGGCCCAGTAGGAGGGTGCAGTCCAGCAATCAAAGGGGAGTTGTTTCTGGCAGGGTCCCTGCTAGGAGCCTCGAGAGGCTCTACCGGGAGAGGCTTACCGGAGTCCAATTTCCTCCTCTTTCGGGCCATTGTTGCTGGGGATTAGGAGGCCTGAGTATGATGGAGAACAAAAGTTCCTGGTTCCACACGAAGCTTTTGCGCAGCGCACTTTGATAGATGATCAGCAATGCTGTTTTCCGCATGGGGTACGTGCTCTGTTTGCAATCCATCAAAGTGCTCCTCCAGTCTTCTCACTTCCTCAACGTATGCCTCCATCAATGGACTTTGGTAATCCTTGTTGACTTGTCTCACCACAAGTTGTGAATCTCCTCAAATGCTCAGCATCTTGATCCCCAATTCTATGGCAATCCTGAGCCCGGCACGGAGCCCTTCATACTCTACTATATTCTTGGTCGCCTCCTCCCGGGAAAAATGCATTTGGACGACATACTTCAGGTGCTCTCCAGGGGAGCAACGAGAAGCACACCCGCCCCTGCACCTTACAGGGAGAAGACACCATCAAAATACATGATCCATTCTTGGGGTGCTTCCTTACAGGGAGTAACTATCTCCAGCACTTCTTCATCAGGGGTTGGCGTCCATTCTGCAATAAATTCTGCCAATGCCCTGCTCTGGATTGTTGATGTGCTTTCAAATTTCAGGCCAAAGCTGGATAACTCCAATGCCCATTCCACTATTCTTCCAGTAGCCTCAGGGTTTCGGAGTATCCTTTGCAAAGGAAAGCGGGTGACAACCGTGATCTCATGGGCTTGGAAATAGTGGCATGATTTCCTTGAGGCCATTACAAGGCCAAAATCAACTTTTGCACACCGAGTACTGGATCTAGCCACTGCAATAGGGAGTCGACAAAGTACATTGGGCGTTGCACCACTTTCTTCTTCCTTGTCGTTGGGGTTGTCTCATTTGTCGTGCTCTTCTTTACCTTGATCCATGTCTGCCCGCTGAGCTGTGCTCACTCTCTCCCTGGAAGGGACACTAGTTGAGGCTACCGCTCCTTCCACTTCATTTGTGCCACTAGTGCTGTGACCACTTGATTAGTTGCCGCCGGGTATAGCAGCAACGGCTCTTGTGGTTTGGGAGAAACCAAAGTGGGAACAAAAGACAAGTAGGTCTACAAATCTTGCAGTGCTGCATCTGCTTCTAGAGTCCACTTCATGGGCCCTGACTTCTTCAAAATTTTGAAGAATGGTAAAAGCCTTGATCGTGAGACTTGGAGATGAACACAGTAAGCGTGTAGCACCACATCCAACGCCTCACATCCTTAAGCATCTTAGGTGCACGAATCTGCTCGATAGCCTTGATCTTATCGGGGTTGGCCTCTATCATGATGGGACACAAAAGAAACCAAGTAGCTTGCGGAGGGAACGCCAAACACACACTTGTCGGGTTCAACTTCAAGTTGATTTCTTGTGCAGATTAGCAAGCGTCTCTTCTAAGTCTGGATGAGGGTTGATTTTTTCCTTGGTCTTGACCACAATATCATCCATGTAAGCTTCAATGTTCATGTGCAACCGCAGCGAGTTTCAAACCAACACGACTGCTCTTGCAAAAGTGGACACGACACTCTTCAACTTTGAAAGGCATGCGCATGAAGTAGTATGTGCCACAGGGGGTGATGAATGAGGTTTTCTCTTTGTATTCCTTGTACATAAAGATCTGATGATATCCAGAGTATGCATCCAGAAAGGAGAGCAAATCGCACCTAGAGGTGGAATCCACAATCTAGTCTATGCGTGGCAAGGGAAATGGGTCCTTCCGGCACGCCTTGTTCAGATCCGTGAAATCTATGCAAAGCCTCCATTTTCAGTTAGCCTTGCGTATGACCACTAGGTTTTCTAACCATGTTGGATGTAGTACTCCTCGACCAAACTAAGCTGCCTCAAGTTTCTTGATTTCCTCTCCAATGAATTGCTGCCGCTCAAGGCTTGCTTTGGGACCTACAGCAGCGAATTCGGGCATGTGGGCAAGACAGGGAAGGTGCTACTCGATTACCTCCACAGGAACACGGGGATATCAGATGGTTGCCAAGCAAACACATCGATATTCGCCTGCAGGAAGGCAACGAATGCACTTTCCTATTTGTCATCAAGGGTAACACTGATAGTAAAGGTACCATCAGCCCAGCTAGCCCTGCCGGGACCTTTTTCACATGAGGTGCAGCAGCCTTGGATTTCTTGCTGTTGGAACTCTCCGGCAAGTCATCAGTAGGCGCAGCATACTCCGAAAAGGTACGCTTCCCGGATTCCTTGTTGGTGTCCCTGCTAGCCTTCTTCTTTCCTCTGCTTTCCTTGGCGGGAACCGTGGCTTCAGCGGCCTCTGCCGCGACTGCGTCCCGGTACATTTTATCCACGCAAATAATTGCGTCCTTCTCGTCTGACAGAATGGAAATGACACCCATCGGCCCTGGCATCTTCAAGGTGTTGTAGGCATAGTGGGATGCCGCCATGAATTTTGTCAGAGTTGGGCGTCCAAGGATTATGTTGTACGACAGGGGGAGGTCGACCACACCAAACACAACCTTCTCGATCCGGTAGTTCCACTCTCCTCCGAATGTCACTTTGGAAACATGATCTTTCCCTTAGGATGACTCCTACGAGGGTTGATTCCTTGCAACGCGTGCTCGCTGTGACTTTGAGTTCTTCCTCCGCTATCCCGAAGTTTCTTTGATGACTTTTGGGAAACCGGATTCAACCCGTCCATGCGTCAACCAACATCTTTGTGACTTTGAAGTTGCGGATCGTTGGTGAGACCAACAACGGCAAGCACCCTACCATGGTGAATGCGGTCGAGATGGTCCTTGAGGGAGTCCTAGATTAAGGGGTCCTTGGATGGCGAGGGGCGCTATGTGACATGGGCTGGACTGATGGGTCATGAAGATACAAGATAGAAGGCCTTCCCGTGTCAGGATGGGACTCTCCTTTGCGTGGATAGCAAGCTTGGCGGCCAGATCTGTAGTTTCCTTTCTCTCAGAACCGACTTTGTACAACTCTAGCCCCTCCTTGTCTATATAAACCGGAGGGGTTAGTCCATAGAGGCTATCACAAATCATATAGGCTAGACGTCTAGGGCATAGCCATTACGATCTCGAGGTAGACCAACTCTTATAACCCCTATACTCATCAAAGTCAATCAAGCAGGAAGTAGGATATTACCTCCATTAAGAGGGCCCGGACCTGGGTAAACATCGTGTCCCCCGTCTCCTGTTACCTTCGATCCTCAGACGCATAGTTCGGGATCCCCTACCCGAGATTAGCCGGTTTTGACACCAACATTGGTGCTTTCATTGAGAGTTCCTCTGTGTCGTCAATAGAAGGATCGATGGCTCGCCTTGTCGTCAATGACAAAATCACCTCTGGAAGGGCCCTAGCTCCTGGGCAGATCCTCCAGCTCGGCAGTTTTACCATGGGCGCCCGCTCGGCCGTTAAGCCAAAGGCAGTCCCCCAAACTGCCTAAAATCATCTCCGCATTGGCCTCGAACACTCCGATGAGATGGATCCAGCAGATGTCTCGTCTTTGAACAAATTGCTAGATCGCGCCGCATACATCACAGGGTCATGACGAGACTATGATCAGATTGGGCTTAAACCCGATCGGTGGGAAATCAGGTCCCCGTAATCACCCATCACGGTTGCGGTTGTGGAGGAGCAAGCCAAGGATATCTCTCCCCCTATGCTGAGAACAAGCTACGTTCGGATTTCCGAGCCCTGCGAGCCGGATACCCATTTTCAGGAAGAGACTCTCTGTCCTCCAAACATAGAACCACGCGCCGAGCCTGAAAACTCCCAGGATACTCTGGATCCTAGGCTAGTGACCTCAGAAACTCTTAAAACTCCGGATCCCACGACGGGTCAGGGTTCGGATTTAAACCCACCCAGCCACCATAAGCAATATTCCCCTAGCAATTCCGGTCCTCCGGACATATGCGACCTTATGTATGTCTTGGCGGCAACCTCAGGAAAGCTTGATGTATCACTTTTGGGCAGATTCCTCCTTGTCAAAAACAAGATCAAAGATTGTTGCGACTGACAGCAGTTTTAGTATTTTGTCAAGAATGGCCTGTATGGACGAGGGGATCCTCAATGCCCTCAACCGATGCCACATCTTGCACTTTGCAGATTTGGCACACATAATGTAAGTATTGTGCAACGAAGCGCCTAGGAAGCCCGAGACCGGTGGTGGAACCGCTGCCTTTAAGCCACCCACCGGACGGGCAAAGGATGCACCCTCATGGGCACCTGATCATCACCCTACGGACAAGAAAATTAAGCCCTTAATAGGACACAGAACTGTCCTTGATGAATGGCTCGACAAGCCCTGTCGGATACACACGACGCCGAATTCCGAACCAACACACAGCCTTTGGGCATGTTGGGTACTCCGGCAGGTGGCCAAGAGCCGTGAGGCTATCCTCACCAATACAACCTGAGAGAAATACTCTCCGGAGGACGACGATCTCAATGTCTTTACGGTCTTCGAGACCTTTTCTTCAAATAATCAGCGTAAAAAGGGCACTCCATGACCTCACCGAAGTCAACCAAGTAGCATGATAAATCCTTGGAACGATATGGCGATAACTTTCACCGCCAACGACGAACCAAGGGCTCGATCAGTCCGCGCACCAGCCGTTTTGGTCTTAAACCCAATCGTCAATGGTGGCAGGGGATTGAAGCTCATCTACAAGGACACGCTCGATAAATTCCAAATAGACAAGAGGCGCATCGCGCAAAGCAGTACAACCTTTCAAGGCATTATCCCCAGTCGAGAAGCGCGATGCTCGGGGAAAATTAAACTCGATGTGGTATTGACGCACGCGAGAGAACTACAGGTCCAAGGAGTTAATCTTCCACGTGGCACCTTTCAACAGTGGATATCACGCCCTGTTAGGGCGAGACGCATTCACACGCTTTCAAGTCATACCCCATTACGGGTACATGAAGCTTAGAATGCCCGAGCCAAACAGAGTTATCACTATCACCAGTGATCCGGACATAGCTCTCCGCACCGAAAACAAAACTGCATCCTTAGCCCTCGAGGCATTATCCGAGGCCCTTGCGGCCGAGGAACTCATCGCTCTGTGTTCCAAAGTGGACAGATCGGCGTAATCCTCGATAAGAGGCCTAAGTCCACTTCTTTCAAGCCGGAAAGGCGAAATAGTCAAATTTCAAGTTCACCCGGTGGATCCTAATAAAACAGCAGCCATTGGAGCCGCAGTTGGATCCGAAGCGGTCGACGCGCTCTAAGAGCATTCTGCGCCAACAATTGGGACATCTTTGCACGGCATCCTCGGATATGCCGGAATCCTGTGAGCCCGGCCAAACACAGCCTCAATATAATAAAGGGGTTCAAGCTAGTCAAGCAAACACTGCGGCGATTTTACGAACCCAAGCGGCAAGCTATGGGGGAGGAGCTAGCCAAACTACTTGAAGCCGAGTTCATCAGAGAGATCAAACACCCGGACTGGCTAGCAAACTTGGTCATGGTGCCAAAGTTAGACAAATCATGGCACCTTCTGTAGCCGATTTCAAAGACCTCAACAAGGCCTACCGAAGGACCCCTTCCCACTACCCGCATTGACCAAATCATTGATGCAAGCTGCGGGACCACGATTCATTGTGTTTCCTCGGCGTACTCCGGATACCATTAGATTAAGATGAAGGAATCCAATTAGGCTGCAACGACATTCATTACTCCGTATGGGCCTTTCTGCTTCAACACTATGCCTTTCGGACTAAAAAACGCCGGTTCCACTTACCAACACATGATTCAAACATGCCTGGAAGAACAAATTGGCAAGACGGTGGAGGCATATGTAGATGATGTAGTGATCAAAACTAAACATGTCGAATCATTGGTGGACGAGTTACGCCTTACATTCGACAACCTCCGAACATATGACATACGGCTCAAATCTGGAAAAATGCATTTTTAGCGTTCCAGCCGGGAAGTTGCTCGGGTTCATTGTTTCCAATAGAGGAATCGAAGAAAATCCGGCCAAAATCTGAGGCCTGTCACAATTGGCAACACCAACAGACCTAAAGCAGGTCCAAAACTAGCGGGTGTGTGGCAGCCTTGAGCCGCTTTTATCTCCAGATTAGGAGAGAAGGCGATGCCGCTCTATTGCTGCTAAGCGTCCGACCACTTTGAGTGTATGGACGCGGCAACAACCGGGTTGGAAGAAATAAAAACTTTCTTAGCAAACAACTCAATCCTTGCCGCAAGACCTAACATCAGCGAACCTATGCTGCTATACATATACGCAACTCACCAGGGTGGTGAGCTACTGTGTTTCGTCGTCGAACAAGAGGAAGAGGGACACAAATTCCCACCGCAAAAACTGTATACTATAAAAATCGACGGGTCCTCACACCATGTAAATCACGATACCCGAACTATCAAAATATAGCATATGTGGTTTTCATGGCATCTCGGAAGCTTGCGGCACTACTTTCAAGAGTGCTTTCGATCATGGTGGCCTCCGAGGTACCACTCAATGATATCATAAAAATCAAGACGCCACCGCCGCATTGCAAAATGAGCTATCGAGCTATTACCATTTGAAATAACATACAAGCCACGCCAAGCTATTTAAATCTTAGGTGTTGGCCAACTTTGTCGCCGAATGGACAGAAGCCGAACTCCCTAAAGAGTACGGCACATACTCCAATTGGGTGATGTACTTCGACGGCTCCAAAATGCTAGCCGGATTGGAGGCCAGTGTCATCCTAACATCCCCTTCAGGGGACATAGTCCGTTATCTATTACAACTCATGTATCCGGACTCCAATAACGCAGCCGAATATGAGGCACTCATGCATGGTCTCCGGATGGCTGTTTCTATGGGCATGCAACGCCTTGAGGTGCGCAGGGATTCGAACCTTGCAATATCCCAAATAAACTGAGAATTCGATGCAAAAGATCCAAAGATGGCGGCTTACCGCAATGCCGTACTCAAAATATCATCTCGGTTTGAGGGGCTCGAGTTTCACCATGTGGCCCGAGAAAGTAATCAAGCAGCGGGCATCCTTGCTCGAATGGGCGCTAAACGCGACCCCGTCCCGCCTAACACCTTCGTGGAAAGGCTTTTCAAGCCATCCATGGTATGGCAGGACGAGAGCGGAAATACCAGTCTGGTGCTGGTCACACCCCCAGATGTCGAACATGATTCGGATATCATCGGGGGCTTGGGTACCGAACCAACGCCTTCCGCCCATGTAATCATGGCGATAATATGGACCGAACCTTTCCTAGCCTACCTTAATAGGCGGGAGCTCCCTGATGACCAGAATGAGGCTCGTTGTATCGTTTGACGCTCGAAAGCCTACAAAGTTCATGAAGGAGAACTCTACAAGAAAAGCACTACTGGAGTTCTTCAAAGATCTATCTCCGAAGAGGAGGGGCGGCAGCTCTTGGCCGAAATACATGCTCGCCTCGGCGGCCATCATGCCGCAGCTTGGGCCCTCGTCAGCAAGGCCTTCCGTACGGGTTTCTTCTATCCCAGGCCCTTGTACAGTGCTGTGTCGGATGCCAGCTGTTCGCCAATCAAAGCCATATGCCGCCCACAGCCCTAAGAACAATCCCCATTACCTGGCCTTTTGCGGTCTGGGGGCTAGACATGGTCGGACCCCTTAAAGGGGGAAGCCAACATATCTATAATTTTTATTGTTCCATGCTGTTTTATTATCAATCTTGGATGTTTTATAATCATTTTATAGTCATTTTATATCATTTTTTGGTACTAACCTATTGACATAGTGCCAAGTGCTAGTTGATGTTTTTTCCATGTTTTTTACATCGCAGGAAATCAATATCAAATCGAGCCCAAATGCCACGAAACTCCACGATGATTTTTTTATGGGCCAGAAGGAAGGAAATGGGCCTCAGTTTGCACTGGGGGTGCCCGAGGGGGCACAACCCACAGTAGCGCCAGAGGCCCAGCGCCTTTGGTGGGTTGTGCCCACCTCGGGTGCCCCCCGGACAGCCTCTTTGCTCTATAAATACCCCAAAAATACCAGAACCCAAGAAGAGTCGATGAAGTATTCATCCAGCCGCCGCAGAGTCCAGAACCACCAGATCCAATCTAGACACCATCACGGAGGGGTTCCCCACTTCCATTAGTGCCTCTCCGATGATGCGTGAGTAGTTCTTTGTTGACCTTCGTGTCTGTAGTTAGTAGCAAGATGGCTTCCTCTCTCTCGCTGAATTCTCAATACAATGGTCTCCTGGAGATCCATATGATGTAACTCTTTTTGCGGTGTGTTTATTGGGATCTGATGAACTTCGAGTTTATGATCAGTTATAACTCTCTTATATGCATGATCTCTTATAGCCTCGTATTTCTTCTCCGATATTTGGGTTTTGTTTGGCCAACTTGATCTATTTATCTTGTAATGGGAAGAGGTGCCCGGTAGTGGGTTCGATCTTATGGTGCTTGATCCCAGTGAAAGAAAGGGAACCAACACGTATGTATCGTTGCTACTAAGGATAAAAAGACGGGGTCCCTATCTGCCGCAATAGATAACGGATCTTGTCTACATCATGTCATCATTCCTATTGCATTACTCCATTTTTCCATGAACTTAATACATTAGATGCATGCTGGATAGCGGTCGATGTGTGGAGTAATAGCAGTAGATGCAGGCAGGAGCCGGTCTACTAATCTTGGACGTGATGCCTATGTAATGATCATTGCCTGGATACCGTCATAATTATTTGAAGTCCTATCAATTTCCCAACAGTAATTTGTTTACCCAGTGTTTGCTATTTTCTCGAGAGAAGCCACTAGTGAAACCTACGACCCCCGGGTCTTCTTTCTCATATATTTGCCTTGTGATCTACTTTTCCTTTGCGTTTTTATTTAGTTCTATTAATCCAAAAATACAAAAATACCTTGCTGCGTTTTATCTTTATTTATTTTATTTGGCGTTCGATCTATCAATCTACTACAATTTACCTCACGTCCGTTTGCCTATCTTGAGGCGCCGTACCCCGGAAGGGACTGACAACCCCTTTAACTTGTCGGGTTGCGAGGTGTTGTTGTTTGTGTGCAGATGTTGCTTACGTTGTGTTGCTTGGTTCTCCTACTGATTCGATACCTTTGTTTCATCACCGAGGGAAATACCTACCGTCGCTGTGCTACATCATCCATCCCTCTCCGGGGAAATACCGACGTAGTTGCAGCAACCATCAAGGATAAATTTTTGCGCCGTTGCCGGGGAGGATCTTTAACATAACCAGGTTCCTAATCACAAATCTCATCTCCTTGCAATTTAAATTATTTTCCATTTGCCTCTCGTTTTCCTCTCCCCCACTTCACAAAAATTTGCCGTTTTATTCGCCTCTCTTTTTCCTTTCGCCATTTTCTCGTCAGATCTATTCTCTACTTGCAATCCTGAGTGATTTTGGTATGGCACCAACAGATGATGGCCTGAATCCTAAGATTGGATGTACAGGCAATCTGGATGCTAAAACTTTTATCTTGCGGCAAGGGAACGTTATGGGAAAAGAACGTATCCAAGAATTTTTTAATTGTGTTGGAAATCAGAGTCTTGATGATGCTCCTATACTTAAAACTACTTGATCTTATGCGGATGCTATTTCAGCACTAGTTCGGAAACTTGCAAGTAAATTTATCCGCACTCATCCTACTTTGCAAAGATTGTTTTTTTTAGCTTCCCGGAATAAAGAATCCTAGAGCCAAAAAGTTGGCCACTCTCGTTCTTATGAACGAGTTTGACTACATAATTCGGGAAGCTCGGGAAATCTTTGACTTTTATGGTATGAATGTGATAGATGAAATTCTTTACAATAGTGATTATGCTCTAAGGCATTTTCTTCGGGATAATAAGAACTTTGATGAGAATCTTAAAAAGGAGGTTCCCGTTCTAGAAATAATGCAACAAATTTTCAATAATGTAAATCAACATTACTCTTGGATTGTTGCGGGAAATTAAAGGGGTTATGATGAAAACCAACTAAGGAATGCTAAAGTTTCCATGGATAATATGTTTTTTTACAAAACCACATGATGGAAACACCCCTAAGAAAACTAAGAAGAAGAAGGATGACAAAACTTAGATCCTTGCCTTACGCCTAGCTAAGGGCGTAAAACTATAGCGCTTGTTGGGAGGCAACCCAATGAATACAAATTTCTTTTTTGATTTTTGCTTTCTGTTCTTGTGTGTTTACACAATTATGCTACTGGTATGATTGTGCTTTTTATGTTTTAATTAGTGTTTGCGCCAAGTAAAGCCTTTAGGATCTTCTTGGGTGATAGTTGTTTGATCTTGCTGAAAAAGACAAAAACTTTGTGCTCACGAAAATAATTTTCAAAAATAATAGAAAAGATCTTTTGCCCTGATTCTTTTTGTAGAAGATTAATATACAAATTAACCTGGTCTTCCTAATTTGGTAGAATTTTTGGAGTTACATAAGTATTCGCTCAAGTCAGATTACTACAGACTGTTCTGTTTTGACAGATTCTGTTTTCTTTGTGTTGTGTGCTTATTTTGATGGCTCTATGGTTTTTGTTGATGAATTTTTTCCCTAGAAAAGTTGGAATATAGTAGATATAATACAAAAACAAAATATGAATTGTTTTGATACAACACTTATAGTAGTGGTTTGCCTTCTTATACTAACGGATCTCACGAAAGGTTTTGTTGAGTTTTGTGTGATTGAAGTTTTCAAGTTTTGGGTTATCTTAGGATGGATGAAGGAAAGATGTAAGAGCCTAAGCTTGGGGATGCCCCGGCATCCCAAGCTATTATACAAGAATGAGCAACCAACTAATCTTGGGGATGCCCCTGAGTGGCATCCCCGCTTTCTTCCAACAACTATCGGTATTTTACTCAAGGCTATATTTTTACTCGTCACATGATATCTGTTTTGCTTGGAGCGTCTTGTATGATATGTGTCTTTGCTTGTTTTATTTTATGTTTTAAGTCCTCAATCCTTGATGGACACACCTATTTGAGAGAGCCAAAATTATATCATGACTTGTTAGAATTGCTCTCTATGCTTCACTTAAATCTTTTATGAGCTAGGACTTGCTCTAGTGCTTCACATATATCTTTTTGAGCATGGTGTGCTTTGTTATTTTTGAAGAAATGCTCTCTTGCTTCACTTAGATTTATTTGAGAGTTAGTAAATTTTTGAAGAAATTCTCTCTTGCTTCACTTAAATTATTTTGAGAGAAAGAAAATTTGTTATGCTCATGATCTTCACTTATATTTGTTTGAACTTATGAAAAAGCAACTCATGAAAATTAGTCCCAAAGTGATAGATATCCAAGAAGGATAAAGTAAAAGAATGTCATGAAGATCATTGGACAAAATAAACTTGATTCTTAGTAATAGTTTTGAGATATGATCATGTGATATGTGAGTTATGTTGATGAGTAATTGTGCTCTAGTAAGAATATTGGTGTCAAGGTTTGTGATTCCCTACACATGCACGAAAGTCAATAATCATGAAATGAAAATTATATGTGTAGGATCGAAAGTATGTCTAGAGGGGGGGGGGTGATTAGACTACTTGACCAAATAAAAATCTAGCCTTTCCCAATTTTAAGTCTTGGCAGATTTTAGCAACTTAGCACAATTCAAGTAATTAACATACACATGAAATTCTAAGAGTATAGCAGCGGAATGTAAAACAATTGCATATGAAGGTAAAGGGAGGAGTTTGGAGGGAGCAAACGCAATGTAGACACGGAGATTTTTTATCGGTGGTTCCGATAGGTGGTGCTATCGTACATCCACGTTGATGGAGACTTCAACCTAAGAAGGGTAGCAGTTCTTGTGAGTCCACGGAGGGCTCCACTCACTGAAGGGTCCACGAAGAAGCAACCTTGTCTATCCCACCATGGCCATCGCCCACGAAGGACTTGCCTCACTAGGGTAGATCTTCACAAAGTAGGCGATCTCCTTGCCCTTACAAACTCCTTGGTTCAACTCCGCAATCTTGACGGAGGCGTGACACCTAGCCAATCTAGGAGACACCACTCTCCGAAAGGTAATAAATGGTGTGTTGATGATGAAATCCTTGCTCTTGTGCTTCAAATCATAGTTTCCCCAACACTCAGCTCTCTCTCATAGGATTGGATTTGGTGGAAAGAGGGTTTGAGTGTAAAGCAACTTGGGGAAGGCTAGAGATCAAGATTTATGTGGTTGGAATGGAATATCTTGACCTCAACACAAGTGTAGGTGTTTCTCTCTCAGAAAATGTGTGTTGCAAGTGTAGGCATGTTCTAATGGTTCTCCCCATGAATTAAGAGTGGGTGGAGGGTATATATAGCCGCCACACAAAATCTAACCGTTACACACAAATCACCAAACTCGGTGGGACCGTATCAGAAAACTCGGTCAGACCGATTTAGTTCAAAATGTGAACGTTAGGATTTTCGATGGGACCGACATGTCAACTCGGTGGGACCGATTTTGGTAATAAGCAAACAGAGAGTTGGTTAGGCAAACTCGGTGGGACCGATTCGCTCATCTCGGTTAGACCGAAACATTACGAAGAGAAACAGAGAGGTTGCAATCCCATCTCAATGAGACCGAGCTCCCTATCGGTGAGACCGAAGTGACTAGGGTTTGTGGCAGTGGATATGTCAAGTGAACTCGGTGGTGCCTGATAGGAAATTTCGATGGGGCCGAGTTTGACTTTTGGTTTGGGACATATGTGGATATGAGAAAGGAGTTGAGGGTTTTGGAGCATATCACTAAGCATTTTGAGCAAGTAACTCATTAAGTAACACCTCATCCCCTTTTAATAGTATTGGGTTTTCCTATGGACTCAATGTGATCTTGGATCACTAAAAGTAAAATGTAGAGTCTTGAGCTTGAGCCAACATGTATCCTTAGCATTTTGAGGGGTCCACATTCCTAATCCATGCCATGCCAATCATTGAGCTTTCACGAAATATTTATCTTGAAATAGCATTAGCTCAATGAGCTATATGTTGTTAGGAATTACCAAAACCACCCAGGATAGTTGCACTTTCAATCTCCCCCTTTTTGGTAATTGATGACAACATATAGATCAAAGCTTCGACAAATGATAATAAGATTGAAAAACATCGTCGCTTTGAGAAGTATGTGATAAGCAAGTGCTCCCCCTAAATTTGTGCATTATTTAAAATTTGCTTTTGAATGCAAATGCACAATCGATTAGGATCATGGGTTACTCTTCCATGTCACATACATCTTGGTGGAGCGCTCAAAATGATATAAATTGAAAGCATGCACTCATCACCAAGCAAGTGAATGATCATACATGAGATATAAAAGGTAATATCATCCAAACAAGCATTATGGTAGCAAATGATCAAACACATGATCAAATAAGTATCTCACACAATAAAAAGTTCAACCAAAGGCAAAGAAGCAAAACACTCTCTCGAAGCCTATGATCTATACATATTTCTCCCCCTTTGGCAACAAGTTACCAAAAAGTTCAAATATGCATAGTGCTATGTACCTCTCAAGCTTGGTCTTGGGAGGTGGTGTAGAGAGAACTTCGAGGGCGAAGGCATCTGTTGATGTAGTTGGAGCTGGTGGAGTGGGCTGCTGGAGGTGGCACTTTGGGCTGAGGCTGCTAGTCTTGATGTTGTAGCTCTAGAATGCATCCTGCTTTTCTAGCAGACCCCACATCCTCTAGGCACTCGGCTGAAATGCATCCGTAGTTGCCTTGCCTCTCTTCTCTTCGCTTCCTCTGAGCTGCTCAACTGTTGTTTGAATCTCGATTACCTTGGATCAAGATCATAAACTTTGGTTTCTATGATCCTCTCCAAGCTCTCCTGGTTTTGAGTCAGGGTGGCCAAGCCCTTCTCAATCCTCAGTGTCGACTAGATCAGATATGCAAGTTGATCTTGCTTGCTCTTCAGGAAAACATGAGATGCCTCTTCAACAATTGGCATCTTGGCAGCTTTCTCAGCCTTTCCTTTGGCTCTCTTCTGCTGTGCTTGCTCAAATGCGAGGTCTTCCTCATTCATCACAACAGTGTTATCTTCAAAATCAGGATATAAGGGTAGATGCTCCTTATCCAACAGATATGTTCCTGTGCCCATCTTGGAGTTGATGAGGTCCTGAATGTGTGGAGCATACCCACAGCTTCTCTTCTAGTCAGCGGCAGTCCTCTTGATTGTCTCTACAATCAGACTCATAACCTTGAAGTTACGAGGGACATCAAAAGCTGTAGCAGGTTGATAGAATGCCCTCACGATCATCTTGTGATCTCCTGACTTGGGTAGCAGAGTGTGCCTAAGGATTGTGTTGATGGTAGGCAGACCAGACAACAAGTAATGTACTGATCCAAGCTTGTGAGTCTCCAAATCCTTATTTGGGATCTCCTTGTACATGTTTGCCATAGTGTTGTGGTCCTTCTTCTTGGTGGCATACACATCCAAGTCATCTTCATGTTCTTCAGGGGCATTTATCATCTTGGCCCACTCCTCAATTGTGGATTGGTACCTAGTACCTTCCGACATCCAAACTATCCTCCCATCTAGATAGAAGTGGGCAGTGGAGTAAAACTGCATGATCAGCTCATCATTCGATTTGGTGAGCTTCTGTCCAACAAATTTGTCAACTCCACATGCCTTGAAGCTGTCATAAACTCCTGGAAAGTGATCTTCTTCCTCCTTGATGTATTCCCAATCCACCCATCTCATGTCACATACAATGGGCTCCTTGTCAAGCAAAATAGTTTCATAAAAGTCTTGTTGTTCCTTTGTGTGAAACCTGTAATCAACTGCTGTCCTCCTCCTCACAACATAAGGATCAGACTGTCTCCACTATCTCAGTCTAGCATCCTTTCTGATATGCATATCTTCAGCTACTGGATGAGCATCATTATGGTCAGGAATCTTGGGCTTCATCTTCCTAAAAACAAGTGAATCATCATCCTCTTCTTGACTTGAGGCACTTTGGGGCCTTGTTCTTCTCTTCAGCGGTATACTCGGTGTTCCTCTTGGGTTTTGGGGGCTTCTGAGCTTGAGCTTTGGGAGCAGACTTGGGCTTTGATGGAGCAGCCCCTGCCTTTATAGCATCTCCCATAAGCTTCTGAGCTTTGGGTGCTGGTGCAGCATCCTCTTCCTCTTCTTCTCCTTTAGAATCTCTCATCATTGAGGGCTTTCCAAGAAATTTTGCAGTAGTGGTTCTTGCCCTCTTCTTTTTCTAGCCATCACCTGCTGCTTCACCATCATCTGATTCTATGGTGAATTTCATTGTTTCTCCTGTTGCTACCTTCCTTGGCTTTGACATTGGGATCCTCCTAGCTGGTGCCTTCTTATTCAAGCCTGGCTTTGTTGCAAAGAAATTTGTGCCATACTCCTTTTTCAAAGCACCTTCTTCTTGGAGCTTACTTCTTCCTCAGTGGCCACATAGTCCTCATCCTCAGATTTTGAGGTTCCCTTCTTCCTAGATCTGGTGGCTGCCTTTGGCAAGTTGGTTGGAGTGCTCCTGCTGCCATCATCAAAGGTGCTTGAGTGACCTGAACCCTCACTCAGCTGCACATGCTCCTCAGACCTGTTCTGACTGTCACTCTAATCAGACATTTCTGCAAACTTAATGACAGCAGACCCTGTGAATAGATGTAGATGAGGTAGAATGGATGAGAATCACAAAGTGCAGAATTTTTGCAAAGCAGATGACTTGAAAACTTAGTTTTAGATCTCCACAGAAAGCATTTCGGAGCTACCTATTTGTTAACTCGGTGATACTGAAGCAGCTTTTGGAACCTAAACTAGTGAACTCGGTCAGACCGAGTCACAGTTTGGTGGCACCGAGACTGCTAGGGTCTCACAGAGAATCGAACTCGGTCACACCAATTTGCAGTTTTCGGTCAGACCGAAAATCGCAAGTGCTGTGGCCTAAGCCAAATCGGTGAGATCGATTTCTACAACTCGGTCGGTCCGAGATGGGTTCGGCGGAGACCTAACCCTAAATTTTCAAATCCAGTCTAATCTAAAGGATGTTTTCAATAAATAGAGTGTTTGCATACGTGGTGATGATCATGGCAGAGCAATGTGCTACGAATCAGAGTTAAAGGAATAGCACAAAGAGACGAACTCATACCCTAGTTCGGCGGAGTTCGCTACGGCGGCAACGGAGGGGCAGAATTCCGTTGACGACGATGGAGACCAGCGGCAGGAGGTCGCCGGCGGCGAGGAGACGATCCAGAGACCTGAGGCGGCAGAAAGGTGATACGCAGCGTCTTGAGAGGTTTCAAGAAATTTCCAAAATCTCACCCGTGGGTTTATATATCCCGACCACGCCGGTGTAACCGAGTGGAACAACTTCGGTGGCACCGAGATCTTGAGAATCATAGCGATTCGCAACTCGGTGTGACCGAAAATTTCAAATCGGTTGCACCGAGATTGAAAACCTAGATCAACTCAGTGATCTCGGTGTGACCAAAATGGATGATTCGGTCATACCGAAATGCACAAAGAGGTTTTGGAAGTTTAAGTCTATGACAAATCGGGGACTCCGAGTGCTCCTCACACAGTGTGGTTCGAATCTGACTTGATCAAACTTTCTGATGTAGCATGAATAGAGTTTGAGACGAGAAAAGCATAGATAGCTAGATGGAGTTCCTAGGCATTCTTGTCCATCCATTTGGAAAAAGAGAAAAACCAAACAATCAAAGCAACAAATGGATGTCCTCGAATGAGTAAAATATGCATCCAACATGCTCACACAATAAAATGACAAATGAAATATGTGACAAAGCATGCACAATCACTCTAGCATCTATCAAGCAATTTGGGGATGACTAGGTCATCTATATATGAGTATATTGACTTAGGAGTCAAATGAGAACATTTGATCCTAGGTCATACTCATCGTTTAAGCACAAGTGGGGTTACCACTTTTTACATAAAGCATTGTTGTGTTCACATCATTAGAGTTGCTTTAACTCAATTGATTAGAGTAAAGCTCCCCCTAGATGTGATATCCCCCCTAAGAGGGATGAACTAACCTTGGGTTTTTTCTATGATGACTTCATGTAGGTGTTGAAGATGTAGATGTTCAATGTTGATGTAGATCATTGGGAGCAATACTTTGGAGTGAGTTGCACTTTCAATACCTACACGGGTTAGTCCCACTAGGAACAAACAAGGATATCCATAGACATAGAGTGATATTCACATGAGATGATGTCCATGAATGCATTAGATTACCTTGTCACTTGTCTTACCGACAAGAGGGTTTGTGACTCCTTGAACTAGTGCAAGATATGAAAGTTGTTTGCACTTGTCCTTGCCAAAATGATAAGAGTGAAGTATGTTCACCCTCAAGAATTCTCTAGTTCTTCTTCTTCGGGATCCACACCATCTTGATGGGAATCCTTGGAGTTGTAGTCGTACTTGATGAAGTGGAACTTGATGCAGTCTTGGGAACCCACTTGACCAAGGCCTTAGGAGCTTCTTCAAATGCATCAATCTCCTCTTGATGCTTGTCCTTGCCCTTTAGCTTGTGGTCTTGTGGTGGAAGATCATCTTGAGCTTGTGTTCCTTGGAAAGAAGTAGGATCATACTTCTCTTGTTGAGGAAAAAACTTCTTCTTGGGGTATTGATCTTCTTCTCACTCAACTCCATTGTCATTGAACTTTCGTTCAAAACCAACACCTTGATTCTTCCGGTGTCTTCCTTGCTTGCGTACAATTTCCTCAAATTGCTTACTTCCGGCAAGACTCTTGTAAACACCTTTCTCTTTAATTCCCTTAAATAAGCTATTTTCTTGCTCAAGTGTAACTTGGCTAAGAGAATCATTAGTGTAATCAAGAGAACTACTAGAAGCAACAGCATTGGATTTAGCATGATTGTTGTTACTACTAGAGGAAGAATCTTTCTTGTTCTTGTTGCTAGATTTAACTTGTGGCATGTAAGTAGTCAAGAGTAAACGCTTGGCAATGTAAGAAGAACTTTTCTTGCGAAGATCATCATTGATTGCTTTTAAGAACTCATGCTCTTGCTCAAGGTTGAGCTTTTCAAAGCGTAGCTTCTCATGAGTCTTTAAAAGTTCTCGATGTTCTTCCAAGGTAGTTTCATGAGCTAACTTAAGAGTGTTTAGTTCTTTAGTTAGATGCTCAATCTCCTTCTTATCATTGTCATTCGTTTTATCTTGATTAACATGATTAATAGCAAGTTCATCATAGTTTTCATAACTAGAATTGTCAACAAGTAAATCATCATCTCCTAGAAAATCATCTTCGACACTATTGAAATCAACATACTCGGGGTGTGTTACCTTTGGACCTTTGGCCATGAAGCATCTTCCAATTCCTTCATTTGGTGAGTCAAATATGTTGTAGGAGTTGGTTGACACAAGTGCTAGACCGGCAACACCTTCATCTTGAGTATATTCGGAGTCGGAGTGATAACTTCTTTCGGAGTGATGGTCGGAGTCGGAGCCGGATACCTATTCACCAACATTAGCTTGATGTCTTCTTTTTGTGTAGCTCTTTGATGACTTGTCCTTCCTTTCCCAATCCTTGCTTCTTCGAGAGGGTCTTCGCTCATAACGATCATCTCTACTCCATCTCTCTCTAGGTGGTGATTCTTCTCTTCTACTTCTTCTTTTGGGAGAATCTTCTCTTCTTTTGTAGGGGCCGTATACACTCATTGGAGTAGTGTCCGGGTCTTCCACAATTGTAGCAATTTCGTTCACGACTTGAAGATCTCTTGTCATTGTTGGACCTTGACTTGGAGCTTCTTTCCTTGCTTCTACTCTTGTAGAACTTGTTGAAGTTCTTCACCATCAGGCTCAATTCTTCATTGAACATTTGTTTCTCACTTGATGATGTGGGAGCTTCACATGAGGCTTTGTAAGCACCACTTGACTTGTTGTGGAGCTCTTCCTTATCCTTAAGTGACATCTCATGAGCAACAATTCTTCCAATGACTTCCGTTGGCTTGAGATCGTTGTAATTGGGCATCATTTGGACCAATGTGCACACGTATCAAACTTTCCATCCAATGCTCTTAGGATCTTCTTGATGATGAATCTATCGGTCATCTCTTCACTTCCTAAGCCGACAATCTCATTTGTCATGAGAGCTAGCCTAGAGTACATTTCAGCGACACCTTCACCATCCTTCATTTTGAACTTGTCAAGTTGACTTTGAAGCACATCCAATTTGGATTCCTTGACGGAGTCAGTACCTTCGTGCATATCAATTAAAGTATCCCAAATTTCCTTTGCATTCTCAAGGCGGCTGATTTTGTTGAATTCTTTGGGGCACAATCCGTTGAAGAGAATATCACAAGCTTGAGCATTGTATTGCAGCATCTTCAACTCTTCTGCGGTAGCTTCACGGTTTGGTTCTCTCCCATCAAAGAATTCACCTTGCAAGCCAATACACACAATAGCCCAAGCAATGGGTTATGTCCAAGAATATGCATTTTCATCTTATGCTTCTAACTAACAAAATTAGTACCATCAAAGTAAGGACCTCTACCGTGGTAATTTCCCTCGCTAGACGCCATACTCTCCTAGGTTGTGAAACCAAGGCTATGATCACCAAAAGCTATGGAAATCAAATCAAATGGAGACCAAAGCTCTGATACCACTTGTAGGATCAAAAGTATGTCTAGAGGGGGGTGATTAGACTACTTGACCAAATAAAAATCTAGCATTTTCCCAATTTTAAGTCTTGGCAGATTTTAGCAACTTAGCACAATTCAAGTAATCAACCTACACATGCAATTCTAAGAGTATAGCAGCGGAATGTAAAACAATTGCATATGAAGGTAAAGGGAGGAGTTTGGAGGGAGCAAACACAATGTACACACGGAGATTTTTTATCCGTGGTTCCGATAGGTGGTGCTATCGTACATCCACGTTGATGGAGATTTCAACCCACGAAGGGTAACGGTTGCACGAGTCCACGGAGGGATCCACCCACGAAGGGTCCACGAAGAAGCAACCTTGTCTATCCCACCATGGCCATCGCCCACGAAGGACTTGCCTCACTAGGGTAGATCTTCACGAAGTAGGCGATCTCCTTGCCCTTACAAACTCCTTGGTTCAACTCCACAATCTTGACGGGGGCTCCCAAGTGACACCTAGCCAATCTAGGAGACACCACTCTCCAAAAGGTAATAAATGGTGTGTTGATGATGAACTCCTTGCTCTTGTGCTTCGAATGATAGTCTCCCCAACACTCAGCTCTCTCTCATAGCATTGGATTTGGTGGAAAGAGGGTTTGAGTGGAAAGCAACTTGGGGAAGGCTAGAGATCAAGATTTATGTGGTTGGAATGGAATATCTTGACCTCAACGCAAGTGTAGGTGTTTCTCTCTCAGAAAATGTGTGTTGGAAGTGTAGGCATGTTCTGATGGCTCTCCCCCCAAATGAAGAGTGGGTGGAGGGTATATATAGCCTCCACACAAAATCTAACCGTTACAGACAAATCACCAAACTTGGTGGGACCGAATCAGAAAACTCGGTCAGACCGGTTTAGTTTAAAATGTGAACGTTAGGATTTTCGGTGGGACTGACATGTCAACTCGGTGGGACCGATTCCATTAGGGTTAGGGCATAACGTAATCTCGGTGAGACCGATTACACAAACTTCGGTGGGACCGATTTTGGTAATAAGCAAGCAGAGAGTTGGTCGAGCAAACTCGGTGTGACCGATTAAGCTCATCTCGGTTAGACCGAAAGCGTTCTGAAGGGAAAGCAGAGAGGTTGCAATCCCATCTCGGTGAGACCGAGATCCCTATCAGTGAGACCCGAAGTGACTAGGGTTTACAGCGGTGGCTATGTCAAGTGAACTCGGTGGTGCCTGATAGGAAATTTTGGTGGGGCCGAGTTTGACTTTTGGTTTGGGACATATGTGGATATGAGAAAGTAGTTGAGGGTTTTGGAGCATATCACTAAGCATTTTTAGCAAGTAACTCATTAAGCAACACCTCATCCCCTTTTAATAGTATTGGCTTTTCCTATGGACTCAATGTGATCTTGGATCACTAAAAGTAAAATATAGAGTCTTGAGCTTGAGCCAACATGTGTCCTTAGCATTTTGAGGGGTACACATTCCTAATCCATGCCATGCCAATCATTGAGCTTTCCTGAAATATTTATCTGTAGATAGCATTAGCTCAATGAGCTATATGTTGTTAGGAATCACCAAAACCACCCAGGGATAGTTGCACTTTCAATATCCTACTTGTGGCGCATTATTCGGTGTTAATTATGCTTAATGCTTGCTTATGAGATTATTTGTTTCTTGGTTGGTCGCTTCTCAATCTTTTTGCTAGCCTTAACTTTGCACCAAGTATGACCTCTACTTGTGCATCCAAAATCCTTTAAACCAGTTTTGCCACATGAGTCCACTTTATCTACCTATATGCAATATTCTTTTGCCGTTCTAAACAAATTTGCATGTGCCATCTCTAATTTTCAAAATAAACTTCTCTTTTGTGTGTTTGTTTCGCTCGCGGAATGGTAACGGGTGGCTAATATTTTCCATGTTGGATGTGTTATTCTCACGTTGAGTGTTTATTCACTTGTCATTGCACGAGAGTAAGGCAAAGGTCTTAGGGATGCCCAACCTGAAATGCAAAAATTAATTTACTTTATGTTTCAAATAATAAATTCCTTGGAAAGTGTTGGTATGGAAGGCACCCGTGGATATGGCTAGCCATGGAAAGTGAAAGAATTGTGGAAAAAGCAATAAACTTTATTTTATGTTTGGGAACCGGCTATGGCATATCTAGCATGGAAATTATTCGTAGCTCTGCGTCATTTTCGTTGGTGGGATGGATACACCTCCCAAAATGTTTTTTATCTCAAATTTTTCGCTTTGAGCTCTGGCACCTCTACAAATCCCTACTTCCCTCTGCGAAGGGCCTTTCTTTTACTTTATGCAATTTTTATTTTGAATTTGAGTCTCCATCTTCTCTTACAAAAGCACCAACTAGGAGGCAATATGATCGTGCCCAAGTATTGGGTGTAGTTAATATTCAAGTGTGTTTCATGAATGGACCAATGTTTGAGCATGATGGGCTAGGGATAACTTATTTTAGCATTGATATTTTGAAAGACATGGTTGCTTGTTGATATGTTTGAGTATCTAAATTATTATGTCAAAACTAGACTGTTGCTTTGAATCACATAAAAGTCCAAATGTCCATGCTATAAAGAAAAGAATGTGATATGACTTGATGAACATCACTCCACATCAAAAATTCTATTTTTATCACTTACCTACTCGAGGACGAGTAGAAGTTAAGCTTAGGGATGCTGATACATCTCCAACGTATCTATAATTTTTTATTGTTCCATGCTGTTTTATTATCAATCTTGGATGTTTTATAATCATTTTATATCATTTTTTGGTACTAACCTATTGACATAGTGCCAAGTGCCAGTTGATGTTTTTCCATGTTTTTTACATCGCAGGAAATCAATATCAAACAGAGTCCAAATGCCACGAAACTCCATGATGATTTTTTATGGGCCAGAAGGAAGGCAATGGGCCCGGGTTGGACCTGGGGGGTGCCCCGAGGGGGGCACAACCCACGAGGCCGTGCCAGGAGGCCCAGGCGCGCCCTGGTGGGTTGTGCCCACCTCGAGTGCCCCCCGGATCGCCTCTTTGCTCTATAAATACCCCAAAAATACCAAAACCCTAGAAGAGTCGACGAAATATTCATTCAGCCGCCGCAGAGTCCGTAAACCACGGATCCAATCTAGACACCATCACGAAGGGGTTCACCACTTCCATTGGTGCCTCTCGATGATGCGTGAGTAGTTCTTTGTAGACCTTCGGGTCCATAGTTAGTAGCTAGATGGCTTCCTCTCTCGCTGAATTCTCAATACAATGGTCTCCACGGAGATCCATATGATGTAACTCTTTTTGCGGTGTGTTTGTTGGGATCTGATGAACTTCGAGTTTACGATCAGTTATACCTTTTTATATCCATGAAAGTTATTTGAGTTTCTTTGATCTCTTATATGCATGATCTCTTATAGCCTCGTATTTCTTCTCTGATATTTGGGTTTTGTTTGGCCAACTTGATCTAGTTATCTTGCAATGGGAAGAGGTGCCCGTAGTGGGTCTGATCTTACGGTGCTTGATCGATGATAGAAAGGAACCGACACGTATGTATCGTTGCTACTAAGGATAAAAAGACGGGATCCCTATACGCCGCAATAGATAACGGATCTTGTCTACATCATGTCATCGTTCTTATTGCATTACTCCGCTTTTTCCATGAACTTAATACACTAGAAGCATCTTTGGATAGTGGTCGATGTGTGGAGTAATAGTAGTAGATGCAGGCAGGAGTCGGTCTACTAATCTTGGACGTGATGCCTATGTAATGATCATTGCCTGGATATCGTCATAATTAATTGAAGTTCTATCAATTGCCCAACAGTAATTTGTTTACCCACCGTTTGTTATTTTCTCGAGAGAAGCCACTAGTGAAACCTATGACCCCCGGGTCTTCTTTCTCATATATTTGCCTTGCGATCTAATTTACCTTTGCGTTTTTATTCAGATCTATTAATCCAAAAATACAAAAATACCTTGCCATGTTTTATCTTTATTTATTTTATTTGGCGTTCGATCTATCAATCTACTACAATTTACCTCACGTATGTTTGCCAATCTTGAGGCACCGTACCCCGGAAGGGACTGACAAACCCTTTAACTCGTCGGGTTGTGAGGTGTTGTTGTTTGTGTGCAGATGCTGCTTACATTGTGTTGCTTGGTTCTCCTACTGGTTCAATACCTTGGTTTCATCACTGAGGGAAATACCTACCATCGCTATGCAACATCATCCCTCCCTCTCCGGGGAAATACCGACGTAATTGCAGCAACCATCACCAGCCCCCCCCCCCCTCCAGGCGCACCCAGGTGGGTTGTCCCCGCCTGGTGGCCCCGCAGACTCCAACCCTGATACTATAAAATCACATATTTCTAGAAAAAAATCAGGGAGAATGAATTATCGCGTTTCATGAGACGGAGCCGTTGCCACCTCCTGTTCTTCATCGAGAGGCCAGATCTGGAGTCCGTTTGGGGCTCCGGAGAGGGGGATCTTTGATCTTCGTCATCACCAACCCTTCTCCATTGCCAATTCCATGATGCTCCCCACTGGGAGTGAGTAATTCCTATGAACTTCTCATATATTGTTCTCGCTAAGTTACTACTGCTACTGTTACTATTGCACTTGCTACAAAATCATTGATATCATTGTTAACATTACTATTGTTGTTACTACAACTATCAAAACTATCACACTACTTTGCTACTGATCACTTCGCTGCAGATAATTAATCTCCAGGTGTGGCTGAATTGACAACTCAGCTGCTAATACTTGCAAATATTCTTTGGCTCCCCTTGTGTCGAATCGATAAATTTGGGTTGAATACTATACCCTCGAAAACTGTTGTGATCCCCTATACTTGTGGGTTATCAAGACCTTTTTCTGGCACCGTTGCCGGGGAGCATAGCTATATTTGTGGAGTCACTTGGGATTATTATCAAATTATCACTATGAAGAATCTGAAGGACGCTAAGACTAAGATTTTTTCCTCCAAGACGATGGAAGGTAAGGACTTTCCATGTAGCTCTGCACTTGATTCACCTTCTGTTATAAGTAAACTTGCAAGACAACCACATGCTATTAATCCTGATATGTCGCAAGTTATTGATGATGCTACTTCTGCTATGAGTGATAGTTATGATGATGCTAGCACTTTGCTTGATGATAATGTGCCACTAGGTGAAATTCTTGATGAACAACTTTCTAGAACTAAAGCTTTTGAAAATGTCAAACCGATGAAATTATTGAAACTAATGAAGAGCTTGAAACTGAAAATCTTGAAACACCTATTAGACCTTGTTCTCCTAGATATGAATTGGTTAAGGTACCGGAAGGCTATGTTATGGATGAGGAGACAACTAGAGACATCCTTGCTTGTAAGGATAGACATGATCTAGAAAAATTATTATGCAAGTATAAAGAAAAGACTTTGAATGCAAAAATGAAAAGTGATCCTGAGTTTGCTACTTCACCTATCTTTGTTGACGATAAGGATTATGAATTTCTCTCGACCGAGAGTTAATTACTTTGGTTGAATCTGATCCTTTCAATGGTTATGAAACTAAAACTGTTGTGGCACATCTTACTAAGTTGAATGACATAGCCACCCTTTTTGCTCATGATGAGAAAATTTGCTATTATTGTATTCTCAAATTATTTCCGTTCTCATTAAAGGGTGATGCTAACACTTGGTATAATACTCTTCCTCCTGGTTGTGTGCGTAGTCCCCACGATATGATTTATTACTTCTCTAAAAAATATTTTCCTGCTCATAAGAAACAAGCTGCCTTACAAGAAATATTTAAATTTGTGCAAATTGAAGAAGAGTGTCTCCCACAAGCTTGAGGGAGGCTTCTCCAATTGCTTAATGCTTTGCCTGATCATCCTCTTAAGAAAAATGAAATACTTGATATCTTCTATAATGGACTAACCGATGCTTCGGGGGATTTCCTAGATAGTTGTGCTAGTTGTGTTTCCAGGGAACAAACTATTGGACAAGCTGAAGAACTATTGAATAACATATTGAAAAATTATGATGATTGGACTCTTCCTGAACCACCGCTCAAACCTACTCTGAATAAGAGGGGTATCTTATATCTCAGCCCTGAAGATATGCAAGTGGCAAAGAAATCTATGAAGGAAAAAGGTATTAAAGCTGAAGATGTCAAAATTTTACCTCCTATTGAAGAAATACATGGGTCTCGATACACCACCACCACCTAAGGTGGTAGAGGTAAATTATTTAATGAAGTTCAATGACAATGACAATCCTTATAATATGCATCCTAGCCAATGCCTTTATGAGTTTGAAAATTACATTAGAAAGCAAGATCACTTCAATGTAAATGTTATGAAACAATTGTAATACAATTCTGATATGATTGCTCGCTTGAGTGACTTGTTGTTTAGAATCTCAAATGATGTTAGAGGTGTGGGAAAACATGCCTCTATGGTTCAAACTCAATTAGAACAAGCTGCTAAATCTCAAAGAGAATTGCTTGATGAAATGAATAACAATATCAATGATCATGATGTTAGGGTAATGACTAGAGGAGGTAGAATGACTCAGGAACCACTTTACCATGAGGGACACCCAGAAATAATTGAACAAGACTCTCAAAGAGTTAACACTGATGTGCCTAATCCTTCTAAAAAGAAAAAGAAGAAGAAAAATGATAGGACTTTGCATGCCTCTAGTGAACCTGAAGTACAAAAACCTCCTCATAATGATGATGAAGTTTCTATCTCTGGTGCTAAAACTCAATTGGTAGTGAACACTCACCTTTTGATAATGAAGAGGATAATGATGAGGTTCATGAAGACACTCAAACCAATAATAAAGAACTAGACAATGATGTTGAGATGGAGCCATTAGTTGATCTTGTTAACCAACAACACAAAAATAAAATATATGATAAAAGGGACTTTGTTGCTAGAAAACATGGTAAGGAAAGAGAACCATGGGTTCAAAAACCTATGCCCTTTCCACCCAAGTCAACTAAAAAGAAAGATGATGAAGAATTTGAACGCTTTGTTGAAATGATTAGGCCAGTCTTTTTGCGTACTCACTTGACTGATATCTTGAAAATGCCTCCCTATGCAAAGTACATGAAAGACATCATCACCAACAAAAGAAAAATACCAGAAGCTGAAATCTCCACCATCCTTGCTAATTATACTTTGAAAGATGGAGTACCTAGAAAACTTGGACCTACGGGAATCCCCACTATACCTTGCTGGCTTGCTCCATCAAAAGAAACTATGTGAAAACTGCTTTATGTGATTTAGGAGCTGGTGTTAGTGTTATGCCTTTCTCTTTATATAAAAGACTTGATTTTAATAAACTCGCACCTACTGAAATATCTTTGCAAATGCCTAATAAATCAACTGTCATACCTATCGGTATTTGTGAGGATGTGTTCGTTGTTGTTGCTAATGTTACTATCTTGACTGACTTTGTTATACTTGAGATGCCCGAGGACGACAGCATGTCGATTATCCTTGGTAGAACCTTCTTGAATACTGCAGGGGCTGTTATTGATTGCAATAAAAGCAAGGTCACTTTTCATATCAGTGGTAATAAGCACACGACGCACTTTCCGAAGAAACAATTCCAAGTGAATGGTATTAATGTCATTAAAACATCTCCGACAATCGCTATTGGAAGTTTTCAACTACATCTACCTACTGTTAAAAAGAAATATGAAATGCTTATTGTTGGGGACATTCATATCCCCGTTGAGCTAACTTAGTGTTTTATGAAAGTTCTTCGGTTTCATGCTAATCGAAAGTGGTTGTTAATAAGACTTGATCAACCTTATTAATGGATCATTTTTGAGAAGTATGAAGTTGATGAATTTAGTAAGCACTACCTTCTGTCCCTACCTTTTGTTTTCTGTTTTTATTAGTTAACTAAAATAAAATGCTATGTTTTGTCAGTTTTCTGAATTTCCCGTCCAATAAAAAATGTCCCAAAAATAGAAGTACTCAGAATGCTCTGAAAATTTAACACGATTTTTTCTGAATATTTAAGAATTTTTTTATGCAAATAACATCGAGGGGGGTGCACTGTGGTCACAACCCAATTGGCGCTGGCCAAAGACCCCTGGCCAAGATCGGTGGGTTGTGGTCCCCACATGGGCCCCACACTTATCTCATTATCCCACATCATCACCGACCTCCAGAAAAATCACCATTGCTCTCTCTCTCTCTCTCTCGTGTTCTTGCTCTCAAACCCGCGGATTTCGATCTCTTTGCTCGAAGCTTCATTTCTGGAACAGTTTTGGGGGATTGTTGCTTGGTATGTGACTCCTCTGTTGGTCCAATTAGTTTTTGCTTTAGTGGTTTATATTTTGAATAATTAGTTACTCTTGGTGCTGCTGTAGATGACCTTGCATGTTGAATTCTTAGAGTTCTAAGTAGTTTGAATGCTTGATATGGCCTCTATGCATACCTATGAGTAGTTGCTTTCAATCTTATGAAGTTTTGTTAACCAATTTTTGTGACCCAAAAATTTTCAGAAAATTGTACGTGAATATGATGAACCTCTTTGGAAGGAGTTCTTCGAGAAGGAGGTCCTGGGAGGCATCTTCTAGTAGCAGCTCCACTCGTCGGTCCTATGCTGAACCAAGTGAATGTTCCATACGAGATGCCGCCACCAAATCATGCTTATGGCCATGCAACGATTATATGGTGCGCGTGGGTTTTAAGGAAGAATTTGAGTAATATGTTCACAATGTCGAGCTTGGTCCCTACATTTCAGATAAGTGCAACCTACACCTCCACCTCACTGAATCTTTTACCAAAGGATTTAAATTCCATCCCCGTGAGTCTAGGGTGTCATTTAAACTGTATGAAAATCCATTTACCATATCTCTAGAGAGATTTGCCTACTGCTGCAAAATCCCAATTTAGGGTTCGCTTGACGAACCACCAAGATCTAAGTTTGAGATATTCTTGACTAGTCTTTGTTATGGTGAGACTAGGGGAGTGACGCAAGGTAGAATAAAGAGCATTCATTCTCCCTCAATCCAGTACTTTGCATTATTTAATGGAAAATGCATTGTAGGCAAACAAGATTGTAGTACACTTTGTGCTCCAGACTTGAGCCTCATGCGCACCGCTCTCACAGGCGACAAAAGTTATAATCTTGGAGCGATTGTTGCACACAGGTTGGAACACAATGCTGGTAGTGGATATATTTATGGTGGAATTTATGCCACACGCTTAGCAAGAGAGCTGGGTGTTTCACCTTGGCCTTATGACCCTATTTTACCCATGCAGTACTTGGACTTTCATGCTATGAAACATCATAAGATCCTTAGTGATGAACTCCATAATTTCACTTATAACTTGTTGTTTAATAAAAGTTCCATTGTGGACACATATTTTCCTGCACCTGCTCTCTTTGATGTTCACAGTAAGGGAAGATATTATGTTCTTGAGAGCGAGGCCCGAGCTCATAACGTGGCAGTTGTGGCGGCATGGCAGGCTGAGGCATCTGCACCTAGAGCCTCCGCGAGCTATCACTCCGACCATTATGAAGGCTACTAATCAATTACCAAGTTAGGCCCAAATGCTAAGCTTGGGGGAGTACATATTTCCACCGACATTACATTCATGTTCACACATTTCATTCTAGTTGTCGGTGTCCACAATTTTTCATTGTATTATCCATGCTAAATTTATTTTCTCTCTTTCTTCTTGTGTGTTTGAAAAACTTTGAGAAAATCCATAAATATATTTCCTGCTTCTTTTTGGTTTTTCTTCCTAGTTTCAATTGTTTTAGTACTAAAAAGAAAACCCAAAAAGATTTGCTTGTTCTTATTTTACTTGTTGGGAGCTTTCCCTTGTAAATAGTTTTTCTCGTTTTTGTTTTTACCCTTTTATTTGCTTGTTTAAGAAAAACCAAAAACTCCAAGAATATTTCATTGTGTTTCTCAGAATTTCTTTTTCTTTTTATTGAGTCATACCGAGGAGAAGACCACGATGAAAATGTTGAGTGGCTCTCATATGTATTATTGTTGATCTAACAAAGGGCCCATATTACTTTGTCTTCTCCTTTTGAATAAAATGTTTGCGTTTTAGTCCATGGCACTCTTGCACTATTATTATTTTCAAGTCGTTCGATCGTGCAAGTGATGTTGAGGAACGTAGCATGCAATTTCAAAAAAAATCCTATGATCACGCAAGATCTATCTAGGAGATGCATAGCAATGAGAGGGGGAGAGTGTGTCCACGTACCATCATAGACCGAAAGCAGAAGTGTTAGGTTAACGCGGTTGATGTAGTCGAACGTCTTCACCATCCAACCGAATGTACGGCACCTCCGAGTTCAGCACATGTTCAGCTCGATGACGTCCCTCAAACTCTTGATCCAGCAAAGTGTCAAGGGAGAGTTTCGTCAGCACGACGGCATGGTGACAGTGATGGTGAATTAATCCGCGCAGGGTTTTGCCTAAGCACTACGTGAATATGACCGGAGGTGTAAACTGTGGAGGGGGGCGCCGCACACGGCTAACAATTGTTGGTGTGGTTTCTAGGTGCCCCCTCCCCATGTATATATAGGTGGGAGAGGGAGGGGAGCAGCCTTGGGGCGCCCCAACTAGAAGGAATCCTACTATGGGGCCTCCTCCACCCGGCCTCCCTTTTCCTTATCTCCCGCGGGGGGGGGGAGGAAAGAGGGGAGAGGGGAAAGGAAGTGGGAATCCTATTCCCTCTATTTCCTTTCCTCCTCCCCTTTTCCTTTCTCCACTTAGATCGTCCCATATGGGGGCACACCAGCCCACAAGGGGCTGGTTTGTCCCGCCCTAGGCCCAGTAAGGCCCATATCTTTGCCGGAGGGTGCTCGGAACCCTTTCCGGTGACCCGATACGTACCCGGTACCCCCGGAACACTTCCAGTGTCTGAATACTATCGTCCTATATATGAATCTTTACCTCTCGACCATTTTGAGACTCCTCGTCATGTCTGTGATCTCATCCGGGACTCCGAACAACATTCAGTCACCAAATCACATAACTCATATAATACAAAATCATCATCGAACGTTAAGCGTGCAGACCCTATGGGTTCGAGAACTATGTAGACATGACCGAGACACCTCTCCGGTCAATAATCAACAACAGAACCTGGATGCTCATATTGGTTCCCACATATTCTATGAAGATCTTTATCGGTCGTACCGTAATGACAACATACGTTATTCCCTTTATCATCGGTATGTTACTTGCCCTCAATCGTCGGTATCCTCATACCTAGTTCAATCTCGTTACCGGAGAGTTTCTTTACTCGTTCCATAATGCATCATTCCGTAACTAACTCACTAGTCACATTGCTTGCAAGGCTTATAGTGATGTGCATTACCGAGAGGGCCCAGAGATACCTCTCCGATACACGGAGTGACAAATCCTAATCTTGATCTATGCCAACTCAACAAACACCTTTGGAGACACCTATAGAGCATCTTTATAATCACCCAGTTACGTTGTGACGTTTGATAGCACACAAGGAGTTCCTCCGATTTTCGGGAGTCGCATAATCTCATAGTCAGAGGAATATGTATAAGTCATGAAGAAAGCAATAGCAATAAAACTAAAAGATCATAATGCTAAGCTAACGGATGGGTCTTGTCCATCACATCATTCTCTAATGATGTGATCCCATTCATCAAATGACAACACATGTCTATGGCTAGGAAACTTAACCATCTTTGATTAACGAGCTAGTCAAGTAGAGGCATACTAGGGACACTCAGTTTTTGTCTATGTATTCACACATGTACTAAGTTTCCAATTAATACAATTCTAGCATGAATAATAAACATTTATCATGATATGATTAAATATAAAATAACAACTTTATTATTGTCTCTAGGGCATATTTCCTTCAGTCTCCCACTTGCACTAGAGTCAATAATCTAGTTCACATCGCCATGTGATTTAACACAATAGTTAACATCACCATGTGATTAACACCCATAGTTCACATCGCCATGTGACCAACACCCAAAGGGTTTACTAGAGTCAATAATCTAGCTCACATCGCCATGTGATTAACACCCAAAGAGTACTAAGGTGTGATCATGTTTTGATTGTGAGAGAAGTTTAGTCAACGGGTCTGCCACATTCAGATCCGTATGTATTTTGCAAATTTCTATGTCTACAATGCTCTGTATGGAGCTACTCTAGCTAATTGCTCCCACCTTCAGTATGTATCTAGATTGAGACTCAGAGTCATCTAGATCGGAGTTAAAGCTTGCATCGACATAACTCTTTACGATGAACTCTTTATCACCTCCATAACCGAGAAATATTTCCTTAGTCCTCTAAGGATAATTTTGACCGCTGTCCAGTGATCTACTCTCGATCACTATTGTACCCCTTTGCCAAACTCATGGCAAGGTACACAATAGGTCTTGTATACAGCATGGCATACTTTATAGAACCTATGGCTGAGGCATAGGGAATGACTTTCATTCTCTCTCTAGCTTCTGTCGTGGTCGGGATTTGAGTCTTACTCAACTTCATACCTTACAACTCAAGCAAGAACTCCTTCTTTGACTGATCCATTTTGAACTCCTTCAAAATCTCATCAAGGTATGTACTCATCGAAAGTCTTATCAAGCGTCTTGATCTATCTCTATAGATCTTGATGCCCAATATGTAAGCAGCTTCACCGAGGTCTTTCTTTGAAAAACTCCTTTCAAACACTCCTTTATGCTTTCCAGAAAATTCTACATCATTTCTGATCAACAATATGTCATTCACATATACTTATCAGAAAGGCTGTAGTGCTCCCACTCACTTTCTTGTAAATACAGGCTTCACCATAAGTCTGTATAAAACCATATGCTTCAATCACCTTATCAAAGCGTATATTCCAACTCCGAGATGCTTGCACCAAATCCGTAGATGGATCATTGGAGTTTGCACACTTTGTTAGCACCTTTAGGATCGATGTAACCTTCTCGGTTGCATCATATATAACTCTTCTTTAAGAAATCAATTAAGAAATGCAGTTTTGACATCCATTTGCCAGATTTCATAAATGTGGCAATTGCTAACATGATTTGGACAGATTTGAGCATCGCCACGAGTGAGAAAATCTCATCAGAAGTCAACACCTTGAACTTGTCAAAAACCTTTTGAAAGTTCTAGCTTTGTAGATGATAACATTACCGTCATACGGGCCTTCTTCTTGAAGATCCATTTATTCTCTCTTGCTTGTCGATCATCGGGCAAGTCAACCAAAGTCCACACTTTGTTCTCATACATGGATCCCATCTCAAATTTCATGGCCTCAAGCCATTTTGTGGAATCTGGGTTCATCATCGCTTCCTCATAGTTCGTAGGTTCGTCATGGTCTAGCAACATGACTTCCAGAACAGGATTACCGTACCGCTCTCGTGCGGACCATACTCTGGTTGACCTACGAGGTTTCGTAGTAACTTGATCTGAAGTTTCATGATCATCATCATTAGCTTCCTCACTAATTCGTGTAGGAATCACTGGAACAGATTTCTGTGATGAACTACTTTCCAATTCGGGAGAAGGTACAATTACCTCATCAAGTTCTACTTTCCTCCCACTCACTTCTTTCGAGAGAAACTCCTTCTCTAGAAAGGGTCCATTCTTAGCAACGAATATCTTGCCTTCGGATCTTTGATAGAAGGTGTACCCAACAGTTTCCTTTGGGTATCCTATGAAGACACATTTCTCCGATTTGGGTTCGAGCTTATCAGGTTGAAGCTTTTTCACAGAAGCATCGCAGCCCCAAACTTTAAGAAACGACAGCTTAGGTTTCTTGCCAAACCACTGTTCATATGGTGTCGTCTCAAAAGATTTAGATGGTGCCCTATTTAACGTGAATGCAGCCGTTTCTAAAACATAACCCCAAAATGATAGCGGTAAATTGGTAAGAGACATCATAGATTGCACCATATCTAATAAAGTACAATTACGACGTTCGGACACACCATTACGCTATGGTGTTCCAGGTGGCGTGAGTTGCGAAACTATTCCACATTGTTTCAAATGAAGACCAAACTCACAACTCAAATATTCACCTCCACGGTCAGATCGTAGAAACTTTATTTTCTTGTTACGATGATTTTCTACTTCACTCTGAAATTCTTTTGAACTTTTAAATGTTTCATACTTATGTTTCATCAAGTAGATATACCCTTATCCGCTTCAAATCATCTATGAAGGTCGAAAATAACGATACACAAGTAGCCTCAACACTCATCGGACCGCATACATCGGTATGTATTATTTCCAATAAGTCAGTTGTTCGCTCCATTGTTCCTGAGAACGAATTCTTAGTCATCTTGCCCATGAGGCATGGTTCACAAGCATCAAGTGATTCCAAAAGCCCATCAGCATGGAGTTTCTTCATACGCGCTTTCACAATTAATATGACCTGAACGACAGTGCCACAAATAAGTTGCACTATCATTATTAACTTTGCATCTTTTGGCTTCAATATTATAAATATGTGTATCACTACAATCGAGATTCAAAAAAAATAGACCACACATCAAGGGTGCATGACCATAAAATATATTACTCATATAAATAGAACAACCATTATTCCCTAATTTAAATGAATAACTGTCTCGCATCAAACAAGATCCAGATATAATCTTCATGCTCGACGTAGGCACCAAATAAAAATTATTTAGGTCTAAAACTAATCCCGAAGTTAGATGTAGAGGTAGCGTGCCGACGGTGATCACATCGACTTTGGAACCAATTCCCACGCGCATCGTCACCTCGTCCTTAGCCAATCTTTGTTTAATCTGTAGCCCCTGTTTCGAGTTGCAAATATGAGCAAGAAAACCAGTATCAAATACCCAGGCGCTACTACGAGCATTCTTAAGGTACATATCAACAACATGTATATCAAATATACCTTTCACTTTGCCATCCTTCTTATCCGCCAAATACTTGGGGCAGTTCCGCTTCCAGTGACCAGTCCCTTTGCAGTAGAAGCACTCAGTTTCAGGCTTAGGTCCAGACTTGGGCTTCTTCCTGGGAGTAGCAACTTGCTTGCTATTCTTCTTGAAGTTCCCCTTCTTCCCTTTGCCCTTTTTCTTGAAACAAGTGGTCTTGTTAACCATCAACACTTGATGCTCCTTCTTGATTTCTACCTCCGCAACCTTTAGCATTGTAAGAGCTCGGGAATTGTCTTTTCCATCCCTTGCATATTATAGTTCATCACGAAGCCTTTATAGCTTAGTGGCAGTGATTGAAGAACTCTGTCAATGACACTATCATCAGGAAGATTCACTCCCAGCTGAGTCAAGTGGTTATGGTACCCAGACATTTTGAGTATATGTTCACTAACAGAACTATTCTCCTCCATCTTGCAGCTATAGAACTTGTTGGAGACTTCATATCTCTCAACTCGAGAATTTTCTTGAAATATTAACTTCAACTACTGGAACATCTCATATGCTCCATGATGTTCAAAACGTCTTTGAAGTCCCGATTCTAAGCCGTAAACCATGGCACACTGAACTATTGAGTAGTCATCAGCTTTGCTCTGCCAGACGTTCATAACGTTCGGAGTTGCTCCTGTAGCAGGTCTTGCACCTAGCGGTGCTTCCAGGACGTAATTCTTCTGTGTAGCAATGAGGATAATCCTCAAGTTACGGACCCAGTCCATGTAGTTGCTACCATCATCTTTCAACTTGTCTTTCTCTAGGAACGCATTAAAATTCAAGGGAACGGTAGCATGGGCCATTGATCTACAACAAAATAGATATGCAAAAACTATCAGGTACTAAGTTCATGATAAATTAAAGTTCAATTAAGCATATTGCTTAAGAACTCCCACTTAGATAGACATCCCTCTAGTCATCTAAATGATCACGTCATCCATATCAACTAAACCATGTCTGATCATCACGTGAGATGGAGTAGTTTTCAATGGTGAACATCTCTATGTTGATCATATCTACTATATGATTCACATTCGACCTTTCGTTCTCAGTGTTCTGAGGCCATATCTGCATATACTAGGCTCGTCAAGTTTAACCCGAGCATTCCGCATGTGCCAAATTGTCTTGCACCCGTTGTATGTGAACGTAGAGCCTATCACACCCGATCATCATGTGGTGTCTTAGCACGAAGAACTTTCACAACGGTGCATACTCAGGGAGAACACTTATACCTTGAAATTCAGTTAAGGGATCATCATATAATGCTACCGCCGTACTAAGAAAAATAAGATGCATAAAAGATAAACATCACATGCAATCAAAATATGTGACATGATATGGCCGTCATCATCTTGTGCCTTTGATCACCATCTCCAAAGCACCGTCATGATCTCCATTGTCACCGGCTTGACACCTTTGATCTCCATCATAGCGTCAGGGTCGCCTTCGCCAACTATTGCTTCTACAACTATCGCTAATGCATAGTGATAAAGTAAAGCAATTACATGGCGTTTGCATTTCATACAATAAAGCGACAACCATAAGGCTCTTACCAGTTGCCGATAACTTTTACAAAACATGATCATCTCATACAACAACGTATATCACATCATGTCTTGACCATATCACATCACAACATGCCCTGCAAAAACAAGTTAGACGTCCTCTACTTTGTTGTTGCAAGTTTTACGTGGCTGCTACGGGCTTCAAGTAAGAATCGTTCTTACCTACGCATCAAAACCACAACGATGTTTCGTCAAGTGTGATGTTTTAACCTTCAACAAGGACCGGCCGTAGTCAAATTTGATTTAACTAAAGTTGGACAAACAGACACCCGCCACCCACCTTTATGCAAAACAAGTTGCATGTGTGTCGGTGGAACCGGTCTCATGAACGTGGTCATGTAAGGTTGGTCCGGGCCGCTTAATCCAACAATACCGCCGAATCAAAGTAAGACGTTGGTGGTAAGTAGTATGACTATTATCGCCCACAACTCTTTGTGTTCTACTCGTGCATATCATCTACGCATAGACCTGGCTCGGAGCCACTGTTGAGGAACGTAGCATGCAATTTCAAAAATTTCCTATGATCACGCAAGATCTATATAGGAGATGCATAGCAACGAGAGGGGGAGAGTGTGTCCATGTACCCTCGTAGACCGAAAGCGGAAGCGTTAGGTTAACGCGGTTGATGTAGTCGAACCTCTTTGCCATCCAACCTAACGTACGGCACCTCGGAGTTCAGCACACGTTCAGCTTGATGACGTCCCTCGAACTCTTGATCCAGCAAAGTGTCGAGGGAGAGTTTCGTCAGCACGACGGCGTGGTGACAGTGATGGTGAAGTAATACGTGCAGGGCTTCGCCTAAGCGCTACGTGAATATGACCGGATGCGTAAACTGTGGAGGGGGCGCCACAAACAACTAACAATTGTTGGTGTGGTTTCTAGGCGACCCATCCCCATGTATATATAGGTGGGAGAGGGAGGGGAGCAGCCTTGGGGCGCCCCATGTAGGAGGAATCCTACTGGGGGCCTCCTCCAATTCGGCCTCCCCTTTTCCTTTTCACGGGAGGGGGGAAGGAAAGAGGGGAGAGGAGAAAGGAAGTGGGAGTCCTATTCCCTCTATTTTCTTTCCTCATCCCCTTTTCGTTTCTCCACTTAGATCTTCCCATATGGGGGCGCACCAGCCCACAAGGGGTTGGTCTGTCCCGCCCTAGGCCCAGTAAGGCCCATATCTTTGCCGGGGGGTGCCTGGAACCCCTTCCGGTGACCCGATACGTACCCAGTACCCCCGGAACACTTCCGGTGTCCGAATACTATCGTCCTATATATGAATCTTTACCTTTCAACCATTTCGAGACTCCTCGTCATGTCCGTGATCTCATCCGGGACTCCGAACAACATTCGGTCACCAAATCACATAACTCATATAATACAAAATCATCATCAAACGTTAAGCGTGCAGACCCTACGGGTTCGAGGACTATGTAGACATGACCGAGACACCCCTCCGGTCAATAACCAACAGCAGAACCTGGATGCTCATATTGGTTCCCACATATTCTATGAAAATCTTTATCGGTCGTACCATAATGACAACATATGTTATTCCCTTTGTCATTAGTATGTTACTTGCTCGAGATTCGATCATCGGTATCCTCATACCTATTTCAATTCATTACCGAAAAGTCTCTTTACTCCTTCTGTAATGCATCATTTCATAACTAAATCATTAGTCACATTGCTTGCAAGGCTTATAGTGATGTGCATTACCGAGAGGGCCCAGAGATACCTCTTCGATACACGGAGTGACAAATCCTAATCTTGATCTATGCCAACTCAACAAACACCTTCGGAGACACCTTCAGAGCATCTTTATAATCACCGAGTTACATTGTGATGTTTGATAGCACACAAGGTGTTCCTCCGGTATTCAGGAGTTGCACAATCTCATAGTCAGAGGAATATGTATAAGTCATGAAGAAAGTAATAGCAATAAAACTAAAAGATCATAATGCTAAGCTAACGGATGGGTCTTGTCCATCACATCATTCTCTAATGATGTGATCCCGTTCATCAAATGACAACACATGTCTATGGTCAGGAAACTTAACCATCTTTGATTAAAGAGCTAGTCAAGTAGAGGCATACTAGGGACACTCAGTTTTTGTCTATGTATTCACACATGTACTAAGTTTCTAGTTAATACAATTCTAGCATGAATAATAAACATTTATCATGATATAAGGAAATATGAAATAACAACTTTATTATTGCCTCTAGGGCATATTTCCTTCAAGTGAAAGGCAATAATGACGATATTTGATGAACTGGCTGTGGCAGAGAGAAACGGATATGAACTCGACTTGTTCTGTTTTTGTAAATATGTTTAACCTTGTATCCATGATTCTGCCTGTTATGATCAAACATGTTTGCAATGAAAATTAGAGATTGTAGTTTCTCATGCCATTCTTAACTAGCTAGGAGTGGATAATGATTTATCTTGGATGTCAACATTGCGTTAAAATGATTGTGATGTAGTATGATGATATGGTATCCTCATCTGAATGTTCGAGTGGCTTGACTTGGGACATGTTCATGCATGTTGTTGAATCAAAACCAACATAGCCTCTATGATATTTATGTACATGGTGTTCGTATCCTACTCATGCTAGTATCCGATGTTACTTATGCATAATGCATGTTCATGACCGTTTTCGCGCTCTAGCTGGCCGCTTCTCAACCTATTTGCTAGCCTTCACCTGTACTAAGCACGAATTCTCCTTGTGCATCAAAAATATGAAACGCAAGTTATTCCAGATGAGTCCACCATACCTACCTATATGCGGTATTACCCTGCCGTTCTAAGTAAATTTGCATGTGCCACCCCTAAAAACTTCAAATAAATATCCTTTTTTGTGTGCTTGGATTGTTCATAGAGCGACAGGAGATAGTCAGTATCTTCCATGCTAAGCGGGTTATTCTCATGATGAGTGTTTATTCACTCGTCCTTGCATGCGAGGGGCGGTAATAGGTATTCCCAGTCCCGAACTCAAATTGCAAATAACTAAACAAAACACCCCCGAGACTGTTGTTGGTATGGACGGCACTTGTTGTTTCGGACAAGCCATGGAGTGTGATTGCTGGTGGAGGGGAGTAAACCATTACTTTTATCGCTTGGGAACCGCCACTAATGTGTTTAGCATGGAAGGTATCGATAACTAATGGTCGCGAAGTAAACAAGAAGGGTGCATTTCTCAAAATTTCATTAACCTCTGTTTTAAAAACTTCAGCTCCGCACCGTTGGTAAATCACCGCTTCCCTCTACTGAAGGACTATCTATTTACTTTTATGTTGTGTCATCACCTTCTCAAATAAGCGCCGTAACCTCGAGAGCACTATTGTCATCCGCATGCATTGTGTGTAGCTAATGTTGGGTGCATCATGACTGGATCTTTTCTACCATGAATGACAATGTTTAGTCGCTGCTTGAACTTTGGAGGTGCTCTACATTTTTGTTTTGCGGTATCAGAAAGGGCTAGCGAGATACCATTATTGTCATATTATATCATGGTTTTTTTGACAATGTGTTGTTGTTTGAGATATCTTATTATTGCTCGCTAGCTGATTATGTCATCGATATGAGTTACTAGAATTTTTAAGAGTTATTGTCACATGGTTGGTTATAATCTTGGCTGAAAACCTAGGTGCTGTTTAAGCTGATTTATGTAAACAAGAGCAAAAGAGTTCGTAAAATTTTTCCTTTTCCACTTTCAGTTTATCAACTGAATTGCTTGAGGACAAGCAAAGGTTTAAGCTTGGGGGAGTTGATACGTCTCCGTCGTATCTACTTGTCCTAATGCTTTTCCTCTTGTTTTGGACTCTAGTTTGCATGATTTGAATGAAACTAACCCGGACTGACGCTGTTTTCAGCAGAACTACCATGGTGTTGTTTTTGTGCGAAAATAAAATTCTCGGACTGGAACGAAACTTTGCAAGGATTTTTTATTCAATAAATAAGAATTTCCGGAGCCAAGAACCACCGGAGAGGGGCACCTGAGTGGGCACAACCCACCAGGCGCGCCCAGGTGGGTTGTCCCCACCTGGTAGCCCCGTAGACTCCAACCCTAATACTATAAATTCACATGTTTCCAGAAAAAATTCAGGGAGAAAGAATTATCGCGTTTCACGAGATGGAGTCGCTGCCACCTACTGTTCTTTATCGGGAGGCCAGATCTGTTGTCCGTTTGGGGCTCCGAAGAGGGGTATCTTTGATCTTCATCATCGCCAACCCTTCTCCATCGCCAATTCCATAATGCTCCCCACTGGGAGTGAGTAATTCCTATGAATTTCTCTTATATTGTTCTTGCTAAGTTACTACTGCTACTGTTACTATTGCACTTGCTACAAAGTCATTGCTATCACTGTTACCGTTACTATTGTTGTTACTACTACTATCAAAAATATCACACTACTTTGCTACTCATCACTTTGCTGCAGATAATTAATCTCCAGCTGTGGCTGAATTGACAACTCAACTCCTAATACTTGCAAATATTCTTCGGCTCCTAATAATTAATATGAGTATTATATTCACATCTGAACCCCCATATTATGTTATATATATATATATATATTCCCCTTGATTTTTCTTATGTATAAAGTTGTGATATAAAAGATTTTTATATTTCTTTACAGAGGGAGTATGTCTCTATCAAAATTATATTTATGAGTAACTAGTTACTCCTGCCTTTCTACTTCCTTTCACTGATATGTGGGGCATCCGGCAACGGGCTCCATGTGCCATGCACCAAATTAGAGTGCCCAACTGCCGCACGGTGGACTCACCCCTCGTTGTAGCGCTTGTGTAATGCCCAAGGAGCCATCAAATCACAAAACCCCCACCTTTCCAAAGAAGAGTGAAGAAGTCTGGACGGACGAAGCAACAATATTTTACTGGGCCTGAATCCCCGTCTCCCTCATCTTCTTGTTCAGAGAAAACCTCCTCTCGGCGATTGCGTAGGGTTTTCTCATTGAGAACCAGGAATGAATTCTTCATCTATCCCCGATAAATCCTAGTCCCTTGGTCGTGGGTAATCCTAGGATGGCAGCCGCCGCCGTTGATGCATTTTTCTTCCTATTGAATCTAGTGTGTTTCATTTGCAGTGCCCAAACTGCGAGAACCCTACAGGTTTTTGCGCCCTTGGCGAGACGCCACACTTGTTCCTTCTCATCCTAACACAGGATTTTAAAATGCGCACAGTATGTTCCTAGAATCCTCTTTTCTATCCGAGAGGGTTGGGGTTTTTGAACATGTTGTCGACTAATTTGGAAATTTGGATTGCTATATTTGGATAAAAGGTACTAGTACCATGGTCAACACTGACGTGAAAGAGCAAATTATTTCTAGATTTGGATAGCGAATACATTGTGTTCTTATATTATTTTTCCTGCAGTGCATTTCTTGCTCCGCGAGAACACATGTACTCAGAGGGTCGGCTTTGCCATAACTGAATACACCTGTTTAATGGTCACATTGAAGACAAGCCATGGATATAAGTTCCCAGTTGGGTTCTGAACCAAGAAGATCACTGCTTTTTATGGCCAAACTTGGATAAAATTTCTCAAGTGTTACGGACTGAAAGTTGGCACATGAATGTTGATGGAAATAGCAAAACCTAGTCTCATCTTCACTCTGATTTCCACCCCAACGTCATTCCAGTAGTTCATCCATGTTAGTTTTGTTTCTGGTTCTTGCATGTTGCCTCGATTACTTCTTAATCCACCTATGTTGTCTAATTAATCACAATTTGACTTTAGAAGTAGCAACAATTTGTGATTCCATTCTCTCACGAAGATGCTACTTCTAAGTAATATTTCTTATAATTGGTGGCACATGTAGGTTATTTCAAAGTTCAGCACAATACTTGTTTGTTATTCTATAAGAACTCGACTGTTACTGATGGCACTGAAGTTGACTGGGACTACATCCACCAGTTCCTACACTTTATTGATCGTCTTGAGGTCCTTGTTGGGTGTTTCAATGGTGGAAGGCCACGTGGGATATGTGTGCCACTGGTGCACACGTTGCACAGGTCCAACTATGTCAAGAAACTTACGGTATGAGTTGTTTTCTGTTATATATGTTGTTCATAAACTCTTGCTTATACACCGTTTTACAGTTGTGATCTGCTTAAAATGGAAACTACCCAGTTCTATTGTTCCTATACAGATGCCTGACCATGGTCGGGTCAGACTTGCGCTTGGTCACAACATGATGTTTATGTTGACCTACTCCATTTCCCTTGAAGGTTAAAAGATACTTATTCATGGGTGGTCTCAAATAATGAAGGCCCGTCCATCTTGGACAATAGGACAGAAGGTTATGCTGATGCTTTTCCATGGCTCTAAAGCGAATATCCTGTTTATTGACCACATTGCGAGATAAAGCCGCTTTCAGAAGGTTGTGGATGTGCGGGGTGGCGCTTGAGCCTTGTTCTGGGGCTTTGTGGCCTCACCCTCGGTTAACTGTAGGCAAAGTAGCACTGTTCGAGGCGTGCTTTGTATGGTTGAACCTGTATAAGTACTCATACTGCTTTCAGCTATGGTTGTTAAGTTCCCCGCTGGTTTGATTAAGGTTGTTAAGTACTCCTACTACTTTTACACTGTCGTGTTTCTTCGGGCCTCGCCTTCCTCCAGCCGCCAAAACCAAACCAGTCAAGGGGCCGCCGCTGCTTCCGCCTCCCACGGTGGCGGCGCCTCGGCCGCATGCATCACCGCCTAATCGTCTCCTAAATCATTAACGCCGATGTTCGAGGTTTCGTTGATACGCCTCCAACGTATCTATAATTTTGATTGTTCCATGCTATGATATAATCTGTTTTGGATGATTAATGTGCTTTAATAAGCACTTTGATATTATTTTTGGGACTAAACTACTCACCCAAGGCCCAGTGCACATTGATGTTTTTTTGACTATTTCAGTGTTTCGCAGAAAAGGAATAGCAAGCGGAATCCAAACGGAATGAAACCTTCGGGAGAGTTATTTTTGGAACAAACATGATCCAGGGGACTTGGAGTGGACGTCAAGAAAGAAGCGAGGAGGCCACGAGGAGGGAGGCGCGCCAGCCCCCCTGGGCGCGCCCCCCACCCTCGTGGGCCCCTCACAGCTCCACCGACCTACTTCTTCCTCTTATATATATCCACATACCCTGAAAACATCCAGGAGCACCACGAAACACTATTTCCACTGCGCAACCTTCTGTACCCGTGAGATCCGATCGTGGGGCCTTTTTCCAAGGCCCTACCGTTTGGGGAAAGCTTGACACCTATGGGATCACTGGAATCCCTTCTACGGTTGGCGGGCGTGGGGTTGTGAAAAGAGCAGGTTTAGGAGCTAGCACAAAGATCGTTTACCTAGGTTCGGGCCGCGAGGATGCGTAATACCCGAGTCCTGCTTTGGTGTGTATTTCAGAGTGTTCTTGTGGAAAGGTCTACATTTGATAAGCCTATCATATGGAACCGTAGGACAAACGCATTTAATGCACTGCCGAGGCGTCCCCCTTGCTTTATCGGGGCGGCAAGGAAGCACGCCCCACTGTCGCCGCCTCGCTGGCCTTGACACGCGTCCCAGCCGACGAGGCGCCGCGGGCGCCCACGCTATCGGGTTGGTCAGCTTGGGTTGGCGTGGTGGTGGAGCCTTCACGAAGGGTTGCATGCCACCACGCAGTTCTTGATGAGTCGGTGTAGAGGTCAGACGTCGCCACGCAGGTGCCTGCCTTGGTGGTTGAGCTAGCGAATGCTTGGGGACAATGCAGTGCGATCTTAGCTTTGGTCGCGGGCCTAGCAGTGGCCCCGCTGATGCCCTCGGCAAGGGTCTTGCCGGGGGCCCGGCAAGGGTCTTGCCGTCGCGTTGCAGTTGTCCCCGGCAAGGCGCTTTCCGGGGGTCTTGTGGATTTCCTCGGCCAGGATCCCACCGAGGGTCGCCGTCTTCTGGTCCTCATCTGATTTTATGTGTTTATGATCTTGACGAAGATCTGCATGCCACCACAGAGGCGCCTCCCGAGCCTTGGTTCCAATGTAGTTGGTTGGGTTGGAACCCGTGGGCTCAAGGGTGGCTTGCTCCGCTGGCATCGGGTGAGCTACCCCAGCAAGGCTCTTGCTGGGGCTGCTGAGGCTGCCCGGGCAAGGGTCTTGCCGGGGGAACCTGCTTCGTCCCTCTGCTCTTTGTGTTCTTGGCCTTGGCGTTGTTTTTGTTGGCCTTATGCTTCGGTTTCCCTTCGGCTTCCCTCCTCTGCCTTGTTAAGTGTGGTTGCGGGTGCGGCTCTGACTGCCCGTGCACAAGTAAAGGGGTCAAAAGGAGAGCCCCTACTTTTGTACACCTACAGGAGCCCCCAGGCCTGGGCCATACATAAGCGCGACGTGTTGTTGGGCTACGCCCAGAACGGTGCGCGGGCAGGTGGGGCGGATTTTACCGTAGTAACTTTTCGTCCGCTGCGCTTCTCCACGACCCGCGTTGAACGCGTGACGTGGAGGGTCGTCCATGATGTGGGGGTCATTCATGGGGCGGTCTCTGCATGCATGCGTCACATCGCATTTAATGGGAAAAGAGGCGGCCCGCGCCTTCCCCGTAAAAAGGAATAACCGCGGGTGCGCTGCTCATTTACCCCCTGCGCCTTCTCCAATCTTGGACCCGCCGTCCCCTTCTTCCTCCCTCTCGAGCTATTGCCCCCTCTCGCCGCCGCCGCGTCTTTGTCCTCCTCAACCACCATGGCACCCAAAACCAGCAGAGGCAAGGGGGCGGACAAGGATGCCGGGGAGAAGGAGCCGCCGGAGAGCGAGTTGGCGGTGCGGCGGGCCTTAACACGCCTTATTTTTCCGTCGACAGTCGACGCGGTCGAACTCCGGGACTACTTCAAACACCTGTGGGGGTGCAAGACGGGGGTGAGACGACGGCGCATCCGGCCACGCGCGTCATCCCCGCCGCTTTCGGCGAAGCCGGCACAAATCGGTACCCATTCTTCATCAATTACTTCTCCTGCGGCCTCTGCCCCCCCCCTTCTCTGCACACCTACGGCTTCCACCTTCTGGATTTTACTCCAAGTGCCATGGCGTGCATGGCTCTTTTTGCGCACCTTTGCGAGGGTTTCGCCGGGGTGCATCCCAACACGGCGTTCTTCCGCCACTACTTCTTCCCTCAGATCCAAAAGGGGGGCGCCATTTCCGGTTGCGTTGCCTCGATCCCAAGGTCCAAGGGGACATACCCGGAGGGCGCTCAAAAGGAGAGGTGGGAGGAGTGGCGGGGCCGGTGGTGCTGGATTGAGGAAGATGATCCACAAGATTTCAGCCGGGTTCGTCCCAGCGCCGCCGTTTGTCGAAAAGATCGGAGCAATGTCGACGCCCGACGACGCGAAAGCTCACGGTTGCCACCACCGAGATTCTCCGTCTCACCGAGGCCGGGCTCACCCTTGAGATGATGGGGCGGATTTCATCCGCCACCGAATCGCCTCCGCTGCATAACAAGGGAGGTCGGCTGGCTTTTTTACGAACGCGTCGACATCATGAGGCTTCGCCCGGCCTCGACCACAACTTCACGGTGATTGGGCACGCCCGCCGCGGCCGCTCTTCCAGCTCGACGTGAACCGCGACGGCGAGGTCGAGTGGTCTGGCAAGGCCGCAAAAACCGGCAAGGTCGCCAAGGGGCCCTTGTTCGGGTTGCCGGCGGGGGTGGTCCCGCTGAGCAATAACTCGCGTCGAAACGACATCATCGCCATGATGCCGGAGTTCAACGTGCACGGCCTCGTCTCAACTTGGGCCGAGCCGCCGGAGGATTAGGTGCAGGAGTTTTTTGACCCCTTCGAGGAGAAGTATGTCAGCGCCGAACCGCGGCTCATCCAGGACACCACCCAGGCGGAGCTGGACTACATCGCCGCCAGGGCGGCGGAGGCGGAGCTCGCCAGGGAGGCCTTGAGCATCGGCGGTGTGGAGGACAAGGCCGCAACGGACGCGGAGGAAAAGGAGCTCGCCCAGTGGGCGGAGGCCACTGGGGAGGCCAGCAGCGCCGGCACTGGGGCCCTTCTCATCGAACATGTGGTCGACGAGCTGTCGGAGGAGGAGGTCGAGATTGTCAACCCCCCGGCAACAGGGAGAGGGCGAGTCTCAGGCCAGGCCAGCTCTAGCGAAGCCGGTCCTGCCACTGCAGGGGCCCGTGCGGCCATAGCAAGAAAACCTGGGGGCGCCGTATGCGCATTTAGGGAGCCTCAAGTAGCAGGAAAGTGGTGAAATCCGCGGTGGCGAAGAAGAAGGCAACTTCCTCTGCTTCGTCCAAGCGCCCATGGACCCCATCTGCTTCCCCTCCTCCCGCAGATGACGACGCGGAGGTTGTCTTCGATTTTGGGTCCCTCAGCCCAAGGAGGAAGAGGAAGGCAACAGAGGAGGAGGTGAAGGACGAGTAAGTATCTTGTTCCATATTTCTTGCCATCTCTGCCTCCTCAAACCGTGCCACTTATCTTGATTTGTTTCTTTCATTGATGGGATGCGGAGACACTGGCCCAAAGGGTGAAGAGGGCTGTGGCTTGAGCAACCAGCCCCCGACAGGTACTTCTGGTACACCGCTGGTGGTGTTGAGCAGCCCGGACAGCAGCCCCCGGCGCAGCCCCCAGCGTCAGCTCATCACCCACCCCTCATCGACGTGTGTCGGGGGTACGATCCTTTGGCGCGGACCTTGCCGTGGTTGGAGGAGGAGGGCAGCAGCAGGGGGAGCCACCGAGGGCTACCCCCAATACACCGCCCTCATCGACCACGCCGCCCCGAGGGGCGTCCCCGGCAAGGGCGCCAGGCACTGAGCCCATGCACACGGTAGAGGAGGAGGCAAAATCAGGCGCTGGTGGCTTCGCCTCAGCACCAGATGTTGGCGGGGAGGGGGCCTCTTCTTCCCAGCACAGCACGGGTAAGTCACTCGCTTTCCGTCCCTGTTCTTTTTCTGTCCTTTCTGAATCTTGGTCTCGGCTTCGCCTCATCCCCTTCTCGGTATCCAGATCCTCCCTCGGCGGACCGGGAGGACATAAACACCGTCATCGAGGACGTTGCCAAAGATGCCGCGGCGGAGGCCGAGAAGATCGCCACTGAGGAGGCCGCTACGGATGTTGCTGAGGGCGCCGCCAAGGGGTCCGCCGGGGAACCCGGCAAGGCTGCCGCCGAGGAGGCTGGCAAGGGGCCTGCCGGGGAGGCCGGCAAGGCCGCTGCCTAGGAGGAGGTGGTTGACGACCAACCTCCTCCTCCTCCACTACCTCCGGCTCAGCGAATATCTCGAAAGTGAATGATGACCTGTTCGTCCACCTCCCAGGGACCGCGAGCACCGGGGCATCCGTCGAGGGGCAGGTGTTTGACGACGAAGTGCTCGCCGCCACCGGGTTTGAGGTTGTTGACGAGCCGAGCGCTGGCGGCGGCGGTTCCCAGGAAGAGCGGCTCCTCCAGGCCATTAGTGCCAACTTCCAGAAGCTCCAGGCACTTCACCGTGCCCGCCTAGACAAGGCTAAGTCCAGGATGGCGGTGGTGGACAAGGCGGAGGCGGACCTCGAGGGGCGTGTCGCCGAGGCGCAGGCTTGGTTCCGCCAGGCCCACAAGGACCTGAAGGCCGCCCAGGACGTGCTGGCTGAGCACGACCTGGCGCTCGTCATGAAGCAGACCAACATCAAGAAGGCCTAGGAACTGGCGAAGCAGGAGGCCACTCGGCACCAGCAGCAGGCTGCGCTAAACTCCGAGGAGGAGGACCTTGCCGCGCGCGAGGAGAGGCTCGCCACAACACTCCGTGGCAAGGACGAGGAGGTGGAGAAGCTTGTCATGCAGCGGACCCAGGAGCTGGAGCAGAGGCACAAGGATGCACTCGATGCCCAGGCTCTGGCTCACGCCGGCAAGGTAAAAGAGCTGGAGTTCGAGCGGGACGGGCAGAAGGATCAGGCCCTGGAGCTGGCCAAAGAGAAGGACACGCTCAACGGTGCCCTAGTGGAGGTGCAGGGCGCAGTCCTCGGCAAGGCTGAGCAGCTCTCCAAGGCCAACTCCATCAAAGATCTGAAGCTAAAGCTGGAGGGTCTTTAGAGGACGCTCGGAGGCCAAGGCCGGGAGGGGACCCTGGCCAAGGATCTGGAGGCCGAGAAGCAACTGCCGAAGGAAGAAGCCGCCAACCACAAGGATTTTGTGGAGGGCGAGAACCGCTGGATCGGCCGCCTCAAAGATGTCGCCGGCAGGATTACCACGCAGCTGGCCACCATGGGGATGCCAAATGTGAAGTACACCCCGGAGCGTAACGCGAGCCCCAACGCCAAGCTGACCCTGTTCTTCAAGGGTGTTCTTGAGCCTCGGAGCATTTTCTCTCCACCAGTATGCACTTTCTCCGGCCAATGAGGCCCGGAGGCTTTGCCGGGTGCCATGACCAAGGTTCTCACCAAGGTGGCATATCGAATCCCAACTCGACTTGACGCCAGGCCGTTGAGCTTGCAGGAGGATGTGGACCTCGCGCCGCTCAAGGAGCGTATCGAGCCCGTCATCAGCCGCATCGATGGAGTCCAGAGGGTAGAGGGCCAGCGCCAGGACTAGGCACCCCGTTTCTTATCGCTGCTGCAAGTTCATTACCAAGACAATTTTTATCTCTAGTTAGAACTACGGCAACAAGTGATGCAATATAACTCTACGGTACTTTTAAATTGACGCATATTATTTTCCTGTTCAATCTCTCTCTCTGTATGTCCACCCTACGCTTCCTTGGGTAGGCTGGCCGGCGCGTAAACCCAAGTCGTGGCGCCTCGTGGACGGATCCTTGATCGCCTGTCGGGTGTGCTTGCTGCCAGGCAAACCACCTTACCACTCTCAACGCGGCCGCTCAAACTGTCGAGCTTGACTCGAGTCAGAATCGAGAGCGTTGCCGATTGCGAAAGGTTACCGCGCCGTTCTCGACGTGGCCGCTTAAGCTGTTGAGCGGACTCGAAACAGAGTAAGGGCGTTGCCAATAGCGGATTGGCCCCATTGCATCCAGGCTTTCGATACAAAGAACGAGATCTCTGAGGGGAATAACCTTATATAAAAAGGAAATTTAAAGTTCGGCATGACTTAGCTTTTCCTGGCCAAGATCAAGCGCTTCTTCGCTGGGCTATAAAGCGGCGCTGTTCTCTTGGCAGTCTTCTTCTTTAGAAGCCATGGCCACAAGGAACTGCTAAGCTGGCTGCTAAACCAGATTATCACACTGCGCTTCAACCTGGCGCGCGCTAAAGATGTCGTGGAAACGACACCTATGGGATCACTAGAATCCCTTCTACGATTGGCAGGCGCGGGGTTGTGAGAAGAGCAGGTTTAGGAGCTAGCACAAAGATCGTTTACCCAGGTTCGGGCCACGAGGATGCGTAATACCCTAGTCCTGCTTTGGTGTGTATTTCAGAGTGTTCTTGAGCTCTCGAACTAGCTACGGTGGTTGTGTAGTTCCAAAGAGCCGAATCCCTCCCCGGTCGCCTCGGGCCTCCTTTTATAGGCAAAAGGGGTTGCCATGATCGCATTACGAGGAGGTGGAAAGGTCTACAGTTGATAAGCCTATCCTCTGGAACCGTTGGACAAACGCATTTAATGCACTGCCGACGTGTCCCCCTTGCTTTATCGGGGACGACAAGCAAGCACGTCCCAGCTGTCGCTGCCTCGCCTAGCCTTGACACGCGTCCGAGCTGACGAGGCGTCATGGGCGCCACGCTATTAGCTGCTTGGCTGGCGCGGTGGTGGAGCCTTCACGAAGGGTTGCATGCCACCACGTAGGATGAGTCGATGTAGAGGCCGCCCGTCGCCACGCAGGTGCCTGCCCAGCTGGTTGAGCTAGCAGCTGCTTGGGGACGCGGTGGAGTCTTGGCTGGTGCGGGCCTGGCAGTGGCCCCGCTGATGCCCTCGGCAAGGGTCTTGCCGGGGGCCCGGCAAGGGTCTTGCTGTGGCATTGCAGCCATCCCGGGCGAAGCGCTTGTCGGGGGTCTTGTGGATTTCCTCGGCCAGGATCACGCCGAGGGTCGCCATCTTCTGGTCCTCATCTGATTTCACATGTTTATGATCTTGACGAAGATCTGCATGCCACCACAAAGGCGCCTCCCGAGCCTTGGTTCCAATGTAGTTGGTTGGGTGGGAACCCGTGGGCTCAAGGGTGGCTTGCTCCACTGGCATCGGGCGAGCTGCCCCGGCAAGGCTCTTGCCGGGGCTGCCCCGGCATGGTCTTGCTGAGGGAACCTTCTTCGTCCCTCTGCTCTTTGTGTTCTTGCTCTTGGCGTTGTTTTTGTTGGCCTTATGCTTGGTTTCCCATCGGCTTCCTCCTCTACCTTGTTAAGTGTGGTCACGGGTGCGTTTCGACCGCCCGTGCACAAGTAAAGGGTCAAAAGGAGAGCCCCTACTTTGTACACACCGGTCAGGAGCCACCGGGCTGGGCCATACATAAGCGCGACGTGTTGTTGGGCTAGGCCCAGAATGATGCGCGGGCAGGTGGGGCGGATTTTACCGCAGTAACTTTTCGTCCACTGCGCTTCTCCACGACCCGCGTTGAACGCGAGATGTGGAGGGTCGTGCGTGACGTGGGGGTCATGCGTGGGCGGTCTCCGACGCATGCGCTACATCGCAGCTTAATGGAAAAGAGGCGGCCCGCCTTCCCCGTAAAAGGAATAATCAAGGGTGCTGTTGCTCATTTACCCTTGCGCCTTTCTCCAATCTTTGAACCGCCGTCCCCTTCTTCCTCCCTCTCGAAGCTTTTTGCCCTCTCGCCGCCATTACGCTTTGTCCTTCCTCAACCGCCATGGCGCCTAAAACAGCAGATGCAAGGGGCCAAGGATGCCGGGAGAAGGAGTCATTGGAGAGCGAAGTTGGCGGTGCGGCGGATGCAAGACGCCTACTTTCAAGTCAACGGTCGACGCGGGTCGAACTCCGGGACTACTTCAAACACTGTGGGGGTGCAAGACGGGCGAGGACGACGGGCATCCGCCACGACGTCATCCCGCCATGGCTACCAAGCCGCCCAAATCGGTATCCATTCTTCGTCGATTACTTCTCCTGCGGCCTCTGCCCCCCTTCTTTGATTTCTTCAATGACGTCATGCACACCTACGGCTTCCACCTTCTGGATTTTACACCAAATGTCGTGGCGTGCATGGCTCTTTTTGCGCACCTCTGCAAGGGTTTCACCGGGGTGCATCCCAACACGGCGCCCTTCCGCCACTACTTCTTCCCTCGGATCCAAAGGGGGGGCGCCATTTCGCCGTTGCTGTTCGGATCCCAAGGTCCAAGGGGACATACCCGGAGGGTGCTCAGAAGGAGAGGTGGGAGGAGTGGCGGGGCCAGTGGTGCTGGATTGAGGAAGATGATCCACAAGATTTCTACCGGGTTCACCAGGCGCCGCCGGTTCGTCGGAATGACTGGAGCAATGTCGACGCCGACGACGCGAAGCTCATGGTTGCCACCACCAGGATTCTCCGCCTCACCGAGGCCGGGCTCACCCTTTAGATGATCGGGGTGGATTTCATCCGCCTTCAATCGCCCATCGCATAACAAGGCGGCCGCCTGGCTTTTTACTTAACGCTGCCGACATCATGAGGCTTCGCCCGCCTCACCACAACTTCACGGTGATGGGGCACGCCCACTTCTGCCGCCGCTCTTCCAGCTCGACGTGAACCGCGACGCAAGGTCGAGCGGTCCGGCAAGGCCACAAAACCGCAAGGTCGCCAAGGGCCCTTGTTCGGGTGTCGGCAGGGTGGTCCCACCGAGCAATAATCAGGTCAAACGACATCATCGCCATGATGCCGTAGTTCAACCCACACGGCCTCGCCTCAACTTGGGCCGAGCCGCTGGAGGATCAAGTGCAGGAGTTTTTGACACCTTGAGGAGAAGTACACGCCGAGCCAGTCAGGCTCGTCAGGACACCACCCAGGCGGAGCTGGACTACATCACCGCCAGGGCGGAGGAGGCGGAGCTCGCCAGGGAGGCCGAGAGCGTCGGTGGTGTGGAGGACAAGGCCAAGGCGGACGCGGAGGAATAGGAGCTCGCCCAGTGGGCGGAGGCCGCTGGGGAGGCCAGCAGCGCTGGCACTGGGGCCCCTCTCATAGAAGATGTGGTCGACGAGCTGTCAGAGGAGGAGGTCGAGACTGTCGACCCCCGGCAACAGGGAGAGGGCGAGTCTCAAGGGCGGGCCAGCTCGGGCAGCAGGTCCGCATGGCAGGGGCCGCAGCCGCAGAACCTGGGGGCGCCCTGCTGCATTTAGGGCCGCAGAGGCGAGGAAAGTGGTGAAAGTCATGTGGTGGCGAAGAAGAAGGCAATCGCCCGCCTTCGCCAAGCGTCCATGGACCCCATCTACTTCCCCTCCTCCCGTAGATGATGACGCGGAGGTTTTCTTCGATTTTGGGTCCCTCAGCCCAAGGAGGAAGAGGAAGGCAACAGAGGACGAGGTGGAGGACTAGTAAGTATCTTGTTCCCTTTTTCTTGCAATCTCTGCCTCCTCAAACCGTGCCGCTTATCTTGATTTGTTTCTTTCATTGATGGGACGCGGAGACACCGCCCAAAGGGGTGAAGAGGGCTGTGGCTTCATGAGCGCCTGCCTCGACAGTACTTCTGGTACACCGCTAGTGGTGTTGAGCAGCCCGGACAGCAGCCCCCGACGTAGCCCCCAGCGTAAGCTCATCACTCACCCCTCATCGACGTGTGTCGGGGGTACGATCCTTTGGCGCTGACCTTGCCGTGGTTGCAGGAGGAGGGCAGCAGCAGCAGGAGCCACCGAGGGCTACCCCCAATACGCCACCCCCATCGACCACGCCGCCATGAGGGGCGTCCCCGATAAGGGCGAGAGGTACCGAGCCCATGCACACGAAGTAGGAGGAGGCAAACTCAGACGCTGGTGGCTTTCGGGCCAGCGCAGATGTTGGCGGGAGGGGCCTCTTCTTCCCAAAGACAAAGACGGTAAGTCACTCGCTTCCGGCCCCTCGTTCTTTTCTCGTCTTTCTGAATCTTGGTCTCGGCTTCGCCTCATCCCCTTCTCGGTATCCAGATCCTCCCTCGGCAGACCGAGAGGACATAAACATCGTCATCGAGGACGTTGCCAAAGATGCCGCGGCGGAGGCCGAGAAGATCGCCACCGAGGAGGCCGCTAAGGATGCTGCTAAGGGCGCCGCAAGGGGTCCGCCGGGGAACCCAGCAAGGCTGCCACCGAGGAGGCCGGCAAGGGGCCTGCCGGGGAGGCCTGCAAGGTCGCTGCCGAGGAGGAGGTGGTTGACGACCAACCCTCCTCCTCCACTGCCTCTGGCTCCAACAGGTATCTGAAGGTGAATGATGACTGTTCGGCCCACCTCCTGTGGACGGCGCAGCACCGCTGTGGCGCCTGGGCCGAGGGGAGGTGTTTGATGCACGGCAAGTGCTCGCCGCCACCGGGTTTGAGGTTGTTGACGAGCTGGCGTCGGGCGGGCGGCGTGTTCCTGTGAAGAGCAGCTCCTCCGGGCCATGAGTGCCAACTTCTAGAAGCTCCAGACACTTCACCGTGCCCGCCTGGACAAGGCCTTGTCCAGGATGGCAGTGGTGGACAATCCGGAGGCGGACCTCGAGGGGCATGTCACCGATGCGCAGGCTTGGTTTCGCCAGGCCCACAAGGACCTGAAGGATGCCCAGGACACACTGGCTGAGCACGACCTGGCGCTCGTCATGAAGCAGGCAAACATCAAGAAGGCCCAGGAAATGGCGAAGCAGGAGGCCGCTCGGCACCAGCAGCAGGTTGCGCTAAACTCCGAGGAGGAGGACCTTGCCACGCGCGAGGAGAGGCTCGCCACAACACTCCGTGGCAAGGACGAGGAGGTTGAGAAGCTTGTCATGCAGCGGTCCCAGGAGCTGGAGCAGAGGCACAAGGAGGCAGTCGATGCCCAGGCTCTGGCTCACGCCGGCAAGGTAAAAGAGCTGGAGGTGGAGCGGGACGGGCTGAAGGATCAGGCCCTGAAGCTGGCCAAAGAGAAGGACACACTCAACGGTGCCCTGGTGGAGGCGCAGGGCGTAGTCCTCGGCAAGGCTGAGCAGCTTTCCAAGGCCAACGACTCCATCAAAGATCTGAAGCTAAAGCTAGAGGGTCTTGAGAGGACGCCTTGGGAGGCCAAGGCCCGGAGGGTACTCTGCCAAGGATCTGGAGGCCGAGAAGCGCCTGGAAGAACGAAGCCGCCAACCACAAGGATTTTGTGGAGGGCAAGAACCGCTGGATCGGCCGCCTCGAAGATGTCGCCAGCAGAATGTCACAGCCCTAGATCAGCCCTCATTTGACTTTGCTTGATCTTCATGCATCATGTCTAATTTTATCTGAAACTTGAAATGGGGACTAATAAACCCTAGCAGCAAAGGAAATTCAACTAGGGTCAAAATTAAGTCTTTTCAATGAACCCAAAATGCCCTTCATAAATGCTCATCACTTTTGTTTTGGTCTAGAACCTCTAACAAAAATGGTGCACACTTCTCTAGGACACTCTGGATTTTTTGAATTAAATCATAAGTATTTGAATTTGGACATTTAAATTCTATAAAATATTTTAAATGTCCAAATAATCTTGAAGGCATTTGAGGGCTGTTGGAAATATTTTCAAAAGTGCCCACAATTATTTTAGGATTTTACAAAATGTATTAGTATTTTTACTAATTCAAAACAGAGGCAAACAATAGAAAACAGAAACAATTTAAAACAGAGAAGAAAGAGAGAGAAGTTTCACTCAGGGTCTGCATCGCTGTTGGTGGCCCAGCCCACCAGGCAACATGCCAGTCATCCTCTTCCTCTCCCCAGTGTGCATTGTGCGTGGTGCACGCACAGGAGGCGAGGGCCACCTCCTGCTTCACGCTGGAGGCCTGGCCCTCCTCCCCGACCCCTGCGTTCGGAGACGCCGAGCCCCCTCTCACTTCTCCCTCGCTCTAGCCCCTCCCTCTCTGCTTGTGCTCACCGAGAGGAGCCCATCGCCGCCATTGCAGCTCGCGTGGCACGCTGTCAGTCCCCAAGCGCCACCGCCTTCCCAGAGCTCCACCATCCCGCGCTACCCTCTCTCGTCAACGCACGCAAGGCAGGGAGTAGCAGAACATCGCCCCCATCATTCCCATCGCCGCCTCTGCTTCGTCCCCGCCGTCGTCGATTTGCCGGCAGCAGCGCTTCCCCGGCCTCTTCTTCGACTCCACCCGAACCATGGTGCGCCATGAATCTAAACCCCTCTCTCACCCGGCCTCGTGACGCCCTCTAGTCGCTGCTTCCGCGAAGCTCCCGAGCTCGCCACTGCCATGGGCCATGGCGCCAGAGCTAGAGCTGCTGCAACTCAAGGCCCGGCCCGCCAACGAAGCTCCGCACCCTCCTGGGAGACGAACACCACCACAGTTCCTTCCTCCCATGCTCTGTGGAGTCATTCTCATCAACGCCCGTGGCTCTGCCGCCGCCAAACCTCAACGCCGGCGAGATTCCGGCCACCCCGCGCCCTCTAGCTTGGTCCGTTGGATGGGGGCGAGAAAGGAGCATCTCCTGGTGCCCTCGGTGCATCGAAATACTGCCGAAGCAGTGTTTCCGGCGAGCCTCCGCCATGGTCAATGGTCGCCGGCGGTCAACCCCGGCCGTGCCGACGTGGCGTGCTTAATTAGCCCTAACCACACCACTGAGCCACTGACAGTAGGTCCCAGTCCCACTAATGTTTTGGTTAGGAAATAATTAAGCCTAATTTGCCATCATACCGACATGTAGGACCCGCACGTCAGATTTGACTCGGTTGACCTGCTAACGCCATGCTGATGCAGTGATGACTTCAAAATGCAGTTAACTGGATTTTTTTTAGAGATAAATCCAGGAAATTCCAGAAATGTTGAAAACTTCTAAAATTCATAGAAATTCAACCATAACTCAGAACGAAATAAGTTATATATGAAAAATTATCAAACAAATCCAATCTATCCATCTATACTGGTTTCATGCATGTTTAAACAAGTTAACTTGTTGTTTAGTGCAAAACATGATAAAGCACTACTTAAGATCACAAATGAGCTTGAACTTATCTTTGGTTCAAAATAGCTCAAACCCATCTCGGGTTGTAGTTGCACTAGCTCAACACACTCATTTTTTCATGTCATTATCATGCATCATAATTGTTGCATTGCATTAATTGTGTTCTTCCTTGTTTGTCGGTATTTGTCCCCTCTCGGTAGGCGTATCCCGACGATGAGTTCGATGACACCGATGAAGAGCTATAATATCTTCGTAAGTGCCGTGCAAGCAAAACCCCTTGTTCATTCCGATACAATCCCACTCTCTCGCCTCCTGCTCTCTTTTTACTGCATTAGGACAACGGCGATTCAACTCGTTACATGTCATGCGGTAGTTGAACCCCTTTTCCTCTGCATGACATGTCATTGCCACAGTAAATAGATGAAACCCACTAGCATGAGTTAGGAGTTGTTTGAGCCCTGATGTGCCTAGTCATTCATGCTTGTTGTCACGCCTTTGCCACGCTTAGAGTTGAGTCAGTCCGATTCATCGGGGATGAATTGGAATGTGGTGAACATGCCCTCATCTGCCGAGAGCTAAGTGTGTGAACACGATTTGGTAAAGGTAGCGGTGAGAGGCCATGTAGGAGTACATGGTGGGTTGTCTCATTGCAGTTGGCCCCTCAGAACCTGAAGTTCTGTGGTTTGTGATCCATGAGCAAGCCATTACCACGCATTGGAATGCTTAAGTGCCCCTCTCGACTTATTAATCAACCTGATCTCCGCCTGTGAGTTGTAACTAGTTAGTAGTCTACCAAGTGGCACCCAAGACAGGTGGGCTTGGGATGATTAGGCATTGCTGGCACGGTGTACCAAGTGGCACCCGGATGGTGGGCTTGGGAACCCTGCTCACATCGCTTTGGGGCCGTAGCGACACCGCCGGATCTCCTTATGGATGGAACCCGAATAGGCGATAAACCTGACTAGAGACTTGTGTGGTTAGTCAGGTCGTGGGCCGACTCCTCGCCAAAGCTTCGCTTGAAGGTTGCCAAAATACACGACGGTACATGGTGGTAAGTGGCGAGAGCGTGTGTGAAGAAGTACACCCCTGCAGGTTATAAATGATCTATCTGAATAGCCGTGTCCATGTAAAGGACTTATGGGTTGCCTGTAGTTCTATAGACAAGTGAAAGTGGATACTCTAAATGCGCAAGATAAGCGTGAGTGCTATGGATGGCGTTCTCGTAGGGAGACGGGAGCAGATCCATAGTGGTGTATTGATATGGTGAATTTGTGGACTCGTGTGCGCCACCTCAAAAGAGTTACTTGCAGTCGTAGTTCAGGATAGCCACCGAGTCAAAGCTGGCTTGTTGCAGTTAAACTCCACCACCCCTTTGTTGATACCGATGCATATGTAGATAGTTCTGATGTAGGTCTTGCTGGGTACATTTGTACTCACGCTTGCTTATTTTATGTTTTGCGGAGAGACTTCGGCCTCGCTTAGTAGTTCCGCTGTGGACTTGACGCTTAGCTTGTTACCTCAGCTATGATCTTGTACCCTTGGGAGGATCTTGTAGATAGTCGCTTCTCACCTCCTTCATTTGTAGTTGTCTCAGACTGCATAAGTTAAGCTTCCGCATGTGCTTGTTGCTTGTATGTTTCAGATGTTGGGTCATGAGACCCATGTTTGTAATACTTGGCTCATGGAGCCTAATGAATAAATACTTGAGTCGAGAGTTATGTTGTGATGCCATGTTGTATTTACACATATCGAGCATATTGTGTGTATGATTGAAATGCTTGGTATGTGTGGGATCCGACAACCTAGTTGTTTATCCTTGGTAGCCTCTCTTATGGGGAAATGTAGTCTTGTGCTTCCATGAGCCATAGTAGTCCGCCACGTCTGGCCCGGTTCACTGAGTCCTCGCTAGCCCAAAGACTACCGCTTCCTAACACTTGATCTGGCCGGCATGTGATTCACTGCCTCGTGTCTATCCTGGCCGGGAAATGTCACGCGGTGCCATCCCGAGTCCCCGCTTAGCTCAAGCTACTCAGTTCACCGGAGTCCTGTTAGCCCAGTTGATGCGGAGCATCCCACGATCATCCCCATGGACGCATCTACATCCCCTACAACACCAATTGGACCTATGACTCGAGCATGTGCAAGAGCTCTTGAAACCGAGGTGACATCACTCCTCTCACAACTCCCTTTCGATTCACATGAGACATGGTTACTACCTCAAACGAAACGCTTATGCATACTGTGTACCAAGGAGTTAACCATGGAGAAGCTAAGAAGCTTGGAGAACCGGAAGCGGAAGACATGCGTGAAGATTTGAGAGGAAAAACGCCAAGTCCAGACCGCCGGACGATCCGGACGACAGCCAGACGATCCCGGACAGAGCCCGGATGATCCGGACTTCGACCCGGACGATCCGGCACGCGCATCGAAGACACCGAAGGTCTCACTGAAGCCGGATCATCCGGACGAGGCCCGGATCATCCGGACTGCCCGACATCCGACTCTACCGACATCCAGACTTCCACCGCCACTCAGCCTGCGTCTCCCGCTTCATCCGGCCTCCACCCGGATCATCTCGACCAGCCCGGATCATCCGCAACACCCCGGATCATCCGGCCAGTCATACAAGACGTGTTGGGCTGAGCCCATGTACCCCTTCGCCCCTAGCCTATATATAGGACTCCTCCTCCTCACTTTGAGACTTAGCATTGGTTTAGCTCATATTTTGTGTGAGAGCCTTGCTCATCCACTTGGTTACTTCTCCTCGGAGCTCACGACCTCTACGGAGAAGATCCCCCAAGCGGATTCAAGACCCCTTCAAGGGAAGACAATCAAGACCTCCTCACGGAGAAGAACGGCTACCTTTGTATCTTTCCATTGTTGAGTTTGAATCTTGTGTTACCTTATGTGTTCGGTGATCTAGCCCTTGTGTGATCGATTACTTGTCGGTTTAGTGATTCTCTCGTTCTCCCCGTGATATCCTCGTGTTCTTCCGCGCGTTCTTCGTGTTTTCCCCCGTAGGATCCTCTCCAAACGTGAAAGATCGGCCCCTAGGGTTCCGCCCTACACCATCTTGGTATCATGAGCCACGTTGATCACGTTTTTGGAGCCCCTACCCTTCGTTTTCTAGCTTGATTTTGTTGATTTCGTCCTAACCGAAAATCCCCACCAAAAAAATAGCCCCCAAATTTTTTTTGTGATTTGTTGGTTTTGATGATGATTTGTTGATTTTGATCCGTGGATTCGGTGTGTAACTCGTGGATCTTGCTTTTCCCCACCTTCTTCCCCTCGAAATCCATCCAAAATCCATGGAATCGTCGAAATTCTCGCCGTTTTCGAGTTCATCCCAGGCAGTTCCCGACCGCGATTGACCTGCCCGGATCATCCGAACCATGACCCGGATCATCCGGACGCACCCGGATCATCCGGCTCCTAGCCCGGATCATCCTACTTCCTCTGCCGAAACTGCATTTTTGCAGTTCTCCACCACCACCACCTACGCCTACGCACTCCACCACTTCAACCACCACCACTTCCACTTGCCATACCCCCACGACACAACCTCCGCATCACCATCTCAATTTTGAGTTCGAGAATTTGAGTTGTGATCTCCCGTGTCCTATTGTGTTTCGGCTATTTAGGTACGGTGCAACATCAACATCACCAACGCTCATCTTCATCGACTACTCATCTTCGCTATGGACGGTAACTTCGACGACATCTTTGTCATACCTCGCAATTGCATTGATAACCATCATACCCCATCTTTTGCGTAGCTTACCCATCGAGACTAGCCATTGAGTATTGCCGGCAACGTGACTTGTGCACATTAGTGATCATACCATACCATACATACATTATCATCTCTTGTGTCACAAAGTTGTCATCGCATACACAATTGCTATCTTGGTTCGTGAAGTATTGCATAAGAAAAGAGCTCAAAAGTGAAAGAGCCAACCAAGCTTTTAAGCAAGAAGAGAAAGATAAGCAAAGAGCTTATAAGCAAGAACCATAGCATCATACTACATTAAGATTGTCATACCCGATCATCTTGGATCATAACACCGAAATACCATACATATAGCATACTTGGGATAGAGATCGTTGCATTTTTGCTTCGTAGGTTGTGCACAAGCTCCGTATCCGCCTATTGTGCAATCGTGCTAGCGTCTCTCGAGTATTGTGCAACAAGAGCATTTTCGTGGATTCCACATTTTGGCTCATTTTTGGTTTGCACAATCCCATTATTCTATTTGCGTGTGTGTTTCCATGTCCCACTACTTGCTTGATCTACTTGTTGCATTTATGAATTTGCTAATCTTTTCAACATCTTTGAGTCAAACTAACGATTGCAATCAATTTTGTGCCACCATCCCAACCAAGCTCCACCATAAGCTTTTTACTTGTGTAGGTGTGAGAACCAACAAGGATTTGTACAAATAGTGATATTCATTGACCGCATTTGAGTGAACTTGATTCATCGTCAACATCAGCCAAGGTACATTGGTATAAGTTCTTCTCTTTCTACCACTCACATTTTGCTTGGAATGATGGATAGGCCGAGTACTTCTACCAACCCACTCTTCATCGAGCAAGACGACGACATGTCATCATATGTCACCAAGAGCCACCTCTTTGGTGCACAACGAGCGTTGCATCAAGAGCAACAAGCAATGAACGACCGCATCGACAACCTCGCCACCGACTTGCGACTCTCCGAGCAACACACACGAGACTACTTCGACAACAAGGTCGACGCGCACAAGCAAGAGAATGATGCAAGAATGGACGAGATCCGAGCCTTGTTGGTGAACCGCCTCCTTCAACTTCTTCAGACTCAAGACGGAGCCACTCAAGTCGACACTCGACGACTCCTTCTCCGCTCAAGTTCACCGTCATCGAACACTCTTCGACGAGCTGCGCCACAAGACCGCCATGCATCACAAGAACCCGCTACACGACAAGCATTCACAAGAGCAAGTCGATGAGCAAGTTCCTCGTCCTCACTCAAACCAAGTCGCTTTTGCTCGAGCTCAAGAACAACAACGACTACGGCGCAAAGAGGAAGAATGAGCGCGTCTACACCAAGAGCAACAAGACGCGAGGCTCAACGTCTTCAACAACAACAACGTGAAGCGCAAGCTCTTGAGGCGCAACGTGCCCTTCAAGAATCAAGTCGAGCCATCGCCAACCGCAATCGTGAACGGCGCAATCAAGAGGAAGCTCTTCGAGAAGGAATCCAAGAGAGGAACTACCAACCACGTGGGCACCGTCAAGTTCCACAAGCTCCTCCACAAGCTCATCAAGCTCTACCTCAACCTCAAGTTCAACAAGAGCAAGTTGATCATGGACTTCCTACAAACCAAGAGCAACATGAGGATGATTACCCTCCACGTCAAGGGCGTCATCACCACCCTCGCCAACACCACAATGAAAAGCAACGTTATGGAAAGCTAAAATTCAACATGCCCAAATTCAATGGAAGCAATGACCCCGAAGAATACCTTTCATGGGCATTGAAGGTCGACAAAATCTTTCGTTTGCACAACTATGAGGAAGAGAAGAAGATCGCTATGGCATCACTTGAGTTCCAAGACTATGTGCTCATATGGTGGGAACAAATCCTTGAGCGCCGACAAGCAAGAGGTGAACCTCCGATCACCACTTGGGCTCAAATGAAGGATGTCATGCGAGCACGCTTTGTGCCCACCTACTACAAATCATGACCTCTTCAAGAAACTCCAACTCCTCAACCAAGGAACAAAGAGTGTTGAAGAATACTACAAGGAAATGGAGATAGCCATGATTCGAGCCAATGTCAAGGAAGATGATGAGCAAACAATGGCACGTTTCTTGAATGGACTCAATCATCTGTAGCATCCCAAATTTTAAATTTGGAATGTTATACATTAGATCATCAATGCATATCATATTTTATTTGCTTTGGGTTTTTGATCCTAGAAATTCTACGCAACTCAAGGACCCACGGAGAGAGTTGGGGATTTCGTTATTTTCATATTTGAGTTCTCTCAAATTTTGAGAATAGGATCATTTGATTTTTATTATTTTATCATCAATTATTTCTATTACAAAAATATGAGAGAGGGAATAAAATGACTTTCCCAAAATAAAGAAATATTGAGGATTTAATAATAAAATCAAATAAGATTTTATTTTGGAGTTTTTCATTATTTTATTTGAATTTAGGAAAAATGTGCTTTTTAAAAAATTAGGCCCCAAATAAATGCTTCATCTAGTCCGCTTGATTTTAGAAGCCGGGAAAATTTATTTCGGGATTTTTGGAGTCCGTTTAGTATTTCTTGCGTTGTTTTTTCCGCTGAATTAATTTTTTATTATTTTTTAAAAACGCTGAACCGATTTCGGCCGCACTCGAAGGGACACCGCCTGGGCAGCCTTTTAAATAGCCGCCGCCTCGAGCTCTCCCACCACCACCCACCCGCCGAAAACCCTAGCCACCAGCCCGGCGCCATACCGCTCACGGAGTCACCGATCACCGCCCGAAGCTTGCCTCGAAACCCGCGCCAACGGTTTTTTTCGAAAACCGTTCTGTTTTCCTTCGGTTTTCGTCGGTTTTTTTAGTTTCCGTTTTTTTATTAGATCGGTTTTTTTTCGGTTAGGTTATTTAGCGGCGTTAAGTCATTGCTCGCTCGCTTTTAACGAACGTGTTCATCGTTTAGATCTAGTTAACGAACGCTCGCTCATTAACTGCTCGTCGTTTTTCTTTTTCTCGGATTTAATCCACGAATTTTCTCGATCGTGATTTACGATCCGATTTTCGCTTAGTATAACTTTTCGCCGCTTATCGGAATCAGGCAATTCAAGCGCCTAGAGTTTCATCTCAAAACCCTCTTTCCGAATAATCAACTTAAACAAGTTTTTACTTCTGTAAAATTTGACTTAGATCCAGATTAGTGAAACGAAGCTGTTTTCTTTCGCCGTTTGACTTTCGTTACTTCGTTTGATTTGATTCTTTTTGCAAACCGGAGTTCTTAAGTTGAACTTTCTGGTTAAATCTCTTATTTGAGTTTTACCTATGCATTAGATGAGTACTTATTGTATGCTTGTTTGTTTGTCTGCGAGAGAATACCTTGAGTGCGCTACCGTTACTTCGAGTCTCTAGGTTTCATGGATCATCGCAAGGCAAGTAACACTTTGATCATACCTTTTTCTACTACCCAGTTTTATTGCATTAGATCAATCCTCAAACATGGCATGATTAGGATCTAATTAAATTGTGGGATGGGAAGTAGTTGAGGTAGTACCTATTACCTGTTTTATTCTCAAACCTTTGGGAGTTACTTCTACGTTTGCTATTATTGCCATGCTATGCTAGTAGACGTGGATTGGGTGAGTGTATTCATGACAGATGTGAGATTGTTAATTAAGGGATTATCTAAGGTGGCAACTTAAACACACATCTGGGTGGATTGAGGTACTGGGTATTCCAGATTGCCTTTTTTTTATGGACCGCCACCTGTGCCCAAAGGGATCATGAGATTATTCATACTAGAAACTTCCGTGTGCAGCCACAAGCCATTATGGGCTCTGGTATAGTTGATTAAGTCGTGCGAACTCTTACGGGTAGGCTAGCAGATGTAGGGGAAAGTAGGTGTACCGGTCTACCCTTCGTAAGGTGCTAGCGCTTCTGAAAGACTGTGTCTCGGTCATCCGTTTCTCAAACATCATGTAGTGCGAGAAATCAACGGAGGCGATCGAAGTCTTGTGGGGAAAAGTGCACAAACCTCCTGCAGAGTGTATAAACTAATCATGGTTAGCCGTGTCCCCGGTTATGGACGCCTTGAGTATCTAGTACTTGGATATCATGTGAATCTCATCATGTTACTATCAAATTAATATTGTTGGGTTTTTAATGATGACTATTTTAATTGGGATTGAGGATGTCATTAACCATTCTCAATGTTTAACAACCACCATGATAGTTAAATAATTATATTCCTTTGCAGTAGGGAAAATTTGGCTTTATGCAAAACTGTAACCATAGAGCTTTCCACCAGCCATATATGCATGTAGTATAGGCTTATTCTTTCATTACTCTCTATGTGTTACATTTCCAGCATATTCCATGTGCTGACCCGCTTTCGGGCTGCAACGTTTCATGTTGCAGACTTTTTCAGACGCATTTGGTAAGGTGCTTTTAGGTCGTGGTTCTATACTCAGTGATGCCGTTGGAGATGATGGACTCGCTTACCTTCCAAGCCTTCCGTTGTTACCGTTATTAGATGGCCTTAAGCCATATTTATTTTAATAAGTTCTCTTTTGAGACATTCGATGTAATAAGTGTGTGATTGCTACTCTGTTATAAATCCTTCGAGTAATCGTGGTGGTGTCAAGACATCGATCCAGTGGATGACACCGAGCACGTAGATCGGACTGTTTGAGGTCCTGGTCGCACAGAGATGGTATCGAGAGCACACGCCGATCGTAGGACACGCACCACTAAGCTAAAGCCCTAGATCACTACTCTCTTCTCATTTCGACTCCTCATCTTTTCTATTCTTTTAGGATGACTAAGCGAGGATCAAGTTCACCCAGCCGGATGAAGATACACCCTTTGGACGACACCTGAAGGAAGTCACTAAGTATCCGAACATAGGAATACCAAGCTTCACCGGGACCTACAACGCCATCTTACCCGAAGAGGAGCGCTGGATGATTCAAGTTCAAATCCTGTGGAAGGACATTTACACCTACCACGGAGCCCATAGAGTTTTCCTTTGATGCACCAACTTGGAGTCTAGGAAAGAGCATGGCAGCCCACATCGCCATGGGACGTATTGGAGAAGTTTACCACAATGATCTCAAGAATACTATCTATCGATTTGTGGGCGCCAGATGAGCAATGGGAGATGATCAAGACTAAGAAGGACAGGTCAATCGCAGCTTATATCCAGAATTAAACCAAAGACATCCGACGCCAGGAGAACCAGATGTGCGCAGGTATGGAGGATCTACAGAAGGCTATGACCAAGATCAAGGAGCTAGAAGAAGAAATCAAGGCTACACATGAAGACTATATGGAGGAGATCGTCGCTCTAGTGAGACAAAACGGTGACCTTAAGGAGAAGATTGAAATATTCATGGGAGGTTCAGCACCCAAAAGAGAAGATGACGATTCCACTTGCCCGGATAATTATATCATCATCGATTTACACCGACCACTCGGATCCCGACAATAGTGATGATGACTATGTTGATGAAGCTCGGAGTAGATATCATGGAGTCTTCATTGGAGCAGTTTTTCTAGTTGACCACCATAATGAGTAGTGTTCCACCATGTACAAAGCGTAGTCCACACACTTTTGCGATAGTTCTAGACCGTTTGTATGCTTTTGCTTGATTGAATGAATTGAGTTGTGTGCATTTGTCTCATGTGCATTTGGGTAGTGTTTTCTCTTAGACCTCATTCTATTCTTAACTCTCGTCTTTTCTAAAACCCTCAGATGCCTCCGAGGCATGACAATGGATTTGCTTTCCCACCGGAGCTCACTGGGCTTGATCCAAGAAGAAGAATCGCGTTGATGCGCTTAAGCTAGTCCGTAACTGTAACAACAACAACAACAACAACAACAACAAAGAACCCACCACCACCACCACCGTGGATCATTTAACCCGCTTTTCTTAGGCTGAATCCACGGTGTTTTCCAAAGAGCACCGAGCGATGATAGTGGCGGATGATTGGCTCGAAGGATAGGAAGGGAGTTGACCACTGCAGGATGTACTGAGACGGGGAAAAAGTAAAATTTGCTGCACATCGGCTTGAGGGACCCAAGAAGAAGATGGTGGGAGAATTTCTGACCACTTACCACTGTAGACGGTGTCACATGGGATCGGGCCATTTGACAAGCTTTACATCGCCCATGTATCGCCAGGAGCTATGGCCATGAAGAAGCGTGAGTTTTGCAACTTGCGCCAAGGAGGACAGACGGTTACAAGATGTGGATGACTTTAGTAAGATAGCACGTTATGCCCTGTGATGACGGTGCTATGGATGCGACTAAACAGGAGAAGTTCTGGAAGGACCGAATGACGAGCTGAGTATGCAGCTTGATGGTAGCAAGCTTCAATAACTACCAGAGTTGGTAGATCGTGCTCTTATGATTGAGGGAAAGCGTATGATTGAAAACCGCAAGAGGAAGTATGGGCAGGGAAGTACAATTCTGGAGCTCAGCAGAAGCCCCGTTTTACCCCTAAACCGGGTGTTAATTTTCAGCATACCCATGGAGGAGGTAGCTCGCACAACCATAATGGCCCCAAGAATGGTAATGGGAATGGAGGAAGCAACGGCCAGAACCGTACCATCCCATCAACCCCGGCCAAGAGAGATCTAAGTCAAGTCACCTGCTTCAAGTGTCAGAAAACTGGGCATTACGCCAATGAATGTCACGAAGGCCGTAATGGCAATGGAAGCTCTGGAAAGAAGCCAAACCCTTTCAACAGGGGATGTGAACCACGTTAGCGTGGAGGAGGTTGAGGCTCACCGATGCGTAATAGGTAAGTTTTTGGTTAAGCCATTTACTGCACTCGTTCTTTTTGATACTGGTGCATCGCATTCATACATATCAAGGGGATTTGTGGATAAGTATAGCCTGCCTACTAGAATTCTTAAGACACCTATGCTAATAAGCTCACCAGGAGCGGAGTATATGGCCAGTCAAGGATGTTTCCAAGTGCCCTTAAGTATAGGAAGACATAACTTCCCAACGGATTTAATTATTCTGAAATCCCAAGGATTTGATGTAATTCTTGGTATGGATTGGCTGTCGATGTATGGAGGAAACATCGATTGCGCCAGTAAGACAATTTTGCTTACGACACCAGAAGGAAGAAGGATAAAGTATGTATCCCGGCATGTGCCAGCCAAATAGGATGCAAGTCAATTCCTTATCAGGAGTTGTGCAGGAGGAAGTACCGGTGGTAAAGGATTTCCCTGACGTATTTCCAGAAGAGTTGCCAGGCATGCCACCGGATCGAGATATTGAGTTTTTATTGAGCTTACGCATGTGCACAGGCCAATATCGAAGAGACCATACAGGATGCCCGCAAAGGATTTGGTGGAGATTAAGAAGCAGATTAAGGAGTTACTGGATAAAGGTTACATTCGCCCAAGTTCTTCGCCTTGGGGATCACCAGTACTTCTAGTGGAGAAAAAGGATGGATCGTTAAGGATGGTTGTTGACTATCGCGGATTGAACGAAGTTACGATCAAGAACAAGTATCCACTATCGATGATCAATGATCTGCTTGATCGGCTGCAAGGAGCTAAAGTGTTTTCCAAGATCAATTTGCGACTGTGACACCATCAATTGAAGATTTGAGAGCAGGATATACCTAAGACAAAGATTCACCACAAGATATGGGCTGTATGAGTATACCGTTATGTCATTTGACTGACTAACGACCTGCCTATTTTATGAACATGATGAACAAGGTGTTTATGGAGTTTTTGGATAAGTTCGTCGTGGTGTTCATTGATGATATTTTGGTTTACTCAAGAATGAAGAGGAACATAAGGAACATTTGCGATTGGTACTGGAGAACCTCAGAGAACATCAGTTATATGCCAAGTTCAGCAAATGCGAGTTTTGGTTGAAGGAAGTAGGGTTCCTCGGACACGTAATATCCGGAGAAGGAATAGCGGTCGACCCCACAAAAGTTGCCACTGTGGACTAATTGGGAGGCACCAACAACAGTTGGAGAGATCCGGAGTTTCCTTGGACTCGCAGGATACTACCGGAGATTTATTGAGAACTTTTCAAAGATTGCAAAGCCTATGACGGATTGTTGAAGAAGGCTAACAAGTTCATATGGACTGAGGAGTGTGAGGCTAGTTTCCAGGAGTTGAAGAAACGTTTGGTTACCTCACCAGTTTTAATTCTGCCGGATCAGACCAAGGATTATGAGGTGTATTGCGACGCTTCACGTCGAGGACTTGGAGCAGTGCTTATGCAGGAGGGAAGAGTTGTTTCGTATGCTTCACGACAACTGAAACCTCACGAATTGAATTATGCCACGCGTGATTTGGAGCTAGCAGCCGTAGTGCATGCTTTGAAAACACGGAGACATTTTCTTATTGGGAACCATTGTGAGGTGTACACGGATCACAACAGTTTGAAGTACATTTTCACTCAGAAGGAGTTAAACCTCAGACAAAGGAGATGGTTGGAGCTCATCAAGGATTATGATATGAGATTGCATTACCATCCCGAAAAGGCTAATGTCGTAGCTGATGCATTGAGTCGTAAGAGCCATGTCAATAATGACGGGAGAAATACCAAAGGAGTTAGCCGAGGACCTTCGTGAGCTATGTTTGGAAATAGTTCCGAGAGGCTACGAAAGCAAGATTGGAGATTCAAATCCAACTTTGATGGATAGAATCAGAGAAGCTCAGAAGACTGACAAAGAGATCGCCTCTATAAAGGAGAAAATGAGCTAAGGAAAGGCTAAAGGATTTCGTGAGGATGAGCATGACACCCTATGGTTTGAAGACCGTGTTTATGTGCCCAGTGACCCGTAGATCGGGAAGTTGATTCTCGCAAGAGGCACATGATTCACCATATTCGATTCACCTGTGAAATACCAAAATGTATTTGGATTTGAAGGATACTTTCTGGTGGACCGGAATGAAGAAAGATATTGCGGAATACATAGCAGTTTGTGATGTATGTCAGAGAGTGAAAGCAGAGCATCAGAAGCCAGCAGGATTGTTTCAGCCATTGCCGATATGGATTACCCAGGACTCGTTCCGACTATGACTCGATTTGGGTTGTAGTCGATCGTTTGACAAAGGTAGCTCATTTCATCCCAGTGAAGACTACCTACAAGTAAAGGCTAAATTGGCTAAGATATACATGACCGTAATTGTATGTTTACATGGAGTTCCGAGAGTACCGTGATTCGATAGAGGAACCCAATTCACCTCAAAGTTTTGGAATCGAGTTTGCACGAAACTTTGGGAACGAGACTAGAAGTTTAGTATAGCTTTCCATCCATGAGCAGGATGTGGCCAGTGAAAGAAAGAGTCAACCAGATTTTGGAGGATATGTTGAGAAGCATATGCACCTTTGGATTATGGATCAAGTTGGGATGATAACCGCCATATGCGGAGTTTTCTTATAACAACAATTACCAAACCAGTTTCAAGATGGCCCTTTTGAAGCATTATGCGGAAGGAGGTGCAGGACCCGTTGTTGTGGGATGAAGTTGAGACCGCCAGTTGTTTGGACCGGATTTGATTAAGGAGTCTGAACGGAAAGTGAGATTAATTCGCGATAGGCTCAAGGTAGCCCAGTCCAGGCAGAAGTGTTACGCGGATTCAAAACGCAAGCAGACAGTTTACGAAGTCGGAGACAGAGTTTATCTTCGAGTATCTCCACTACGAGGAATTAAGCATTTTGGAGTTAAGGGGAAGTTAGCGCCACGCTTTGTAGGACCATATCGTATTTTGGAACGTATGGGAGAGGTGGCCTACAAGTTGGAATTGCTCAAGGATTGTCGGGAGTTCATGATGTATTCCACGCTTCCCGGTTGAAGAAGTGCCATGCGGAGATGGCTGATATACCATGAGAGATACAGTGCCATTGGAAGCAATTCAGTTGAATAACGATTTGACCTATGAGGAGAAACCAGTTAAGATTCTCGAGTTTGCCAGTCGAGTTACCCGCAGCAAGGTTATCAAGTTTTGCAAAGTTCAGTGGAGCCACCACACTGAGGATGAGGCCACTTGGGAGCGACAGGAAGATTTGCTAAAGGACCACCCTCACCTATTTTTTAGCCAACCTGAATCTCGAGGGCGAGATTCATCTTAAGGGGGTAGGTTTGTAACATCCCAAATTTTCAATTTGGAATGTTATACATTAGACCATCAATGCATATCATATTTTATTTGCTTTGGGTTTTGATCCTAGAAATTCTACATAACTCAAGGACCCACGGAGAGAGTTGGGGATTTCGTTATTTTCATATTTGAGTTCTCTCAAATTTTGAGAATAGGATCATTTGATTTTTATTATTTTATCATCAATTATTTCTATTACAAAAATATGAGAGAGGGAATAAAATGACTTTCCCAAAATTAATTAATATTGAGGATTTAATAATAAAATCAAATAAGATTTTATTTTGGAGTTTTTCGTCATTTTATTTGAATTTAGGAAAAATGTGCGTTTTTCAAAATTTCTTTTAGGCCCCAAATAAATGTTCATCTAGTCCGGCTTGATTTTAGAAGCCGGGGAAAATTTATTTCGGGATTTTTGGAGTCCGTTTAGTATTTCTTTCGTTTGTTTTCCCAAAATTTCTTTTAGGCCCCAAATAAATGTTCATCTAGTTCGCGTTTGTTTTTAAAACGCGAACCGACTTCGGGCCGTACCCGAGCGGGACACCGCCTGGGGGCAGCCTTTAAATAGCCGCCGACCGCCAAATTGACCCACCAGCCCACCACCGAAACCCTAGCCACCGCCGCCACCGCCGCCGCCACGAGTCACGACCGCCGCTCGAGGTTGCCTCGAAACCAGCCACGGTTTTTTTCAAAACCGCTCGCTTTTCCTTCGGTTTTCGTCGGTTTTTTAGTTTCCGTTTTTATTAGATCGGTTTTTGTTAGGTTATTTAGCGGCGTTAAGCTCGTTCGCTCGTTTCGCTTTTAACGAACGTGTTCGTCGCTTAGATCTAGTTAACGAACGTTCGCTTCGTTAACTGTTCGTCGTTTTCTTTTTCTCGGATTTAATCCGCGATTTTTCGATCGCGATTTCGATCCGATTTTCGTTTTAGTATAACTTTTCGCTCGTTTATCGGAATCAGGCGATTCAAGCGCCTAGAGTTTCGTCTGGAAACCCTCTTTCCGAATAATCAACTTAAACAAGTTTTTACTTCTGTAAAATTTGACTTAGATCTAGATTAGTGAAATGAAGCTGTTTTCTTTCGCCGTTTGACTTTCGTTACTTCGTTTGATTTGATTCTTTTTGCAAACCAGAGTTCTTAAGTTGAACTTTCTAGTTAAATCTCTTATTTGAGTTTTACCTATGCATTAGAAGAGTACTTATTGTATGCTTGTTTGTTTGTCTGCGATAGAATACCCGGAGTGCTACTTTGTTACATTTCGAAGTCTCTAGGTTTCATGGATCATCGAAGTCAAGTAACACTTTGATCATACCTTTTTCTACTACCTAGTTTTATTGCATTAGATCAATCCTCAAACATTGCATGATTAGGATCTAATTAAATTGTGGGATGGGAAGTAGTTGAGGTAGTACCTATTACCTGTTTTATTCTCAAACCTTTGAGAGTTACTTCTACGTTTGCTATTATTGCCATGCTATGCTAGTAGACGTGGATTGGGTGAGTGTATTCATGATAGATGTGAGATTGTTAATTAAAGGATTATCTAAGGTGGCAACTTAAACGCGCATCTGGGTGGATTGAGGTACCTGGGTATTCCAGGATTGCCTGTTTTTTTTTATGGACCGCCACCCAGGCCCAAAGGGATCATGAGATTATTCATACTAGAAACTTCCGTGTGCAGCCACAAGCCATTATGGGCTCTAGCATAGTTGATAAAGTCGTGCGAACTCATACGGGTAGGCTAGCGGATGTAGGGAAAGTAGGTGTACCGGTCTACCCTTCGTAAGGTGCTAGCGCTTACGAAAGAGCTGTGTCTCGGGTCATCCGCTTCTCAAACATCATGTAGTGCGAGAAATCCAACGGAGGCGATCGAGTCTTGTGGGGAGAAGTGCACAAACCTCTGCAGAGTGTATAAACTAATCATGGTTAGCCGTGTCCCGGTTATGGACGCCTTGAGTATCTAGTACTTGGATATCATGTGAATCTCATCATGTTACTATCAAATTAATATTGTTGGGTTTTTAATGATGACTATTTTAATTGGGATTGAGGATGTCGTCAACCATTCTCAATGTTTAACAACCACCATGATAGTTAAATAATTATATTCCTTTGCAAGAGGGAAAATTTGGCTTTACATAAAACTGTAACCATAGAGCTTTCCACCAGCCATATATGCATGTAGTATAGGCTTATTCTTTCATTACTCTCTATGGGTTACATTGCCAAAGCATATTCCATGTGCTGACCGTTTCGGCTGCAACGCTTTCATGTTGCGTACTTTTTAGACGCATTTAGTAAGGTGCATTTAGGTCATGGTTCTATACTCAGTGATGCCGTTGGAGATGATGGACTCGCTTACCTTCCAAGCCTTCCGCTGTTACCGTTATTAGATGGCCTTAAGCCATATTTATTTTAATAAGTTCTCTTTTGAGACATTCGATGTAATAAGTGTGTGATTGCTACTCTGTTATAAATCCTTCGAGTACTGTGTGGTGTCAGCATTACTGATCCAGGGATGACACCTGAGCACAGAGATCGGACTGTTTGAGGTCTGGTTGACAAGTACAACAACTGGTCGACAACGGTCATGTACGTGAAAGCTTAAGCCCTTGTGCCGTCCCGGTTATACTTGTGCCTAAGCCCGGTGGAAGTTTCCGCTTGTGTTCCGATTGTAGACCTATAAATGCTATTACCGTTCGCTATAGGCATCCCATTCCTCGCTTAGATGATATGCTTGATGAACTTAGTGGAGCCAACTTTTCTCAAAAATTGATCTTAAAAGTGGCTATTATCAAATCCGCATACAAGAGGGTGATGAATGGAAAACTGCTTTCAAAACCAAATTTGGCTTATACGAGTGGTTAGTCATGCCCATGGGTTTATCGGAGGCACCTGGTACTTTCGTGCGTCTCATGCATTATGTGCTTCGCCCTTATATTGGAGTCTTTGGTTTACTTCAATGATATTTTTGTGTTTAGCAAAACCATGAAAGAGCATCTTAATCATGTTAGGGCTGTTTTGCAAACCCTTCGAAAGGAACGTCTTTATTCCAACATGAAAAAGTGCACATTTGGTGTTGACAAAGTGGTTTTCTTGGGTTTTGGTGTCTCTTCCAAGGGTGTCCATGTTGATGAATCTAAAATTGAAGCAATTAAAACTTGGCCCCAACCCACCAATTTGCAACAAGTGTGTAGTTTTCTTGGTCTTGCGGGTTTTATATTAAGCTTTGTGAAAGATTTTAGCACAATTGCCGCTCCTTTGCATGCCTTGAGTAAGAAGAATACTCCTTTTGTTTGGGGATCTTTGCAATCCACCGCTTTTGATGAGCTCAAGTCTTTGCTTACTCATGTTCCGATTCTTGCTTTGCCTAATTTTGACAAAACCTTTGAGGTTCATTGTGATGCAAGTGGTACCGGAATTGGCGGAGTTTTGATGCAAGAAAAACGATCCATTGCATATTTTAGTGAAAAACTCTCCGGTGCTCAACTTAACTATCCCATATATGACAAAGAATTGTATGCTTTAGTGAGTGTGCTACATGTTTGGGAACATTATCTTAGACCTCATGAGTTTGTCATACATACCAATCATGAAACGCTTAAGTACTTAAAAGGTCAAACTAAGTTGAACAAGCGTCATGCCAAATGGAGTGAATTTATTGAATATTTCCCCTATGTGATCAAGTACATCAAAGGCAAGGAAAATGTAGTTGCAGATGCACTTTCACGCATATGCACGCTTGTCACTAAACTTGAGTTGAATGTTATTGGTTTTGAGCACATCAAAGACTTGTATGCTAATGATCCATCTTTTGCTAATCCTTATGCTAAATGTTTGGCCTTACATCTTGGGAACAATATTACATCAAGGATGGTTATCTTATGAGAGCTAACAAACTATGCATTCCAGTCTTCTCTTCGTTTGCTACTTTTGCAAGAGGCTCATGGAGGCGGACTCATGGGACACTTTGGACGCGACAAGACATTCGCCACGCTCTCCAAGAACTACTTTTGGCCCAAGATGTTCCGCGACGTCTCACGCTTCACCAACCGATGCTCTACATGTCGCAAAGCTAAATCTAAAGCTCAATCTCATGGCCTCTACATGCCTCTTCCTATTCCTTATCAACCTTGGGAAGACATTAGCATGGATTTTGTACTTGGTTTGCCTAGAACTCAAAATGGAAAGGATTCCGTGTTTGTTGTTGTGGACCGATTTTCTAAAATGGCACATTTCATTCCTTGCAACAAGATAGACGACGCTTCACACGTTGCAAATCTCTTTTGTAGGGAAATCTTGTGCCTCCATGGAGTCCCCAAGACAATCGTCTTCGACCATGATGTTAAGTTCTTGAGTTACTTTTGGAAGACGCTATGCGCCAAGCTCGGAATCAAGCTCTTGTTCTCATCCGCATACCATCCTCAAACCGGAGGCCAAACGGAGGTGACAAACCGGACGCTCTCTACTCTACTTCGTGTGTTGATCAAGAAGAACATCAAGGAGTGGGAGGTGTGTCTACCCATCACCGAATACGCCTACAACCGTGCAAGACATTCGACTACCGGCAAGTCCCCCTTCGAGGTCGTCTACGGCTTCAACCCGTTGTCACCATTGGACATTCTACCTCTTCCTCTACAAGAGCGCACCAACATGGATGCGAGTGCACGGGCAAGCTACATCAAGAAGATGCATGAGGATACAAGGAACACCATCGAGTGCCAAGTACAACGACTAGCGACCAAGCTCAACGTCAACAAGAAACCCATCACCTTCAACATAGGCGATCTCGTGTGGCTACACCTTCGCAAGGACCGCTTCCCCAACGAACGCAAGTCCAAACTTCTCCCTCGAGCCGATGGACCCTTCAAGGTGCTAGCACGCTACAACAACACTCTTACAAGATCGACCTACCAAGCAACAAGTACAATGTGAGCGACATCTTCAACGTCAAAGACCTCTCGCCTTACCATGGTGATGAAGATTTCGATCGGAGGTCGGATCTTTCCCAAGGGGGGGAGATGATGTGGAGCATCCCACGACCATCCCCATGGACGCACATACATCCCCTACAACACCAATTGGACCTATGACTCGAGCACGTGCAAGAGCTCTTGAAACCAAGGTGACATCACTCCTCTCACAACTCCCTTTCGATTCACATGAGACATGGTTACCTCAAACGGAAACGCTATGCATACTCAGGTACCAAGGAGTTAACCATGGAGAAGCTATGAAGCTAGGAGAACCGGAAGCGGAAGACATGCGTGAAGACGGAGAGGAAAAACGCCAAGTCCCAGACTGGATGGACGATCCGGACGACAGCCCGGACTATCCGGACAGAGCCCAGATGATCCGGACCCCGACCCGGACGATCCGCCACGCGCACCGAAGTCACCCGAAGGTCTCACTGGCCGGATCATCCGGACGAGGCCCCAGATCATCCGAACTCCTGCGGACATCCGGACCCCAGCGGACATTCGGACCTCCACTGCACCGGCTGCGTCTCCACTCATCCGGCCTCCACCGGATCATTCGGACCAGCCCGGATCATCCGGCTCCACCCCCGGATCATCCGGCCAGCGCCTGCGCATGCGTGTTGGGCTGAGCCCATGTACCCCTTCGCCCCCTAGCCTATATATAGGACTCCTCCTCACTTTGAGACTTAGCATTGGTTTAGCTCATATTTTGTGTGAGAGCCTTGCTCATCCACTTGGTTACTTCTCCTCGGAGCTCACGACCTCTTCGGAGAAGATCCCCCAAGCGGATTCAAGACCCCTTCAAGGGAAGACAATCAATACCTCCTCATGGAGAAGAACGGCTACCTTTGTATCTTTCCTTTGTTGAGTTTGAATCTTGTGTTACCTTATGTGTTCGGTGATCTAGCCCTTGTGTGATCGATTACTTGTCGGTTTAGTGATTCTCTCGTTCTCCCCGCGATTTCCTCATGTTCTTCCGCGCGTTCTTCGTGTTTTGCCCCGTAGGATCCTCTCCAAACGTGAAATATCGGCCCCTAGGGTTCCGCCCTACACCACCAGTGCTACAGCCCGGATTCGCACGCTGCTGACCGACATGCTCGATGTTGACTCATGTATGCCTGTCCCCGTAAGTTTGTACCACTTTGGGTTCACGACTTGTCATGTCGGCCCGGGTTCTCTGTCATATGGATGCTAGCGACACTATCATATACGTGAGCCAAAAGGCGTAAACGGTCCCGGGCCATGGTAAGGCGACACCCGTGGAATACTGCGTATGCGTCACGAAAGTGATATGAGGTGTTACCAGCTAGATCAATGTGACTTAGAATCGGGGTCCTGACACAGGATCACCACGCAGCTGGCCACCATGGGGATGCCAAATGTGAAGTAAACCACGGAGCGCAACGCTAGCCCCAACACCAAGCTGACCCTGTTCTTCGAGGGTGTTCTCGGAGCCGTGGAGCATTTCCGCTCCACCAGGGCGACTTTCCTGGCCAATGAGGCCCGGAGGCTTTCCCGTGGTGCCATGACCAAGGTTCTCACCAAGGTGGCATACTGGAATCCCAACCTCGACTTACGACGCCTTACCGAGAGCTTTCCAGGAGGATGTGGACCACGCACCAGCTCAAGGAGCGTGTCGAGCCCGGCCATCACCCGCATCAATGGAGTCCAGAGGGTAGAGGGCCGCTGCTGTGGACTAGGCACCCCGTTTCTTATCGCTGCTGCAAGTTCATTACCAAGACAATTTTTATCTCTAGTTAGAACTGCGGAAACAAGTGATGCAATATAACTCTGCGGTACTTTTTGACGCATATTATTTTCCTGTTCAATCTCTCTCTCTCTGTATGTCCACCCTACGTTTCCTTCGGTAGGCTGGCCGGCGCGTAAACCCTAGCCGCGGAGCCTCGAGGAAGGATCCTCGATCGCCTGTCGGGTGTGCTTGCTGCCAGGCAAACCACCTTACCACTCTCAACGCGGCCGCTCGAACTGTCGAGCTTGACTCGAGTCAGAATCGAGAGCGTTGCAAATTGCGGAAGGCTATCGTGCCGTTCTCGACGCGGCCGCTTAAGCTATTGAGCGGACTCGAAACAAAGTAAGGGTGTTGCCAATAGCGCAATGGCCCCATTCCATGCAGGTTTTCCATACAAAGAACGAGATCTCCGAGGGGAATAACCTTATATAAAAAGGAAAAATTTAAAGTTCGGCATGACTTAGCTTTCTTGTCGCCGCACTGGCGCCCTTCGCGCTTGCAGGCGGCGCCATTCTCTTGGCCCTCTTCTTCTTTAGAAGCCATGGCCACGAGGAACTGCTAAGCTGGCTGCTAAACCGGATTATCACAACTGCGCTCCCTACCTGGCGCGCCAAAGGTGTCGGGGAAACAACACCTATGGGATCACTGGAATCCCTTCTACGGTTGGCAGGTGTGTGGTTGTGAGAAGAGCAGGTTTAGGAGCTAGCACAAAGATCGTTTACCCAGGTTCGGACCGCGAGGATGTGTAATATCCTAGTCCTGCTTTGGTGTGTATTTCAGAGTGTTCTTGAGCTCTCGAACTAGCTACGGTGGCTGCGTAGTTCCAAAGAGCCGACCCCTCCTGGTCGCCTCAGGCCTCCTTTTATAGGCAAAAGTGGTTGCCACGGTGGCCCATAGGAGGTGGAAAGGTCTACAGTTGATAAGCCTATCCTCTGGAACCGTAGGACAAACACATTTAATGCGCTGCCGACGTGTCCCCCTTGCTTTATCGGGGACGACAAGGAAGCACGTCCCAGTTGTCGCCGCTTCGCCTGGCCTTGACACGCGTCCGAGCTGATGAGGCGTCGCGGCACCACGTTGGCTGGCTGCTGGGCTGGCACGATGGTGGAGCCTTCTTGAAGGGTTGCATGCCACAACGTAGGTGCTTGATGAGTCGGTGTAGAGGCCGCTCGTCGCCACGCAGGTGCCTGCCCAGCTGGTTGAGCTAGCAGCTGCTTGGGGACGGCGGTGGAGTCTTGGCTGGTGCGGGCCTGGCAGTGGCCCCGCTGATGCCCTCGGAAAGGGTCTTACGGGGGCCCGGCAAGGGTCGTGACGTGGTGTTGCAGTCGTCCCGACAAGGCGCTTGCTGGGGGTCTTGTGGATTTCCTCGGCCAGGATCCCGCCGAGGGTCGCTGTCTTCTGGTCCTCATCTAATTTCACATGTTTATGATCTTGACGAAGATCTGCATGCCACCACAGAGGCGCCTCCCGAGCCTTGGTTCCAATGTAGTTGGTTGGGTTGGAACCCGTGGGCTCAAGGGTGGCTTGCTCCGCTGGCATCGGGCGAGTTGCCCCGGCAAGGGTCTTACCGGGGGAACCTGCTTCGTCCCTCTTCTCTTTGTCTTCTTGGTCCTGGCGTTCTTTTTGTTGGCCTTGTGCTTCGGCTTCCCTTCGGCTTCCCTCCTCTGCCTTGTTAAGTGTGGCCGCGGGTGCGGCTCTGACTGCCCGTGCACAAGTAAAGGGGTCAAAAGGAGAGCCCCTACTTTTGTACACCGACACCACCGGAGGGGGAATCGATCACGGAGGGCTTCTACATCAACATCATAGCCTCTCCGATGATGTGTGAGTAGTTTACCACAGACCTTCGGGTCCATAGTTATTAGCTATATGGCTTCTTCTCTCTCTTTGGATCTCAATACAAAGTTCTCCTCGATCTTCTTGCGGTGTGTTTACCACACTTGTGCTTCAAAGTAGCACCATGATCTTCATAATAGAGAGTCTCCGATGTTGTCACTTTCATATACTAGTGGGAATTTTACATTATAGAACTTGTCTTGTATATTCCAATGATGGGCTTCCTCAAAATGCCCTAGGTCTTAGTGAGCAAGCGAGTTGGATGCACACCCACTTAGTTTCTTTTGTTGAGCTTTCATACACTTATACCTCTAGTGCATCCGTTGCATGGCAATCCCTACTCACTCACATTGATATCTGTTGATGGGCATATCCATAGCCCGTTGATACGCCTAGTTGATGTGAGACTATCTTCTCCTTTTTGTCTTCTCCACAACCACCATTCTGTTTCACATATAGTGCTATGTCCATGGCTCGCGATCATGTATTGCGTGAAGAATGAAAAAGTTTGAGAACATCAAAAGTATGAAACAATTGCTTGGCTTGTCATCGTGGTTGTGCATGATTAAATACTTTGTGTGATGAAGATAGAGCATAGCCAGACTATATGATTTTGTAGGGATAACTTTCTTTGGCCATGTTATTTTGAGAAGACGTGATTGCTTTGTTAGTATGCTTGAATTTTTATTATTTTGATGTCAATATTAAACTTTGATCTTCAATTTTTCGGATCTGAACATTCATGCCACAATAAAGAAAATTACATTGAGAATTATGCTAGGTAGCATTCCACATCAAAAATTCTGTTTTTATCATTTACCTACTTTCGATGCGACGAGGTGAATTAAGCTTGGGGATGCTTGATACGTCTCCAACATATCTATAATTTTTGATTGTTCCATGCTATTATATTATCTGTTTTGGATGTTTAATGGGCTTTACTAAGCACTTTAATATTATTTTTGGGACTAACCTACTAACCAAAGGCCCAGTGCAAATTGTTATTTTTTTGCCTATTTCTGTGTTTCGCAGAAAAGGAATATCAAACGGAATCCAAATGGAATGAAATCTTCGCGAAAGTTATTTTTGGAACAAACGTGATCAGGTGACTTGGAGTGGACGTCAAGAAAGAAGCGATGAGGCCACGAGGCAGGGAGGTGCGCCTGCCCCCCTGGGCGCGCCCCCCACTCTCGTGGGCCCCTTGCAGCTCCACCGACCTACTTCCTCCTCCTATATATATCCATATACCCTGAAAACATCCAGGAGCACCACGAAACCCTATTTCCACCGCCACAACCTTCTGTACTCGTGAGATCCCATCTTGGGCCTTTTTCGGTGCTCCGCCGGAGGGGGAATCGATCACGGAGAGCTTCTACATCTACACCATAGCCTCTCCGATGATGTGTGAGTAGTTTACCACAGACCTTCGGGTCCATAGTTATTAGCTAGATGGCTTCTTCTCTCTCTTTGGATCTCAATACAAAGTTCTCCTCGATCTTCTTGGAGATCTATTTGATGTAATTCTTTTTTGCGGTGTGTTTGTCGAGATCCGATGAATTGTGGGTTTATGATCAAGATTATCTATGAACAATATTTGAATCTCCTCTGAATTCTTTTTATGTATGATTTGTTATCTTTGCAAGTCTCTTGAATTATCAGTTTGGTTTGGCCTACTAGATTGATCTTTCTTGCAATGGGAGAAGTGCTTAGCTTTGGGTTCAATCTTGCGGTGTCCTTTCCCGATGTGATGAGGGCAGCAAGGCACGCATTGTATTGTTGCCATCGAGGATAAAAAGATGGGGTTTATATCATATTGCTTGAGTTTATCCCTCTACATCATGTCATCTTGCCTAATCGTTACTCTGTTCTTATGAACTTAATACTCTAGATGCATGTTGGATAGCGGTCGATGTGTGGAGTAATAGTAGTAGATGCAGAATCGTTTCGGTCTACTTGTCGCGGATGTGATGCCTATATACATGATCATGCCTAGATATTCTCATAAATATGCACTTTTCTATCAATTGTTCGACAGTAATTTGTTCACCCACCGTAATACTTATGCTATCTTGAGAGAAGCCACTAGTGAAACCTATGGCCCCGGGGTCTATTTTCCATCATATAAGTTTCCAATCTATTTTATTTTGCAATCTTTACTTTCCAATCTATATCATAAAAATACCAAAAATATGTATCTTATTATCTCTATCAGATCTCACTTTTGCAAGTGGCCGTGAAGGGATTGACTACCCCTTTATCGCGTTGGTTGCAAGGTTCTTATTTGTTTGTGTAGGTACGAGGCGACTTGCGTGTAGTCTCCTACTGGATTGATAGCTTGGTTCTCAAAAACTAAGGAAAATACTTACGCTACTTTGCTGCATCACCCTTTCCTCTTCAAGGTAAAAACCAACGCAAGCTCAAGAGGTAGCAGTCGTCGTCCTCTGCGCGCTTTGGTGCGCTCTCGTGGCGGCGCCCTCTCGCGTTGTCAACATGGTCAACAAACAAAAGGAATCGGGAGAGGACTTTATGTGGAGAGGATGACAGTGGGGACCCACCATGTCCATGGCCGTACGCAAAGCAAGTTCCTCATTTTTTTGTTATATACTCCATTGTCAGCGCATAGAAAAAGAAAATGCTTCCTCCTAGTGGTTTGTTGACATCTAGGACCCACGAGATTGTCAGCGTATAGTCAATAGACAAGAGAACAACACAAGATCGGCTGACACCTGGGACGTAGCTGCTCGAGTAGTATTTTTTTGTTATTGTTGAGACAGAGCAAGGTTTCAACTGGGTTGTGGCCCGTCTAGCCGAGGCTTCTATTTTACGTTCACCACATGACCAGCCTAGCTATTTTTTCTTTGTGAAAATGGCTAGCCAGCTTTATTTTTCTCAAGAATACCCAATCGAGCCTACTTATTTTTATCCGAATCTCTTTGGGCTGCAACTCTTTTTTCAAGGCAATTTTGCAAATCTTAAAAGTAATATGAAATGGGCTGTAAATATAAAAAAACACGACAAATTGGCAATTACTTTCAAATTTCTGAATTTTTCACATTTTCATATTCCAATTTCACTGGGCTTTAATCTAATTTAAAAATATCTTCAAAGTACTTTAAATCTAGCTTGACATTTCGTTATGAAAAATAGTTTGGACGCCACCGAAATATGTGAAATTTCATTTAAATTTTTAACCCTAGCCCTGGTCAACAAAGAAACCCGGACTGCAATAAGTTGCATAAGAAGTTGCAATGAGCTGTAAATTATTAAAAAAATAGGGAATGGGCTGACTTGTGGGCCTATTAAGTTGATGCGTATGCAAGATTTTTTACTTATTATATATGTCAACAAACGATTCTAGCAGAAGTGGCCGTTGGATGTCAATCCAACGGTTGTCATGCTTCTTCAATCTCTGATCTTCTTGCTCCAGCCGTCAAATCCAAGACCGGTTGGGACACTTTGCTCCGCCTCTGTGGCGGTTGTCTTTGCAGCCATGAGCCTAGGCCTCAATGCCCGCTACTACTCCCACCGCTAGCCAGGCCATCCCTCTACTCACCCACATCCCTCCACTGATGTGGCTTTGCCGCCTCTAGGTCATTCCCTTCCTGGGTCTCGCCGTCGTCCATCGCGTTGGTGTTCTCGGCATGGCGTGGTCAACATTGTCAACAAACAACAACATCGGAAGAGGGATGTATATGGACAGGCTGACAGTTGGGACCCACATGGTCCATGGCCGCACGCAAGCAAGTACCTCCTTATTACGCCAAAAAATCGCCCCCATGACAGCTCGGACCCACCAGCTATATCTTGGTATGGAAGGAAGTGCCTCCTTATTAAGCGAAAAATAAGGATAGCTCTCTATGACAGCTGGGGCCCACCAGATTTGGAGGCTGACTTGTGGCCCTACTAAGTTGGCCAGCGTCTGTGAGGCTTTGTCGACTTAGTCAACAAGCGATCCTATCACCCGGTGACCGTTGGATTGTTAACATCCAACGGTCGCCTCGCTTCTTCAACCTCTGATTTTCTTGCTCCCGACCATCCAAACCACAGCGTGCTCACCTCCTCCGTGGCTGTTGTTGTCTTTGTCGCCGCAGGCCTCACCGCTCCCTACTACTCCAACCACTTGGCGGGCCATCCCTCTACTCACCCACACCCCGTTATTCTCAGCGGCGACGGCAGCCTCACACGCTATGCCGAACTCACCTGCGTCTTCACCGACATCGTCTCCGTCGTATATACTTTTTCTAACACTTCTACTCTTGTTTTGGACTCTAATTTGAAAGATTTGAATGAAACTAACCCGGACTGACGTTGTTTTCAGCAGAACTACCATGGTGTTGTTTTTGTGCAGAAATAAAAGTTCTCAAATTGGAACAAAAGTTTTTGGAGAATTATTTCAGAATAAAAGAAAAATATTGGAGCCAAAAACCACCGGAGGGGGCCGCTGGGTGAGCACAACCCACCAGGGCTAAGGATGGCAATGGGTACCCATTACCTGCGTACCCGATGGGTAAAAACCCTATTAGGGCAAGGGTATGGGATAAAAGATTACCCATGGGTGTATAAATAGAAAAATATTAAACCCATCGGGTATAGTGGGTACGGGTATGGGATATCATAACCCATACCCGTGTACCCATAGACCCACATAAAATATGTTATGTGGGCACTCACTATTTCTTTATCTAATTTAATTTCTGACAAAATGAGTCTAATCCCGTAGCCATTGACCACATGAGTGGCCCACGTTGACAGTAGGTACATGGTAATATGGAAAGGAAACATGTAATGGCAGAACGAAACCCATAAATCTCTCCTACTCTCCTAGATTAACGTGATTAGGTGATGGTGAATAATGAATACGTGATCACATCCCATATATAGATAGAAATCCTCGTCATTTCCTTTGTCTCATCTCGTCTCCTCACCACTTCGGTCCCATCACTAGTCGCATTGCCGGCGCCTCCGACTTCTCCTTTGCCTCGCCGTTGCTAGCGCCTCTAGTTGCTCGGACGCCATGGACCTTGCGAGATGAGGACCACGGCTTGCATGAGGGCCGGCCAGGATAAGCAGATGCAGCTCACACTCATGCGGATTTAGTCGGGAGGCGGCGACCACCACGGCCGGGATCATGGCACGACAACCCGATCTCGTCGATGGATGGAGCATTGATCTTGTAGTTTTTTATATGGATGAGGTGTTGCATTCGTCCATATAAGCATTGATTTCTTCTTATATATGATGTATACAGTATATAGCTATTGCGATGAATATGATTTTTCTATAAATACAAGATATACGACATCTAGAGATGTTATATAAGTACAAGATTTCAGTACATAGTGTATTATGTATATATGAGCATCGTAATTTCAGTGCTCATTAAGAATCAAGTATTATATTCAATAGACTATATATATGAATTTGATGTATATTTTGTTATTTATGCTCCTTTTGCAGTAGTACAAGCTCGGCCGCCTTCTTGTGAATATGCCAATGTTAAATCTGCCCCAATGGATGAAGATGGAGATCATGTTGTTCTTTCCGATGATTAGATGTGTAGGAGGAGGTGGAAGACATCAACGAAGTACACAAGAAGATAATTACTAAAGTTTGGCTATAAATGAAACGAAAGAGGTCAATGATATCTTGTCGATTATGACTACATGTTGCTCAAGTTGATGTGTGCACACGGGTATTTTTACCCGTGGGTACCCATTTACCCTGTCGGGTGATGGGTATGGGGGAAAATTGTACCCATTGAGGGGTATGGGTACGGGTAATGGGTAAGCTCGAGGAGGATGGGTAAGGGTATGGGGTAACTCTACCCATACCCAAACCCGACGGGTGCCACCCCCCCCCCTCAGGCGCGCCTAGGTGGGTTGTGCCCACCTGGTGGCCCCGCAGACCCTGATTCCAACTCCATAAATACCTATTTTTCCAGAAAATAAACTGGGAGGAAGAATTATCTCATTTAGGGATACGGAGCCGCCGCCACCTCCTGTTCTTCATCGGGAGGCTAGATCTGGAGTCCGTTTTGGGCTCCGGAGAGGGGGATCTTTGATATTCGTCATCACCAACCCTCCTTCATTGCCAATTCCATGATGCTCCCCACCGGGAGTGGGTGATTCCTTCGTAGGCTCGCTGGTCGGTGAGGAGTTGGATGAGATTCATCATGTAATCAAGTTAGTTTTGTTAGGGTTTGATCCCTAGTATCCACTATGTTCTGAGATTGATGTTGATATGACGTTTCCATGCTTAATGCTTGTCACTTTGGGCCCGGGTGCCATGATTTCAAATCTGGACCGTTTATGTTATCACCATTATATCTATGTTCTAGATCCGATCTTGCAAGTTATATTCACCTATTACGTGTTATGATCCATAAACCCCGGAGTGACAGTATTCGGGATACTTTCCGGTGATGACCGTAGTTTGAGGAGTTCATGTATTCACTATGTGTTAATGCTTTATTCTGGTTCTCTATAAAAGGAGGCCTTAATATCCTTTAGTTTGCATATGGACCCCACTGCCACGGGAGGGTAGGACAAAAGATGTCATGCAAGTTCTTTCCATAAGCATGTATGACTATTTACGGAATACGTGCCTACATTATATTTATGAAATGGAGTTAGTTTTGTATCGCCCTAGGTTATGACTGCTATATGATGAATATCGTCCCACGAATCCACCGATCCAATGCCTACAAATTTCTCTTAATTATATTTTTCTTGCTAAATTTTTACTGCAACTGTTAGTTTTACACTTACTACAAAATCATTGCTATCACCGTTACCATTACTATTTCCGTTGCTACTACTATCAAAACTATCATATTACTTTCCCATTGATCATATTGTTGTAGATAATTAATCTCTGGGTGTGGTTGAATTGACAAATCAGCTGCTAATACTTGCAAATATTCTTTGGCTCCCCTTGTGTCGAATCAATAAATTTTGGTTGAATACTCTACCCTCAAAAACTGTTGTGATCCCATATACTTGTCTGTTATCAAGACCTTTTTCTGGCGCCGTTGCCGGGGAGCATAGCTATATTTTTTGAGTCACTTGGGATTATTATCTATGTATCACTATGAAGAATCTGAAGGATACCAAGACTAAGATATTTCCTCTAAGACGAGGGGAGGTAAGGAAGCGCCATGTAGCTCGCACTTGATTCACCTTCTATTTTGAGTAAACTTGCAACACCACCACATGCTATTAATTACGATATGTATGAAGTTATTGATGATGCTACTTCTGCTATGGATAATCCTTATGATGATGCTAGTACCTTGCTTGATGATAATGTGCCACTAGGTGAATTTGTTGATGAACAACTTGCTAGAGCTAAAGATATGGAGCATGCTAAAACTGATGAAATTATTGAATCTGAAAATCTTGAAACACCTGTTAGACCTAGCTCTCCTAGATATGAATTACATAGAATATCGGAAGGTTATGTTATGGATGGGGAGACAACTAGAGATTTTCTTGCTTGCAATGACAGAGATGATCTTAAGAAATTATTATGCAAACCGAAGGAGAAATCTTTGAATGCTAGAATGAAATGTGATCCTAAGTTTGCTACTTCACCTATCTTTGTTGATGATAAGGATTACGAATTCTCTGTCGACCCAGAGTTAATCACTTTGGTTGAAACCCAGTCCTTTCCATGGTTATGAAAATGAAATTGTTGTGGCACTATTACCAAATTAAATGATATAGCCACCCTATTTTCTCATGATGAGAAAATTTGCTATTATTATATTCTCAAGTTATTTCCATTCTCATTAAAGGGTAATGCTAAGACTTGGTATAATACTCTTGCTCTGGTTGTGTGTGTATTCCCGGGATATGATTTACTACTTCTCTGAAAAATATTTTCCTGCTCATAAGAAACAAGCTGCCTTCCAGGAAATATTTAACTTTGTGCAAATTAAAGAAGAGAGTCTCGCACAAGCTTGCGGGAGGCTTCTCCAATTGTTTTATGCTTTGCCAGATCATCCTCTTACAAAAAATGAAATACTTGATATCTTCTATATTGGACTAACCTATGCTTCTAGGGACTTCCTAGATAGTTGTGTTGGTTGTGTTTTCAGGGGACGAACCGTTGAACAAGCTAAGGAATTATTGAATAGCATATTGAAAAATTATGATGATTAGACTCTTCATGAACCACTGCCTAAACCCACTCCGAAGAAGAGGGGTATCTTATATCTCAGTCCTGAAGATATGCAAGAGGCAAGGAAATGTATGAAGGAAAAAGGTATTAAATCTGAGGATGTCAAAAAATTACCTCCTAATGAAATTTAATCATAAGGACAATCCTTATAATATGCATCCTAGTCAATGCCTTTATGATTTTGATAACTACATTAGAAAACAAGATCACTTCAATGCAAATATTATGAAACAATTGAAATACAACTCTGGTATGATTGCTCGCTTGAGTGACTTGTTATTCAGAATTACCAATGATGTTAGAGGTGTAGGAAAACATGACTCTATGGTTCAAACTCAACTAGAGCAGTTGCTAAATCTCAAAGAGATTTGCTTGATAAATTAATATTAATATCAATGATCATGTTGTTAGAGTAATGAGTAGAGGTGGTAGAATGACTCAGGAACCACTTTATCCTGAGGGACACCCTAAAAGAATTGAACAAGACTCTCAAAGAATTAACACCGATGCACCTAGTCCTTCTAAAAAGGAAGAAAAGGAAAAGTGATAGGACTTTGCATACCTCTAGTGAACCTGAGATAGAAAAACCTCCTGAAGCTAATAATGATGTTTCTATTTACGATCTTTGAAACTCAACACGGTAATGAACATTCATCTAGTGATAATGAAAAGATAATGATGATGTTCATGAAGACACTCGACTAGATAATAAAACCCAGATAATGATGTTGAAATAGAACCAGATGTTGATCTTGATAACCCACAACCTAAAATAAAAGATATGATAAAAGAGACTTTGTGCCTAACATGGTTAAGAAAGAGAACCATGGGTTCAAAAACCCATGCCCTTTCCACCTAAATCAACTAAGAAGAAGGATGATGAAGAATTTGAATGCTTTGCTGAAATGATTAGGCCAGTCTTTTGCATACTAAGCATTGACCGATTTTTAAAGATGGCCCCTTATGCAAAATATATGAAAGACATCATCACTAATAAAAGGAAAATACCTGAAGCTGAAATCTCCACCATGCTCGCTAATTATTATATTAAGGATGGATTACCTAAAAAACTTGGAGATCCGGGAATACCCACTATACCTTGCCCCATCAAAAGAAACTATGTGAAAATTGCTTTATGCGATTTAGCAGCTGGTGTTTGTGTTATGCCCTTCTCTTTATACAAAAGACTTGACTTGAATAAACAGACACCTACTAAAATATCTTTGCAAATGGCTGATAAATCAACTGTTATACCTACCGGTATCTGCGAGGATGTGCCCGTTGTTGTTGCAAATGTTAATATCTTAACAGACTTTGTTATACTTGAGATGCCCGAGGACGACAACATGTCGATTATCCTTGGTAGACCCTTTTTGAATCTGCAGGGTTGTTCTTGATTGCAATAAAAGCAAGGTCACTTTTCATATCAATGGTAATGAGCATACGGTGCACTTTACGGAAGGAACAATTCCAAGTATTTGGTATTAATGTTATTGAAAAATCTCCGACACTCACTATTGGAAGTTTCCAACTACCTCTACCTACTGCCAAAAAGAAATATGAAATGCTTATTGTTCAGGACATGCATATCCCCGTTGAGGTAACTTAGTGTTTTACGGAAGTTCTTCGGTTTCATGCTAATCCAAGGTGGTTGTTAATAAGACTTGATCAACCTTATTAATTGATCATTTTTTAGAGGTATGAAGTTGCTGAATTTAGTAAGCACAACCTTCTGCTCCCAAATTTTATTCTTTGTTTTTCCTAGTTAAATAAAATAAAATGCCATGTTTATCCTGCTTTCTGGATTTCCGTGCAATAAAAAAATGACCCAAAAATAAAAGTTCTCAAAATGTCCTGAAAATTTAAAACAATTTTTTCTGAATTTTTAGTGCAAATAACATCAGAGGGGGTGCACCAGGTGGGAACAACCCACCTGGAAGCGCCAGCAGCCCCAGGCGCGCCCTGGTGGGTTGTGGTCCCCACGTGAGCCCCCTCACTTATCTCTTTAGCACTTGTCATCACCTACCTCCAGAAAAAATTCACCATTGCTCTCTCTCGTGTTCTTGCTCCCAAAACCCGCGAATTTCGATCTCTTTGCTCGAAGCTTCGTTTCCAAAATTGTTTTGGGGGATTGCTACTTGGTATGTGACTCCTCCATTGGTCCAATTAGTTTTTGCTTTAGTGGATTATATCTTGAATAATTAGCTACCCTTGGTGCTGCTGTAGATGGGCTTGCATGTTGAATTCTTGGATTTCTAAGTGGTTTTAATGCTCAATATAGCCTCTATGCATGCTTACAAGTAGTTGCTATCAATCTTGTGAAGTTTTATTGACAAAAATTTTCTAGACTAAAAATTTCAGAATTTTGTTCATAGGAATAAGATGAGTTTCTTTGGGAGGATTTCTTCGAGGAGGAGGTCTTCGAAGGCATCATCTAGTAGTGGCTTAGTGTGTCGGTCTTATGTTGAACCGAGTGGAAGTTCAAAATACGGGGTGCCGCCACCAAATCATGCTTATGGTCGTGTGACAATTTCATGATGAGGGCAGGTATTAAAGAAGAATTTGAGCAATATGTTCACAATGCCGAGCTTGGTCCCTACATTGAAGATAAGTGCCACTAGCATCTCAGTCTTATAGAATCATTTACTAAAGAATTTAAATTTCATCCTCGTGAGCCTAGAGTGTCATTTAAACTGTATGACCGTCCATTTATCTTACCCCTAGAGGCGTTTTCTAACCACTACAATATCCCATTCTAGGGTTCACTGGACGAACCACCAAGATCTGAGTATGAGACATTCTTGACTAGCCTTTGTTATGGCGAGACTAGAGGAGTGACACAAGGTAGAATAAAGAGCATTCATTTCCCATCAATTCAATACTTTGCACTCTTTAATGGCAAATGCATCATAGGCAAGTAGGATTGCAAAGACACTCTGTGCTCCTGACTTGAGCCTCATACACACTGCTCTCATCGGTGTTAAATGTTATAACCTTGGAGCGATTGTTGCACGCAGACTGCAACACAATGCTGGTAGTGGATATTTTTATGGCGGGCTTTATGCTTCACGTCTAGCAAAGGAGCTGGGTGTATCACCTTGGCCTAATGACCCTTTCCTACCCACTCAGTACTTAGACTTTGAGGCCATGAAGCGCCATAAGTTCCTTAAGGGCGAGACCACTGATTATATTTATAATCTGCTTTTCAATAAACTTTCCGTTGTGCACACCTTTTTGCCAGCGCCTGCTCTCTTTGATTATCACAACAAAGGAAGGTATTATGTTCTCGAGAGCGAGGCCCGCGCACACAACGCAGAGGTTGTGGCTGCTCGGCGGGCTGAGGAGGCTGCACCAAGAGCCTCCGTGAGCTACCACTCCGATTGTTACGCAGGCTGCAGATGGTGATTACCAATCTAGGCCAAAAGCCTAAGCTTGGGGGAGTATGTATTTCCACCGACATTACATTCATGTTCACACATTTCATTCCAGTTGTCGGTGTTCACACTTTTCATTCCAGTTGTCGGTGTTCACACTTTTTCATTGTATTATCCATGCTATATTTATTTTCTCGCTTTCTTCTTGTGTGTTTGAAAAACATTGAGAAAAACCAAAAATATTTCATGTTTCTTTTCGGTTTTTCTTTCTAGTCTAATTAGTTGTAGTATTAAAAGAAAACCCAAAAAGATTTCTCGATTCTTCTTCTTGCTTGTTGGGAGCTTTCCCATGTAAATATTTTTTCTCGTTTTTGTTTTTCCTTCTTTAATTTGCTTTCTTCTATAAAAACTAAAAACTCCAAAAATATTTCAGTGTGTTTCTCTAAATTTCTTTTCTGATTATTGAGTCATACCAAGGAGAAGACCACGATGAAAATGTTGAGTGGCTCTCATTTGCATTATTGTTGATCTAACAAAGATCCCCAAATTACCTTGTCTTCTCCTTTTTGAATTAAATGTTTGCAGATTCCAGCTTAGTCCATGACACTCTTGCACTATGATTATTTTCAAATCATTCGGTCATGCAAGTGAAAGACAATAATGACGATATTTGGTGAACTGACTGTGGCGGAGAGAAACGGGTATGAACTCAACTTGTTCTGTTTTTGTAAATATGTTTAACCTAGTATCCATGATTCAACATATTATGATCAAACATGTTTGCAATGACAATCAGAGATTATAGTTTCTCATTCCATGCTTAAGTAGCTAGGAGTGGATAATGATTTATCTTGGATGTCAACATTGCGTTAAAATGATTGTGATGTAGTATGATGATATGGTATCCTCCTCTGAATGTTTTGAGTGGCTTGACTTGGCACATGTTCATACATGTAGATGAATCAAAACCAACATAGCCTCTATGATATTTATGTTCATGGTGTTCATATCCTACTCATGCTAGTATCCAATATTCCTTATGCATAATGCATGTTCATGACCATTTTCGCTCTCTAGCTGGCCGCTTCCCAACCTATTTGCGAGCTGTCGCCTGTACTAAGCGGAAATACTGCTTGTGCATCAAAATCCTAAAAACCGAAGTTATTCCAGATGAATCCACCATATCTACCTATACGCGGTATTACCCTGCCGCTCTAAGTAAATTTGCATGTGCCACCTCTAAAAACTTCAAATAAATATCCGTTTTGTGTTTCATAGAGTGACAGGAGGTAGTCGGTATCTTCCATGCTAAGCAGTTGTTCTCATGATGAGTGTTTATTCACTCGTCCAAGCACAAGAGGGGCGTTAATAGGGATTCCTAGTCCCGAAATCAAATTGCAAATAATTAAACAAAACTCCCCGAGATTGATGTTGGTATGGGCCGGTACACGAGGATTGACTAGCCGTGGAGTGTGATTGTTGGTGGAGGGGGAGTAAACCTTTACTTTTATTGCTTGGGAACGGCCACTAATGTGTTTAGCATGGAGGATATCAATAACTAATGGTTGCGAAGTAAACAGGAAGGGTGCATTTCTCAAAATTTCATTTACCTCTGTTTTAAAAACTGAGCTCTGGCACTGCTGCAAATCCTTGCTTCCATCTACGAAGGGACTATCTATTTAATTTCATGTTGAGTCATCACCTTCTCAAATAAGCGCCAGATCCTGAAAGAACTATTCTCATCGTCATGCATTGTGTATAGTTAATGTTGGATGCATCATGACTGGATCTTTTCTACCATGAATTACAATGTTTAGTCGCTGCTTGAACTTTGTTGGTGCTCTGCATTTATGTTTTGTGGTCTCAGAAAGGGCTAGCGAGATACCACTGTTGTCATATTATATCATGATTTTTTGGTAAGGTGTTGTCATTTGAGATATTTTATTATTGCTACTTAAGTTGATTATATCAACGATATGAGTTAATACATTTTTTAAGAGTTATTGTTGACATGGTTAGTTATAATCTTTGAAGAAAACCCGGGTGCTACTTAAGCTTATTTATGTAAGCGAGAGCAAAATAGTTAAGTAAAGTTTTTCTTTTTCACTTTCAGTTGATCAACTGAATTGCTTGAGGACAAGCAAAGGTTTAAGCTTGGGAAGTTGATACGTCTCCGTCGTATCTACTTTTCCTAACGCTTTTACTCTTGTTTTGGACTCTAATTTGTATGATTTGAATGAAACTAACTTGACCGACGCTGTTTTTCAGAGAACTACCATAGTGTTTTTGTGTGCGAAATAAAACTTCTCGGATTAGAACGAAACTTTTGGAGAATTATTTCAGAATAAAAGAAAATATCGAGCCAAAACCACTTGGACGGGAGGGGGCCCGGGTGAGCCACGACCCACGAGGGCGCCCCAGGCGCGCCCAGGTGAGTTGTGCCCACCTGGTGGCCCCGCAGACCCTAATTCTCCTACTTTTCTAGAAAAATATCAGGGAGGAAGAATTATCTCGTTTTGCGATACGGAGCCGCCACCACCTCCTGTTCTTCATCAGGAGGCCAGATCTGGAGTCTATTTTGGGCTCCAGAGAGTGGGGATCTTCGATCTTCGTCATCACCAACCCTCCTTCATCGCCAATTCCATGATGCTCTCCACCGGGTGTGAGTAATTCCTTCGTAGGCTCGCTAGTCGGTGAGGAGTTGGATGAGATTCATCATGTAATCGAGTTAGTTTTGATAGGGTTTGATCCCTAGTATCCACCATGTTCTGAGATTGATGTTGATATGCCTTTGTCATGCTTAATGTTTGTCACTTTGGGCCCGGGTGCCATGATTTTAGATATGTACCATTTATGTTATCACCATTATATCTATGATCTAGATCTAATCTTGCAAGTTATATTCACCTATTACATGTTATGATCCGTAAACCCCGGAGTGACAGTATTCGGGATACTTTCCGGTGATGACCGTAGTTTGAGGTGTTCATGTATTTACTATCTGTTAATGCTTTGTTCCGGTTCTCTATTAAAAGGAGGCCTTAATATCCCTTAGTTTCCATATGGACCCCACTGCCACGGGAGGGTAGGACAAAAGATGTCATGCAAGTTCTTTCCATAAGCATGTATGACTATTTACGGAATACATGCCTACATTATATTTATGAACTGGAGCTAGTTTTCTATCGCCCTAGGTTATGATTGTTATATGATAAATATCATCCAATGAATCCACCGATCCAATGCCTACGAATTTCTCTTATATAGTTCTTGCTAAGTTTCTACTGCAACTGTTACTTTTACACTTGCTAAAAAATCATTGCTATCAGCGTTACCGTTACTATTGCCATTGCCACTACTATCAAAACTCTCATATTACTTTGCCACTGATCATGTTGCTACATATAATTAATCTCTAGGTGTGGTTGAATTGACAACTCAGCTGCTAATACTTGCAAGTATTCTTTGGCTCCTCTTGTGTCGAATCAATAAATTTGGGTTGAATACTCTACCCTCAAAAACTGTTGCGATACTTGTGGGTTATCATCCGTGCGGCATGGTCAACGTGGTCAATGAAAGACAGCCATCAGAAGAGGATTGTATGTGGTGAGGCTGAGATGACCCACCAGCTACATCTTCGCACGCAAGGAAGTGCCTCCTTATTACGCGCAAAAATAGAATCCTCCCCCTGTCAGCTCGGACCCACCATCAATATCTTCGCACACAAGGAAGTGTCTCCTTATCCTCCCTGACAGCCGGGACCCACCCGGTCGAAGCGTATGTAGCATTCTCATTCTGGTCGCAAGCGTGTACGTAAATACTGGTCCATTGGTCTTTTTGCCACGATGAACCGTGGCCCAGTAAGGAGTGGTAGATGTTCAGGCAGTCCCGTCTATATCGTGTACATGTAAGTACAACCACACTGCAAGAAAGTAAATATGGCTACTTACATACATACGGGCAGGGTCTCGAACACGTACAATGATGGCGTCATGTTCATCGGCAGCCAACCGGCTGGGTCAGAATGGAGAAACAGCGTCGTGTTCATCGGGAGGCAACAGACTAGGTCGGAATGCGTCGTGTTCATCGGGAGCCAACCGGCTTGGATGGAATAGCCGAAACAGGGTCTGGCGTACCGTAGTACAGAGGAAACGGCCTTCTTTTCGACCGGCTACGGTCGAAACGGGATCCTGATACGTCCATTTTACACCATGTTTACCTACTATTATTTACTATGTTTTATGCATGATAATGCTTTTTGTAGTAATTCTAATGCCTTTTGTCTCATAATATGCAAGGTTTACACAAAGAGGGAGAATACCGGCAGCTGGAATTCTGGACCTGGAAAAGCTATGCCAGAGTTACCTATTCTGCACATCTCCAAATGAGCTGAAACTTTACGGAGAATTGTTTTGGAATATATGAGGAATATTGGAGCAAATAACCACCAGAGGGGGCTCACCAGGTGGGCACAACCCACCTGTGCACGCCAGGGAGCCCAGGCGTGCCCTGGTGGGTTGTGCCCTCCTCGGCCCACCTCTAGTGCTCCTCTTCTGGTATATAAGTCATTTTTACCTAGAAAAAATAAGGAGACGACTTTCGGGATGAAGCGCCGTCGTCTCGAGTCGGAACTTGGGCAGGAGCACTTTTGCCCTCGGTGGGAAGCGATTCCGGCGGGGAACTTCCCTCCTGGAGGGGGAAATCATCGTCATCATCATCACCAACAACTCTCCCATCTTGGGGAGGGCAATCTTCATCAACATCTTCAACAACACCATCTCCTCTCAAACCCTAGTTCATCTCTTGTGTTCAATCTTTGCACCAGAACCTTTTGGTGCTTGTGGGTGACTAGTAGTGTTGATTACATCTTGTAGTTGATTACTATATGGATTATTTGGTGGAAGATTATATGTTCAGATCCATTATGCTATTTAATTCCCCTCTGATCTTGAGCAGGATTATCACTTGTGAGTAGTTACTTTTTTTCTTGAGGTCACAGGAGAAATATTGTTGCAAGTAATCATGTGAACTTGATATGTTGATGCGGAGCATCCTTCGGTCATCCCCATGGACCTTCCGTCGCCACACCAAGCACCAAGAGGACCCATGACTAGAGCACGAGCTCGAGCTCTCGAGACCGAGGTGACTTCTCTCCTTAGTGATATCTCATATGACCCTCTCGAGACATGGCTACTACCTCAATCCGGAATGTTGTGCATGATTAGGTACCAAGAGGACCCTCCCAAGGATGTACATGAAGGTGGACAAGACCCCGAGTCCGCGGACGAAGAGAGCCAACGGAAAAAGGCAAAAACACCTTCCAGGCACCGGACATCCGGCCTAGGCCCCGGACATCCGGCCCCTGGAGGTCCACACGGTCAGAATGCTGCAGAAGAACCTCTGAGGACCGGACATCCGGCGTCTTTGCCGGACATCCGGCCCGTCTGAGCCACCGGACATCCGGTCCCCACCGAAATCCGGCCCCCAATCTGAGAATGCACTGCGAGCCTTCGCCATAACCCGGACATCCGGCAGCAAGCCCGGACATCCGACGCCCTGTGAAGCACCGGACATCCGGCCCGACGCACGGACATCCGGCGCCCCTGCCTGCGCACAGCTCCCCTTTGGGCCATGACCCGTGTACCCCTTCGCCCTTTGACTATATATACTCCCACCTCCCGTACGTTTTAGGGTTAGCGTTGATTTAGCTCAAGATAGAGATAGAGCTTCGCTCATCCATCGGATCTCCTCCTCGTGAGAGACCGCGGCCTCCTCGGAGAAGATCCTGCTCGGATTCAAGACCCCCTCTAGGGTGGACCCCATCAAGACCTCCTCACGGAGAAGAACCCGGTTACTCTTGTATCGTCCTTTGTTGATTTTGAATCTTGTGCTACCTTATGTGTTCGGTGATCTAGCACTTGTGTGATTGATCATGTTGGTTGAGTGATTCCCTCTTGTTTTCCCCGTGTTTTTTCTTTGTGCTTACGCATGTTCTTCGTGATTCCCCGTAGGATCCACTCCAAACGTGAAAGATCGGCCCCTAGGGTTCCGCCCTACATCATCTTGGTATCATGAGCCACGTTGATCACGTTTTTGGAGCCCCTACCCCTCTTTTTCTAGCTTGATTTTGTTGTTTTCGTCCTAAATCCGAAAATTCCCCACCAAAAATAGCCCCAATTTTTTTTTTGTGATTTGTTGGTTTGTTGAGATTTTGTTGGATTTGATCCAAGGATTTGTGTTGCTACGTGTGGATCTAGCTTTCCCCACCCTCCCCGCCCGTTTCCATCCACAAATTCTTCCGAATTTCACCCCAGTTGCAATTTTTCCGTGGAGTTCACCGAGTTCGTGCCCGATCCAGAGCAGGACATCCGCCGAGTCCACCGGACATCCGGCACTGGCGGACATCCGGCCCTGGCAGCGTAAACTCCACCCCCAAGCCCATTTTCCACCATAATTTCACTTAATTTTGCGGAGCCCACGTCTTCTTCCGCATACCTATACCACTTACCCCATACACCACCACCGATAACCGCTACCTCCTATGTCGATTTTGACACGTTTTGGTCTTTGAGAGTTTGGGTTGTGGTTTCCCGTATCCTATTGTGTTTGACTATCTAGGTGCGGTTCGACTTCATCATCACCACCGCTCATCTACATCGACTAGTCATCATCACCAAGGACGGTAACTTCGGACGACATCTTTGTCATACCTTGCAATTGCATTGATAACCCACATTGCCTCATTTTGCGTAGCTTACCCATCGAGACTAGCCTTTGAGTATTGCGAGCAAGCGTGACTTGTGCACATTAGTGATCATACTCCATAGCATACATACCATACAATAGTGGTGCATATCTTGAGATCAACTTGTGTGTCACAAAGTTGTCATCGCATACACAATTGCTATCTTGGTTCGTGAAGTTTTGCATGAGAAAAGAGCTCAAAAGTGAAAGAGCCACCCAAGCTTTTAAGCAAAGAGGAAAGATGAGCAAAGAGCTTATGAGCAAGAACCATAGCATCATACAACATTAAGATTGCCATATCCGATCATCTTGGATCATAGCACCGAAACATCATACATATAGCATACTTGGGATATAGATAGTTCCATTTTTGCCTTCTAGGTTGTGCACAAGTTTGCGTATCCGCCTATTGAGCAATCGTGCTAGCGTCTCTCTAGTATTGTGCAACAAGAGCATTTTCGTGGATTCCACATTTTGGCTCACTTTTGGATTGCACAATCCCATTTATCTATTTGCGTGTGTGTTTCCGTGTTCCCATACTTGCTTGGTCTACTTGTTGCATTTGAAAATTTGTGAATCTTTTCCAACATTATTGAAGCTCACTTACAATTGCATCAAATTTGTGCCACCATCCTCACCAAGCTCCACCATAAGCTTTTATTTCTGTAGGTGTGAGAACCGACAAGGATTGGTACCAATAGTGCTATTTCATTGTCCGCATTTGAGTGAACTTGATTCATCATCAACATCGGTCAAAGGTACATTGGTATAAGTTCTTCTCCTTCTACACTCACATATTTTTGCTTGGAATGATGGATAGGCCAAGTACCTCTACCAACCCACTCACATCGAAAGCAAGACGATTTACATGTCCTCATACTCGTCACCAAGAGCCACCTCTTTGGTGCACAACGAGCGTTGCACCAAGAGCAACAAGCAATGAGCGACCGCATCAACAACCTCGCACCGACTTACGACTCTCCGGAACAGCAACGCACAAGAGACTACTTCGACAACAAGTTCGGCGCTCACAAGCAAGAGAGAATGATGCAAGAATGGACGAGATCCGGCGCATTGATGAGGAACCGCATCATTCCACTTCCTCATCCTCAAGACCAGACGCTCCGGGTCGACATTCCGGCGACACCTTCTACGACTCAAGTACACCATCATCAAACACACTTGACGAGCAGCGGCGTCAAGACCGTCATGCATCTCGCAACCCGCTACATGACAAGCATTCACAAGAGCAAGTCAATGAGCAAGTCCCTCGTCCTCAATCGAACCAAGCCGCTTTTGCCCAAGCTCAAGAATGACAACGACTACGGCGCCAAGAGGAAGAACGAAACGTCTACACCAAGAAGAACAAGACGCCGAGGCGCAACGCCTTCAACAACAACAACGAGAAGCGCAAGCTCTTGAGGCGCAACGTGCTCTTCAAGAATCAAGTCGAGCAATCGCCAACCGCAATCGCGAATCAGGCGCAATCAAGAGGAAGCCCTTCGAGAAGAAATCCAAGAGAGGAACTACCAATCACGTTTGCAACGTCAAGTTCCTCAAGCTCCTCCACAAACTCGTCAAGCTCCACCTCAACCTCAAGTTCAACAAGAGCAAGTTGATCTGGGTCTTCCTCCACGCCAAAAGCAACATGAAGATGATGGCAATCCACGTCAAGGGCGTCATCATCAACATCGCCAACAACACAATGAAGAGCAACGCTATGGAAAGCTCAAATTCACCATGCCAAAGTTCAATGGAAGCAATGACCCAAGAGTACCTCTCATGGGCATTGAAGGTTGAGAAAATCTTAGGTTGCACAACCACGATGAAGAAAAGAAGATCGCTATGGCATCACTTGAGTTCCAAGACTATGTGCTCATATGGTGGGAACAAATCCTTGAGCGATTTACAAGCAAGAGGTGAACCTCCAATCACCACTTGGGCTCAAATGAAGGATGTCATGCGAGCATGTTTTGTGCCAACTTACTACAACCGTGACCTCTTCAAGAAACTCCAACTCCTCAAGCAAGGAACAAAAAGTGTTGAAGAATACTACAAGGAAATGGAGATAGCCATGATTCGAGCCAATGTGAAGGAAGATGATGAGCAAACGATGGCATGTTTCTTGAATGGACTCAATCATCCCATCAAGAAGATTGCCGACTTCAAACCATACACCACCCTCATTGAGCTCGTACATCAAGCTACCAAGGCCGAACGGCAAGTGCAAGATGACTTCAAGTACGCCAAGTACTCATCCAAGGCCTACGGTTTCTCCAACAACCAAGTTCCAACGACTCCAACATCGACATCAACCAAGCGTTCTCCAAGCAACGACGACAAGTCAACTTACAAGAAAACTTCTACAAGTTCTGTAACATCCCAAATTTTCAATTTGGAATGTTATACATTAGATCATCATGCATATCATATTTTCTTGCATTTTTCTGATCCTAGAAAATTTCACGCAACTCAAGGACCCTCGGAGAGAGTTGGAGATTTCATTATTTTCATATTTTGGGTTTCTCAAATTTTGAAAATAGGATCATTTAGTTTATTTATTTTATCTTCAAATATTTTTCCAATATCAAAAATAAGAGAGGGAATAATATGACTTTCCCAAAATTTAGGAAGCATGAAGATTTACTAAATAAATCAAATTTGGATTTTTTTCGAGGTTTATTGCTTTAGGGAAAAAATGAGTATTTTAAAAATATGCATTAATAAAGTTCATTTTGTTCGACTCATTTTTAGGAGTCGGGGAAAATTTATTTTGTTTTATTTGGAGTTCGTTTAGATTTATTTTAATTCGTTTTCGTTTTTAAAAAAAAAGGACGCCTTGCCGGCCCCGCTGGGCCAAGGGCCAACCCAGCCTCCCAGCCCTTCCTTCCTCGCGCTCCCCGCTCGGGAGGAGACCCAGCCGCCGCCGCCCATGGGTGTCCGCTCGGTCACGCCCCGCCCGGCCTAGCCTCCCCAAGCCACCCGCCCCTACCCTCTTATAAGCCGCCCACCCGCCCCCTCTCTCCTCCCCACCGGCCGCCATTGCCCAACCTGAAGCCGCCCGAGCCGCTCATTGCCGCCTTCGACGCCGCCTGACAGGCGTCACGCTTATCGCCGACCTCGCCGCCTCCCCGAACCCATCCCGACCTCACGCTGGAGCCCGGAGCCCCCAAGCGACCTCGCCGAGGTAGCCACCACCACCACCGGCGGTTTTGTTTTTAAAAAAGAGAACCGCCTGGGTTTTATTTTATTGTTTGGTTTTTTTAAAACCCTAGATTGGTTTATTTTTTCGGTTTAGTTAATTAATGAACGTTCACCGAACCGCTCGTTTCTAATGAACGCGTTAAGCGGTTAGTTTCAAGTTAACTAACGTCCGCTTATTTAACCGTTAGTCGTTTTTCTTTTAGATCGGATTTAATCCGTTATTTTCCGATTTCGATTTCGATCCAATCTTCAAATCAGTTTATCTTCTCACTTTCGTTTATCGGAATCAGGTGATTCAAACGCACGAGTTTCATCTCCAAACCGCCGTTCCGATTAATCAACTTAAACAAAGTTTTGCTACTGTAAAATTTGACCTAGTTTCAAATTGCTTTACCCTAGTCGTTTTTGTTTAGACGTTTGTCTTTAGTTGCTTTATTTGATTGGATTGGTTTTTCAAACAGGGTTATTAAGTTGAACTTTATGGTTAGATCTTTATTTCGAGATTTACCTGTGCATTAGATGAGTATTTATGGTATGCTTGTTGTTTGTCTGCGTTAGATCACCCGGAGTGCGCCGCTTGTTACTTCGAGTCTCTAGGTTTTTGGATCATCGCTAAAGGCAAGTAACACTTTTGATCATACTTTCTCATACCGGTTTTTTATGCATTAGATCAATCCTCAAACACTTGCATGATTAGGATCAAATTAAATTGTGGGATGGGAAGTAGATTGAGGTAGTACCTATTAATTGCTTTTACTTTTGAAACCTTTGGGAGTTACTTCTACGTTTGCTTATTATGCCATGCTATGCTAGTAGACGTGGATTGGGTGAGTGAATATCCATGACAGATGTGAGATTGTTAATTAATGGTTTATTTAAGGTGGCAACTTAAACACACATCTGGGTGGATTGAGGCACCTGTTTTCAAGCAGGACTTACTGTTGTTTTGGGACCGCCACCTGTGCTCAAAGGGATCATAAGATCATTCATGCTAGTAACTTCCGTGCAGCCACAAGCCACTATGGGCTCTGGCATAGTTGAATAAGTCGTGTGAACTCTTACAAAGTGGTAGACTAGCTGATGTAGGGGTTGTAGGTGGTACGGTCTACCCATCGTAAAGGTGCAAACGCTTCAAAGACTATGTCTCGGCCATCCGTCTCTCAAACACCATGTAGTGCGAGAAACCAAACGGAGGCGATCGAGTCTTGTGGGGAAAAGTGCTAAACCTCTGCAGAGTGTACAAACTAATCATGATTAGCCGTGTCCCGGTTATGGACAAATCTTGAGTATCTAGTACTTGAATATCATGTGAATCTCAACATGTTACCTCTAATTAATATAGTTGGTTTTTTTAATGAGTACTTTTAATTGGGATTGAGGATCTTGTCAACCATTCTCAATGTTTAACAACCACCATGATAGTTAAATAAAATTATTCCTTTGTAGTAGGGAAAAATTAGCTTTATGCAAAAGCTGTAACCATAGAGCTTTCCACCAGCCATATATGCATGTAGTGTAGCCTATTCTTTCATTACTCGCTATGTGTTACATTGCCAAAGATATTCCATGTCTTTGACCCGTTGGCTGCAACTTTCATGTTGCAGACTTTTCATTTATTTAGTAAGGTGTTTTAGGTCGTGGTTCTATACTCGATGATACTGGAGTTGATGGACTCACTATTCTTCCAAGTCTTCCACATTGTTATCGTTATTAGATGGCCTTAAGCCATATTTATTGTAATAAGTCCTCTTCCGGACAATCGATGTAATAAGTGTGTGATTGCTACTCTACTATAAATCCTTCAAGTACTTGTGTGGTGTCAAGACATCGATCCGGTGGATGACACCTGAGCACAGAGACTTGATCCATTCGGGTCTGGTCGCTTCAAGTTCAAGTCGTCGTCCTCCTACTACAAGCAACATCAAGCCGCGTGCTTCATCATCTACTCCGACCGATGAGACCATCAAGACAAGCTCCTTCAAGTGTTTCACTTTATGCGGCGCCGAGGCCACAAGTCCGAATGCACCAACAAGCGCACCATGATCCTCAACGACAATGGCACCTATGACTCCATGAGTGAAGAGGAGATGGAAGCTCTTGAGCAAGTGGCCATGCACCGGCGAGTAAACGAAGATAAAGATGATCAAGTCTTTTGTGATGAGGATTCGAGCCCCGCTCTTGTTGTCTCCAAGGTCTTGACTCTTCAACATCAATAAGAAGAAGACCAACGATGCCACATCTTCCACACAAAGGCCGGCATCAATGGGTGGTCCGTCAAGGTCATCATCGATGGAGGTAGTTGTCACAACTTGGCAAGTGAAGAACTATGCTCCAAACTTCAATTGGTCAAGAGGAAGCACCCGCACCCCTACAAGGTTCAATGGCTAAGTGACTCCGGCACTATCCGCATTGAGCATACGGTCCAAGTCTCCTTCAAAATTGGTGCATAGGAAGACACTTTGGAGTGTGATGTGGTCCCAATGACCGTTTGCCACCTTCTTCTTGGTCGACCATGGCAATTCGACCGTGGTGTCATCCACAATGGGCGTACCAATCACTATAGCTTCAAGATGAAAGGGAAGGAATATGTGCTTTCGACCTATGTCTCCTAGTCAAGTGATAGCCGACAAGCAAGCCACCCACCATAGAGACAAGAGTGAGAAAGTGATACACCAAAAAGTGAGTGAGAGCCACAAGCCAAACTTGTGCGCCTCTTCGCCTAGAGAGAAAAACCTCATCCTATTTGCCACCAAAAGTGAGATGAGAGAAGTGTGTGAGAACCCATCGAGTGTGATGCACTTTGTCCTTGTGTGCAAGGATGGAGATCCAAAAACTAACACCTCTCACGGGCTACCTTTAGTGTTTCAATCTCTTTTGCAGGAATTCCAAGATGTTTTCCCCGATGAGCTACCTCCGGTCTACCTCCTCTTCGAGGCATTGAGCATCGAATCGACCTCATCCCCGGAGCACCTCTACCAAACAAAGCTCCATACCGAGTCAATCCCGAAGAAACCAAGGATATTCAACGGCAAGTACAACAACTCATCGACAACGGTCAAGTACGTGAAAGCCTAAGCCCTTGTGCCGTTCCCGTTATACTTGTGCCTAAACCCGATGGAAGTTTCCGCTTGTGTTCCGATTGTAGACCTATCAATGCTATTACCGTTCGATATAGGCATCCCATTCCTCGCTTAGATGATATGCTTGATGAACTTAGTGGAGCCAAATTTTCTCAAAAATTGATCTTAAAAAGTGGCTATTATCAAATTCGCATACAAGAGGGTGATGAATGGAAAACTGCTTTCAAAACCAAATTTGGCTTGTATGGAGTGGTTAGTGATGCCTATGGGTCTATCTAAGCTCCGGTACTTTTGTACGTCTTATGCATCATGTGCTTCGACCTTATATTGGAGTCTTTGTTGTGGTTTACTTCGACGATATTCTTGTGTTTAGCAAAACCATGAAAGAACATCTTGATCATGTTAGGGCTGTTTTGCAAACCCTTCGCAAGGAAAGTCTTTATGCAAACATGAAGAAATGCACATTTGGTGTTGACAAAGTGGTTTTCTTGGGTTTTGTTGTTTCTTCAAAGGGTGTCCATGTTGATGAATCTAAAATTGAAGCAATTAAAACTTGGCCCCAACCCACCAATTTGCAACAAGTGCGTAGCTTTCTTGGTCTTGCGGGTTTTTATCGTCGCTTTGTGAAAGATTTTAGCACAATTGCCGCTCCTTTGCATGCTTTGAGCAAGAAGAATACTCCTTTTGTTTGGGGATCTTTGCAATCCACCGCTTTTGATGAGCTCAAGTCTTTGCTTACTCATGCCCTGATTCTTGCTTTGCCCAATTTTGACAAAACTTTTGAGGTTCATTGTGATGCAAGTGGTACCGGAATTGGCGGAGTTTTGATGCAAGAAAAATGATCCATTGCTTATTTTAGTGAAAAACTCTCCGGTGCTCAACTTAACTATCCCATCTATGACAAAGAATTATATGCTTTAGTGCGTGTGCTACATGTTTGGGAACATTACCTTAGACCTCATGAGTTTGTCATCCATTCCGATCATGAAACGCTTAAGTACTTAAAAGGACAAACTAAGTTGAACAAGCGTCATGCCAAATGGAGTGAATTTATTGAATCTTTTCCTTATGTGATCAAATACATTAAAGGTAAGGAAAATGTAGTTGCGGATGCACTTTCACGCATATCCATGCTTGTCACTCAACTTGAGTTGAATGTTATTGGTTTTGAGCACATAAAAGACTTGTATGAGCATGATCCTTCTTTTGCTACTCCTTATGCTAAGTGTTTGGCACACACATCTTGGGAACGATACTACATAAAGGATGATTATCTTATGAGAGCTAACAAACTTTGCATTCTTTAGTCTTCTCTTCGTTTGCTCCTTTTGCAAGAGGCTCATGGAGGCGGACTCATGGGACACTTTGGACGCGACAAGACATTCGCCACACTCTCCAAGAACTACTTTTGGCCCAAGATGTTCTGCGACGTCCAACACTTCACCAACCGATGCTTTATATGTCGCAAAGCTAAGTCTAAAGCTCAATCTCATGGTCTTTACATGCCTCTTCCTATTCCATATCAACCTTGGGAAGACATTAGCATGGATTTTATACTTGGTTTGCCTAGAACTCAAAATGGCAAGGATTCCGTCTTTGTTGTTGTGGATGATTTTCCAAAATGGCACATTTCATTCCTTGCAACAAGATAGACGATGCTTCACATATTGCCAATCTCTTTTGTAGGGAAATCTTGCGACTTCATGGAGTGCCAAAGACGATCGTCTCGGACCGTGACGTCAAGTTCTTGAGTTACTTTTGGAAGACCCTATGCGCCAAGCTCGGAATCAAGCTATTGTTCTCTTCGGCATACCATCCTCAAACCGACGGCCAAACGGAGGTGACGAACCGTACACTCTCCACTCTACTTCGCGTGTTGATCAAGAAGAACATCAAGGAGTGGGAGGCATGTCTACCAATCGCCGAGTACGCCTACAACCGTGCAAGACATTCGACGACCGGCAAGTCCCCCTTCGAGGTCGGTACGGCTTCAACACGTTGTCCCCATTGGACATCCTACCTCTTCCTCTACAAGAGCGCACCAACCTCGACGCAAGTGCCCGTGCAAGCTACATCAAGAAGATGCACGAAGATACAAGGCACACTATCGAGCGCCAAGTACAACGACTTCATGACTCAAGCTCAACGTCAACAAGCACCCCATGATATTCAACATTGAGACCTCGTGTGGCTACACCTTCGCAAGGACCGCTTCCCCAGCGAACGCAAGTCCAAGCTTCTCCCTCGAGCCGACGGACCATTCAAGGTGCTAGCACGCTACAACAACAATGCTTACAAGATCGATCTCCCACGCGACAAGTACAACGTGAGCGACATCTTAACGTCTCCGATCTCTCCCCGTACCATGGTGATGAGGATTTCGATCCGAGGTCGGATCTTCTGCAAGGGGGGGGGAATGATGCGGAGCATCCTTCGGTCATCCCCATGGACCTTCCGTCGCCACACCAAGCACCAAGAGGACCCATGACTAGAGCACGAGCTCGAGCTCTTGAGACTGAGGTGACTTCTCTCCTTAGTGATATCTCATATGACCCTATCGAGACATGGCTACTACCTCAATCCGGAATGTTGTGCACGATTAGGTACCAAGAGGACCCTCCCGAGGATGTACATGAAGATGGACAAGACCCCGAGTCCGCGGACGAAGAGAGCCAACGGAAGAAGGCAAAAAAACCTTCCAGGCACCGGACATCCGGCCTAGGCCCCGGACATCCGCCCCGGAGGTCCACACGGTCGTAGAATGTCAGAAGAAACCTCAGGATCGGACATCCGGGCGTGCCGCCCGGACATCCGCCCGTCCAGCCACCGGACATCGGTCCCCCTAAAAATCCGCCCCCAATACTGAGAATGCACTGGAGGCCCCCACTTGGCCGGACATCCGCAAAGAAGCTCGGACATCCGCGCCTGCTGGCACCGGACATCCGGCCCGACGCCGGACATCCGGCGCACTTCGCGCAGCTCCCCTTTGGGGCCATGACCCGTGTACCCTTCGCCCTTTGACTATATATACTCCCACCTCCCGTACGTTTTAGGGTTTAGCGTTGATTTAGCTCAAGATAGAGATAGACCTTCGCTCATCCATCGGATCTCCTCCTCGTGAGAGACCGCGGCCTCCTCGGAGAAGATCCTATTGTATTCAAGACCCCCTTCTAGGGTGGACCCCCATCAAGACCTCCTCACGGAGAAGAACCCGGTTACTCTTGTATCGTCCTTTGTTGATTTTGAATCTTGTGCTACCTTATGTGTTCGGTGATCTAGCACTTGTGTGATTGATCCTGTTGGTTGAGTGATTCCCTCTTGTTTTCCCAATGTTTTTTCTTTGTGCTTCCACGTGTTCTTCGTGATTCCCCGTAGGATCCACTCCAAACGTGAAAGATCAGCCCCTAGGGTTCCGCCCTACATCATATGTGTTCGATATTTTGATGGTATGTATGTTGTGATTCCCTTAGAGGTATCATGTGAACGTGGACTACATGACACTTTTCACCATATTTGGGCCTAAGGGAATGCAATGTGGAGTAGTTATTAGATGATGGGTTGCTAGAGTGATAGAAGCTTAAACCCTAGTTTATGCGCTATTCTGTAAGGGACCGATTTGGATCCAAAAGTGTAATGCTATGGTTAGATTTTATATTAATACTTTTCTCGTAGTTGCGGATGCTTGCGAGGGGGTTAATCATAAGTAGGGGGCTTGTTCAAGTAAGAATAGCACCTAAGCACCGGTCCACCCACATATTAAATTATCAAAGTAGCGAACATGAATCGGATCAACATGATGAAAGTGACTAGATGAAATTCCAGTGTACCCTCAAGAACGCTTTGCCTATTATAAGAAACCGTTTTTGCATGTCCTTTGCCACAAAAGGATTGGGCTACCTTGCTGCACTTTATTTACCGTTACCGTTACTTGCTTGTTACAAATTAACTTGCTATCAAACTATCTCTTACCGACAATTTCAAAGTGCGTGTGGAAAATTACCTTTGCCGAAAACCACTTGTCATTTCCTACGCTCCTTCTTTGAAGTTCGACACTCTTACTTATTGAAAGGACTACGGTTGATCCCCTATACTTGTGGGTCATCAGATCATATTGATTGGGAGGGGTGTGGCGTACCGCAAAATGGAGGGAACGGACTTTTGTTGGAGCGCCTCTGGTCGAAATGGGGTCCTGTTCATCGGGAGGGTGTGGCATACCGCAAAACGTGGACTCCACAGCTCTTGTTCATCCACCGGCCCATCGCTTCGCCTTCCAGCCTCCACTTGCCATCTGCTCATCCACCGTCGACTTCCTCCGGCCTCCACCAGCCATCGCTCATTCATCGCGTTATCGCTTCATCCAGCCTCCACCGGCTAATGTTCAACTAGCCCTCCACGGGGTCATGTTCATCCAGCCTCCGCCGGCTACTATTCAACCAGCCCTCCACGGGGTCTGGTGTGTGGCGGCCTCCTTGATCGGGGTCCTGTTCATCCAGCGGTAACACCAACGGCCTCTACCACGGGGTCCTGTTCATCCAACCCCCACCGGGAACTGTTCATCCAACCCCCAACAACGGTCACTGTTCATCAAGAGGCAGGTTCGATCGGCTTCAGTTAGCAGCACTAGCGAAGGAATCGCTCGGGTTCAGTTAACAGCCAAGGAATCGATCGCTCGGGTTCAGAAATGTAGCTAGTGCAATCGCTTGGGTTCAGTAAGAGATTGCCTCGCTCGGGTTTAGTTAGAGCCCAACGCCTCGCACACACGCATACGTGTATGAGAGAAACGCGCAAACCTCCGTGCATTGCTCGACCCCAACCACCCACCGTAACCGGGAACTCCGCGGTATTTTCCTCGCCCTCGCTTCTACCATGATTTTTTCGTCATGGAAGGCCCAAAGAATGTCATGCAGGTGCATCCCTGGCCTGCCTAGGACGAAAAGGCCATTTACTGTCATGATTTTTTGTCATAGAAGTAGGAGCCCACCACATCTATGATGATATGTGCTTTTGTCACAATTATCATCATAGAAGTGTCATAAGCATGACATAATTTTTTTTCGTTCGGGCCAAAATGTCACGAATGTCTCTTTTTTTATAGTGTCAAAACTACTCTTTATTATATAACTCATGGACCCGATTACATAGATAGATCACAAAGCAAAACTCAAAGACTAGATCATACTAAAAACAAAAAACTTTAGTCTACTAAACCAAGATATAACCAAAAGGATCAAACTAAGGAAAATGGTAAAGGTAAAGATGTGATGGTGATACGATACCAGGACACCTCCCCCAAGCTTGGAACAAGCCAAGGGGAGTGCCCATACCCATGTACTCAAATTTCCTTCTTCGGAGGTGGTGATGATGGAGTTGTAGCATTCTTCTTCTCCGACTTGCATCTGAGGCTAAAATTTTCCTCCCTTAGATCATCATTCTCGAGCTCAAGCTTTAATATCTTTTTGCATAACGTCGCCTTGCTGTCCTGCAGAAAACGGGGTGGAACAGATTTGACCTTAGGAAGGCTTGACTTCTTGAATTCCACGTGCATATCTCCAAGTTGAGGTAGTGGATCTTCATCTTCGTCGGAAATATCGTCACTTGTTTTCTCCAGGTCAAAGTCTTCCTCCTCCTCCATAGTACAACCGTAATGCTCTACATCCCCATAGACCTTCGAGTCTGCAATATAATCAGTGATGTAGCTCTCTCCCTCTGAATCTTGACACGACATATTTTCAAATATGCCAGGAAAACAACATGAAACAAGAACAAAGGAAATCGTTGTGGTACGGTGGTCCAAATCTTCGAGAGATTATATAATGAATTTTTACCGTGCATAACAAGTATTCTGGGAGAAAACAGAGTCTAGAGGGCACACGAGGTGGCCAGAAGCCAGGGAGGCGCGCCCCCACGGCTTGTCGCCTCCTCGTGCGCTATTCGGACTACTTATTTTTCTACTTCTTTAAATATTCCAAAACAGAGTAAAATTGCCATTGGAGAACTTTTGGAGTCGGTTTACTTACCGTATCACATACCTATTGCCTTTTCAAGGCTTTGTAGCGTTCTGGAAAGTTTCCCTTATGTACTCCTCCGGTGTTATGGTATTAATAATATTGGTTTCAACATTTATGGGAGTACCTGAGATATAATGTTTGATTCTTAACCCATTTACCACATTCTGGTTGGTACCCTCGGTGTTATTGATCTTGATGGCACCGGAACGATAAACTTCCTCGATAATGTAAGGCCTTCCCATTTAGAGAGAAGTTTTCCTGCAACAAATCTTAAACGAGAATCGTATAGCAAGACATGGTCACCTACATTAAATTCACGCTTTTGTATCCTTTTATCATTCCATCTTTTAACCTTTTGTTTAAACAATTTGGCATTTTCATAGGCTTGGGTTCTCCATTCATCAAGTGAGTTAATGTCAAATAACCTCTTCTCACCGGCAAGTTTGAAATCATAATTGAGCTCTTTAATTTCCCAATAAGCCTTATGTTCAAGTTCGAGAGCTAAGTGACATGCTTTTCCATAAACCATTTTATAACGAGACATACCCATAGGATTTTATAAGCAGTTCTAGAAGCCCATAGTGCATCATCAAGTTTCTTAGACCAATTCTTCCTAGATCTATTAATAGTCTTTTGCAAGATCAATTTAATTTCTCTATTACTTAATTCTACTTGACCACTAAACTGGGGATGATAACAAGATGCAATTCTATGGTTAACATCATACTTAGCAAGCAATTTGCGGAAAGCACCATGAATAAAGAGTGAACCATCATCAGTCATTAAATATCTAGGGACCCCAAACCTCGAAAAAGAACTTCTTTAAGCATTTTAATAGAAGTGTTGTGATCAGCACTACTAGTTGGTATAGCTTCTACCCATGTAGTAACGTAATCAACAGCAACTAAAATACGTGTATGCCCATTAGAGGATGGAAAAGGCCCACATAATCAAATCCCCAAACATCAAATGGTTCAATAACAAGTGAATAGTTCATAGGCATTTCCTGACATCTACTAATATTACTAATCCTTTGACATTCATCGCAAGACAAGACAAACTTACGAGAGATTGTAATACCTTGTGTGCAGTTCTGTCTCCATCATGGTGTCCTCCGTAAGCCTCGGAGTGACACTTGCGTAGGACCTATTCCTGTTCATGCTCAGGTACACAACATCTAATAACACCATCTACTCCTTCTTTATAAAGGTGTGGGTCATCCCAAAAGTAATGTCTTAAATCATAGAAAACTTTTTCTTTTGTTGGTATGTAAAATTAGGTGGTATAAATTTAGCAACAATATAATTAGCATAGTCGCATACCATGGAGCACTACGAGAAGCATTTATAATAGCTAACTGCTTATCGTGAAAGCTATCATCAATAGGTAGTGGGTCATCAAGAATATTCTCTAACCTAGACAAGTTATGCGCTTTATGGGGTTCTCAGCTCCTTTCTATCAATAATATGTAAATCAAATTCTTGTATCAAGAGAACCCACCTAATGAGTCTAGGTTTAGCATCTTTCTTTTCCATAAGGTATTTAATAGCAGCATGATCAGTGTGATCAGTTACTTTCAAATATACAATATAAGATCTGAACTTGTCACATGCAAATACAACTGCTAAAAATTCTTTTTCAGTAGTAGCATAATTTCTTTGAGCACTGTCTAGAGTTTTACTAGCATAATGGATAACAATTAATTTCTTATCAACTCTTTGTCCTAGAACAACACCGACAGCATAATTACTAGCATCACACATAATTTCAAAGGGTAGGTTCCAATCAGGTGGTTGAACAATAGGTGCAGAAATTAAGGCTTCCTTAAGAATTTCAAATGCTTCTACACAATCATCATAAAAAACAAATGGAACATCCTTTTGCAAAAGATTAGTGAGAGGTCTAGAAATTTCAGAGAAGTCTTTAATAAATCTCCTATAGAAACCAACATGACCAAGGAAACTTCTTATACCTTTGATATCTTTAGGACACGGCATTTTTTCAATACCATCAACTCTAGCTTTATCAACTTCAATACCTCTTTCGGAGATTTTATTCCCCAAGATAATACCTTCATTAACCATAAAGTGGCACTTATCCCAATTGAAGACGAGATTAGTTTCTTCACACCTCTGCAAAACTCGATCAAGGTTGCTTAAGCAATCATCAAAAGAAGTTCCATAAATAGAGAAATCATCCATGAAAACCTCAAGAATATTTTCAAAAAAGTAAGAGAATATAGCAGTCATACATCTTCGAAAAGTAGCGGGTGCATTGCATAAACCGAAAGGCATATGTCTATAAGCGAAAGTACCAAAAGGGCAAGTAAAAGTAGTTTTTTCTTGATCCTCTTGTGACACAGGTATTTGGGAAAACCCAGAGTAACCATCTAGAAAGCAGAAATGTGTATGTTTGGATAATCTTTCTAGCATTTGATTAATAAAAGGTAGATGATAATGATCTTTCCTTGTAGCTTTATTTAATTTTCTAAAATCAATTACCATTCTATAACCTGTAATTGTTCTTTGTGGAATCAATTCATTTTTATCATTAGGAACATCAGTGATGCCTCCTTTCTTGGGGACACAATGAACATGACTTACCCATCTACTATCAGCAAAAGTATAGATTATACCTGCTTCCAAAAGCTTTGATATTTCATTTCTTACCACTTCCATTATCTTAGGATTCAACCGTCGCTGATGATCAACAACTGATTTAGCATCAGGTTCCATATTAATTTTGTGCTGGCATAGAGTGAGACTAATTCCCTTAAGATCATCAAGAGTATATCCAATAGCGGCACGGTGCTTCCTCAGAGTTTTCAATAATTTCTCTTCTTCATGTTCTGAAAGGTTAGCACTAATAATAATAGGATATATCTTCTTTTCATCGAGATAAGCATATATCAAAGTATCGGGTAATTGTTTAAGATTGAACACATGATCACTCTTGGGTGGTAGAGGATCTCCAAGAGTCTCAATAGGCAAATTGTGTTTCAAAACAGGCATTTGTTTAAAGTAAATCTTGTCTGATTCCTTTCTTTAATTCATGAACATATCATTTTCATGGTCTAGCAAATATTGTTCTAAAGGATCAGTAGGAGGCACAACAATAGAAGCAAGACCAATAATTTCATCTTTACTAGGCAATTCTTTATCATGGGGTTGTCTACGAAATTTGGAGAAATTAAACTCATGAGACACATCCCCGAAACTTACACTAATAGTTTCTTTCCCACAATCTATTTTAGTATTAATAGTGTTCAAGAAAGGTCTACCAAATATAATGGGACAAAAATCATCTTGTGCGGAACCAAGAACTGGAAATTCAGTAGGGTATTTTTTCCCACACAAGACTTCAACATTTCTAACAATCCCAATTGGTGAGATAGTGTCTCTATTAGCAAGCTTAATAGTAACATTAATACCTTCTATTTCAAAGTAGTGCAATATCATTTATATTTTCTTGATATAAAGTAAAGGGAATTGCACTCACACTAGCACCCAAATCACATAAGCCATGATAACAATGATCTCCTATTTTAACAGAGACAACAGGCATGCCAACAACAGGTCTATGTTTGTCTTTATCATCGAGTTTAGCAATTCTAGCAGCTTCATCACAAAAATAAATAACATGCCCATCAATATTAGCGACCAGGAGACCTTTAACCATAGCAATACTAGGTTCAACTTTAATTTTTTTCAGGGCGTGTAGGTGTTCTAGTATAACTCTTACGGGCAGCAGCTGAAGCTTTAACATGTTCTTTTATCCTAACAGGAAAAGGTGGTTTCTCAATAAGCAGTAGGAATAACTGGATCAACATTATAAGTAATAATTTCTTCTTCAGCTTTAATGGGTTCTACTATTTTTACTTCAATGGGAAGATGATATTTAAACCACTTCTCCTTAGGGAAATTAACATGAGTAGCAAAAGATTCACAAAAAGAAGCTACTATCTCAGAGTCAAGTCCATATTTAGTGCTAAATTCATGAAAGACATCGGTTTCCATAAAAGATTTAACACAGTCGAACTCAAGGTTTATACCTGACTCCTTACCTTTGTCGAGCTCCCAATCTTCAGAGTTGCGTTTAATTCTATTCAATAGATCCCATTTGAATTCAATAGTCATCTTCATAAAAGAACCAGTACAAGAAGTATCGAGCACGGATTGATTATTACGAGAAAGCCGAGCATAAAAATTCTGAATAATAATTTCTCTTGAGAGCTCATAATTGGGGCATGAGTATATGTCGGTGTACAAAAGTAGGGGCCTTCTGTACCCCTTTACTTCTGCACGGGTAGTTGTAGCCACACCTCCGGCCATGCTTGGTGGGGCAGAGGAAGCGAAGACACAAGACTACTGTGGCAAAGACCCAAGCCAGAAGCATGAAGAGCAAAGAGGCAAGGTGGATTCCCCCGGCAAGGCCCTTGCTGGGGCAGCCCACACAGCCCTGGCAAGAGCCATGCTTGAGCACTTGCCCAACAACAGCGAGGCTGCCACCCTTGAGCCTAAGAGTTCCAACACCATCAACAACATTGGAACCAAGGCTCGGGAGGCGCCTGCACGATGGCATGCAGATCTTTTTGAAGACCAAAGGCCTGCAAGACTAGATGAGAACCAGAAGACGAAGACCCCCGGCAAGATCCTTGCCGAGGACGCCCATTTAGACCTCGGCAAGACCCTTGCCGGGGGGCGCTCATGGGGCCACGGCCAGGCCCACACCTACTAAGGCTCCACCGCTGTTCCAACATGATCTAGCCCGCCAATTAGGTGCAGGCACTGCGTGGCAACATACGGCTTCGAGCCAACACAAAGAAGCACTGCGTGGTGGCATGTAGATCTTCGTGAAGACTACGCCATCACACCGGCTCAATGACCGGCCGGCTGACGCCAGCGCTCACGCGCCTCGTCAGCCTAGACGCGCGTCAGAGCGAGGCGAGGCGGCGACGGACGGGACGAGCTTCCTTGCCATCCCCGATAAAGTGAGAGGGCACGTCGGGAGCGCATTAAATGTGTTTTGTCCTATGGTGCCAGGCAATAGACTTGTATACAATACATACTTTCCACCTCCTGTGTGCCACTGTGGCAACCCCTTTTGACTATAAAAGGAGGCCCGAGGCGTACTGAGGGAGGATTCAAACTTTTTGGACCCTACACGTCTGGTAGCTACTCCAAGAACACCAGAAAAACACACCAAAGCAGGATTAGGGTGTTACGCATCGCTTGCAGACCGAACCTGGATAAAATTCCCCCTTGTTGATCTTCTAAACCCGCTCTTTCTATAGCCCCGCGCCCTGTCAACCGTAGTAGGGATTCCCTGTGATCCCATAGGTGTCGTTTCCCCGACAGTATAACATTGACTTAAGCCTCCCACAAGCTTGAGAGATACTCTCTCCTTCACAAGGCCAAAAATTATATATATAATTCCGATCACAATGAACCAAATGCATAGGATAAAACTTCTGATGAAATTCCAATTTGAATCGGTTGTAATTCCAAGCTCCAATATCATCACATAGCCTATACCACGTCAATGCCTTTCCCTTCAAAGATAAAGGGAAGTCTTTCTTCTTGACTTCATCCTTGGCTAGACCTGCAAGCTTAAATAATCCACAAACTTCATCCACATAGATTAGGTGCATATCAGGATGTAATGTTCCATCTCCTGCATAAGGATTAGCTAGTAGTTTCTCTATCATACCCGAAGGAATTTCATAATAAATACTTTCAGGAGGTGCAGTTGGTTGAGGAGCAACTCTTTGCTCTTCCAGTCGAGGTGAAGATACCCCGAACAAGCCCAACAAATTTCAGCACGTAATATAAATGTTTCCTTACCATATTCCACTGACCAAAGGCGCTTCACTCCCCGGCAACGGTGCCAGAAAAGAGTCTTGATGACCCACAGGTACAGGGGATCTATCATAGTCCTTTCGATAAGTAAGAGTCTCGAACCCAACGAGGAGTGAGGGAGTCCTGGATTAGGGGGTCCTCGGACAGCCGGACTGTTGGACTATGAAGATACAAGACTCAAGACTTCGTCCCGTGTCTGGATGGGACTCTCCTTTGCGTGGATGGCAAGCTTGGCAATACGGATATGTAGATCTCCTCCCTTGTAACCGACTCTGTGTAACCCTAGCCCCCTCAGTGTCTATATAAATCGGAGGGTTTAGTCCGTTGGACAACGACAATCATAATCATAGGCTAGCTTCTAGGGTTTAGCCTCTACGATCTCGTGGTAGATCAACTCTTGTAATACTCATATCATCAAGATCAATCAAGCGTGAAGTAGGGTATTACCTCCATCGAGAGGGCCCGAACACAGGTAAACATTGTGTCCCCGCCTCCTGTTACCATCCGCCTTAGACGCATAGTTCGGGACCCCCTACCCGAGATCCGCCAGTTTTGACACCGACATTGGTGCTTTCATTGAGAGTTCCACTGTGCCGTCACGATAAGGCCGGATGGCTCGCCTTGTCGTCAAGGACAGCATCACCTCTGGGGGAGCCCTGGCTGTAGGCCAAACTCTCCGACTAGGCGGCTTCGTCATGACCGCCAGCTCGGCCGTTGCGCCGACGATGACTTCTCGGGTCATCGAAAACAGCCTCCGCGTCGGCTCAGAATTCGCCGAGCAGGTGGATCCAATGGAGCTCTCTTCCTTGAACGAGCTCTTGGATCTCATCGCCGCCTTGGGAGTCACTACGGACTATGATCGGATCGGGCTTAAACCCGACAAAAGGGAGATTAACTCCCTGCCGGTCACCCATAAGATAGCGGTGGTGGAGGAGCAATGCAGCGATTCTTCCTCTATCTTGAGGAAAAACTATGTCCAGATTCCCGAGCTCTCTGAGCCGGATACCCCTCTACGGGAGGACATGGCCCAAGCTTTGAACCTAGAATCGACCAGTGAGGCAGACCTATTGGGCAACATCCCGGAGCCCGAACTTCTAAGATCTAAACTCCCCGCACAGGTCTCAGATCGGGTCGGGTTCGGACTTAAATCTACCCACTCACCCAGATATTAATGATCTTTCCCACATTAGACAAGAGCCCCAAGAGACAGTACATCACTATTGGGCCAAATTCTTCCTTGTAATGAACAAGGTCAAGGACTGTCGGGAGGAAGACGCAATTTCGTTCTTTTGCAAAAACTGCACGGACAAGGGAATCCTCAACGCCATAAGTCGCCATGACATAGCACACTTTGCTGACTTGACCGCCATAGTACAGAAGTATTGTGCGATGGAAAGCGCCTGGAAAACCCAAACAAAATTATGGGATCCTTCGGCTCTCACTAAACCCCCTGTCTGAACTAAAAGGGTGTACTCTCGTAAGTCACCCGATCTAATTACAAAGAAACAAAAGCCCACTACAGGGCGTGGAACTATATTGGAGGGATGGCTCAACGGACAATGCAAAATTCACAGTACACCGGATACCGCGCCAACTCATAGCCTTAGAGCATGTTGGATACTCCGGCAGGTGGCCAAGAGCAGTGAGGATCTCCTCATCAACAATACCACAGAGCACCATCCCATGGAAAATAACAATACAGTATTAACAGTCTTCGAGACCTTCGCCTCAAATAATAGGCGTAAGCGAGCACTCCGCAGCCTTGCCGAAGTCTGCCACGTGGCAGCAATAAATCCATGGAGCAATACGGCTATAACCTTCAATGCCAGTGACGAACCTAAATTCCGAACAGCCCGAGCACCAGCCGCCTTGGTCCTTAGTCCAATTGTGGACGGCTTAAACTTACTAAAGTGCTCATGGACGGTGGCGGCGGATTAAACCTCATCTATGAGGAGACTCTTCGAAAAATGGAAATAGACAGGAGCCGCATTGAGCAAAGCAGCATGACCTTCAGAGGGGTCATCCCTAGTCGGGAGGCACAATGTGCAGGAAAAATCACACTAGATGTGGTATTCGGTACACCGGAGAATTATAGGTCCGAAGAAATCACATTCCAAGTGGCCCTGTTCAGTAGCGGATATCATGCCCTTCTAGGGCGGGAGGCATCACGATCTTCCAAGCTATACCCCATTATGGGTACATGAAGCTCAAAATGCCCGGACCTAATGGAATCATCACTCTAGCTAGTGATCCGGACATAGCACTCCGCGCTGAAAATAAAACTGCCGCACTAGCCCTCGAGGCATTATCTGAAGCCCTTGCGGCCGAAGAACTAACCACGCTGCGCTCCACAGTGGACAGGGACGACGTGATACTCGACAAATGACCCAAGTCCACCTCTTTTAAACCAGCGGACGAAATAGTCAAATTCCAAGTCCACCCAACGGACCCTACAAAAACAGCATCCATCGGGGCACAGTTAAACCCCACAAAGAGACGCCAGACCACGGGAGTTCTTGCGCGAGAATTGGGACATCTTCGCCTGGCATCCTTCAGACATGCCAGGAATCCCACGCAGGCTGGCCGAGCATAGCCTCAACATTCTAAAGGGGTTCAAGCCAGTCAAGCAAACTCTCCGGCGTTTCTCTGAGCCTAAGCGACAAGCCATGGGAGAGGAGCTAGCCAAGTTACTTGAGACAGGATTCATTCGAGAATTAAAACATTCGGACTGGCTAGCAAACCTCGTGATGGTACCAAAAAAGGACAAATCATGGCGCCTATGTGTTGATTTCAAGGACCTTAACAAGGCTTGCCCCAAGGATCCCTTCCCCCTCCCTCGCATCGATCAAATTATCGATGCTACCGCAGGACACGACTCATTGTGTTTCCTCGATGCATACTCCGGATACCATCAAATTAAGATGGCGGTGTCCGATCAAGCAAGAACGGCATTTATCACCCCATACGGCCCCTTTCGCTTTTAATACCATGCCTTTCGGGCTCAAAACGCCGGTGCAACCTATCAACGAATGATTCGAGACATGCATGGAAACACAGATCGGCAAAACAAAGGAGGCATACGTAGACAATGTGGTCATTACTGAACCGCCGAATCCTTAATAGAAGACTTGAGGCTCACGTTCGACAATCTCCAACATATGACATCAAGCTCAATCCGGAAAAATGCGTCTTGGCGTGCCCTTGAAAGCTCTTAGGCTTCATCGTCTCCAATAGAGGAATTGAAGCAAATCCGCTAGCAGAGCTACATCACAGATTGGCTATCCCAACAGACCTCAAGAAAATCCGTAAACTAAGCGGATGTGTGGCTGCCTTAAGCCGCTTTATCTCCTGATTAGGAGAAAAGGCACTACCTGCTTATCGCCTTCTTCGACGCACCGAACACTTCGAGTGGATGGGTGCGGCCACAGTCGGATTGGAAGAAATAAAAGTTGTGTTGGCCACCAACCCAATCTTGGCCGCGCCAAATGTCGGCGAACCAATGTTGTTACATATCGCGGTAACACACCAAGTTGTAAGCCCATTGCTCGTCGTCGAAAGAGAGACTTACTGACATAAGTTCCCAATTCAAAAGCCGGTAAACTATGTATCCACTATCCTCATTCCATGCAAATCACGGTACCCACTTTATCAAAAGATAGCATACGCGGTCTTCATGGCATCCCGGAAACTATGACACTACTTTCAAGAGTGTTCAATTACGGTGGCCTCTGAAGTACCACTCAACAACATAATAAACAACCGCGATGCCATTGGCCAGATTGCCAAATGGGCTATTGAGCTCCTCCCGTTCGACATAATATACAAACCACGGCGAGCCATTAAGTCACAAGTACTGGCGGATTTCGTCGCCGAATGGACAGAAGCCGAACTCCCTAAAGAGTACGGCGCGTACTCCAATTGGATCATGCACTTTGACGGCTCTAAAATGCTGGCTGATGCGAAATTTGGCGTCGTCTCGACATCCCCACCGGAGATACAGTCCAATACGTACTCCAAATACTATACACGCAGACTCCAACAACGGAGCGTAATATGAGGCCTGTTACATGGTCTCCGGATGGCGATCTCCATGGGCATTCAACGCCTAGAGGTGCGTGGGGATTCGAACCTCGCAATATCTCAAATAAATGGAGACTTCGGACGCCATGAGATCCGAAAATGGCGGCTTACCGCATAGCGTCGTCCTCAAGATGTCAGCTCGGTTCGAGGCTTGAATTCCACCATGTGGTCCGGAAAACAATCGGTGGCGGATATCCTCGCCCGCATCGGCGCTAAGCGCCAATTTCGCCCCACCTAATATCTTCTTGGAAAGGCTATTTAAGCCATCTGTGGTATGAGAAGGAGAGACCGGCAATAATAGTCCGGACCCGGCCACAACGCCCGATCCCGAACACTCTGACGTAATCGGAGGCTCATCCACCGAAATAACACCTTCGGCCCACGTGATTATGGCCGTCATCGCCCCGTGGACAAAACCCTTCTTGGCTTACCTAACTAGGCAAGAACTACCCGAGGACCCAAACGAGGCATGTTGCATTGTGCGGCGGTCTAAAGCCTACAAGGTCCACGAGGGAGAGATTTATAAGAGAAGCGCTACCGGAGTACTTCAAAGGTGCATCTCCGAAGCGGAAGGACGGCAACTATTGGCAGAAATTCATGCTGGACTTGGTGGCCATCACGCCGCAGCCCGGGCCCTTGTAAGCAAGGCCTTCCGAACAGGTTTTTACTGGCTGACGGCCCGAGAAGACGCACAGGACCTCGTTCAACGTTGTGTCGGTTGCCAGCTTTTTGCAAATCAAAGCCATATGCCACCTACCGCTCTCCAAACAATCCCCATTACTTGGCCTTTTGCGGTCTGGGGGCTTGATATGGTTGGACCCCTTAAAGGGGAAAGCCATAAGAAAAAATACCTATTGGTCATGGTGGATAAATTCACCAAATAGATAGAAGCCAAACCAGTCAAAACGGCTGAATCCGGACCAGTGATAGACTTCATATCCGGGGTTGTACACCATTACGGCATCCCCCATAGCATCATCACCGATAACAGCTCGAACTTTACAGCCGATGAGGTAAAAACTTGGTGCAGCAACATGGGCATTAAGCTCGATTATGCCTCCGTCTATCACCCCCAAACAAACGGTCAGGTCGAACGCGTAAATGGTCTTATCATGAGCGGTATTAAACCCAGATTAGTGCGATCCTTAAAGGAATCAGATACGCACTGGGTAGAGGAGCTCGACTCCATACTATGGGGGCTGCGGACCACGCCGAATCGCAGTACCGGATACACACCGTTTTTTATGGTGTACGGCGCAGAGGCGGTACTGCCCTGTGACATCATTCATGACTCACCTCGAGTGCGGATGTACGAAGAGAAAGAAGCCGAGCTTGATCGGAAGGACAGTTTGGATGCCATGGAGGAGGAGCGTGACGTGGCAAAAGCCCGCTCTGCATTCTATCAGCAACAAGCTCGACGGTATCAAAGCAGAGAAGTACGGGCCAAAACTTATAATGTTGGCGAACTAGTTCTACGCCTACCAGAGAAGAAAAAGAACAAACTCGAGCCCAAATGGGAAGGTCCCTTCCTTATCGACCAAGTTCTGACCGATGGAGTGTACCATCAGCGGGATGCATCGGACAATCGACTCGAGCCAAACCCATGGAACGCAGCCAGACTCCGAAGGTTCTACGCCTAGTTCCGGACTATGTGTTCGTCTTCTCACCTCCGTCGATTTTTTATATCAGCCCTCTGTCTTTTCTTTATTTCTTCCCTTTTTTACTTCACAGCCTTACAAGGTTAAAATGTGTCTTGACTACACAATCTTGACGCGCTAGGCGTGCTCATTATACTGGGGCTTCTTATCTGAGCTTAATATAGCTATGTTTGGGCTCTATGCCCTCCGCACATGTGTTACTTTTCCACATGTACCTTTTCTTCGCCACTATATGCATCGATATGACTTAAGTTTTGGCCAAGCTAGGTTCCCTGGCTCTTGTGTTTATGCCCTACGTTCCCGTTAATTCGGCTAGGGCATAAGGGGAGCACCTCTGCGATTATTACTGTCGGGTCAGCAGGATGTGTACCTCAGACTGGGTGAAGCACAAAAGCTAGCGTTCTTAAGGGAATACTCGGTCGGTGAACAAAAGATGACTTCTATTTATCATAATACACGCCCCCAGATGCTTATATCCTGCGTCTACTTTGCAGTTCAGACATGCACATTAATGCATGCGTACTCAGGAAAGGAACCCTTAACGGAACTATTCTCCTGGAAGATGTTTCTTACTATCCATGTAATATAACATAGCTAGTTGGGTACTTATGCATTTCAAGCACTTATGACCCCTATGCCCGGTTTCCACGCATACCCGGTTTTACATAACTGAAAGCGGATATTCGGATACACTCCGAATTTGTCGGGTCCAGAGGTCGGCGAAAAAGGTCCGCCGTGACAAAATGACCTACAATCGGCTAGGGAAAATATATGTCAATTGAAGTACACAAATACTTAGACTCGACTAAATTCTTCTTCTATACCATCCAACAGGCTGTCTAGCCTACTGATCCCTGGGAATACTTTATGGCTAATTTCACCTGGTCATACACCAAACTGACGGAGATTTCTTTCCCCAAAGAGACCCAGTGAGGCCCGACTTCGCCATATGGTTCGGGTCGACCTTGGTGTATCGAGTCTTCACCATGGCCTGTGCTTCCCTCGCACCTTGTCGCTGCAGATATCTTCCATAAGCGGAAGCGCCGCTGTGCTCCCTTGAGCATCTCTAATGAAGCTCCCCCATGCCTCTGGCAGGGAGGCGACGGCCACAAGGCCCAGGCACGTTATGCATCACCCGGCCGAACTTGTTCGCAGCCAGTTGAGAGCTTCTAAGAAGATCACCAGAGACCGGGCATCTCTTCAGGGACTGACCGTCAAGACATACCTCTGAGATATAACTCGTTAGCCGGTTTCTTCGCCGAACTCTATAAAAGTTCGTTTAAGCACTTACTAAAAATGACGCGTCGAAGCCTTTTGTTCTCCTTTACGGAGTCAGCGAGCTGGGCCCGAACATCTTTCAGTTCAACACTCAGCCGGATATTTGCATCTTGAAGATCGTTTTTCTCCTGCCTAACCTTCTTAAGCACGCGCTCGCCAGCCTTTAACTATCGTTGAGCATGTTGCTCATCCCCTTGCACGACCTCCGGATTCATTTCGGGATCATCTACAAAATCTATTGTCAGATTTGCATGCATGCCGCATACTACCTGGTACATGTCATAGAAACAAGTGTTACAAGAGGGGGCCTTCTCGGACTCCTTTCTTTATCACAGCTAATCGCGGCTGAAGTCGGGCTTTGCACTCCTCGACTCTTGAGACAACCGGGTATTCTTCTGCAAGAACCTATGCAAAACAATGATCCTTAAATCAGTTGTGCCAACTGTTTCAAGTCTCGAGACTCTTGATATACATAATTATTAGATTTTCTTACCCGTATATCCTTTACATACTGGTCCTTGGCTTTGGCAAGACCATTTTGAGCAGCTCGGATGTACGCGTCTCCTGAGTTGAAGGTATCAAACGCCTCTGGGGAGAAACAAGCGTCGTGGAGTACGGCCCGACGACGCCTGTGATTCATGGCGCTCTCCACTTCGAAATTCATAGCGGACAACCTATCTGCATCCTCTGTAGGAGGAACATCCGGTGTTGGCCCCATGTTAGCGTCCGCTTCTAAGTCCGGCTCTGGAGCCCGACTGGTGGAGGCGTGGCCGGCGACCTCTCTAGATATAGTCTGGCGAGCGTTTTTCCTAATAGGAAACATGGGCGTTATTACATTTTAAAAGACGACAACCACGGAGCGGGGTTCCTTTTCATACCTCTGCGACGGCATCTCAGTCCTGACCGCCTTCCTTTTAAGCCTACCCGGCTTGGTGCCCCTTTTGGTGAGTCATCAAGGGTTCGGCATGGCTTCCCGAGGGCCTTCTCAGAAGACACCGATGACCCACAAGTATAGGGGATCTATCGTAGTCCTTCGATAAGTAAGAGTGTCGAACCCAACGAGGAGCAGAAGGAAATGATAAGTGGTTTTCAGCAAGGTATTCTCTGCAAGTACTGAAATAAGTGGTAACAGATAGTTTTGTGATAAGATAAATTGTAACGAGCAACAAGTAACAAAAGTAAATAAAGTGCAGCAAGGTGGCCCAATCCTTTTTGTAGCAAAGGACAAGCCTGGACAAACTCTTATATAAGAAAAAGTGCTTCCGAGGACACATGGGAATATCGTCAAGCTAGTTTTCATCACGTTCATATGATTCGCGTTCGGTACTTTGATAATTTGATATGTGGGTGGACCGGTGCTTGGGTGCTGCTCTTACTTTAACAAGCATCCCACTTATGATTAACCTCTATTGCAAGCATCCTCAACTACAACAAAAGTATTAAGGTAAACCTAACCATAGCATGAAACATGTGGATCCAAATCAGCCCTTCATTGAAACAGCGCATAAACTAGGGTTTAAACACGTCACTCTAGCAACCCATCATCTACTTATTACTTCCCAATGCCTTCCTCTAGGCCCAAATAATGGTGAAGTGTTATGTAGTCGACGTTCACATAACACCACTAGAGGCTAGACAACATACATCTCATCAAAACATCGAACGAATACCAAATTCACATGACTACTAATAGCAAGACTTCTCCCTTGTCCTCAGGAACAAACGTAACTACTCACAAAGCATGTTCATGTTCATAATCAGAGGGGTAATAATATGCATAAAGGATCCGGACATATGATCTTCCACCAAATAAAGCAACTAGCATCAACTACAAGGAGTAATCAACACTACTAGCAACCTACTAGTACCAATCCCGGACTTGGAGACAAGAATTGGATACAAGAGATGAACTAGGGTTTTGAGATAAGATGGTGTTGGTGAAGATGTTGATGGAGATTTCCCTCTCCCGATGAGAGGAGGCGTTGGTGATGACGATGGCGATGGATTTCCCCTCCGGAGGGAAGTATCCCGGCAGAACAGCCTCTGCCGGAGCCCTAGATTGGTTCCGCCAAAGGTTCCGCCTCGTGTATATGGAGTTTCTCGAAAGGTTCCTTCTTCTTTTTTCTCGACGAAAAGACTTCATATAGCGGAAGATGGTCATCGGAGAGCCATCGGGGCCCACGAGGTAGGGGCGCGCCTAGGGGGCGCCCCCACCGTGGGATGTGTGTGGGCCCCCGGCCTTCATCTTTGGCAGGATTTTTATTATTTAATATAAGATATTCTATGGAGTTTCGGGACATTTGGAGTTGTGCGAGAATAGGTCTCTAATATTTGCTCCTTTTCCAAATTTCAGAATTCCAGCTGCCGGCATTCTCCCTCCTTATGTAAACCTTGTAAAATAAGAGAGAATAGCCATAAGTATTGTGACATAATGTGAAGTAACAGCCCATAATGCAATAAATATCGATATAAAAGCATGATGCAAAATGGACGTATCAACTCCCCCAAGCTTAGACCTCCCTTGTCCTCAAGCGAAAAGCCGATAACAATAAATATGTCCCAATGTTTAGAGGTAGAGGCGTCGATAAAAATAAAATACGGACATGAAGGCATCATGATTATTCTCATAACAGCAACATATATAGATTTTGTCATATGATTACTTATATTCAAGTGATGATCTATTCACAATGCAAAAGTATGAATCAGAAACCTTATTGAGCACCAACAAACTATAACCTCAGTCATTGAAGCAATTGCAATTTATCATAACATCGGAAAGAGTCTATGTCAGAGCTAAAAAGCAAGTCCACATACTCAACTATCATCTAGTCCTTCATAATTGCTAACACTCACGCAATACTTGTGGTTACAGGGTTTTTAATCGGACACGCGAGAAAGATAGGGGCTTATAGTTTTTCCCCACAACCTTCTACCTCAAGGGTAATGTCAACAATAATAACTCATGCTCCCCTACATCCAATTAGATATATATATATCGTGTTCTTTCCAACATGCTTTGGGCTTGCCAAAGGATAAAATCAAAAAGGAAAGGTGAAGATCACCGTGACACTTGCATAAGGTAGAAGATAATAATAAAGGATAGGCCCTTCGCAGAGGGAAGCAGAGGTTGCCATGCGCTTTTATGGTTGGATGCACAAAATCTCAATGCGAAAGAACGTCACTATATATTGCCCCTTGTGATATGAACCTTTATTATGCAGTCCGTCACTTTTATTACTTCCACATCACAAGATCGTATAAAGCTTATTTCTCCCACGCCAATCAATCATACATATTTAGAGCAATTTTTATTGCTTTGCACCGATGAAAACTTACTTGAAGGATCTTACTCAATCCATAGGTAGATATGGTGGACTCTCATGGCAAAACTGGTTTAAGGGTATTTGGAAGCACAAGTAGTATCTCTACTTGGTGCTGAGAATTTGGCTAGCATGAGGGGGAAAGGCAAGCTCAACATGTTAGAGGATCCATGACAACATACTTTATCTCAGATATATAAGAAAACATAATTCATTACGTTGTCTTCCTTGTCCAACATCAACTCTTTAGCATGTCATATTTTAATGAGTGCTCCCAATCATAAAAGATGTCAATGATAATATATCTACATGTGAAACCTCTCTTTCCTTATTACTTCCTATTAATCGCATAGCGATGACCAAAGCTATGTCCGGCAACTCCCAACAACTTTTAATCATCATACTCTTTCTATGTGAAGTCATTACTCTCAATAAGATCAATATGAACTCTTTGTTTCTTTTTTTATTATTTTTCTTCTTTTCTTTTTATTTGTCGGATTCGGGTTCCGCAGACCCTTGAGGTTCGAACACCGGGTGCTTGAAGATCTCTCCCCTACCAGCTCACGTCTCGAAGTCTCGCAAAGATCTAGGCAAGAAAGATGAACACACTGAGGATGCGATATTTATACTGGTTCAGGCCACCATTGTGGTGTAATACCCTACTCCAAAGGTGTGGTGTGGTGGATTGCCTCAGGGCTGATGATGAGCGATTACAAAGGGAGAACAGCCTCATGAGGGGCTGTTCTTGAGCCGGTGTGATGAACTGCTTGGGTGAGTTCGATACTTCCCTCTCTCTCTCTCTCTCTCTCTCTCTCTCTCTCTCTCTCTCTCTCTCTGCCGATCTCCAGATATCTCTACCTTGTGGTGGCTAGTCCTATTTATAGAGCGAGGCCTGGGCCTCTCCCAAATAATGAGCGGAAGGGCGCCAACAATTGGCCATTTGAAGGGGAACACACAGTACACTTATCTGACTAAAGTTGGTCTTCTACTGCCAAAGGCTCACAGCCAGTGGCAGCCGCCACTGGCTCCACGATGACCTCCATCCTGCTGCTATACTTGTCTTGGTCTTGTTGCCCCGAAACAGTAACCTTTGCCAGATGGCTTGTCCTGTGCTTGCACCCTTCGCACCGAAAGGGAACCAAGGACACCTGTGTGAGGCGGCGCGCCTTCCGCACCCTTTGGCCTCCGATCGTCATGGCTTGCGTCCACGGGCCCCTCGGGAGGTGCCTGCCTTGATCTCTCCGTCTCCTCGCGAGCCCTTTGAGGAGGCTGCTCTGAGAAGCTCCTGTCCGCCTCATGAGGCTTGGCCCCTCGTGAGGGTCTTGAGCTTGAGTGATGAAGCTGGGCTGCATTGGGCCCCACTTGAGCCACGCCGCGGGCCGCAGCGAGCAAGTCTGGGGATCCCGTTCCCTGAACGCCGACTAAAGCCCGGGCCCAAGGCGCGCCGGACTTGGCTTGGCGAGAAAGCGAAGGGCAAGTGCAAAGCGCGGGCCGCAACAACCTGCGGCCTTGGGCGCCAGCGTGGCGGTTGATTGGGCGGGCGTCTCCGGCTTCCCCATGATGCCTCGGCAACGCCGCGACTTGACAAGTCCCTGCATGCAAAGACGGGTCAGATTACTGCGATCGTGGAGGCCGACGGTTGGCCTCCTCCGGCTATGAGTACGGAACGGCGAGCCGCCTCGGTTCATCTCCCTCTGCTACTCCTCCTCTTCTTCCGCTCCATTTTCGCTATCTCCATGGCTCCGTCGAAGAGGTTCTCGGCCGCGGAGAAGGGAAAGGCTCGTCGGGAAGGGCCTGACTCTCCTCCGCCCAAGCGCGGTCGGGGCCACCCCCACAAGCACCCTGCATCCCCCGTGGTGGCTTCCCGCAGTCGCGTATGCGGCTCCCTGCATGGCGACGAGCGCTCGGTCGTCGACGTGAGGCACGCTGTGGCTGCGCAGCCCCCCAAACCATGCTTCCGCTCGGCGGAAGTGCTGCCAGAGTTAAATGTGGTGGTGGAGGACCCGACCCAAGACTTGGCTCCAGCTTCCTCGCTCCTTCATAGGTGAGCTGCCGCCGGCGCCCGGCGGCCTCTAGCCCAAAGTGACGGGCTGCTGCAAGAGGGGCCTCCTGGCTTGGCTGAGGTTTCCGCCGGGGTTTGGCCCCTGACCGCTGGTGGCAAACTTTGCCTCGCGCGCATGGCCTGGGCCGGCGGTGCACCCTGCACTTGAGGTTCGACGGTGACGCCACCCTCTACGTGAGGGTGTTCGGTCGCCACGCTGGGTGCTGCCCCGAAGACGGTGACCGTGGCAGGGCGCCCAGCCTTGGCGTTGATCAGGGCGAGGATGACGGCAGGCGCGTGGGTTGCAGCGTCCAGGGCTCGCCGAGCTTTGGCGACTCTCCTTCAGGTAGCAGCTCCTCCAGCGGGGGTCGCGACCAGCCCCCACGCCGTCGCGCCCGCCTGGGGGAAGGTAGCGGGCCGGTCCACCGTCGTGTCCCGGTGAAGCAAGAAGAGGGAATCTGACCGAGCTCCGGAGGCAGTACGAGCCCTCGTCGAGGGCTGGTGCCGAGCTAGTCATGCCTGTTTTGCCTTTCTTCCTTTCCCGCAAAAGAGGAAGTAGTGTAGGGCCCAGCAGCATGTTGAACCGTCATTGCTAATTATCGTCTTTGCTGTTTACGCTATTTCCGTGCTACGTTTCCGTGCCATGTACCCGTGTACGGGAGTTACTTAACCCGTGGCGGCTTGTAGCGGTCTTTGCCTCCGGAGGTCGAGGCCTTGTCGTGCCCTTTATGTCCTGCAGGGATTAGTCAAGAGGGGTAGCTTTTGGTTCGATGGGACGACAGAGACCCAGGTCCCGATGCAAGGCGTCGTGATGCCCGTGGGGCAGGGCCGGGAGTGGTGCTCCCTCAATGGACCCGGATAGGAGAGCTTTAGGCGCAGAGGCGTAAACGCCATGAGGGCACCGCGCACCTCCCTCGCGAGACTTGCGCAAGGGAAAACTAAAGCAGGTGAGCAAAAAAGGAGAAAGGGGGGCTCGTGCCAGAGGCAGGGACAGCTTCGATAAAACTCCAAATAGGAAAGAGCAAGCCAACTGCAGAAAGCAAATGAAAAAGCCGCGTCCGGCACCCTATCTAGTCTTCGACGTCTTCTCACCGGCGCGGAGCTAAGTGCTGCCACTGGGCGTGGGCGGGAGCCCCCAAGGCCCGAGGGCGGCACTCCGGAGACTCCGGGCGTGCAGCCCCCACTCATTATTACGTGAGAGTGTCACGGGCGGCGAGCTTCACAGGCATTGGCCTTCTTCACAGGCTCCGGGCCTTCTCCAAAATGCGGTAGCTTCACAGGCGTTGGCCTTCTTCACAGGCACCGGGCCTTCTCCAAAATGCGGTAGCTTCACAGGCGTTGGCCTTCTTCACAGGCACCGGGCCTTTTCCACAGGCACTGGGCCTTGCTTAGGGGTAGAATCTCCGGAGATGTTGAATGTTCCACGCGTTCTGGATGGGTACTCCCTCCTAGGTCTCTAAGTGCGCGGAGCTGGGCCTGGAAACATGAACAACCTTGAACGGGCCCTCCCACATGGGAGAGAGCTTGTAACCCCTTCTGGAGAGAGGACCCGCTTTGAGCACGAGGTCCCCTACCTCAAGAGTCTGAGGCGGATGTTGCGGCGGTGAAATGCCTTGGCGCTGTTGATACTCTTGCCGCCGGTCACGGCCTCTCGACAGCGTTCCTCCCCAGACGAGATCCGGTCCCCGCATGGCGTCCTGCTGTGCCTCGTCGAACGCCGGGACCCTCGCGTGAACGACCTCGACCTCATGAGGGAGGATCGCCTCAGGCTCAGTAGACGAGGAAGAACGGAGTCTCGCCCGGTTGGTTTGGCCATGATGCGTGCGGATAGACCACAGCATGGATCGGAGCTCGTCGTACCAGCCCTGCCGCGCAGCCTCCAGCTTCTTCTTGAAGGTCCTGGTTTTGAGGCCCCTCAGGACCTCTGCCTTGGCTCGCTCGGCCTGACCGTTGCTCCGGGGGTGCGCTATTGAGGCGTAGCATATCTATGTTCCAAGGTTAGCACAGTATGTTTTGAAGAGGTTACTGGTGAATTGCGAACCGTTGTCGGTGATGATGCGGTTAGGCACTCCGAATCGGCTCACGAGGCCCTTGATGAACTAGACGCATGAGCTCGCGGGGATGGTGCGGACAGCTTCCGCTTCAGCCCACTTGGTGAACTTGTCCACGGCGGCGTAGAGATAGCGATAGCCCCGGCGCCGAGGGAACAGGCCCGGATGTCCAGCCCTGCATTTGACGGCCATGAAAGGGGTATAGTCTGCAGACCCCCCGCCGACTGGTGGATCTGCTTGGCATGGAATTGGCAGGCCTCACAAGCCTTCACTAGCTCCACGGCGTCGCTGAGTGCCGTGGGCCAATAGAACCCGCTGCGGAACGCCTTGCCAACGAGGGTCCGTGATGATGAGTGATGCCCACAGTCTCCACCGTGTATGTCTGCCAGCAGCTCCTTCCCTTGCTCTCCGGAAATGCAACATAGGGACACATCATTTGGTCGCCTCCGGTAGAGCTCTCCTTCCTTGATGCAGTAGGTCGTGGCCTGCCGCGCCACGTGCTCCACTTCCTACTCCTTCTCCGGCAAGGTCCCTTGTGTCAGGTAGTTCACGAGCTCTGCGATCCGAAAGCATCCTTCCCGAGGCTCCAACGCCAGAGGCAGGCGTGCCCCTCGAGGCCGGGCCGTGAGACCGGGGCTCTGAGGCAAAGCGGTGAGGAGTTTCTTCCCGAGGCTGCGCCGTGCTTGATAGTGATGGCGCCCGCCGAGGGCTTGAAGAGTCGCTCCTCGAAGACGCCAGGGCTCGAGAGGCGATCGCTGGATGCCCTCTTGGCGATGTCATCGGCCTCTTGATTGGTGCCGCGAGGCACATGCTGCAACTCCAGCCCGCAAAACTGCTTCTCCATCCTGCGGACCTCCGCGAGGTAGGCTTCCATGTGCTCGTCCTTCGGCTCGTATACTTTGTTGGAGAAGTTGACGAGGAGCCTGTGAATCGCCCTTGATGGTGAGGCGCTTTACCCCAAGGCGATTGCAACTTTCAAGCACTGCTATCGTGCCTTCGTACTCGCTATGTTGTTGGAGACCTTTTCTCCGTGTTGGAAACAGAGTTGTACTGGCGTAGTAGAGCTTGTCTTGAGTGGGAGATACGAGCACTGCGCCCGGCCCAGCTACTGCGATGTCGGAGAACGCCCCATCGAAGTACATGACCCAGCCGTCCGGTGTCTCGCTTCCCAGGGAAAGTGATCGATCCTCACCAGCCTCGAGGCCTGGCACCTCTGCCCATTCCACCATGAAGTCCGCAAGTGCAGCCCCCTTGATGACTCGGTCGTGCTAAACTCTATTTAAACGCTTGCGGCTCGATGTTCCACTCAGCGACTCTCCCGGCTGAGTTGGGGCTCCTGAGTACCCTTTCAAGGGGTATCTTTGAGGCGACCTTGATGGGATGGCCTTGGAAGTAGTGCCACAGCTTGCGTGAGGCCACCAGCAGCGCGAGGAGTTTTTGTGGCATGGGGTATCGTGCCCTTGCGTCTCGTAGCACTGTGCTGACGAAGTACACGGGGTGCTCGACGAGGTTGAGAGTGTTAGCGCTGCTTGCGTCCTCCGGGAGGTTGGGGTGCCTCCGAGACGATGGAGCCCCGGCGATTGATCGCTTGAGGGGCCTCTTACATTCGGTGTGCTGCTCCTGCTGCTGATCCTTTCGGCTTTGGGTCGCGGTCTCCGTGAAGCCTTCTTGGCTCGCTTTGCTTGACCCGAGCAGTTCTTTGCTGGCCTTGGTCCGACGCTTCCTCCCTAACCGCCACCAGGGGCTGTTGGCGGAGTAGGGGTGTGGCTGCAAGGTAGAGCACCAGGGGCTCTCGAGGGCCGAGGGGGCTACCATCACGGGAGGGTCGGTTAAGTATCTCTTGAGATCCTGAACGCCTTTGTCGGCCTCTTGATCCATTCAAAGGGGCCCTTCTTCTTCATCAGCTTGAAAAAGGGCAGTGCCTCGTTCCCCGGCTTGGAGATGAAGGCGTCCTAAGCGGTCACATGCCCGTGAGCTTTTGCATCTCTCTGGGGGTCTTCATGGCTCATGTCCTCGGCTTTTGACCTTCTCCGAGTTGGCCTCGATGCCCCTGTGGGATACGAGGAATCCCAGGAGCTTGCCCGAGGGGACTCCAAACACGCACTTCTCCGGATTGAGCCGTAGGTCCACCTCATTGAGGCTCGCGAAGGTTTACTACCAGTCCTGTATCAGGGGTTTTGCCTCCCGAGACTTCACCACAATGTCATCGACGTAAGCCTCAGCATTCCTCCCGAGCTGCCGACCCAAGGCGGTGTGCATCAGCCGCTGAAAGGTTGCACCTGCGTTGCGCAGCCCAAACGGCATGCACGTATACCAGTACACTCCACACGGGGTCAGGAAAGCCGTTTTTTCCACGTCTTCTACCGCCATCTTGATCTGGTGATAGCCCGAGAAGGCATCCAGGAAGCATAACAGGTCACACTCAGCGGTGGAGTCTACGATCTGGTCGATGCGAGGAAGCGGAAATGGATCATGCGGGCAGGCCTTGTTGAGGTTGGTGAAGTCGACACACATCCATTCCTTTCCTCCCGTCTTTGGCACAACAACCGGGTTAGCCAACCAATCTGGGTAGTAGACCTCGCGAATAACCCCTGCCACCTCTAGCTTACGGGTCTCTTGGACGATGAAAGCTTGCTTCTCAGTGGACTGCCGCCTCGCTTTACGCTTTCACGGGCGCGTTGGGGCTACGTTGAGGTGATGCTCAATCACGCCCCTGGGACCCTCACCTTTGGCTGATCCCGGGCTCCCCTTGAACACCTTCTTGTTGGCGGCAGAATCGCACCAAGGCCTCCTCCTGCTTTCGGGTTCGAGGTTGGCGCCTATGGTGAAGGTGGCATTAGTGGACCCGCCCTCGCCGACCGTACCTGCTTGGTTTCGCCTTGTCTTGGGTGAATAGCTGCCTCTTCTTGGCGGTGCGCCCCTTAGGCCTGGGGCGTCGGAGCTGGCAGCAATTTGTGCCTTGCCATGGCGATCTTGAAGGCAAGCTTGAGTGCCTGCAGCGCGTCTCTTGTGTCTCCTGACACGGTGAGGACGCCACTGCTCCCGGGCATCTTCATGAGGTTGTAAGCCGGGTGAGTTGCTGCCATGAACCGGGCCAAGGCCGGGTAGCCGAGGATGGCGTTGTAGGGGAGGCCGATGGGAGAGATGTCGAAGTCGATCAGCTCTGTGCGGAAGTTGTCGTAGGTGCCAAAGGTCACCGGGAGGCGGATCTGTCCTAAGGAGACACTGGAACCGGCTCCGACACCCGAGAAGGGCCTGCTGGGCTGAAGCCGCTCAAGTGGCACGTGGAGGAGGCTAAAGGCCTCCACCGAGAGCACGTTGAGGCCAGCTCCGCCTGGCGATGAGGGTCTGGTGACGGCCACTTGGCAGATGGTGGGGGTGCACAAGACGGGAGCGCACCCAAACCGGCCCGGGGTTGGAGGGTGATCGCTCGAGTTGAAGGTCGAGATCGGCCTCGGCGCCACCCAACACAGGGGAGCTCCTGGCGCTTGGAGGCGACACCGATCTGGCGAGTGAATGACTTGACGTGGCGGCTCGCGGGCGGCACCTGCGAGCCGCCCAGGAGAGCTGCGACGACCGGGGGTGCTGGCGCGGCATAATGGGCGAGGAAGAGGCTACGCAGCTCCTCCCAGGAGGTCGCAGAAGCCGTCGGTAGGTGGAGCAGCCACATGTGAGTGACGCCGGTGAGGCCCATGGGAAACCAGTTGGCCATCACCCTGTCGTCGCCCCCAGCCTTGAGGACAGCCTCCTCGTATGCCAGTAGGAAAACCAGCGGGTCCGCCGTGTCGTTGTAGCGCGGCGGCATCTCGGGCTTGAACTTGAACTCGGCGTACCGCCACTGCGCAAGGCGAGGCCAAGGCTCGAGCCCCAGCCCCTGACGATCGGCGTCGGTTGTTGGAGCAGGCGGCGCTTCCATGGGGGCGCGACGAGTGTGAGACGACGACCCGGGCGGAGTCGGCGATGGGGTGGCGGTGCGGCCATCGCGTCGCACCGGAGGGTGCAGGGGTGAGGCCTGCTGCTCGTTCCCCGCCGGGCCGGCGGCGATGTTAACAGGCAGCGGCGGGAATGACGGGAGTCCGCCCGGCCAAGCGCTTCGAAGGCGGCTGGTGGCAGCCTGAAACAGCCCGGCCTTCAGCCTTGAAGGCCACCATGGTCACGCAGCGGAAGATCACACGCAGCTAGTGGAAGAAGGGATTTCGGCGCACCCCTACCTGGCGCGCGAAATGTCGTATTTCGGGTTCCGGCAGACCCTTGAGGTTCGAACACTGGGGTGCACACGAAGATCTCTCCCCTACCAGCTCATGTCTTGAAGTCTCGCAAAGATCTAGGCAAGAAAGATGAACACACAGAGGACACGGGATTTATACTGGTTCAGGCCACCATTGTGGTGTAATACCCTACTCCAGTGTGTGGTGTGGTGGATTGCCTCAGGGGCTGATGATGAACAGTACAAAGGGAGAACAACCTCGCGAGGGGCTGTTCTCGAGCCGGTGCGATGAATCGCTTGGGTGAGTTCACCGCTTCTCTCTCTCTCTCTCTCTGTCGATCTCCAGATATCTCTACCTTGTCTTTGTCTAGTCCTATTTATAGAGCGAGGCCACAGGCCTCTCCCCAAATAATGAGTGGGAAGGCGCCAACAATTGGCCATTTTGAAGGGGAACATCTGGTACACTTATCCTCGACTAAAGTTGGTCTTCGGCTGCCAAAGGCTCGTGATGGTGGCATACTGGCTCCACGATGACCTCCATCCTGCCATTCTGCTGGTCTTGGTCTTGTTGCACCAAACGGTAACCTTTGCCCGATGCCTTGGCCTGTGCTTGCCCCTTAGCACCGAAGGGAAACAAGGATGACTGTGAGCCGGGCGCCCGCCTGCACCCGCCTGGCCTCCGATCGTCATGGCTTGCGCCACGGGCCCCTCGGGAGGTGCCCCGCCTTGATCTCTCCGTCTCCTCGCGAGCCCGCCTTTGAGGAGGCTGCTCTGAGGAAGCTCCTCATTGTCCGCCTCATGAATCAGCCCTCATGAGGTCTTGAGATTGAGCTGATGAAGCTTGGCTGCATTGGTCCCCCACTTGTGCCTCGCCGCAGGCCACAGGCAGGCAAGTCTGGGGACCCCCGTTCCTAGAACGCCGACATTATTCACCCAAGATCATGGCAAAATAATCAAGCCCTTGACTCAACACTAATCTTTATTATGTAGCTCATGGACTCGATTACATAGAGAGATCATAAAGCAAAACTCAAAACTAGATCATGCCATAAACTTTATTCTACTAGATCAAGGTACTACTAATAGGATCGAACTAAGAAAAACGGTAAAGATAGGAGATGTGTTTGTGATACGATACCGAGGCACCTCCCCCAAGCTTGGCAGTTGCCAAGGGGAGTGCCCATACCCATGTGATTATGTCTCCTTCTTTGGTGTTGGTGTAATATTCTTGGCGATAATTCCTCTGAGAATACGATTCTCCTCTTCGAGCTTGTTGACTTGCTGCTTGAGGTCCATTATTTCCTTACGAAGCTTCCCTGTAATGGCTAAAGCTCCTTGCACCCAAGGGTGTTTCATAGCTGCGGGAGAACAAGTGACACTCCTCTTCATATTTTCATAAGAAAGAAATCTAACATTGGAAGGGATAACCGAGTTTGGAATAGCTGAGCTCTGTAGTTCCCCCATCATGAACCCAGCTTGGAAGCGAGAGGTGACTTCTTGATCCTCCATGGCATCTACCCTCATCAAGTCAGCCTCCATCTCTTCCTCCGTTGCTGGCCCAAAGTGGTCAGCGTTATTTGTTGCCCTTGGTTACAGTGCGGATTAGATACCCGGCTCTCCCACCGACTCTTGAGAAGACATCTTGCTCAAATCTACAAAGACAACAGCTTCGAAACAAGAACAGATTTGCGTGATATGAGTCAAAACTTCAAGAGAATATATAATGAATTTTTACCAGCCAAAATACGTGTCGTGCAAGAAAACGGAGTCTGGAAGGCAGCGAGGTGCTCACGAGGTAGGGGGCGTGCACCACCCTTGTGGGGCCCCTCGTGTCCTTCGGACTACCACTTATTTTTCTATTTTTCTAAATATTCCAAAGCGGAGAAATATTGCCTTAAAAATTGTTTTGGAGTCGGTTTACTTACCGTACCACATACCTATTCCTTTTCGAGTCTCAAACGCGTTGGAAAGTGTCTCTTATGTATTCCTCCGTGGTTACGGTTTCAATAACATTGGTTTCAACATTTATGGGATTACCTTAGATATAATGTTTAATTCTTTGACCTTTTACCACCTTGGATTTGTGCCTTGAAGTTGTTGATTTTATGGCACGAGCGATAGACCTCCTCGATGGCGTAGGGTCCTTCCCATTTGGAGGAAGTTTTCACCTGCAAAAAATCTTAAACGAGTTGTATAGCAATACATAATCACCTACATTAAACTCGGCGCTTTTGTATCCTTTTGTCATGCCACCTTTTAACTTTTCTTTAAACAACTTGGCATTTTCATAAGCTTGGGTTCTCCATTCATCAAGTGAACTAATATCAAATAACCTCTTCTCACCAAAGAAGTTTGAAATCATAATTGAGCTCTTTAATAGCCCAATATGCCTTATGTTCTAGTTCGAGAGGTAAGTGACATGCTTTTCCATAAACCATTTTATATGGAGACATTCCCATAGGATTTTTATATGCGCTTCTATAGGCCCATAATGCATCATCAAGTTTCTTGGACCAATTCTTTCTAGACCTATTACTTGATCTTTTGCAAAATTAATTTGAGCTCTACATTTGCTCAATTCTACTTGACCACTAGACTGTGGATGATAGGGAGATGCAATTCTATGATTAACGTCATACTTAGCAAGCATTTTACGGAAAGCTCCACGAATAAAGTGTGAACCACCATCAGTCATTAAATATCTAGGGACTCCAAACCTCGGAAAAATAACTTCCTTAAGCATTTTAATAGAAGTGTTATGATCAGAACTACTAGTTGGAATAGATTCTACCCAATTAGTAACGTAATCAACAACAACTAAAATATGTGTGTATCCATTAGAGGCAGGAAATGGTCCCATATAATCAAAGCCCCAAACATCAAATAGTTCAATTACAAGTGAATAATTCATAGGCATTTCTTGACGTCTACTAATATTACCAATTCTTTGGCATTCATCACAAGATAAGACAAACTTACGGGCATCCTTGAAGAGAGTAGGCCAATAGAAACGGATTGCAATACCTTATGTGCAGTTCTATCTCCGCGTGGTGTCCTCCATAAGCTTCGGAGTGACACTTGCGTGAGATCTGTTCTGTTCATGCTCAGTACACAACGCCTAATAACACCATCTACTCCTTCTTTATAAAGATGTGGGTCATCCCAAAAGTAATGTCTCAAATCATAGAAAAACTTTTTCTTTTGTTGGTATGTGAAACTAGGTGGTATAAATTTAGCAACAATGTAATTAGCATAATCAGCATACCAAGGAGTACTACGGGAAGTACTTATAACATTTAATTGCTCATCAGGAAAGCTATCATCAATAGGTCGTGGGTCATCAAGAACATTTCTAACCTAGACAAGTTGTCTGCAACGGGGTTCTCAGCTCCTTTTCTATCAACAATATGCAAATCAAATTCTTGTAGCAAGAGAACCCACCTAATAAGTCTAGGTTTAGCATCTTTCTTCTCCATAAGATATTTAATAGCGACATGATCGGTGTGAATAGTTACTTTAGAATCAACAATATAAGGTGCGAACTTATCACAAGCAAATACAACTGATAAAAGTTCTTTTTCAGTAGTAGCATAATTTCTTTGAGCATTGTCTAGAGTCTTACTAGCATAATGGATAACATTTAATTTCTTATCAACTCTTTGCCCTAGAACAACACCAACAACATAATCAGTAGCGTCTCACATAATTTCAAAGGGTAAATTCCTATCAGGTGGCTGAACAATAGGTGCAGAAATCAAGGATTTCCGAAGTATTTCAAATGCTTCTACACAATCATCATCAAAAACAAATGGTATATCTTTTTGTAATAAATTAGTCAGAGGCCGAGAAATTTTTGAGAAGTCCTTAATGAACCTCCTATAAAATCCGGCGTGACCAAGGAAACTTCTTATACCTTTGATGTCCTTGGGATATGGCATCTTTTCAATAGCATCAACCTTGGCTTTATCAACTTCAATACCTCTTTCAGAAACTTTATGCCCCAAGACAATACCTTCATTAACCATAAAGTGGCACTTTTCCCAATTCAAGACAAGATTAGTTTCTTCACATCTCTTCAAAACTCGATCAAGATTGCCCAAGCAATCATCAAAAGAAGATCCATAGACGGAAAAGTCGTCCATGAAAACCTCACAAATCTTTTCACAAAAGTCAGAGAATATAGCCATCATGCATCTTTGAAAGGTATCAGGTGCATTACATAAACCAAAAGGCATACGTCTATAAGCAAAAGTACCAAAAGGGCATGTAAAAGTAGTCTTTCATTGATCTTTAGCCGACCACGGTATTTGAGAGAAACCAGAATAACCATCTAGAAAGCATTAGTGTGTATGTTTGCATAATCTTTCTAGCATTTGATCAATAAAAGGTAAGGGGTAATGATCTTTCTTAGTAGCCTTATTTAATTTGCGAAATCAATTACCATCCTATAACCTCGTGATAATTCTTTGTGGGATCAATTCATCTTTATCATTAGGAACAACGGTAATACCTCCTTCTTAGGGACACAATGGATGAGGACTTACCCACTAACTATCAGCAACGGGATAAATTATACCTGCCTCCAGAAGCTTTAGTATTTCTTTTCTTACCACTTCTTTCATTTTAGGATTCAAACGTGGTTGAGGATCACGAACTGGTTTGGCATCTGCTTCCAAATTTATTTTATGTTCACATAGAGTGGGACTAATGCCCTTAAGATCATCAAGAGTATATCCAATTTCAGCATGGTGCTTCTTCAGAGTTTTCAATAATCTTTCTTCTTCATGCTCTGAAAGGTTAGCACTAATAATAACAGGATATATCTTCTTTTCATCAAGATAAGCATATTTAAGATTATCGAGACCCAGCGGTTTAATCTCAAACACGGGATCACCCTTGGGTGGAGGGGGATCCCCTAGGATTTCAACAGGCAAATTGTGTTTCAGAATAGGTTCATGTTTAAAGAATACTTCATCTATTTCCCTTCTTTCATTCATAAACATATCATTTTCATGGTCTAGCAAATAATGTTCTAAAGGATCACTAGGAGGTACGGCAATAGAAGCAAGACCAATAATTTCTTCCTTACTAGGCAATTCTTCTTCACGATGTTGTTTACTAAATTTAGATAAATTAAACTCATGAATCATATCATCCAAGGCAATAGTAACAACATTCTTTTCACAGTCTATCCTAGCATTAACAGTGTTCAAGAAGGGTCTACCAAATATAATGGTACAAAAGCTATCTTGTGGGGAACCAAGAACAAGAAAATCAGCGGGATATTTAGTTTTCCCACACAAGACTTCGACATCTCTAACAATCCCAATTGGTGAAATAGTATCTCTATTGGCAAGCTTAATTGTGACATCAATTTCTTCTAACTCAACAGGTGCAATATCATGCATAATTTCTTTGTATAAGTCAATGGGTATTTCACTAGCACTAGCACCCATATCACATAAGCCATGATAACAATGATCTCCTATTTTACTTGAAATAACTTGAGCACGCCTACCACAGGTCTATGTTTATCTTTAGCACAAGGTTTAGCAATTCTAGCAGTTTCACCGCAAAATTGAATAACATGCCCATCAATATTATCAGACAAGAGATCTTTAATAATAGCAACATTATGTTCAACTTTAACTTGTTCAGGAGGTGTATAAGTTCTAATATTGCTTTTACGAACCACAGTTGAAGCTTTAGCATGATCCTTTATTCTAACAAGGAAAGGTGGTTTCTCAACATAAGAAGTAGGAACAATAGGATCATTATAAGTGATAGTCTTTTCTTCAACTTTAATAGGTGCAGCTACTTTTACTTCTATGGGAGGATGATATTTAAACCACTTCTCCTTAGGGAGATCAACATAAGTAGCAAAAGATTCACGAGAAAGAAGCTACTATCTCGAGTCAAGTCCATATTTAGTGCTAAACTTACGGTAAAATATCCAGATCCATAAAAGATTTAACACAATCAAACTTAGGTGTCATACCGACTCCTTACCTTCGTCGAGGTCCCAATCTTCAGAGTTGCGTTTAATTCTATCCAATAAGTCCCATTTAAATTCAATAGTCTTCATCATAAAAGAGCCAAAGACAAGAAGTATCGAGCATGGTGCGATTATTTCATAAAGCCGAGCATAAAAGATTTTGAATAATTGTTTCTCTTGGGAGCTCATGATTGGGGCATGAATATAACATTGATTTAAGCCTCCCCAAGCTTGAGTGATGCTTTCTCCTTCATGAGGCCAAAAATTATATATATAATTGCGATCACGATGAACAAGATGCATAGGGTAATACTTTTGATGAAATTCCAATTTCAATCTTCTATAGTTCCATGATCTCGTATCATCACATAGCCTATACCACGTCTAATCGTCTCCCTTCAAAGATAAAGGAAGACCTTCTTCTTAGCAACATCCTCGGGTATACCGCAAGCTTAAATAATCCACAAACTTCATCCACATATATTAAGTGCTCATCGGGATGCTTTGTTCCATCTCTGTAAAAGGATTAGCTAGCAGTTTTTCTATCATACCGAAGGAAATTCAAAAGAGATTCATTTTCAATAGGTTCGATGGGTTGAGGAGAAAACTCTTTGCTCTCTTTTGACGGGGTGAAGATACCGAACAAGCCCCTCGAGGATTACTTTCCATAGTAACAGGTGACAGTAAATTTCAGCACACTATATAAATTTTTCCTTACCAAATTCCACCTACCAAAGGCGCTTCACTTCCCTGGCAATGGCGCCAGAAAAGAGTCTTGATGACCCACAAGTATAGGGGATCTATCGTAGTCCTTTTGATAAGTAAGAGCGTCGAACCCAACGAGAAGCAAAAGGAAATGATAAGCAGTTTTCAGCAAGGTATTCTCTTGCAGAAATCTTTGAAATAAGTGGTAACGAGATAGCTTTGTGATAAGATAAATTGTAATGAGCGACAAGTAACAAAAAGTAAATAAAGTGCAGCAAGGTGGCCCAATCCTTTTTGTAGCAAAGGACAAGCACGGACAAACTCTTATATAGGAAAAAAGCGCTCCAGGGACACATGGGAATATCGTCAAGCTAGTTTTCATCACGTTCATATGATTCGCGTTCGGTACTTTGATAATTTGATATGTGGGTGGACGGTGCTTGGGAGCTGTTATTACTTGAACAAGCATCCCACTTATGATTAACCTCTATTGCAAGCATCCATAACTACAACAAAAGTATTAAGGTAAAACCTAACCATAGCATGAAACATGTGGATCCAAATCAGCCCTTACGAAACAGCGCATAAGCGGGGGTTTAAGCTTACATCACTCTAGCAACCCATCATCTACTTATTACTTCCCAATGCCTTCCTCTAGGCCCAAATAATGGTGAAGTGTTATGTAGTCGACGTTCACATAACACCACTAGAGGCTAGACAACATACATCTCATCAAAATATCGAGCGAATACCAAATTCACATGACTACTAATAGCAAGACTTCTCCCTTGTCCTCGGGAACAAAACATAACTACTCACAAAGCATGTTCATGTTCATAATCGGAGGGGTAATAATATGCATAAAGGATCTGAACATATGATCTTCCACCAAATAAACCAACTAGCATCAACTACAAGGAGTAATCAACACTACTAGCAACCTACTAGTACCAATCCCGGACTTGGAGACAAGAATTGGATACAAGAGATGAACTAGGGTTTTGAGATAAGATGGTGCTGGTGAAGATGTTGATGGAGATTGCCCTCTCCTGATGAGAGGAGCTTTGGTGATGATGATGGCGATGATTTCCCCTCCCAGGGAAGTATCCCTAGCAGAATCAGCCTCTGGGCTTGAGCCCCAGATTGGTTCCGGCCAAGGTTCCGCCTCATGGCGGCGGAGTTTCATTCCGAAAGGTTCCTTCTTCTTTTTTCTCGACGAAGACTTCATATACCGTAAGATGGTCATCGGAGAGCCACCGGGGGCCCACGAGGTGGGGGGCGCACCCCCACCCTGGTGATGTGGTGTGGGCCCCGGCCTTCATCTTTAAGCAGGATTTTTATTATTTAATATAAGATATTCCGTGGAGTTTCGTGGACTTTTGGAGTTGTGCGTAATAGGTCTCTAATATTTGCTCCTTTTCCAAATTGAATTCCAAATTGCAAGATTCTCCCTCCTTATGTAAACCTTGTAAAATAAGAGAGAACATCCATAAGTATTGTGACATAATGTGAAGTAACAGCCCATAATGCAATAAATATCGATATAAAAGCATGATGCAAAATGGACGTATCAGACACCATATGTGTGCGGTAGGTGAAGTGCAGAAAAAGGGATCCCTCTCGGAAGTTGGGACTCCGGTTTTACTTACATGCGATGCAGGGAGTAGTCCAGGATAATCGGCTGTGATGGCCATCATGGCATCATCGCAGCTCAATTGATAGAATGTCCTGTCAATAAGCTCCACAAATGTGTCCGGATCTTCTTCGAGTCTGAGGTCGAGGGCCCGGTGGTCCTCTCGGTTGTGGAGCCGTGGACCTCCCTCACGACTTTTTCATAGTTCTGCTATGAAATAGCAAAGTAAATATTTATGACAAAGAACGCGGGAAGGTCTAGAGTAAAAGGTAGCAGCTCACCCAGCTTTGGGGGTTGTACATGGAGAATCCATCCCGTGGCTTGATGCGATGAACTCCTCTTCCTCTCCTTTATACAAATCGGACAAGATATTTTTCGCTAGAGCGACGCGAGTCCGCACCTTCTGACCGCAAATGGGTGGCATCGTCTTCTCCATTGAATTGCCACATGGGTTGCCCCCGATATTGAAGTGGCTGCACCCCCCGCATTATACATATTGACATAACTTCGATTACTGTCAATCCTGATTTAACCCGGCCATTCTTATCCGCCCATCAGGTAAAGGACTTCTCCGTTATCTTCCTCCTGGGGGCTCCGAGGGCGCCAGCTGCGGCGTTTATTCAACGGAGCATTGTCGAACTCAGGAAGGCCCATCCGAATAGGGTCCAGAAGAGGGATGTCCTCCATATAAAACCACTCCGAAGGCCAGTCTTCGGATGTCTTCTTCGGAGTACCGGACAGGTATCCGGTCCCGGCGAGCGCGCTATATTACGCGGCCCGCCCACTTGATATATTGACCCCTCACGTATGCGGGGTATGAGGCGAATAGCCTCTTCCATAGCTTCGAAATGAGCTTCGCAGCCCAAAAACAGCTCTTCGTAAAAAGGGCGACATAGCCCGTGATGTGTAATATGGAGGCGAGTAAAATTATGCAATGGAGGTCAGTAGAACTCTAGGAGCTCATGGAGGAACGGATGGATTGGAAATCCAAGTCCCTTAATAAGTAAGGGACAAGGCATACCCGCTCCCCATAGATGGGTTGGGAAAGCTCTCGCTTGCTCCCGCCATTATAAGTGGCTAGTCCAGCTTGGACGGGGACCATATACGCAGGAGGGAGAAACCCCGGGTCTCAGAACTCTACTAACTGTCTGTGGGAGGCAGGCACGGCTTAGGGCTACGGGGAGGCGAGAGGAGGAGCTGCGATGGCGGCCATGATGGAATGGACTTTTCCCAGGCGTGCTCTCGATGGATACTGCGGTGGGAGGATGGTGTGATCTGGATCTAAGGATCCCCGACTCTTTAAATAGACGCTTTACTCACATGGCTAGGGTGGCAAATGTGAAAATGCCCTGGCTTCTCGCATTCACTCGACACGTGGAAGATAGCCATTATTAGGCGCGGAAGCCAAGGAGTGCAAACATTTATGGGGAAGGCTGGACACTACTCAGCAATGTGTAAAGATTTGGAGAAGAACCCGCTTGCAATGCCGAAGACAATCTGCGCGCCGGACTCATCGTCATTGAAGCCTGGTTTGGGGGCTACTGAGGGAGTCCTGGATTAGGGGGTCCTCGGATAGACGGACTATATACTTCTGCCGGACTATTGGACTATGAAGATACAAGACTCAAGACTTCGTCCCGTGTCCAGATGGGACTCTCCTTTGCTGCGTGGAAGGCAAGCTTGCAATACGGATATGTAGATCTCCTCCCTTGTAACCGGACTGTGTAACCCCTAGCCCCCTTCGGGTGTCTATATAAAACCGGTGGGTTTAGTCCGTGAGGACAACGACAATCATAATCATAGGCTAGCTTCTATGGTTTAGCCTCTACAATCTGTGGTAGATCAACTCTTGTAATACACATATCATCAAGATCAATCAAGGTGAAGTAGGGTATTACCTCCATCGAGAGGGCCCGAACACAGGTAAACATTGTGTCCCCGCCTCCTGTTACAATCCGCCTTAGGCATACGATTCGGGACCCCCTACCGAGATCCACGGTTTGACACCGACAAGGAAGCGAAGGAAATGACAAGCGGTTTTCAACAAGGTATTTTCTGCAAGCACTGAAATTATCGGTAACAGATAGTTTTGTGATAAGATAATTCGTAACAGGCAACAAGTAACAAGTGTAACAAAGGTGCAGCAAGGTGGCCCAATCCTTTTTATAGCAAAGGATAAGCCTGGACAAACTCTTATATAAAGCAAAGCGTTCCCGAAGACACATGGGAATTGTTGTCAAGTTAGTTTTCATCATGCTCATATGATTCGCATTCGTTACTTTGATAATTTGATATGTGGCTGGACCGGTGCTTGGGTGTTGTCCTTACTTGGACAAGCCTCCCACTTATGATTGACCCCTATCGCAAGCATCCACGACTACAAAAGAAGAATTAAGATAAATCTAACCATAGCATGAAACATGTGGATCCAAATCAGCCCCTTACGAAGCAACGCATAAACTAGGGTTTAAGCTTCTCTCACTCTAGCATCCCATCATATACTTATTACTTCCCAATGCCCTCCCCTAGGCCCAAATCATGGTGAAGTATCATGTAGTCAACGTTCACATAACACCACTAGAGGAAAGACATCATACATCTCATCAAAATATCGGACGAATACCAAATTCACATGATTACTTATAACAAGACTTCTCCCATGTCCTTGAGAACAAATGTAACTACTCACAAAGCATGTTCATGTTCAAGATCAGAGGGGTATTGAATATCATTAAGGATCTGAACATATGATCTTCCACCAAATAAACCAACTAGCATCAACTATAAGGAGTAATCAACACTACTAGCAACCCACAGGTACCAATCTGAGGTTTTGGGACAAAGATTGAATACAAGAGATGAACTAGGGTTTGAGAGGAGAGTGTCAGGTGAAGATGTTGATGAAGATTGAGCCTTCCTTGATGAGAGGATCGTTGGTGATGACGATCGCTGGGATTTCCCCTCCCGAGGGGAAGTTTCCCAATGAGCAGCTCCTCCAGAGCCCTAGATTAATTACCGCCAGTTCCGCCTTGAGACGGCGGCACTTCGTCCCGAAAGCTCTCTTTTGATTTTTTTTTCTAGGTCAAAATGCTTCATATAGCAGAACATGGGCACCGGAGACCTGCCAGGGGGCCCACAAGCCCTGGGGGTGGGGCGCGCCCCCCAGGCTTGTGGCCACCTGGTGGGTCCCCTCTGGTAGTTTCTTTGCCCAATAATTCTTATATATTCCATAACAATTCTTCGTAAATTTTCAAGACTTTTGGAGTTATGCAGAATAGGTCTCTTAGATTTGCTCCTTTCCAGTCCAGAATTCCAGCTGCCGGCATTCTCCCTCTTCATGTAAATCTTGTAAAATAAGAGAGAAAAAGGTATAAGTATTGTACCATAATGTGTAGTAAAGCCCATAATGCAATAAATATTAACATAAAAAAACATGATGCAAAATGGACGTATCACTTGGCACAAGCCAAGAGGAGTGCCCATACCCGTGTACTCAAGTCTCCTTTGATGGGGAAGATGATGAAGGTGGTGGTGATGAGGTAGTAAGTTTGTCCAACTTGCGTCTGAAGCTAAAATTTTCCTCCCTGAGATCCTCATTCTCTAGCTCAAGCTTTAATACTCTCTTTCATAATGTTGCCTTGCTCTCCTGCAGAAAACGAGAAGGGATAGATTGGGTCTTAGATTTGTTTGCTTTGTTGGCTAGGCTTGATTTCTTGAATTCCACATGCATATCTCCAGGTTGGAGTACTGGAGCTTCATCTTCTTCGGAGCTGGTATCTTCCTCCTCATTCGTAGCCTAGAAGTAAGGATAGGTATTCTTAAAGATATTTGGATCTAGAGGATGGTGAGAAACAGGGCTCTCTCCCTCTGAATCTTGAGACGACATATTTTCTGATCTGCGAGAAAAACAGCACGAAACAAGAGCGGAGGATTTTTACGTGATGCGATGGTAAAATCGTCCGGGGGTATATATAAAGATTTCTTTTTATATTGGGAAACAAGAACATGGAAGAAAAACGGAGTCGGGAAGGTGCCCGAGGGCCCCACCATCGACCAGGGCGCGCCAGGTGGGGCAGGCGCCCTGGTGTCTTGTGGGCACCTGGGTTGCCTTCCCGGTTGTTTCTTATTTTCCTATTTTTCTAATATTCTCAAACTGATAGAAAATATTTTTGCGGATTTTTTGAAGTCCGTTTACTTACGTATTACATACCTCTCCTTTTCAAGATTCTGGAGTGTTCTGGAAGGTTTCTTTTATGTATTCCTCTGGTGTCATGGTTTGGATAATATTGCTTTCAACATTAATTAGCGTACCAGAGATATATGCTTAATTCTTTGTCCACTGACCACCTTCGAGTTAGTACCTTCGGCATTGTTAATCTTGATAGCTCCAGAGCGATAAACTTCTTCAATAATATAAGGTCCTTCCCATTTGGAAATAAGTTTTCCTAAAAAAATCTAACACGAGAATTGTACAATAGAACATGCTCACCAACTTTGAATTCTCGCTTTTGGATTATTTTGTCATGCCATCTTTTAACTTTTTCTTTAAATAGTTTGGCATTTTCATAAGCTTGCGTTTTCCATTCATCTAGTGAGTTAATATCAAATAACCTCTTTTCACCAGCAAGTTTGAAGTCATAGTTGAGTTCTTTAATTCCCAATATGCTTTGTGTTCTAACTCAAGAGGAAAATGACAAGCTTTTCCATAAACCATTTTATATGGAGACACACCCATAGGATTTTCATAAGTTGTTCTGTAGGCCCAAAGTGCAACATCCAATTTCTTAGACCAATTTTTTCGAGACCTATTGACAGTTTTTTGTAATATTAATTTAATTTCCCTATTGCTAAGTTCAACTTGACCACTAGATTGAGGGTGATGCAATTCTATGGTGAACATCATATTTAGCAACCATTTTATGAAAAGCACCATGAATAAAGTGTGAACCACCATCACTCATTGAATATCTAGGGACTCCAAACCTTGGGAAAATAACTTCTTTAAGCATTTTAATGGAGGTGTTATGATCAGCACTACTAGTTGGAATAGCTCCTACCCACTTAGTAACGTAATCAATGACAACTGAATACGTGTATACCCATTAGAGGAAGGAAATTGCCCCATATAATCAAAACCCCAAACATCAAATGGTTCAACAACAAGTGAATAGTTCATAGGCATTTCCTGACGCTTATCGATATTACCTATTTTTTTACATTCATCACAAGACAAGACAAACTTACGGGTATCCTTGAAAAGGGTAGGCCAATAAAAACTAGATTGTAATACCTCATGGGCAGTTCTATCTCCTGCATGATGTCCTCCATAGGCTTCGGAGTGACATTTCCATGGGATTTGTTCCTATTCATGCTCAGGTGCATAATGTCTAATAATACCATCTACTCCCTCTTTATAAAGATGTGGGTCATCCCAAAAGTAATGTCTTAAGTAATAGAAGAATATTTTATTTTGTTGGTATGTGAAACTAGGTGGTATAAATTTAGCAACAATATAATTGACATAGTCAGCATACCAACGAGTGTTATGAGAAGCATTTATGATAGCTAGTTGCTCATAAGGAAAGCTATCATTAATAGGTAGTGGGTCATCAAGAATATTTTATAACCTAGACAAGTTATCAGCTACGGGGTTCTCAGCTCCGTTCCTATCAATATTGTGTAAGTCAAATTATTGCAGCAAGAGAACCCACCTAATGAGTCTAGGTTTATCATCTTTCTTTTCCATAAGATATTTAATAGCAGCATGATTAGTGTGAACAATTGCTTTTGAAACAAAAATATAAGATCTGAATTTATCACAAGCTAACACAACTACTAAAAATTCTTTCTCAATAGTAGCATAATTTCTTTGGGCAATGTCTAGAGCTTTGCTAGCACAATTTATAACATTTATTTTTTATCAACTCTTTGTCCTAGAACAACACCAACCACAATATCACTAGCATCACACATAATTTCAAAAGGTAAGTTCCAATCAGGTGGTTGAACAATAGGTGTAGTGGTTAAGGCTTTCTTAAGTGTTTCAAAGGCTTCTACACAATCGTCATAAAAACAAATGGAACATCCTTTTGTAAAAGATTTGTAACAGTCCTAGAAATTTTAGAGAAGTCTTTAATGAACCTCCTATAGAAACCAGCATGAGCGAGGAAACTACGAATACCTTTGATATCTTTAGGACATGTCAATTTCTCAATTGCATCAGCTTTAGCTTTATCCACCTTAATACCTCCTTCAGAAATTTTATGACCCAAGACAATGCCTTCATTAACCACAAAGTGGCACTTCTCCCAATTCAAGACAAGATTGGTTTGTTCACATCTCTGCAAAACTCGATCAAGGTTGCTTAAGCAATCATCAAAAGAACTTCCGTAAACAGAAAAATCATCCATGAAAACCTCAGGAATCTGTTCACAAAAATCAGAGAATATAGTAGTCATACATCTTTGAAAGGTAGCAGGTGCATTGCATAAACCAAAAGGCATATGTCTATAAGCATAGGTTCCAAAAGGGCAAGTAAAAGTGGTTTTCTCTTGATCAGGTTGTGAAACGAGTATTTGAGAGAAACTAGAATATCCATCAAGAAAACAGAAGTGTGTGTGTTTAGATAATCTTTCTAGCATTATAAAAGGTAGAGATAATGATCTTTTTAGTAGCTTTATTTAATTTTCTAAAGTTAATTACCATTCTATTACCTGTAAAAATTCTTTGTGGGATAAGCTCATTTTCATCATTAGGAACAACAGTAATACCTCCTTTCTTAGGGACATAATGAATAGGACTTACCCATCTACTATCAGCTATGGGATGGATTATACCTGCTTCCAGAAGCTTTAGCATTTCAGTTCTTACCACTTCTTTCATCCCAGGATTCAATCATCGTTGGTGATCAACAACGGGTTTAGCATCGAGTTCCATATTAATCTTGTCTTTTGTGAGAGTGGAAATAATGCCCTTAAGATCATCAAGAGTATATCTAATAGCAGCACAGTGCTTCTTCAGAATTTTTAATATCTCTCTTCTTCATGCTCTGGAAGGTTAACACTAATAATAACAGGATATATCTTTTTCTCATCAAGACAAGCGTACTTCAAAGTGCCTGGCAATTGATTCAATTCAAACAGCATCACCTTTAGGTGGAGGAGGACCTCCTAGAGTTTCAATAGGCAAATTGTGTTTATGGAGAGGTTGTTGTTCGAAGAAAATTTTATCTATTTCATTTCTTTCATGCAAGTGCATATCATTTTCATGGTCTAGCAAATATTGTTCTAGTGGATCAGTAGGAGGTACGACAATAGAAGCAAGACCAATTGTTTCATCTTTGCTAGACAATTCTTTATTATGAGGTTGTCTACGAAACTTAGAGAAATTAAAATAATGAGACTCATCACCAAAGCTAATGATACATCCATTTTCCATCATGCTCTTATATTGATATTTATTGCATTATGGGCTTTTATTACACATTATATCACAATACTTATGCATTTTCTCTCTTATTTTATAAGGTTTACATGAAGAGGAGAATGCTTGGAATTACAGAGTGGAAAAGGAGCAAATATTAGAGACCTATTACGCACAACTCCAAAAGTACTGAAACTTCACGGAGAATTATTTTGGAATATATAAAAAATATTGGGCGAAGAAAGCACCAAAGGGGGGCCACCTGCCATCCACAAGGGTGTGGGCGCGCCCCCCTGCCTTGTGGGCCACCTGGCAGGCCCCCCATTCCCATCTTCTGCTATATGGTGTGTTTTGACCTGGAAAAAATTAAGAGGAAGCTTTCGGGATGAAGCCTTGCCGTCTCGGCGGAAGTTGGGCGAGAACCAATCTAGGGCTCGTGAGTTGTTCTGTGGGAAACTTCCCTCCGGGAGGAAATCATTGCCATCGTCATCACCAACGATCCTTTCATCGAGAGGGGGTCAATGTCCATCAACATCTTCACCAGCACCATCTCCTCTCAGATCCTAGTTCATCTCTTGTATCCGATCTTTGTCTCAAAACCTCAGATTGGTACATGTGGGTTGCTAGTAGTGTTGATTACCCCTTGTAGTTGATACTAGTTGGTTTATTCGGTGGAAGATCATATGTTCAGATCCTTAATAATAATTAATACTCCTCTGATTATGAACATGAATATGCTTTGTGAGTAGTTGCGTTTGTTCCTGAGGACATGGGAGAAGTCTTGTTATAAGTAATCATGTGAATTTGGCATTCTTTCGATATTTTGATGAGATGTATGTTGTATCTCCTCTAGTGGTGTTATGTGAACGTCGACTATATAACACTTCACCATTGTTTGGGCCTAGGGGAAGGCATTGGAATTAATAAGTAGATGATGGGTTGCTAGAGTGACAGAAGCTTAAACCCTAGTTTATGCGTTGCTTCGTAAGGGGCTGATTTGGATCAATATGTTTCATGCCATGGTTAGATTTATCTTAATTCTTCTTTCGTAGCTGCGGATGCTTGCGAGAGGGGTTAATCATAAGTGGGAGGCTTTTCCAAGGAAGGGTAGCACCCAAGCACTGGTCCACCCACATATCAAATTATCAAAGTAACGAACCTTGAATCATATGAGCATGTTGAAAACTAGCTTGACACTAATTCCCATGTGTCCTCGGGAGCGCTTTGCTTTATATAAGAGTTCGTTCAGGCTTTTCCTTTGCTACAAAAAGGATTGGGCCACCTTGCTGCACCTTAGTTACTTTTGTTACTTGTTACCCGTTACGAATTATCTTATCACACAACTATTTGTAACCGATAATTTCAGTGCTTGGAGAGAATACCTTGCTGAAAACCACTTGTCATTTCCTTCTGCTCCTCGTTGGGTTCGACACTCTTACTTATTGAAAGGACCACGATAGATCCCCTATACTTGTGGGTCATCAAGACTCTTTTCTGGCGCCGTTGCCGGGGAGTGAAGCGCCTTTGGTAAGGAAACATTTATATAGTGTGCTGAAATTTACTGTCACTTGCTACTATGGAAAGTAATCCTTTGAGGGGCTTGTTAGGGGTATCTTCACCTCGTAGGAAGAGCAAAAGATTTGCTCCTCAACCTACTGCACCCTCTTGAAAGTATTTATTATGAAATTCCTTCGGTTATGATAGAGAAACTGCTAGCTAATCCTTATGCAGGAGACGGAACATTACATCCTGATATGCACCTAATCTATGTGGATGAAGTTTGTGGATTATTTAAGCTTGCAGGTTTACCCGAGGATGTTGTCAAGAAGAAGGTATTACCTTTGTCTTTGAAGGGAAAGGCATTGACATGGTATAGGCTATGTGATGATATTGGATCATGGAACTACAACCGATTGAAATTGGAATTTCATTAAAAGTTTTATCCTATGCATCTGGTTCATCGTGATCAGAATTATATTTACAATTTTTGGCCTCGTGAAGGAGAAAGTAACGCTCAAGCTTGGGGGAGGCTTAAGTCAATGTTATATTCATGCCCCAATCATGAGCTCTCAAGAGAAATTATTATTCAAAAAAATTATGCTTGGCTTTCTCATAATGATCAATCCATGCTCGATACTTCTTGTACTGGTTCTTTTATGAAGAAGACTATTGAATTCAGATGGGATTTCTTGGAGAGAATTAAGTGCAACTCTGAAGATTGGGAACTCGACGAAGGTAATGAGTCAAGTATAAACCTTAAGTTTGATTGTGTTAAATCTTTTATGGATACTGATGCTTTTCGTGATATTAGCACTAAATATGGACTTAACTCTGAGATAGTAGCCTCTTTTTGTGAATCTTTTGCTACTCATGTTGATCTCCCCAAGGAGAAGTGATTTAAATATCATCCTCGCATTGAAGTGAAAGTAGTAGAGCCTATTAAAGTTGAAGAAGAAACTATTACTTATAATGTTGGTCCTATTGTTCCTAGTGCATATTTTGAGAAACCACCTTTTCCTGTTAGAATAAAGGATCATGCTCAAGCTTCTACTGTGGTTCATAAGAGTTATACTAGAACACCTACACCTCCTGAACAAATTAAAGTAGAACCTAGTATTGCTATGGTTAAAGATCTTCTGGTTGATAATATTGATGGGCATGTTATTTATTTCTGTGATGAAGCTACTAGGATTGCTAAACCCGATATTAAAGATAAACATAGACCTGTTGTTGGCATCCCGTTGTTTCCGTTAAAATAGGATATCATTGTTATCATGGCTTATGTGATGTGGGTCCTAGTGTGATCCAATTCCTTTTACTTTATATAAAGAAATTATGAATGATATTGCACCTGCTGAGATAGAAGATATTGATGTTACTATTAAGCTTGCCAATAGAGATACTATTTCGCCAATTGGGATTGTTAGAGATGTTGAAGTCTTGTGTGGGAAAATAAAATACCATACTGATTTTCTTGTTCTTGCTTCCCCACAAGATGATTTTTGTCCCATTATATTTGGTAGACCTTTCTTGAATACTGTTAATGCTAAGATAGACTGTGAGAAAGAAATTGTTACTGTAAGTTTTGGGGATATGTCTCATGATTTTAATTCTATGAGATTTTGTAGACAACCCCATGATAAAGAACTGCCTAGTAAGGATGAATTATTGGTCTTGCTTCTATTGTCGTTCTTCCTACTGATCCTTTAGAACAATATTTGCTAGACCATGAAAATGATATGTTTATGAATGAAAGAAAGGATTTAGATGAAATATTCTTTAATCAAGGGCATGTTTTGAAACACAATTTGCTGTTGAAATCCTTGGGGATCCTCCTCCACCCGAGGGTGATCCGTGTTTGAGCAAACAATTACCTGATACTTTGAAATACGCTTATCTTGATGAAAGAAGATATATCATGTTATTATTAGTGCTAACCTTTCATAGCATGAAGAAAAGAAATTATTGAAAACACTGAAGAAGCATTGTGCCGCTATTGGATATACTCTTGATGATCTTAAGGGCATTAGTACCAATCTATGTCAGCACAAAATTAATTTGGAGCCTGATGCTAAACCAGTTGTTGATCATCAACGACGGTAAAATCCTAAGATGAAAGAAGTGAGTGTGAAGAAACTAATCTTGTCTTGAATTGGGAGAAGTGTCACTTTATGGTTAATGAAGGCATTGTCTTGGGGCATAAAATTTCTAAAAGAGGTATTGAAGTTGATAAAGCTAAAGTAGATGTTATACAAAAGATGTCATGTCCTAAAGACATCAAAGGTATAAGAAGTTTCCTTGGTCATGCTAGTTTCTATAGGAGGTTTATTAAATATTTCTCTAAAATTTCTAGGCCTCTCACTAATCTCTTGCAAAAATATGTTCCTTTTTGTTTTTGATGATGATTGTGTAGAAGCATTTGAAATACTTCGGAAATCCTTGATTTCTGCACCTATTGTTCAGCCACCTGATAGGAATTTACCCTTTGAAATTATATGCGGCGCCATCGATTATGTTGTTGGTGTTGTTCTAGGGCAAAAGAGTTGATAAGAAATTAAATGTTATTCATTATGCTAGTAAAACTCTAGACAATGCCCCGGAAAAATTACGCTACTCTTTGAAATGGAATTTTTAGCAGTTGTTTTTGCTTGTGATAAGTTCGGATCTTATATTGTTATTTCCAAAGTAACTGTTCACACTGATCATGCTGCCATTAAATATCTTATGGAAAAGAAAGATGCTAAACCTAGACTTATTAGATGGGTTTTTTACAAGAATTTGATTTGCATATTATTTATAGAAAGGGAGCTGAGAACCCTGTTGCAGACAACTTGTCTAGGTTAGAAAATGTTCTTGATGACCCACTGCCTATTGATGATAGCTTTATTGATGAGCAATTAGTTGTCATAGATGCTTCTCGTAATACTCCATGATATGCTGATTATGCTAATTACATTGTTGCTAAATTTATACCACCTAGTTTCACATACCAGCAAAAGAAAAAGGTTTTCTATTATTTAAGACATTACTTTTGGGATGACCCACACCTTTATAAAGAAGGAGTAGATGGTGTTATTAGATGTTGTGTACCGAGCATGAACATGAGCGGATCTCACGCAAGTGCCACTCAGGAGTCTTAAGGAGGACACCACGCTAAAGATAGAGGCGCACACAAGGTATTACAATCCGATTTTTATTGGCCTACTCTCTTCAATGATGCTCGTAAGTTTGTCTTGTCTTGTGATGAATGCGGAGAATAGGCAATATTAGTAGACGTCAAGAAATGCCTATGAATTATTCAATTGTTATTGAACCATTTGATGTTTGGGGCTTTGATTATATGGGACCTTTTCCTTCCTCTAATGGGTATACACATATTTTAGTTGTTGTTGATTACGTTACTAAGTGGGTAGAAGCTATTCCAACTAGTAGTGCTGATCATAACACTTCTATTAAAATGCTTAAAGAAGTTATTTTTCCGTGGTTTGGAGTCCCTAGATATTTGATGACTGATGGTGGTTCACAATTTATTCATGGTGCTTTCCGTAAAATGCTTGCTAAGTATGATGTTAACCATAGAATTGCATCTCCATATCATCCTGAGTCTAGTGGTCAAGTAGAATTGAGCAATAGAGATATTAAATTGATTTTGCAAAAGGCATTAATAGGTCTAGAAAGAACTCGTCTAAGAAACTTGATGATGCATTATGGACTTATAGAACTGCTTATAAGAACCCTATGGGTCTATCTCTGTATAAAATGTTTTATGGAAAAGCATGTCACTTACCTCTCGAACTAGAACATAAAGCTTATTGGGCAATCAAAGAGCTCAACTATGATTTCAAACTTGCCGGCGAGAAGAGGTTATTTGACATTAGCTCACTTGATAAATGGAGAACCCAAGCCTATGAGAATGCCAAGTTGTATAAAGAAAATGTTAAAAGATGGCATGACAAAAGGATATAAAAGCGTGAGTTTAATGTAGGTGACCATGTTTTGCTATACAACTCTCGTTTAAGATTTTTTGCAGGAAAGCTTCTCTCTAAATGGGAGGTCCTTACATTATCGAGGAGGTGTATCGTTCCGGTGCCATCAAAATCAACAACGCCAAAGGTACAAATCCGAGGTGGTAAACGGTCAAAGAATCAAACATTATATCTCACGTACTCCCATAAATGTTGAGACCAATATAATTAATACCATAACACCGGAGGAGTACATAAGGGATACTTTCCAAAACGTTTCAGACTCCGAAAAGGAATAGGTTTGTGGGACGGAAAGTAAGCCGACTCCAAAACGTTTCTAGTGGCAATTTTTCTCCGTTTTGGAATATTTAAAAAATAGGAAAATTAAAAGTAGTTCGAAAGATGCACGACGAGACCACAAGGGTGGAGGGCACGCCCTACCCCCTGGGCGTGCCCCCTGCCTTGTGGCCACCTCGTGTGCCCTCTGGACTCTGTTTTCTTGCACAATACTTCTTTTGGTTGGTAAAAATTCATTATATAATCTCCCGAAGGTTTTGACCACCGTACCACGACAAAATCCCATGTTTTCGTTTTGAGTTGTTTTCTACCAGAGTTTCCAAGGCTAGGCATCATGTCGTCCTCCTCCTCCAACAACGCGGACGACGATGCTTGGTTGATGCAGATGGAACTTATAAGGGAGGATGCCGGGGGAGCCACGATGGAGGAGGATGGAGGAGATTCGCTTGAGGAACAACCTCTGGCATCGGAGAGAGGTACTCTGGCGGGCATCTCCACTATTCCAAGTCCCCATCAAGCAATAGGAACTACAAACAACCATGAAGACCAAGAGGTTCGAGAAGGGCTTCCCCCTAGGAGGCCCTTACACAGGTTACATCGGAACAACTTCCATAATTTGGTTCATAATTACGGAGCGGAGAACACCCCTCGTACACATATACCCTCCAATTGGGACATATCCTGTCCAAGTGAAAGCAATGCAGGAAAGAGTTCTTGGGGGCCTAAAAATAAGCATCCTTAGGAGGAAATTCAGAAGAATGCAAATATGCTCCAACGTGTGCTCCAAGAACTGCAAGTTCTCAAAGGTGCTTTAATGAAGCTAACAGATACATCAACAACTCCATCACCATCACCTCCGAAGAAAGAGACATAAATACATGGGTATGGCACTCCACTTGGCAACTGCCAAGCTTGGGGAAGGTGCCCCGATATCATATCACCATCACACTTTTATCTTTATCATTTTTCTTAGTTCGATCCTTTTGGTTATATCTTGATCTAGTAGAATAAAGTTTTAGTGTGATCTAGCTCTGAGTTTTGTTTCGAGGTCTATCTATGTAATCGAGTCCGTGAGTTATATATATATAATAAAGAGTAGTTTTGAGTTGAGGGCTTTGTTATCTTACTATGATCTTGAGGGAATAAAAGAAAAGAATAAAAAGATCATATATTGATCTTATGGAGAGCAATGACTTCACATATAAAGAGTTTGATGAATAAAAGTTGTCGGGAGTTGACAAACATAGTTTTGGTCATTGTTGCAATTAATAGGAAGTAATAAAGAAAGAGAGGCTTCACATATAAATATACTATCTTAGACATCTTTTGTAATTGTGAGCACTCATTAAAATATGACATGCTAAAAAGTTGATGTTGGACAAGGAAGACAGCATAATGGGTTATGTTTTCTTATATCCAAATAGAAGTTATATTGTCATGGATCATCCAACATGATTGAGCTTGCCTTTCTCCCTTATGCTAGCCAAATTCTTTGCACCAAGTAGAGATACTACTTGTGCTTCCAAACATCCCTTAAACCAGTTTTGCCATGAGAGTCCACCATACCTACCTATGGATTGAGTAAGATCCTTCAAGTAAGTTGTCATCGGCGCAAGCAATAAAAAATGCTCTCTAAATATGTATTATCTATTAGTGTGAAGAAAATAAGATTTATACGAACTTGTGATATGGAAGAAATAAAAGCGATGGACTGCATAATAAAGTTCTTTATCACTAGCGGCAATATAAAGTGACGTTCCTTTGCATTAAGATTTGTGCATCCAACCATAAAAGCGCATGACAACCTCTGCTTCCCTCTGTGAAGGGCATGTGTTTTACTTTTATCTTCTACCCTTACAAGATTCATGGTGATCATCACCTTTCCCTTTTATACTCTTTCTTTTGGCAAGCACAATGTGTTGGATATATATATATATATATATATATATATATATATATATATATATATATATATATATATATCCACTTTCGGATGTAGGTTATCATAAAGTATTATTATTGACATTACCCTTGAGGTAAAAGGTTGGAAGGCGAAACTATAAGCCCTATCTTTCTACGTATGCGATTGAAGCTTTGAACACATAAGTATCGGCGTGAGTGTTAGCAATGGTGAAAGACTAAATGATAGTTGAGTATGTGGACTTGCTGAAAAGCTCTTGAATTGACTCTTTCCTATGTTATGATAAATTGCAATTGCCTCAATGACTGAGATCATAGTTTGTTAGTTTTCAATGAAGTTTCTGATTCATGCTTTACCTTGTGAATGAATTGTTACTTTAGCATAAGAAATTATATGACACTATTTGTTGTTGTTCTAAAGATGATCATGATGCCCTCATGTCCGTATTTTATTTTATTGACACCTCTATCTCCAAACATGTGGACATATTTTTCGATTTGGCTTTCGCTTGAGGACAAGCGAAGTCTAAGCTTGGGGAGTTGATCGTCCATTTTGCATCATGCTTTTGTATTGATATTTATTGCATTATGGGTTGTTATTACACATTATATCACAATACTTATGCCTTTTCTCTCTTATTTTATAAGGTTTACATGAAGAGGGAGAATGCTTGGAATTTTGGATGGAAAAGGAGCAAATATTAGAGACCTATTCGCACAACTCCAAAATCTTGAAACTTCACGGAGAATTATTTTGGAATATATAAAAAATATTGGGCGAAGAAAGCACCAATGGGGGGCCACCTTCCATCCACAAGGATGGGGGCGCGCCTTTTTGTTCGCCTCTCTTTTTCTGTTCGCTGTTCTCTTGCTCTCTAGTCTTGACGGCTGGCGTCCCTACTCCTCCTTTGTCACCAGATTTTGAAGTCCTTTACTTCAAGCAAAGACAAGGAAAAAATTTGAAAGACTCCTGGTACAGGCTTATGGAATTGTATCGTATTTCCAATTTAAAGGGGGACTCTAAGGTTTTGCTTCATAATTTTTACATAGGATTGGCTTTGCATCATAGACAACTTCTAGACTTTGCCACTAAAGGAAAATTTATTGAGCTTGATGTCAATGTTGCCTATGAAATTTTAGAAGGAATTTTGGGAATTCCACCTCAAAAGAAGGGGTTTTCCTTTACCCCTGACGGAGTTCAAATGTTGGACAAACTTGGTGATTTGCATAAACATATGGTTGAAATACAGAAATATAATGAACCCCTCAAACACCTCAATGGTAGTATCAATCGCATGAATACCCTGATTACTCTTTGCAACAAACGATTGGATATTTTGGATCTTAAGATGGTTTCTTTTCCAGAGAATTTAGGGAAGCGCAAAGAGCCTCCCGGGTTTGAGAAAACCCTTACAAAAGTTGCCAAAACTTCGGAAGACAAAACTTAGATCCTTGCTTTATGCCTAGCTAGGGCGTAAAACTATAGCGCTTGTAGGGAGGCAACCCAATGAATAAATTTTATTTTTGCTTTTTGCTTTGTGTTCTTGTGTGTTAGCACAATTATGCTACTGGTATGATTGTGTTTTTTGTGTTTTTGTTAGTGCTTGTGCCAAGTAGAACCGATAGGATCTTCTTGGGTGATAGTTGTTTGATCTTGCTCAAAAAATAGAAACTTATGCGCTCACAAAAAAATTTGTTAAAATCACCAGAACATGATAAAATGTCAATTCTTTTTGCAGAAGATTAATATACAAATTACCCTGGTCGTCCTATTTTTTCAGAATTTTTGGAGTTACATAAGTATTAGAAAAAGTCAGATTGCTACAGACTATTCTGTTTTGACAGATTCTGTTTTCTTTGTGTTGTGTGCTTATTTTGATGGCTCTATGGTTTTCTTTGATGAGTTTTTGCCATAGAAAAGTTGGAATACAGTAGATATAATGCAAAAACAAAAATATGAATTGGTTTGATACAGTACTTACAGTAGCGGTTTGCTTTCTTATACTAACGGATCTCACGAAGGTTTTGTTGAGTTTTGAGTGATTGAAGTTTTCAAGTTTTGGGTTATCTTACGATGGATGAAGGAAGGATAGAGAGCTATGGACTTGCTCTAGTGCTTCACTTATATCTTTTTGAGCACGGTGTGCTTTAGTATTTTTGAAGAAATGCTCTCTTGCTTCACTTAGATTTATTTGAGAGTTAGTAAAATTTTGAAGAAGTTCTCTCTTACTTCACTTAAATTATTTTGAGAGAAAGAAAAATTATGCTCATGATCTTCACTTACATTTGTTTGAGCTTATAAAAAGCAACACATGAAAATTAGTCCTAAAGTGATAGATATCCAAGAAGGATATAATAAAAACTTCCATGAAGATCATTGGACAAAATAAACTTGATTCTTTAGTAATAGTTTTGAGATATGATGATTGATGACCCACAAGTATAGGGGGTCTATCGTAGTCCTTTCGGTAAGTAAGAGTGTCGAACCCAATGAGGAGCAGAAGGAAATGATAAGCGGTTTTCAGCAAGGTATTCTCTGCAAGCACTGAAATTATAGGTAACAAATAGTTTTGTGATAAGATAATTTGTAACAAGCAACAAGTAACAAAAGTAAATAAAGTGCAGCAAGGTGGCCCAATCCTTTTTGTAGCAAAGGACAAGCACGGACAAACTCTTATATAGAGAAAAGCGCTTCCGAGGACACATGGGAATTATCGTCAAGCTAGTTTTCATCACGTTCATATGATTCGCGTTCGGTACTTTGATAATTTGGTATGTGGGTGGACCGGTGCTTGGGTGATGTCCTTACTTGGAAAAGCGTCACACTTATGATTAACTCCTATTGCACGCATCCGCAACTACAAAAGAAGTATTAAGGTAAACCTAACCATAGCATGAAACATATGGATCCAAATCAGCCCCTTATGAAGCAACGCATAAACTAGGGTTTAAGCTTATGTCACACTAGCAACCCATCATCTACTTATTACTTCCCAATGCCTTCCTCTAGGCCCAAATAATGGTGAAGTGTCATGTAGTCGACGTTCACATAACACCACTAGAGGAAAGACAACACACATCTCATCAAAATATTGAATGAATGCCAAATTCACATGACTACTAATAGCAAGACTTCTCCCGTGTCCTCGGGAACAAATGTAACTACTCAGAAAGAATATTCATGTTCATAATCAGAGGGGTATTAATATGCATAATGGATCTGAACATATGATCTTCCACCAAATAAACCAACTAGCATCAACTACAAGGAGTAATCAACACTACTAGCAACCTACGGTACCAATCCCAGGACTTAGAGACAAGAATTGGATACAAAGAGATGAACTAGGGTTTGAGAGGAGATGGTCTTTGGTGAAGGTGTTGATGGAGATTGGCCCCCTCCCAATGAGATGAGCGTTGGTGATGACGATGGTGATGATTTCCCCCTCCCGGAGGGAAGTGTCCCCGGCAGAACAGCTCCACTAGAGCCCTAGATTGGTTCCGCCAAGGTTCCGCCTCGTGGCGGCGAAGTCTCGTCCCGAGAGCTTGCTTATGAATTTTCTTCGGACGAAAGACTTCATATAGCAGAAGATGGGCACCGGAGGGCCAACAGGGGGCCCACGAGGCAGGGGGGTGCGCCCAGGAGGGTAGGGCGTGCCACCCACCCTGGTGCCCACGGTGTGGGTCCCCTCTGGTATTTTCTTCGCTCAGTATTTTTATTATTTCCAAAAACAACTTCCTGGAGTTTGGGACTTTTGGAGTTGTGCGAATAGGTCTCTAATATTTGCTCCTTTTCAGCCTGAGAATTCCAAATTGTCGGCATTCTCCCTCTTTATGTAAACCTTGCAAAATAAGAGAGAATAGGCATAAGTATTGTGACATAAAGTGTAATAACAGCCCATAATGCAATAAATATCGATATAAAAGCATGATGCAAAATGGACGTATCAACTCCCCCAAGCTTAGACCTCGCTTGTCCTCAAGCGGAAGCCGATAACAATAAATATGTCCACATGTTTAGAGGTAGAGGTGTCGATAAATTAAAATACGGACATGAGGGCATCATGATCATTCTTATAACAGAAACATATATGGATATTGTCATATGATTTCTTATGCTCAAGTAATAATCTATTCACAATGTATGAATCAGAAACTTTATTGAGAACCAACAAACTATAATCTCAGTCATTGAAGCAATTGCAATTTATCATAACATCAGAAAGAGTCTATGTCGGAGCTTTTCCCAAGTCCACATACTCAACTATCATTTAATCTTTCACAATTGCTAACACTCACACAATACTTGTGGTTACGGAGTTTTAATCGGACACAGAGAAAGATAGGGGCTTATAGTTTCGCCTCCCAAACTTTTACCTCAAGGGTAATGTCAACAATAATAGTTCATGCTAACTTACATCCAATTAGATATATATGTCTGGATCTTTCCAACACACTGTGCTTGCCAAAGGATAAAATATAAATAGGAAAGGTGAAGATCACCATGACTCTTGCATAAGGTAGAAGATAGAAGTAAAAGATAGGCCCTTCGCAGAGGGAAGTAGAGGTTAACATGCGCTTTCATGGTTGGATGCACAAAATCTTAATGCGAAAGAACGTCACTTTATATTGCCACTTGTGATATGGACCTTTATTATGCAGTCTGTCGCTTTTATTTCTTCCACATCACAAGATCGTATAAAGCTTATTTCCTCCACACTAATCAATCATACATATTTAGAGAGCAATTTTTATTGCTTGCACCGATGACAACTTACTTTAAGGATCTTATTCAATCCATAGGTAGATATGGTGGACTCTCATGGCAAAACTGGGTTTAAGGGTTTTTGGAAGCACAAGTAGTATCTCTACTTGGTGCAAAGAATTTGGCTAGCATGAGGGGAAAGGCAAGCTCAACATGTTGGATGATCCATGACAATATACTTTATTTCAGATATAAGAAAACACAACCCATTACGTTGTCTTCCTTGTCCAACATCAACTCTTTAGCATGTCATATTTTAATGAGTGCTCACAATCATAAAAGATGTCCAAGATACTATATTTATATGTGAAACCTCTCTTTCTTTATTACTTCCTATTAATTGCAACGATGACCAAAGCTATGTTTGTCAACTCTCAACAACTTTTAATCATCATACTCTTTCTATGTGAAGTCATTACTCTCCATAAGATCAATATGATCTCTTTGTTTCTTTTTATTCTTTCTTTTCTTTTATTCCCTCAAGATCATAGCAAAATAATCAAGCCCTTGACTCAACACTAATCTTTATTATATAGCTCACGGACTCCATTACATAGAGGGATCATAAAGCAAAACTCAAAACTAGATCATACTAAAACTTTTATTCTACTAGATCAAGATATTACTAAAAGGATCGAACTAAGAAAAAGCAGTAAAGATAGATATGTGATGGTGATATGATACCGGGGCACCTCCCCCAAGCTTGGCAGTTGCCAAGGGGAGTGCCCATACCCATGTGATTATGTCTCCTTTTTCGGAGGTGGTGGTGTGATATTCTTGGCAATGATACTCCTCAGGATACGATTCTCCTCCTCGAGCTTATTGAGTTGCTTCTTGAGATCCATTATCTCCTTACGGAGCTTATCCGTGACGGTTAAAGCTCCTTGTACCCATGGATGCTGCATATCTGCGGGAGAACAAGTAACGCTCTTTTTCATATTTTCATAAGAGAGAAATTTAACATTGGAGGGGATGGCCGAGTTTGGGATAGCTGAGCTCTGTAGTTCCCCCATTGTGAAGCCTGGCCAGAAGCGAGAAGTAACTTCTTGATCCTCCTCCATGGCATCTATCCATTTCAAGTCAGCTTCCATCTCTTCCTCCGTTGAGGGCCCAAAGTGATAGGCATCGTTGTTTTCCCCTGGACTTGGTGTCGGATGAGACACCTGACTCTCCCTAACTGACTCTTGAGAAGACATCTTGCTCTAATCTGCGGCAGAAAACAGCTCGAAACAAGAACAGAGGACAATTGCGTGATACGGTGGTCAAAACCTTCGGGAGATTATATAATGAATTTTTACCAACCAAAATATGTAACGTGCAAGAAAAATGAGTCCGGAGAGCGCACTAGGTGCCCACAGTGGGGCGCACCAAGGGGTAGGCGGTCCTCCACCTCGTGGAGCCCTCGTGTCCTTCCCTGACTGCTTCCTATTTTTCTATTTTTCTAAATATTCCAAAACGGAGAAAAATTGCCATTAGAACTGTATTGGAGTCGGTTTACTTACCGTACCACATACCTATTCCTTTTCGGAGTCTGAAACGTTCTGGAAAGTGTTTCTTATGTATTCCTCCGGGGTTACGGTTTCAATAACATTGGTTTCAACATTTTAGGATTACCTGAGATATAGCGTTTGATTCTTTGACCGTTCACCACCTTCGGATATGTGCCTTCGAAGTTGTTAATTTTTATGGCACCGGAACGATAGACCTCCTCGATAACGTAAGGATCTTCCCATTTAGAGAGAAGTTTTCCTGCAAAAAATCTTAAACGAGAGTTGTATAACAATACATAATCACCTACATTAAACTCACGCTTTTGTATTCTTTTGTCATGCCATCTTTTTAACTTTTTCTTTAAACAATTTGGCATTCTCATATGCTTGGGTTCTCCATTCATCAAGTGAGCTAATGTCAAATAACCTCTTCTCACCGGCAAGTTTGAAATCATAGTTGAGCTCTTTAATGGCCCAATATGCCTTATGTTCTAGTTTGAGAGGTAAGTGACATGCTTTTCCATAAACCATTTTATACGGAGACATACCCATAGGATTTTTATATGCAGTTCTATAGGCCCATAATGCATCATCTAGTTTCTTGGACCAATTCTTTCTATATCTATTAACAGTCTTTTGCAAAATTAATTTGAGCTCTCTATTGCTCAATTCTACATGACCACTAGACTGCGGGTGATAAGGAGATGCAATTCTATGATTAACATCATACTTAGCAAGCATTTCTGAAAGGCACCATGAATAAAATGTGAACCACCATCAGTCATTAAATATCTAGGGACTCCAAACCTCGGAAAAATAACTTCTTTAAGCATCTTAATAGAAGTGTTATGATCACCACTACTAGTTGGAATAGCTTCTACCCACTTAGTAACGTAATCAACAAAGAACTAAAATATGTGTATACCCATTAGAGGCAGGAAACGGTCCCATATAATCAAAGCCCCAAACATCGAATGGTTCAATAAAAAGTGAATAATTCATAGGCATTTCTTGACGTCTACTAATATTACCAATTTTTTGACATTCATCACAAGATAAGACAAACTTACGGGCATCCTTAAAGAGAGTAGGCCAATAAAAACCGGATTGCAATACCTTATGTGCAGTTCTATCTCCAAAGATGGTGTCCTCCATAAGCCTCGGAGTGACACTTGCGTAGGATCATTCCTATTCATGCTCAGGCACACAACATCTAATAACACCATCTACTCCTTCTTTATAAAGATGTGGGTCATCCCAAAAGTAATGTCTCAAATCATAAAAAAACTTTTTCTTTTGTTGGTATGTGAAACTAGGTGGTATGAATTTAGCAACAATGTAATTAGCATAATCAGCATACCATGGAGCAGTACGAGAAGCATTTATGACATTTAATTGTTCATCAGGAAAGCTATCATCAATAGGTAGTGGGTCATCAAGAACATTTTCTAACCTAGACAAGTTGTCTGCAACGGGGTTCTTAGCTCCCTTTCTATCAATAATATGCAAATCAAATTCTTGTAGCAAGAGAACCCATCTAATAAGTCTAGGTTTCGCATCTTTCTTTTCCATAAGATATTTAATAGCAGCATGATCAGTGTGAATAGTTACTTTAGAATCAACAATATAAGGTCTGAACTTATCACAAGCAAATACAACTGCTAAGAATTCCATTTCAGTAGTAGCGTAGATTCTCTGAGCATTGTCTAGAGTTTTACTAGCATATTGAATAACATTTAATTTCTTATCAATTCTTTGCCCTAGAACAGCACCTACAGCATAATCGCTAGCATCACACATAATTTCAAACGGTAAATTCCAATCAGGTGGTTGAACAACGGGTGCAGAGATTAATGCTTTCTTAAGTATTTCAAATGCTTCTACACAATCATCATCGAAGACAAATGGTATATCTTTTTGTAATAAATTAGTCAGAGGCCGAGAAACTTTTGAGAAGTCCTTAATGAACCTCCTATAAAATCCAGCGTGACCAAGGAAACTTCTTATACCTTTGATGTCCTTGGGACATGGCATCTTTTCAATAGCATCAACTTTAGCTTTATCAACTTTGATACCTCTTTCAGAAATTTTATGCCCCAAGACAATGCCTTCATTAACCATAAAGTGGCACTTCTCCCAATTCAAGACAAGGTTAGTTTCTTCACATCACTGCAAAACCCGATCAAGGTTGCTCAAGCAATCATCAAAAGAGGATCCATAGACGGAGAAGTCGTCCATGAAAACCTCGCAAATCTTTTCACAAAAATCAGAGAATATAGCCATCATGCATCTTTGAAAGGTAGCAGGTGCATTACATAAACCAAAAGGCATACGTCTATAAGCAAAAGTACCGAAAGGGCAAGTAAAAGTGGTCTTAGCTTGATCATCGGTGACACGTGTATTTGAGAGAAACCAGAATAACCATCTAGAAAGCGAGTGTGTATGTTTGCATAATCTTTCTAGCATTTGATCAATAAAAGGTAAGGGGTAATGATCTTTCTTAGTAGCCTTATTTAATTTGCGGAAATGAATTACCATCCTATAACCTGTGATAATTCTTTGTGGGATCAATTCATCTTTATCATTAGGAACAACGGTAATACCTCCCTTCTTAGGGACACAATGGACAGGACTTACCCACTAACTATCAGCAACGGGATAAATTATACCTGCCTCCAGAAGCTTTAGTATTTCTTTTCTTACCACTTCTTTCATTTTAGGATTCAAACGTCGTTGAGGATCACGAACTAGTTTGGCATCTGCTTCCAAATTTATCTTATGTTGACATAGAGGGGACTAATGCCCTTAAGATCATCAAGAGTATATCCAATTGCAACACGGTGCTTCTTCAGAGTTTTCAATAATCTTTCTTCTTCATGCTCTGAAAGGTTAGCACTAATAATAACAGGATATATCTTATTTTCATCAAGATAAGCATATTTAAGATCATCAGGCAACGGTTTAAGCTCAAACACGGGATCACCCTTGGGTGAAGGAGGATCCCCTAGGATTTCAACAGGCAAGTTGTGTTTCAGAATAGGTCCCTGTTTAAAGAATACTTCATCTATTTCCCTTCTTTCATTCATAAACATATCATTTTCATGGTCTAGAAAATATTGTTCTAAAGGATCACTAGGAGGTACGGCAATAGAAGCAAGACCAATAATTTCATCTTTAGTAGGCAATTCCTCTTCACGGTGTTGTCTACGAAATTTGGAGATGTTGAACTCATGAGACATATCACCTAAACCAATAGTAACAACATCCTTTTCGCAGTCTATCCTAGCATTAACAGTGTTTAAGAAGGGTATACCAAATATAATGGGACAAAAGCTATCTTGTGGGGAACCAAGAACGAGAAAATCAAATGGGATATTTAGTTTTCCCACATAAGACTTCAACATCTCTAACAATTCCAATTGGTGATATAGTATCTCTATTGGCAAGTTTAATTGTGACATCAATTTCTTCTAACTCAGTAGGTGCAATATCATGCATAATTTCTTTGTATAAGTCAAAAGGTATTGCACTAGCACTAGCACCCATATCACACAAGCCATGATAACAATGATCTCCTATTTTAACAGAAATATCTGGCATGCCTACCACAGGTCTATGTTTATCTTTAGCACAAGGTTTAGACATTCTAGCAGTCTCATCACAGAAATAAATAACATCCCCATCAATATTATCAGCCAAGAGATCTTTAACAATAGCAATATTGGGTTCAACTTTAACTTGCTCAGGAGGTGTATAAGTTCTAATATTGCTTTTACGAACCAAAGCTGAAGCTTTAGCATGATCCTTTATTCTAACAGGAAAGGTGGTTTCTCAACATAAGCAGTAGGAACAATAGGATCATTATAAGTGATAGTCTTTTCTTCAACTTTAATAGGTGCAGCTACTTTTACTTCTATGGGAGGATGATATTTAAACCACTTCTCCTTAGGGAGATCAACATGAGTAGCAAAGGATTCACAGAAAGAAGCTACTATCTACGAGTCAAGTCCATATTTAGTGCTAAATTTACGGAAAACATCGGTATCCATAAAAGATTTAACACAATCAAACTTAGGTGTCATACACGACTCCTTACCTTCATCGAGATCCCAATCTTGAGTTGCGTTTAATTCTTTCCAATAAATCCCATTTGAATTCAATAGTCTTCATCATAACAGAGCCAGCACAAGAAGTATCGAGCATGGTGCGATTGTTATCAGAAAGCCGAGCATAAAATTTTTGAATAATCATTTCTCTTGAGAGCTCATGATTGGGGCATGAATATAACATTGACTTAAGCCTACCCCAAGCTTGAGCGATGCTTTCTCCTTCGTGAAGCCAAAAATTATATATATAGTTGCGATCACGATGAACAAGATGCATAGGATAAAACTTCTGATGAAATTCCAATTTCAGTCGTTTGTAGTTCCATGACCCCATATCATCACATAGCCTATACCATGTCAATGCATCTCCCTTCAAAGATAAAGGGAAGTTTCTTGATAACATCATCGGGCATACCTGCAAGCTTAAATAATCCACAAACTTCATCCACATATATTAGGTGCTCATCATGATGTAATGTTCCATCTCCTGCAAAAGGATTAGCTAGCAGTTTTTCTATCATGCAGAAGGAATTTCAAAGTAGACATTTTCATTTTCAGAGGTTCAGAGGTTCATGAGGTTGAGGAGCAACTCTTTGCTCTCTTGGTCGGGGTGAAGATACCCTAACAAGCCCCTCAGAGCATTACTTTCCATAGTAACAAGTGACAATAAATTTCAGCACACTATATAAATTTTTCCTTACCAAATTCCACCTACCAAAGGCACTTCACTCCCCGGCAACGGCGCCAGAAAAGAGTCTTGATGACCCACAAGTATAGGGGATCTATCATAGTCCTTTTGGTAAGTAGGAGTGTCGAACCCAACGAGGAGCAGAAGGAAATGATAAGCTGTAACATCCCAAATTTCCAATTTGGAATGTTATACATAGAGCATCATTGCATATCATATTTTTCGTTGCATTTTGCTCGATCCTAGAAAATTCTACACAACTCAAGGACCCACGGGAGAGTTGGGATTTTTCGTTATTTTCATATTTGAGTTTTCTCAAATTTTGAAAATAGGATCACTGATATTATTTATTTTATCTTCAATTATTTCTATTACAAAAATATGAGAGAGGAATAAAATGACTTTCCCAAATAAAGAAATAATGAAGATTTAATAATAAAATCAAATAAGATTTTATTTTGGAGTTTTTTCCTTTTTATTTGAATTTAGGAAAATCGCGTTTTTCAAAAATTGCATTTAGGCCCCAAATAAATGTTCATTAAATCCGCTTGATTTTAGAAACTGGGGAAAATTTATTTCGGGATTTTTGAGTCCGTTTGGTACTTCTTTTGATTTTTTCTGCGTAATGTTTTATAAAAAAAAGCGAACCTTCTGCAAAACGTGCCGGCGGGACTCCGCTCGGGCGTAACCTAAATAGACCACCCAGAGCCCCAAAGCCCACGAGCCCCAGCCAGCTTGCCGCCCATGGCCGAGTTTGCATGGCCGCGCCCATAGCCATGGGAGTTCGCCGAGAATCTGTGCATGCCGAGGGTTCGACCGCCTAAACTTGCGGTTTTTAAAAAAACGATCGGTTTTCTTCGGTTTTTTTGGTTTTTTTGCGGTTTTTTTATTTACTTATTTATTTTTATTTTTTTATTTTTTTTTCGAATCTGTTCGTAGTCTTTTTCTTTTTCTCGGATTTAAGCCGCGATTTTTCTGATCAAGATTTAGGATTCGATTTTTCGTTTAGTATAACTTTTAAACTCGTTTATCGAATCGAAGCGATTCAAGCGCTTGGAGTTTCGTCTCAAGCCCTCTTTCGAATAGTCAACTTAAACAAGTTTTTGTTTCTGTAAAATTTGACTTAGATCCAGATTAGTAAGCAATTTGTTTTCTTCCGCCGTTTGACTTTCGTTGCTTCGTTTGATTTGATTCTTTTTGCAAACCGGAGTTCTTAAGTTGAACAATCTGGTTAGATCTATTTGAGTTTTACCTGTGCATTAGATGAGTACTTATTGTATGCTTGTTTGTTTGTCTGCGATAGAATACCCGGAGTGCTTACTTTGTTACTTGAGTCTCTAGGTTTCATGGATCATCGACAAAGGCAAGTAACACTTTGATCATACTTTCCTACTACCCAGTTTTTATGCATTAGATCTATCCTCAAACATTGCATTGATTAGGATCTAATTAAATTGTGGGATGGGAAGTAGTTGAGGTAGTACCTATTACTGCTTTTATTTTCAAACCCTTGGGAGTTACTTCTACGTTTGCCTATGCCATGCTATGCTAGTAGACGTGGATTGGGTAAGTGAATTCCATTACAGATGTGAGATTGTTAATTAATGGTTTATTTAAGGTGGCAACTTAAACACACATCTGGGTGGATTGAGGCACCTGGTTTCTATCAGGACTTTTTGTATTTCTCTGAGACCGCCACCCGGGCCCAAAGGGATCATGAGATTATTCAAACTAGAAACTTCCGTGTGCAGCCACAAGCCATTATGGGCTCGCATAGTTGATTAAGTTGTGCGAACTCTTACGGGTAGACTAGTAGATGTAGGGGAAAGTAGGTGTCTGGTCTACCCACAAGTAAGGTGCTAAGCGCTTACGAAAGACTATGTCTCGGTCATCCGCTTCTCAAACATCTTGTAGTCACGAGAAATCAAGCGGAGGCGATCGAGTCTTGTGGGGAAAAGTCGCAAACCTCTGCAGAGTGTATAAACTAATCATGGTTAGCCGTGTCCCCGGTTATGGACATCTTGAGTATCTAGTACTTGGATATCATGTGAATCTCATCATGTTACTTCTAATTAATATTGTTGGGTTTTAATGAGTTCTTTTAATTGGGATTGAGAATGCTGTCAACCATTCTCAATGTTTCTAACCACCATGATAGTTAATAAATTTATTCCTTTGCGGTAGGGAAAAATTGGCTTTACATAAAGCTGTAACCATAGAGCCTTCCACCACCAAATATGCATGTAGTATAGGCTATTCATTCCATTATTCTCTATGTGTTACATTGCCAGATATTCCATGTCTTTGACCCGTTTTGACCGCAACGCTTTCATGTTGCAGACTTTTCGAACGACAGTAAGGTGCTTTTAGGTCGTTGGTTCTATACTCGATGATGCCGTTGGAGTTGATGGACTCGCTTATTCTTCCAAGCCTTCCATTGTTAACATATTTAGATGGCCTTAAGCCATATTTATTTTAATAAGTTCTCTCTTGAGACATTCGATTGTAATAAGTGTGTGATTGCTACTCTGTTATAAATCCTCCGAAATCTTGTGTGGTGTCGACATTCTTGATCCGGGGATGACAACGGCGGAGATCGACTGTTTGAGGTCTGGTCGCTCTGAGAGATGGTATCGAGCACCACGTTGGCCGTAGGACACGACCACTAAGCTTAAGCCCTAGATCACTACTCTCTCTTCTCTTTTCGACTCCTCATCTTTTCTATTCTTTTAGGATGTGGAAGCAAGGAACAAGTTCACCCAGCGGATGAAGATACACCCTTTGGGCGACACCTAAGTACCTAAATATAGGATTACCAAGTTTCTTGGGACTTTCAACGCCACTTTACCCAAGAGGAGCGCTGGAAGATTCAAGTCTACATTCTAGGAAGGACGTTTGCGCCAATCACGGAGCCCATAGATTGTGTTTTCAATGCACCAACATGGAGTTTGGGAAAGAGCATGGCAGCTCACATCGCCATGGGACGCATTGGAGAAGTCTACAAAGAAGATCTCAAGGATACTATCTACCAGATTTGCGGACGCCGAGACGAACAATGGGAGATAGTTGGTATTAAGAAGGACCGATCCATTGCAGCTTTCATCCAGAGTTAAACCAGCACATTCGACGCCTGTGGAGAACCAGGATGTCTTGTGGATATGATGGAGTTGAAAACGGCAAGAGCTAAGATTATCGAACTAGAAGGAGGCGAAGGCCACTCGCAAGGACTACATGGACGAGATTGTAGCTCTAGTGGGACAAAACGGCGATCTTAAGGAGAAGATTGAAGAACTCATGGGAAGTTCGACACCGGAGGAGAAGATGAAGGTAGCACTTTTGTCGGATAACTACATCATCATTGGCGACACCGACTCGATCCTAGTGATGATGATTTGAAGATGAAGTCGAGCAGATATTATGGAGTCTTCATCGGAGCAGTTTTTCTAGTTGACCACCATAATAGTAGTAGATTTTCCCCCATTTTATTTGTCTTAGTTGCAGCACTTTTTTAACGATAGTTAGATCGTTGTATGCCCTTGTTTGAATTGATTGGAGTGATATTGTGTGAATTGTCTCATGTGCATATGGGTAGTGTTTCTCTCTAGACCTCTTTCTATTATAAATTCTCGTCTTTTCTATAAACCCTCAGATGCCTCCAAGACGCGACCCAATTTGTTTTCCACTTGAGAGATCACTTCAGTTGATTCAAGCAGAATGCCTTGATTCAAACATTGATGCAGAACCAAGGCAACAACAACAACAACAACAACCCACCACCACCACCAGTTGACCATCCGACTTCGTTTCTTAAGGTTGAATCCGCGGTGTTTTCCAAAGTAGCACCGAGCCGATAGTAGCAGATGATTGGCTCTGTAAGGTAGGGAGGGAGTTGACCGCTGCAGGATGTCTGAGATGGAGAAAGGGTGAAGTTTGCCGCACATCGGTTGAAGGACCCGCAGTGACATGGTGGGAGAATTTTACAGCCACTTACCTGTAGACACCTTTGTCACATGGGATCGATTTAAGAAGCTTTCCGTCGCCCCATGTTTCAGCAGGAGCTATGGCCATGAAGAAGCGTGAGTTTCGCAACTTGCGCCAAGGAGGACCAGACGGTTAGCGATATGTGGATGATTTGATGAAGTTAGCACGTTATGCCCCGGATAGCGTTACTCTTGATGCGACTAAGCAAGAGAAGTTTCTAGAAGGACTGAATGATGAGCTTAGCATGCGGTGATGGTAGCCACTTTCAATAACTACGAGGAGTTAGTAGATCGTTCTCTCATGATTGAAGGGAAGCGGCAGCAGATTGAAAATCGCAAGAGGAAGTATGGACAGGGAAGTATAATTCGGAGCTCGGTGAAGCTACGCTTTACCCGGCCGGAGGACAATTTCAGCATACCCATGGAGGAGGTAGCTCGCACAACCATAATGGCACCAAGAATGGGAACGGGAATGGAGGAAGTAATGGACAAAACCGCACCACCCCGTCAACACCATCCAAGGTAGACCTGAGCCACATCACTTGTTTTAAGTGCCGCAAGAGTGGGCATTATGCAAACGAGTGTCCAGAAGGCCAGAATGGAAATGGCAATGGAAGCTCAGGAAAGAGGCCGAACCCTTTCAACAGGGGACAAGTGAACCACGTTCTTTGTGGAGGAGGTTGAAGCCCGGCCGGATCTGATAATAGGTAAGTTTTTGGTTGAGTCATTTATCGCAGCTTGTTCTTTTTGATACTTGGTGCATCGCATTCATACATATCAAGGGGTTCGTGGATAAGTTTAGCCTACCCACTAAAACTCTTAAGACACCCATGCTAGTAAGCTCACCGAACGGAGTATATGGCGATCAAGGATGTTTTCAAGTGCCATTAAGTATAGGGAGGCATGTTTTCCCAACGGATTTAATTATATTGGAATCCCAAGGATTGGATGTAATTCTTGGTATGGATTGGCTGTCGATGTATGAAGGAAACATCGATTGCGCCAGTAAGACAATTTTGCTTACAACACCAGAAGGAAGGAGAATCAAGTATGTATCACGGCATGAGCCGAGGAGAGCGCATGTAAATTGCTTATCAGGAGTTGTGCAGGAGGAAGTACCAGTGGTAAGGGATTTTCCCGATGTATTTCCGGAAGAGTTGCGGGCATGCCAACCGGATAGGGACATTGAGTTTCGATTGAACTATTGCCGTGCGGCCTATATCTAAGAGACCGTATAGGATGCCACCCGAGTTTGGAGGAAATTAAGAAGCAGATTAAGGAGTTACTGGATAAAGGTTTTATTCGCCCAAGTTCGTCACCTTGGGGATCACCAGTACTTCTAGTGGAGAAGAAGGATGGATCATTAAGAATGGTTGTTGATTATCGCGGATTGAATGAAGTAACCATTAAGAATAAGTACCCACTACCGATGATCAATGATCTGTTTGATCGGTTGCAAGGAGCTAAAGTGTTTTCCAAGATCAATTTGCGATCAGGGCATCATCAGTTGAAGATTCGAGAGCAGGATATACCTAAGACAGCTTTTACCACAGTGCAGGTTGTATGAGTATACCGTTATGTCATTTGGTCCGACTAACGCACCGCCTATTTTATGAACTTGATGAACAAAGTGTTTATGGAGTTTTTGGATAAGTTTGTCGTGGTGTTCATTGATGATATTTTGGTTTACTCGAAGAATGAAGAGGAACATAAGGAGCATTTGCGTTTGGTACTCGAAACTTCGAGAGAACATCAGTTATATGCCAAGTTTAGCAAATGTGAGTTTTGGTTGAAGGAAGTTGGATTTCTGGACATGTTATATCCGGGAAGGTATAGCGATGGACCCCACTAAAGTTGCCCTTTGTGACAAGCTGGGAAGCACCAACAATGTTGGAGAGATCCGGAGTTTCCTTGGACTAGCGAGGATACTACCGGAGATTCATTGAGAATTTCTCGAGGATTGTGAAGCCTATGACAGAATTGTTGAAGAAGGATACCAAGTTCATATGGACTGAGGAGTGTGAAGCTAGTTTCCAAGAATTAAAGAAACGTTTGGTTACCTCACCAGTGTTAATTCTGCCGGATCAGACCAAGGATTACAAAGTTTATTGTGACGCTTCACGTCGAGGACTTGGAGCAGTACTTATGCAAGAGGGAAGAGTTGTTTCGTATGCTTCACGACAGCTTAAGCCTCATGAGTTAAACTATGCCACGCATGATTTGGAGTTAGCAGCCGTTGTGCATGCATTGAAAACATGGAGACATTTTCTTATTGGAAATCATTGTGAGGTGTATACGGATCACAAGAGTTTGAAGTACATCTTCACGCAGAAGGAGTTAAACCTCAGGCAGAGGAGATGGTTGGAGCTCATCAAAGATTATGATATGAGATTGCATTATCACCGGAAGGCTAACGTTGTAGCAGAATAGCGTTGAGCCGTAAGAGTCACGTCAACACGCTAATGACGGGAGAAATACCAAAGGAGTTAGGCGAGGATCTTGAGAGCTATGTTTGGAAATAGTTCGAAAGGCTATGTAGCGGCATTGGAGATTGATCAACTTTGATGGATAGAATCGGGGAAGCTCGGAAGGCCCGACAAAGAGATTGCCGCTATAAAGGAGAAAATGAGCGAAGGAAAAGCAAAGGGATTTTGTGAGGATGAGCACGATACCTTATGGTTTGAGGACCGTGTTTATGTGCCCAATGACCCGGAGATCAGGAAGTTGATTTTACAAGAGGCACATGATTCACCATATTCGATTCACCGAGGAATACCAAGATGTATTTGGGTTTGAAGAATACTTTACGGTGGACCGGAATGAAGAAGGATATTGCAGTATGTAGCGATTTGTGATGTTTGTCGAGGGTGAAGGCGAGAACATCGAAGCGTGAGGATTATTACAGCCATTGTCGATACCCGAATGGAAGTGGGATAAACTAGGCATGGACTTTATCACGGGATTGCCGAGGACTCGTTAGAGCTATGACTCAATTTGGGTTGTAGTTGATCGTTTGTGAAGGTAGCTCATTTCATTCGATGAAGACTACCTCTGAAGGTGCCAAATTGGCTAAGATATACATGACCAGATTGCATGTTTGCATGGAGTTCGAGGAGTATCAGATCGGATAGGGGAACTCAATTCACCTCAAAGTTCGGAAGCGGTTGCACGAAACTTTGGGAACCAGGTTGGAGTTTAGCACGACTTTTCATCCACGCATGCAGATGGACAAACCGAGAGAGTCAACCAGATTTTGGAGGATATGCTTAGAGCTTGTGCTTTGGATTATGGATCCAGCTGGGACGATAATTTGCCATATGCGGAGTTTTCTTACAACAACAGTTATCAAGCCAGTTTGCAGATGGCCCCTTTCGAAGCCTTGTACGGAAGGAGGTGCAGAACCCCGTTGTTGTGGGATGAAGTAGGAGACCTTGATTGTTTGGACCAGATTTGATTAAGGAGTGCGAGCGGAAAGTAAAGTTGATTCGCGATAGGCTCAAGGTAGCCCGGTCAAAACCGAGAAAAAGTTATGCGGATGCAAAACGCAGGGGAGAATACTGAAGTCGGAGACGAGTTTATCTTGATATCTCCACTTGAGGAAATTAAGCGTTTTGGTGTTAAAGGAAAGTTAAGCGCCCGATTTGTTGGACCTTATCGTATTTTTGGAACGCATGGGAGAAGTTGCGTATAGGTTGGAACTAGCCAGAAAGATTGTCAAGTGTTCATGATGTGTTTCATGTTTCACAGTTGAAGAAGTGTCACGCAGAGATGGGCGATATACCATTGAGAGATCTTGTGCCACTAGAAGCAATCAGGTTGAATGATGATTTGACCTACGAGGAGAAACCGGTTAAGATTCAGAGTTTGCGGTCGAGTTACTCATGACAAGGTTATCAAGTTTTGCAAAGTTCGATGGAGCCATCACACCGAGGATGAAGCCACACAGGAGGCGAGAGGAAGATTTGCTTAAAAACCACACTCACCTATTTTCTAGCCAACGCGAATCTCGAGGGCGAGATTCATTTTAAGGGGTAGGTTTGTAACATCCCAAAATTCCAATTTGGAATGTTATACATAGAGCATCATTGCATATCATATTTTTCGTTGCATTTTGCTCGATCCTAGAAAATTCTACACAACTCAAGGACCCACGGGAGAGTTGGGGATTTTCGTTATTTTCATATTTGAGTTTTCTCAAATTTTGAAAATAGGATCATCGATTTTATTTATTTTATCTTCAATTATTTCTATTACAAAAATATGAGAGAGAATAAAATGACTTTCCCAAATAAAGAAATAATGAAGATTTAATAATAAAATCAAATAAGATTTTATTTTGGAGTTTCGCCTTTTTATTTGAATTTAGGAAAATGCGGCGTTTTCCAAAATTGCATTTAGGCCCCAAATAAATGTTCATTAAATCCGGCTTGATTTTAGAAACCGGGGAAAATTTATTTGGGATTTTTGGAGTCCGATTTGGTACTTCTTTTGATTTTTTTCATGCGTAATGTTTTATAAAAACGAATCGCCTTTACGGCCGTACCGGCGGGACTCCGCTCGGGCGCTTTAAATAGCATGACCACCCCGAGCCCCAAAGCCCACCCGAGCCCCAGCCAAATGGCCGCCACGGAGTTCGCCGAGTACGCCGCCGAGGTTCGCTGGCCGCCTAGAACTGCCGTCGATTTTTAAAAAAACGATCGGTTTTCTTCGGTTTTTTTGTGGTTTTTTATTTTATTTATTTATTTTTTATTTTTATTTTTTCGAATCTGTTCGTCGTCTTTTTCTTTTTCTCGGATTTAAGCCGCGATTTTTCTGATCGCGATTTCGGATTCGATTTTCGTTTTAGTATAACTTTTCGCTCGTTTATCGGAATCAGGCGATTCAAGCACCTGGAGTTTCGTCTTGAAACCCTCTTTCCGAATAATCAACTTAAACAAGTTTTTGTTTCTGTAAAATTTGACTTAGATCCAGATTAGTAAAACGGAGCTGTTTTCTTCCGTCGTTTGACTTTCGTTGCTTCGTTTGATTTGATTCTTTTTGCAAACCGGAGTTCTTAAGTTGAACAATCTGGTTAGATCTATTTGAGTTTTAACAGTGCAATATATTAGTAATTATTGTATGCTTTTTTGTTTGTCCGCGATAGAATACCCGAGTCTTGCGCTGTTACTTGAGTCTCTAGGTTTCGCGGATCATCGACAAAGGCAAATAACACTTTGATCATACTTTCCTACTACCCAGTTTTTCTGCATTAGATCTATCCTCAAACATTGCATTGATTAGGATCTAATTAAATTGTGGGATGGGAAGTAGTTGAGGTAGTACCTATTACCTGTTTTATTTTCAAACCCTTGGGAGTTACTTCTACGTTTGCCTATGCCATGCTATGCTAGTAGACGTGGATTGGGTGAGTGAATTCCATTACAGATGTTAGATTCTTAATTAATGGTTTGTTTAAGGTGGCAACTTAAGCACACATCTGGGTGGATTGAGGCACCTGGTTTCTATCAGGACTTGCCTGTATTTCTTCGGACCGCCACCCAGGCCCAAAGGGATCATGAGATTATTCAAACTAGAAACTTCCGTGTGCAGCCACAAGCCATTATGGGCTCGCATAGTTGATTAAGTTGTGCGAACTCTTACGGGTAGACTAGCGGATGTAGGGGAAAGTAGGTGTACGGTCTACCCACAAGTAAGGTGCTAAGCGCTTACGAAAGACTATGTCTCGGTCATCCGCTTTCTCAAACATCTTGTAGTGCGAGAAATCAAACGGAGGCGATCGAGTCTTGTGGGGCAAAGTGCTTAAACCTCTGCAGTGTATAAACTAATCATGGTTAGCCGTGTCCCCGGTTATGGACATCTTGAGTATCTAGTACTTGGATATCATGTGAATCTCATCATGTTACTTCTAATTAATATTGTTGGGTTTTAATGAGTACTTTTAATTGGGATTGAGAATCTTGTCAACCATTCTCAATGTTTCACAACCACCATGATAGTTAATAAATTTATTCCTTTGCGTAGGGAAAAATTGGCTTTACGCAAAAAGCGTAACCATAGAGCCTTCCACCAGCCAAATATGCATGTAGTATAGGCTATTCATTCCATTATTCTCTATGTGTTACATTGCGGCATATTCCATGTCTTGACCGTTTGCTGCAACGTTTCATGTTGCGAGACTTTTCGAACGACCAGTAAGGTGCTTTTAGGTCGTGGTTCTATACTCGGTGATGCCGTTGGAGTTGATGGACTCGCTTATTCTTCCAAGCCTTCCATTGTTAACATATTTAGATGGCCTTAAGCCATATTTATTTTAATAAGTTCTCTCTTGAGACATTCGATTGTAATAAGGGTGTGATTGCTACTCTGTTATAAATCCTCCGAGTACTGTGTGGTGTCAGCATTACTGATCCAGGGATGACACTAAGCACAGAGATCAGACTGTTTGAGGTCCGGTCGCTACATAAGCGGTTTTCACCAAGGTATTCTCTGCAAGCACTGAAATTATAGGTAACAGATAGTTTGAGCTTTCATATACTTACTAGATCATTGATGGCGCGCGTTGTTGCGCCCGTCTATCTTGAATTTATGATAAATAGACACAAATGAGTTATTTCACGTAAGTTTTTCATTTTCTTTTGAAACAAGACATCCAATACAGTAGTAAATAATATTGTATTATATCCGTTTGGAGCAGGGAGAACTAAGTTGGAACGAAGCGACAAATATTTCACTCAGTGAACCAATGGCAGCAATAACCTTAAACATTGACCCGCAGCTGGCACACTTGCAGTTTTGTATCCAATCATAGGGACAGAAAAAAAATACAAATGCAATAGTTACTACGAGGATGCAAGTAAAATCTTCATATTATGTTGACGCTGCATACACTGAAAAACATGTCCTCTGCTGCACATTCCCTTGGAATGGTTAGAACATGTTTTTATCACAAACACAGTCAAAAAACAAAATCCTTTACTGTTGAGATCTCAAGCTTTCTTTGGCCGTTCCTGCAAGTCTTACAAGCTCTCCCCAAACTACACACGAGCAGGAAAGAGGTCAAACATGCTTCTGGAAACAACATGCATTGATACTCAATAATCGTACCAAGTAACAACAAAATAAGAATGTCGGAAGTTGATATTATCTCGACCTTCTTGAACTGCACAATCTATACCTATGGGCACAAGTACCAGCAGATTCCAAGGAATTCCTTCGTTAGCTCGGTAACAATCGAGGTAAAAATCCAGGCAACAACCCAAAAGAAACATGAATACACCACGACATTTGACATAGATGGGAAACAAGATGAACCATCATCATATACTTAGGGTGGGAAAAAGGATCATCATACTGCTACTACGAGTACAACCTTCAGCACATCAGTATAGCTTGTACTGAAAATGCTCATAATCATCATCTAGCGCACATTGCTGTAAAAAGATCATCTACAAATACACAATGATAAAAGGAAAAGCTACATACTACAGAGAAGTTCTGTAAGCTTTTGTTATCTTCTTTGTAAGGGGTTTCAGTACAGACTCCCGAGAACCATGGACTGTCGGTGAAGAACTAAAGATAGATATCTTTTTCACCTTTGACAGGTGATGTGAGTATTAAAACGATAGGAAACTGATTACACATACATGTACTAAATAAATACGCTTGTTTGTATCAAAATTTCCTACTCCATAAATAATATCAAACGTGGATGAATCACCTACGGGTTTTGGATCACTGAGGCCATTAAAGTCAAATCAGAAATAGACAGCAAGACAAAGCGAGATAGACATAGCGCTGATTAAGATGGATTGTCATAAGACATCTTTGGTGTAACTTAGTTCGTTCAGATAAATATGGCAAGATGTCTCATGCAGTAAGAAGATGAAGCACACATCTAGAGACAACATCTGAAACAATTGATAGCATGATAGGCAAAATGCAGTCCGATCCTAAGAAGCAATTGCACTGGGTCAACGACATAGCACTAATGGATGACTCGAAAATCAAAAGTAGCAAGTCAAATGTTGCGGTGTTATACTAATTGACTATTAATTTGAATGTATTTATATACATTTCTAAATTAACTTTAAGCTTGTTTCTTTGCATATAACAATTTCTCATCAAGTAGATAATGCAAGAAGCATCGTAAGATTAAAAGATAGCCAGCAATGGACTTGACCATTCAAGCAACCTGTATCATCATAGGTTTCTGAAGCTCTAGATACAACACATGTATGGGCAGTATGGCAATCTACTACAACTAAGCTATGAACAGACGAGGGTACTGTACTACACTCACATGATTAGCTGGACAAATTCGACATTCATTTTGCAGCACCATATCTTGCAGGATGTTGGCCCCTCCTGACCAATTAACCCATGTGATGGTCTTATTAAAACCGTCTAAAAGGGAAATCAAGGTGGAAAATGCAAACACTGGAATCTGCAGCAACATTGCCATAGGCCAATATGCTTATGCTATTTGTCCAAGTAATAAATTATACGAGTCTAGATAAACAAATTTATGTTGTACTTTCAGGAACCATAGTTACATGGCAAATTTGATGTAGGAAGAGCCAAAGATCTCATAAAGTACTTTATGTTCTTGTTCTAGAGGAAAGGAAAGCAATGATAGGATGCTATGAAACAGAGACTTCCTATAGTTCCACAAAAGAAAAGACTTGCTACAGTCAACTGGATAAGTATGTAGTAACCAAAGGGTGGCCAATATCAAAATGCAAGTTAAGTATTTGTGCACAAAGAGGGAAATCACACACACTATTATTGATGGTAACAAATATTGAGCAGTATATATAACACAAAGAGGGAGTATGTTTTAATTTTTCTAAAACCAAAGAGCAATATATAATCGATCAATGATTTACTTGGGGACTACAGAAATTTCCAACTTCTTTGCGTTGTAAATGGGAGAAAGAAAAAAGACGTTAATACTATACATCTGAAAACAATGGTGGTATGAAAGATCAAAAACTGCAGTTCACATAAATGTTGCAAACTTCAGTAAATATTCATTTGGCTCGATTGTTGCAGGCATATTCCAGAGTCCAGACAACAAAGGGCTGTTATGCAGCCAGAAAGAAAGCACATTGTTGGTAATGTATGGAAGGCAGCGCAAAATACTAAGAAAGCAGGACCTTGGACTTGAAGGTTGGAATCGGTGGTTCGGTGAATGTCACTGGGCACTGTTGTTGTGTTAGCTGATGCATAAAGGTCCTTGCCCCGTTCTAGTTCTCTCAATTACACGTCGGTGAAATATTTTGCACTTACCTTTGAAGGATAGTGTACAACAAAGAAAAACCATCATTCAGTCTTCTCCATGGTGAAAATTTACCTCGCTGACCTATCTAAAATGTAGAAACTGATGTTTATACATGCTTGACGACCGTCATGAGATGACGCAAGAGGAGATCCATTGGGGAGACGGAACATCAAGCAGTTTTCTCTCGAGAAGATCACCGGGGGAGAGTTTGATTCAGTATGCATCTAGCAACTGCCTTCATCCTGACGCCACCAAGACAGACGGGGAGTGCTCGTCACGGTTTCCTCGCGCCACCATGAAATGAGAAGGGTTTCGCCGTTGTGAAGTCAAGTGAAGTGGGAACCACGGGGCAAGGAGGGGAGAAGATGATGGAAGGACGCAATAAGGAGGATAGGAGGCGACGCGGACAAACTTGGAAAGGGACCAAGGGAGGGAAGGAGGAGGCGGCGGGGTGGCTGCAGCTATCGACAACGCAGGAGGAGAGCAGTGGCGGCGGCAAACACAACCCTGATCGCGAGATCATGGGCGTGCCAAGGTTGAAGAAGCAGAAGGGGTGAATCTGGTTGTTGCTGAACCGTCGCTGTGTCTGTACTTCGCCCCACGCTGGATTAAAGCCCATTAGGCCCAGTTTCACGGCAGGCTTCCGATATTGTTACGGGAGTAGCGGCCCTGTCAATTAGCGCTCGGTGGTTCGGTTCACAGCTAATCGCATGGTTGAAACATTCAAAAATAACGATCCGACGACTGCAAACACTGATAGCCTGGGAGGGCTGGGAAGATGCTCGGTTATAATATATCTAAATAGCTCTAGTGCATCCGTTGCATGGCAATCCCTACTGACTCACATTGATATCTATTAATGGGCATCTCCATAGCCCATTGATACGCCTAGTTGATGTGAGACTATCTTCTTCTTTTTTGTCTTCTCTACAACCACCTTTCTATTCCACAAATAGTGCTATATCCATGGCTCACGCTCATGTGAGATTGAAAAACTTTGAGAACACCAAAAGTATCAATTGCTTGGCTTGTCATCGGGGTTGTGCATGATTTAAATACTTTGTGTGGTGAAGATAGAGCATAGCCAGACTATATGATTTTGTAGGGATAACTTTCTTTGGCCATGTTATTTTGAGAAGACATAATTGTTTAGTTAGTATACTTGAAGTATTATTATTTTTACGTCAATATTAAACTTTTGTCTTGAATCTTTCGGATCTGAATATTCATGCCACAAATAAGAGAATTAAATTGAAAATTATGCTAAGTAGCATTCCACATCAAAAATTCTGTTTTTATCATTTACCTACTCGAGGACGAGCAGGAATTAAGCTTGGGGATGCTTGATACGTCTCCAACGTATCTATAATTTTTTATTGTTCCATGCTATATTATATTCTGTTTTGGATGTTAATGGGCTTTATTATACACTTTTATATTATTTTTTGCGACTAACCTATTAACCGGAGGCCCATTAAATTGCTGTTTTTTGCCTATTTTAGTGTTTCGCAGAAAAAGAATATCAAGCGAGTCCAAATGGAATGAAACCTTCGGGAACGTGATTTTCGGAACAAATGTGATCCAGAGGACTTGGAGTCCACGTCAAGAAATAAACCAGGAGAGCACGAGGCAGGGGGCGCGCCTACCCCCCAGGCGCGCCCTCCACCCTCGTGGGGCCCACGTTGCTCCACCGATGTACTTCTTCCTCCTATATATACCTACGTACCCCCAAACTATCGACACGGAGCCAAAAACCTAATTCCACCGCCGCAACCTATACATGCCGTGAGATCCCATCTTGGGGCCTTTTTCCCTTTCACGAGGGGGGGCATTGATCATGGAGGGCTTCTACATCAACACCATAGCCTCTCCGATGATGTGTGAGTAGTTTACCTCGGACCTTGGGTCCATAGTTATTAGCTAGATGGCTTCTTCTCTCTCTTTGGATCTCAATACAAAGTTCTCCACGATTCTCGTGGAGATCTATTCGATGTAATCTTCTTTTGCGGTGTGTTTGTTGAGACCGATGAATTGTGGGTTTATGATCAAGTTTATCTATGAACAATATTTGAATGTCCTTTGAATTCTTTTATGTATGATTGGTTATCTTTGCAAGTCTCTTCGAATTATCAGTTTGGTTTGGCCTACTAGATTGATCTTTCTTGCAATGGGAGAAGTGCTTAGCTTTGGTTTCAATCTTGCGGTGTCCTTTCCCAAAGGATGCTAGGGGCAAAGAAGGCACGTATTGTATTGTTGCCATTGAGGATAACGAGATGGGGTTTATATCATATTTCATGAGTTTATGCCTCTACATCATGTCATCTTGCTTAAAGCGTTACTCTGTTCTTATGAACTTAATACTCTAGATGCATGCTGGATAGCAGTCGATGTGTGGAGTAATAGTAGTAGATGCGAGTGTGAGTCGGTCTACTTGTCACGGACGTGATGCCTATATACATGATCATACCTAGATATTCTCATAACTATGCTCAATTCTATCAATTGCTCAACGATAATTTGTTCACCCACCGTAATACTTATACTCTTGAGAGAAGCCACTAGTGAAACCTATGGCCCTCGGGTCTATTTTCCATCATATTAATCTTCCAACACTTAGTTATTTCTTTTGCCTTTTATTTTACTTTGCATCTCTATTTCTCTTTATCATAAAAATACCAAAAATATTATCTTATCATATCTATCAGATCTCACTCGTAAGTGACCGTTGAGGGATTGACAACCCCTTTATCGCGTTGGTTGCGAGGTTCTTATTAATACGTGTAGGTGCGAGGGACTCGTGCGTGATCTCCTTTGGATTGATACCTTGGTTCTCAAAAGCGGAGGAAATACTTACGCTTAGTTTCATCGTGCATCTCTCTTTCCTCTTCAAGGGAAAACCAACGCAGTGCTCAAGAGGTAGCAGTGTACCTCCAAGCCGACCACACTATATAACCGAGCTCTAGCTAGCATCTCTCCCATGAGTTGTGACCCTAACACACATGGCCAACAACATCCCCACACAACTCATCAGCAGGTGCAGGCGCAAGAGAATAAAAGAAAGGACAAAACTAATGCATACCTCACGAAAGAAAAGTTCTTTGCTAGGGAATTATGCGTCTCCTCGCCATGATGCATTGCAAGTTTGCAACGAACACAGGGCTAACAGTGAGGTTAAGCAAAGGCACTGGCACCAATTGAACTGATGATTACCTTGACCAGGATCACCAGTACCACATGCGGTTGGAGGAGGCATCGTCGATGGTGAACTCACCGGTCCGACGGAGATGGTGGGCGGCACGGGAGTGACCTGGAGTAGCAGATAATGAGATAAGGGAGATTTTGGCGCATGTGTGGGCAATTTTTGTTAGGATACGAAGTGGTGGTTGGAACCAAGGAAGGAATTAGAGATGATACCAGAAGGATTTTTTCACGATATTGACCTGGAGATCGCCACAGCATGCCCCTTCTCTCTCCCGTCGACCCAGCCGCCGCCATGTTGTCATGCCTTCTCTCCCTCCACACCGCCACGATCTATCCTTCTCGATTCTCTTCTCAATCATCCAAGTGGCGACATGAAAGGAGCCGAGCGGCCGCTGATTTGGCTGGGATTGGAGCGCAGGAGCGGGCACCTCGCACCAGTGGAGGATCTATATTGGTGGGCGAACCAAGAAGACTAAGCGGGGGAGGTCGAGTTTGTGGGAAGTGGAAGGGGAACGGAAGGCACTGATCTGGTGGATGTGTGTTGGAGTTGGCGTTCCTGGGAGGTGCGGAGACGGGGAAGGTGCTGAGAAAGGTGGAGCCAACGCAAGGGTTGAGTGCGGTAGGTTGAATGCAAATCTGACCACACATTGTCAATCGAATGGATGAATGAATTTGTGGTAAGATGGCTGCTTGTGAGGGTAGGAAAATCAGGTAGTGGGGGGATCCTATTTAGATATAGAAGATTACCAAAGTAAATGTGAACACGAATCATATGAGCATGATGGAAACTAGCTTGTGATAATTCCCATGTGTCCTCAGGAGCGCTTTGCTTTATATAAGAGTTCGTCCAGGCTTGTCCTTTGCTACAAAAAGGATTGGGCCACCTTGCTGCACCTTAGTTACTTTTGTTACTTGTTACCATTACGAATTATCTTATCACAGAACTATTTGTTACCGATAATTTCAGTGCTTGCAGAGAATACTTTCTGAAAACCGTTTGTCATTTCCTTCTGCTCCTCGTTGGGTTCGACACTCTTACTTATCAAAAGGAATATGATAGATCCCCTATACTTGTGGGTCATCAGCTAACACTGACAGTTTCTTTCTTGTAATCTATCTTAGCATTAACCGTATTCAAGAAAGGTCTACGAAAAATTATGGGACAAAAGTCATCTTGTGGGGAACCAAGAACTAGCAAATCAGTAGGGTATTTTATTTTTCCACACAAGACTTCAACATCCCTAACTATCCCAAGTGGTGTGATGGTGTCTCTATTAGCAAGTTTAATAATAACATCTATATCTTCTATTTTAGCGGGTGCTATGTCATTCATAATTTCTTGATATAAAGTAAAAAGAATAGCACTCACACTAGCACCCACGTCACATAAACCATCATAACAATGATCTCCTATTTTAACTGAGACAACATGCATGCCAAGAACAGGTCTATGTTTGTCTTTTTCATCGGGGTTGGCAATTCTAGCTGCTTCATCACAGAAGTAAATAACATGCCCATCAACATTTTCAACCAAGAGATCTTTAACCATAGCAACACTATGTTCTACTTTAATTTGCTCAGAGGGTTTAGATGCTTTAATGCTACTTTTGCGAACCACTGTTGAAAGCTTAGCATGTTCCTTCATTCTAATGGGGAAAGGTGGTTTTTCAATATAAGCAGTAGGAACAACTGGATCAACATTATAAATGATAGTTTCATCTTTAGCTATGACCTTTTTTAGTTTCTTCTTTAACAGGGGGATGATATTTAAACCACTTCTCCTTAGGGAGATCACATGAGTAGCAAATGATTCACAAAAGGAGGCTACTATCTCATAGTCAAGTCCATATTTAGTGCTAAACTTGTGAAAAGCATCGGTATTCACAAAAGATTTAACACAATAAAACTCAAGATTAATACCTCACTCTTTACCTTCGTCGAGTTCTCAATCTTCAGAGTTGCGTTTAATTCTTTCGAAAAGATCCTACCTGAATCCAATAGTTTTCTTCATAAAAGAACCAGTACAAGAAGTATCGAGTATGGATTGATCATTACGAGAAAGGCGAGCATAAAATTTTTGAGTAATAATTTCTCTTGAGAGCTCATGATTGGGGCATGAATATAACATTGACTTAAGCTTCTCCCAAGCTAGAGCGGTACTTTCTCCTTCACGAGGCCAAAAATTATATATAATATTCCGATCATGATGAACCAGATGCATAGGATAAAACTTTTGGTGAAATTCCAATTCAACCGATTCCAGTTCCATGTTCCAATATCATCGCATAGCCCATATCATGTCAATGCTTTTCCCTTCAAAGATAAAGGGAAAACCTTCTTCTTAACTTCATCTCTGGGCAAACCTGCAAGCCTAAATAATCCACAAACTTCATCCACATAGATTAGGTGCATATCAGGATGTTTTGTTCCATCTCCTGCATAAGGATTAGCTAGCAGTTGCTCTATCATACCCGAATGAATTTCATAACTAATATTTTTAGTAGGTGTAGTAGGTTGAGGGGCAACTCTTTGTGTTTCCGGTCGAGGTGAAGATACCCGAGGTTGAGGGGCAACTCTTTGCGTATAATCTTCCATAGTAACAAGTAATAATAAATTTTAGCACGTAATAATATATTTACCTTACCAATTTCCACTTACCAAGAGCGCTTCACTCCCCGGCAACGGCGCCAGAAAAGAGTCTTGATGACCTACAAGTATAGGGGATCAATCGTAGTCCTTTCGATAAGTAAGAGTGTCGAACCCAACGAGGAGCAGAAGGAAATGACAAGTGGTTTTCAGCAAGGTAATTTCTGCAAGCACTGAAGTTGTCGGTGACAGGTAGTTTGGTAGCAAGATAATTTGTAACCAACAAGTAACGGTAACGGTAAATAAAGTGCAGCAAGGTAGCCCAATCCTTTTTGTAGCAAAGGATAGGCCAAAATGGTCTCTTATAATAAGCAAACCGTTCTTGAGGGCACACAGGAATTTCATCTAGTCACTTTTATCATGTTGGTTTGATTCACGTTCGCTACTTTGATAATTTGATATGTGGGTGGACCGGTGCTTGGGTGCTGTTCTTACTTGAACAAGCCTCCCACTTATGATTAACCCTCTCGCAAGCATCCGAAACTACGAGAAAAGTATTAAGATAAAATCTAATCATAGCATTAAACATATGGACCAAATCAGTCCCTTACGAAATAGCGCATAAACTAGGGTTTAAGCTTCTGTCACTCTAGCAACCCATCATCTAATAACTACTCCACAATGCATTCCCTTAGGCCCAAAGATGGTGAAGTGCCATGTAGTCGACGTGCACATGACACCACTAAGGGAATCACAACATACATATCATCAAAATACCGAACACATATCAAATTCACATTATTACTTGCAACATGATTTCTCTCGTGGCCTCAAGAACAAAGGTAACTACTCACAAATGATATTCATGCTCAAGATCAGATGGGTATTAAATAGCATAATGGATCTGAACATATAATCTTTCACTAAATAAACCATATAGTAATCAACCACAAGATGTAATCAACACTACTAGTCACCCACAAGTACCAATTTGAGGTTCAGGTGCAAAGATTGAACACAAGAGATGAACTAGGGTTTGAGATGAGATGGTGTTGTTGAAGATGTTGATGGAGATTGGCCTCCCAAAGATGAGAGGGTTGTTGGTGACGACGATGGCTTCGATTTCCCCCTCCGGTAGGGAAGTTCTCCCGGCGGAATCGGCTCATGGGAGGGCAAAGTTCTCTGCCCAAGTTTCGCCTCGAGATGGCGGCACTCAGTCCCAAAGTCATCATCTTATTTTTTTCTAGATGAAAAGACCTCATATACCAAAATATGGGCACCGAAGGTGGTGGGCTGCCCGCCATCCACCCGATGCGCTTTGAGGGGGGCTGGCCAGCGGTGTCTTGTGGGCACTGTGTGTCCCCTCGGTAGTTCTTTTCTCCAATAATTATTAAATATTCCAGAATAATTCTCCATAAAATTTCAGCTCATTTGGAATCCTTGTCCGAAAATATAATGGGGGAATAAAGTGAAAAAGTGAAATCAAGCAAATAGGAGAACTAACCAGCAGGAGAAAACGATGGAAGTGACATACGAGCCCAATGAAAAGAGGCGGTGGTGCAGGGAGGAACACGGGGTGGAGGAACAATAATTTTGGTTAAAAGACCTAAATGTTCAAGGACTAGAGTGAAAAGAGAAAAATCAAAAACCGCGAAAGTGATAATCGAAAAACCTGATGTGATCGCCTCTCCTTCCACCACGTGTCGAGCGGGGAGCGTAGCAGAGAACCTCCTCGACACGTGACGTTCCGCCACTTGCCACGCTTGGAAGCCACGAGCGATAATCCTCGAGGGTATCATTTAATTAGTTATTTCGGTTCCGAAAAATGTAGTTATTTTGGTTTTTTTATTACTAGCAGTGGCATGAATTTTTTGCGAGGATGATTATGCATGTTTTTTTAGGATAGGATGATTATGCACGTGTTTGGTCAAGGTGCAAACGCGCGGTGATTGGGTGGCTCTCCTCCGCTTGCAACCTACCCGAAGCTGGGCTTCTCTGGGGTTGAGCTCGTTTCGAACTCGACCGTCGCAAGATTTCACATCACAATAAGAGGCGAGGTAGACTCGAAAAATTAGGTCAAAAAGTAGGAAGAGAAACGCGATAGCCCCTCGCCTCGCTGCCGCCGCCGCGCACCGCCCACCGCACCTGCCCTTCTGCCGGCGAATCCGCGCGTGCCCTAGCCGGAGTCTAGGTATTGGCCCAGATCTGCCGGCAGCGATGTCGGGAACCGCGGCCCCACGGTACGCGCCGGACGACCCTACGGTGCCGAAGCCGTGGCGCGGGCTGGTGGACGGCACCACCGGCTACCTCTACTACTGGAATCCGGATACCAACGTCACCCAGTACGAGAAGCCCGTGCCGCCGGAAGCTCAGCTCCCACCGCCCCCGCCTCTCCCGCCTCCTCCTCCGCGCGCCCGCGGCCGGGACCGTCGAGACCGTTCCCGATCTCGCTCCCGCTCCCGTTCGCGCACACCGCCTCGGCGTGAACACCGGGACCGCGACCGCGACAGGCGCCGTCACGACGAGCACGACTCGTTCAAGTCGTCGTCGTCCCATCACCATCTTCCTCCGGCTGCCACCATCCCTACCGCCGCAGCTGATGATCCATCAGCCGAAGCATACCGCCGTCGCCATGAGATCACAGTCATCGTAAGGATCTCGCAGCTATCCTCGTGTTACATCTCATAGCATGTTTGTGTTACACATCTCTTAGCATGTCCATTACTCAGTATCTATTTTTTTGTTTGGTCTGTGATGCAGGGGGATAACGTGCCGGCTCCCATAACTGAGTTTGACTCTGGTGTCATCCCGCTTGATATACTCAAGGAGGTATGCATAAGTTTGGTGATGAATTATCACCCAAGGTCTAACACTAACCCAAAAGAGTTTGATAAGGGTCAGCATGTTGGATCACGGGGATGCGCTCTTCTTTATCTTTATCTGTTTGATTGATTGTTCTAAATCAGGGACGCTTGCGAGTCAGTTACTTATCTACATCTCTGTGGCAGATGCGATATTTGCTCCAAGGTGGAGCTAATGTCGCACCCTGCTCGTGCGCCCTCGTCCAGTCTGTAATTTCGACGGGCTGAGGGCGGATGTCGTTGATGGAGCTGCCAAGGGTGGGTGGACACCCCAGGCGGCTTGCTCCCTGCTAAGGGGGCTGCCCATGGTCTAAAAGGCCATCTACGTCGGCTGACGCTGATTTGTTTCTCCGCGTACGGTTCCTGGGAAAGGCTCCTCACATGGATGGCAGGCCTCTTCTGGAGCCTATGGAGATCTCACCCAGGCTGCAGGCGTCCAGATGCCTGACCAATGGAAGGGGCCTGTGGATGAACGATCCATGGCTGAGCGAGCCTGTCTCCAGGGATTCTGTTAGAGCTTTTCTACTTCGCCCTGTTTCCACACTTTGTGGATCTGTTCTCTTCCGTACGGCCTTAAATTGACTTCGCACATTGTTGATTCTTTGTTGTTTTCACTACATAGAGTAACTAGAGTTTCAGTGGGAGCTGTAGCAGATGTAGGTGCATCACATTAACCATATTCTTTTGGTGTCCTTATTTTGTTTGCCTTTGCTTTCCGTTCCCCTTTCATTTTTCCAGATACAACGCTACCGGATTCCCAAGTCCAACGCCTATCCAAGCCCAGTCCTGGCCAATTGCCTTGCTCAATCAAGATGTTGTAGCTATTGCCAAGACAGGATCTGGAAAAACTCTCGGGTATTTGCTTCCTGGGTTTATGCATATAAAGCGTATGCAGAACAGCACAAGGTCTGGCCCAACAGTGTTAGTTTTGGCACCTACCAGAGAGCTGGCAACACAGATTTTGGAAGAAGCTGTGAAATTTGGCAGATCATCAAGAATTTCTTCTACGGTGAGTTTTCTTTGCCTTGCTTCTTCCTGGATTATATGTTCATTATCTGATCCTTTGTTCTTGGTCTCTTCTTAGTGCCTTTATGGCGGTGCTCCTAAAGGGCCCCAGTTAAGAGATTTAGAAAGAGGGGTTGATGTTGTTGTTGCAACACCTGGAAGGTTGAACGACATTCTAGAAATGCGGAAAATAAGCTTAAAGCAGGTCTCGTACCTTGTTCTAGACGAGGCTGACCGCATGCTAGATATGGGGTTTGAACCACAAATACGAAAAATAGTAAGAGACATACCTTCTGGTCGGCAAACTCTTATGTACACTGCTACTTGGCCCAAGGAAGTCCGAAGAATTGCAGATGAGCTTCTTGTTCACCCTGTCCAGGTGACCATTGGAAGTGTGGATGAGCTTGTTGCTAATAAAGCTATTACTCAGGTATGTGACTTTCTTTGTACACTGCACTGATGATACTTGGAAATATCTTTCTTTTTTTCCTTTCACGAAGTACATTTCTTTTAATTTTCTGTTCTGTTCTGTCTTCTGCTCCTGTTGCTCTGCCAGCATGTGGAGGTGGTCACTCCCTCTGAAAAGCTTCGGCGTCTGGAGCAAATATTGCGATCCCATGATTCAGGTTCCAAGATACTAATATTCTGTACCACCAAGAGAATGTGCGACCAACTATCAAGGACACTCAATAAGCAATTTGGAGCGGCTGCCATTCATGGTGACAAGTCTCAAAATGAAAGAGAGAAGGTCCTGAGTCAATTTAGATCTGGACGATCTCCTATTTTGGTGGCTACAGATGTTGCGGCACGAGGTTTAGACATCAAAGATATCAGGTTAATCAATAATATTATTGTAATGATTTTATTGCTACATAGATGCTGCTTCATGTATTTATATGACATACAATCATGCTAATTCCACTTGTACTCCCTCCGTCCCAAAATAAGTGTCTCAACTTTGTACTAACTTTAGTACAAAGTTGTACTAAGCTTGAGACACTTATTTTGGGACAGAAAAATATTTGAATGTCTAAATGGGGCTAAAGAATGGTGCCCTTGCGACCCATGGTAGCAGAAGTGCATGACAAGGATACCTAAAATTTCAGTAGTTAGCGTGTGTTTTTGGTTGTGTCCAAAACCTGTGCTACCAATGCTGGGTAGGCTTTTGCTTAAACCAATCAGGCCCTAAACAAGGAAGTGCAGTCAATATGGCCTCAGCAGCTATTCATTACCATGGCATGTCCAGCTGTATATTTGCTGAAATCATTCTGGATTTAAGTTCATATAACTAGTGCAAATGTACACACAGAATCTTGAAGAAAGCTGTTGTTTAAATCAGTATTGTTCTGATCTTTACCACCAGTGCTTCAAATCTCAGAAATGATCTCACAATATCCTCTTGCTTTCTTGACATAGGGTTGTGATCAACTATGACTTCCCCACTGGTGTTGAGGACTATGTTCACAGGATTGGCAGGACAGGAAGGGCTGGTGCCACTGGTTTGGCCTATACATTTTTGTGTGATCAGGATTCAAAATATGTTGCCGACCTAATTAAAATCCTGGAAGGGGCAGACCAAGATGTTCCTCCTGAACTGTTAGACATGGTCTCTCGGGGTGGGCGTGGTAGGAAACGTAACAAATGGGCAACCCGCTCTGAGAGGGGTGGTGGTTCACGCTCTGAACTGGATTCAAGGTATGGTGGCAGGTTAGAGGGTAGTCGCGGTGGGCGTGGAAAGGATGATTATGGTGGCCGTGAAAGCAGGTTCGTTCTGTCCCTTCCATTTTGTTTTCTGCAATTGCTGATGAAAACAGAGTTTGGGTCTTGTTAGTGTTAACCGAAGTAATTCGAGATTATAATTTCTTTCGTCGTTGTTGTTCGGTAGTTTGTGTTCCTGAGCCAAAGACCATGGTCTTTACAATGTTGCTGATGTTTGCAGGAATGATTACAGCGGGTCTCGCAGGTCTGCTAGAGGTCGCAGCAGAAGCCTTAGCAGGAGTGACAGTGATAGGCGCAGCCCAAGCCCCAAGAGACGGCGCCATGATGTGCAGGCTAGCCGTAGCAGGACTAGAAGTCGGAGCCGGAGCAGGAGCCGGAGCAGGAGCAGAAACAAGAGCAGGAACAGGAGCCGGAGCAGGAGCCGGAGCAGGAGTTACACTAGGAATCGTCGTGCTAGCCGCAGCAGGAGTCGTAGCCCTGGCGCTAGACGCAAGACTGAAAGAAGAGCTGGCTCTGGGTCCACACGTCCTGACTGTGCCCACCCAGTGGAGAAGAAAAGCTCACCCAATGCTCACCCTTCAAATGATCACAAGAGCCGCAGTGTCGACCCTTCAAATGACTATAAGGCGGAGGATGGGAAGATGGGAAAGGTTGATCTGGATCGGTCGCCCAGTCTGCAGGAGCTGGATGACAAGTCTGCTCCATATAATCCTGTGTATAATGGCGAAGGAGGCAGGGGGTCAATGAGCCCTAATGGCGAGCCAGTGGTGGATGCTAAACCTGTCGAAGTCTCTGTGAGCAGCAAGAAGAGGGAGGATGAAGAGGAAGGTATGATAGATGAAGAGGGAGAGGAGGGTATGATAGCCGATGACGACCCTCGCGCAAGTGCAGCTGTGCAGAACGGTGATGATAAGTGACAAGGCTTTGAACGATGAATTTGCTATTCTACAAACAATCCATGTTAAAACTTTTATGATTGAGCTGTTGTTTGTTATGTAACATTGAGCTTTCATTTGCTGTTTGTTATGAACCAGAGTCCAAGATCGTTGTTTGTTATGTCGACTTGTTTGAACAGCAATTCTTTTTGTTGATTTATTGTGCCATTTGGCCAACTGCTTTGGAGAGAGTGTGGGCTCGACGGTCCTCACTGAGTGCTTTCAGATAGCATACCAAACTGGTTTGGTTAATTTTCAACACTGCCCGCGGAGGCCGCGCGCAATCTTGCAAGGCATGCTTTTGGTTTGAACAATACACTACTACCTCCGTCTCATAGTATAAAAACGTTTTTTGAGCTAGTTTGAGAAATGTTCTTATATTATGGGACAGAGGGAGTAGTTTGGGAGGAGCTTTGCTGTGTTGCACAGATAGATGATTTCTGGGAAGAAGCAGAATTATCGTAAATTTTGCTACGGAATGCTAGGATCCAGAGGGAGTCTTGGCTAGAAGGGCGCAGTGAACGAATCTATGGCAAGTTCATCTGGGAAGAAGGCAGAATTCTCGCAAGATTTTGTCAGTATAGGATCCAGAGGGAGTCTTGGCTAGAAGGGCGCAGTGAACGAATCTATGGCAACTTGGCAAGTCCTAGTAGCCTCCTAATTCAAAAAGCACATGGATGAACCCATGGGCATATGAACATACTTTAGAAAAGTCATTTCTAAATGCCCAAAAATTCTAAAAAAGTTGCAGGCATACATCTTCACATTCTATGTGTGCGCAGAAAGTTTGCAAAAAATTAACCTTTTGTTTTGCCCAAAAAGACAAAAAAAAAGGAAAACATCGCGGAACGCTATTTAGGAGCACCGGAATTTGTCTTTCTCATGGAGGCAAAGTAAAAATAGATTTTTTCACAAAACTTTGTGCCCAACACACATGTTGCGAAGATGTATGCATGAATTTTCTGTTTCGATTTTTTTTTGGCATTTTTAACGTGTTTAAAATGCACTTTTAAAAAGCGGGTTCATATGCCCATGGGTTCAAGACGTCCACACTCCTCCTAATTCATCTTATAAAGAGCATCTCCAAAGCAATTTTTTCTTTACGTGATCCCTTAAAATCTTGTAAACTCCTCCTTCGTTCAGGGGAAGATGAACTTTCCCATAAAACTTGGAATGTCTTCCATGTAAACTTTCATCTCCCGTTTTTGTTGTTGTTGGTCAGTATTTTTTGTTCAAATTATTCTATGTTCTTACCCCCTAGGTTTCAATGTGAAACTTTAAACTTGACAACTCGGCTACACAAACGAGATGTACAAGCATAGGGATAAAAATGGTATTTTTGTTTTGTACCATTGTTGGGCTCTGCTCGAACAATGAGAAGTCGAAAAACAGGAAACATGAGCATCGTAAGGAGGAAGGCTAAATCATCATCGGTTGCACAAGTACACAACAATGGCGATACCGATGATAATGTCGAGGAAGTCCCAAATCCTAATCTCACCACTACTCCAAGCATCACTGCAAAAAAAACCACTCATCCCCGCAAGAAGTCCACTCAGAAGGAAAGGTGAGAAAGATAAACAAAAGAATGGAGGGGATGTAATGTGTTGAAGACTATGGTGGAAGAGATTATAACAAGCAAAAGTAAGTTGGAGGAAGTGAATAGAATTAGAGAAGGACTTGAGGTGGTCTTAGGTGAAGGCAATGAAGGAGCGCAAAGTGGCATGTGAGGAGTGCAAGATGGCAATCGAAGAAGAGAAGCTGATTGTAAGTGCATCTAGTGCCACCCCTAGTTGGTTTTGGAGTATTAACGACAAACGTGGTTGAGGGACTAATGTGTTTGTGAGATTCATAGGAGAACACATGTAGAAGTCCCTCATTGATTCGGTTTACCCGTCGGAGATAATCCCTAAAAATGTATGAATACATTGAAGAAAATGGTGGTTCATGAAGACATTCACGTCGAAGATAATGACGTGTGAAGACATAGTTTCTTTCGTAGTTTCATTTTCTTCTTTCTTGAGTCATAGGAACCACCAAACTGTCAAGTAGGGTCCAAGTGAACAAAGTTAGAAGACTGATGTGATGCTCAACCCAAATCCTATGTCTTTGAGTGAAGACAATGAGAGAAAATCTTATCCAGAGTTGTATGAGTCAGCTTTGCTTGTAGCCCAAGTCAAGCTGCCGCGTGCGTTTGAAATCTGACCGTTGGACACGTGTCAGTTCCTTAGTGACCCAGGGTCATTTCGGACATATCATGTCGGGTTGCCTCCTGGCTATAAATAGCCCACCCCCTACACCATAAAATTGGTGGCTGCTGAGAGTTAGTGCACGACTTTTGTCATTTGAGAGCAACCCACCTCCGAAGCCTTTGAGAGAGAATCCTTGCCAGGACAAAGCCCAAAACACCCAGAGCCCAAAGAGTGTTTGGCATCACTGAAGTCTTTCTATCCACGTGATCTGAAGACATATTACACTTGAAGACTGTGATCTTCCAGTCGGTTAGGCATCGCATTCTGAGGATCCAAGAGTCATCGTGGATCGTCGGTGAACGAAGTCTGCGAAGGTTTGGAAGTCTACCTTGAAGACTTACCAGAGTGATTGGGCGAGGACTAAGTGTCCTTAGCTCAAGGGAATAAGGTGAAGACGCGGTCTTCTGAGTTCCATCTTAGCCTCCCTAACCAGACACACAGTTGTCACAGCAACTGGAACTGGTCTACCAAATCCTTGTCTTCGTCAAGCAACTGGTTCTATCACTTCACCCTTTACTTACTGTTTAGCTTCGTGAAGTCATTGCTTGCTTGCTCAGTTTGACTTCACTGTGTGAAGACATTCTTCTTTGTTTGCATGTTTGGCTTCATACTATCTTCCTATTCTAATCCACTCTACCTAGCTGCTATCTGTCTTTGTGTTTACTCTGTACTATCTCCTTGACTATGTGTCCGTGTGGAAGCACGATCACCTATGGGGCAAGGGTGCCCCTTTGTGGTTCGGCAAGGGGACGATCACATTGCACAAAGACCAGAAACAACAAGGGCAGCGCGATGATGGCCAGCTCTCTTTTACCCAGGTTCGGGTTGCTTTGCAGCGTAAAACCCTACTAGTGCTATGGTGGATTGATCTGGAGGAACACGAAGACACGACGTGCTCTAGCCCGGCAAGGGTGCCTCGGGGGGAGCAACGTGCACGTACAAGTATTGGGGGATCTAAAATTCGAACCTTTTGCTAGGTTGCCTCGGGCCCCCTTTTATAGCTTAAGGGGCGACCACAGTGGCAAAACAGTCATCTTGGTGTGATTAGATAGCTAACAATGCTATCACACCTAACTCTGGCAGTTAGGACAAAGTGCAAATGCACTGCTAGGTGTCGTGCTGAGGTTGAAGCCCGACAAGCCTGCCGCGCCACTTATCCATCTTCTCCTTATTAGCATGACACGCCATACGCACGGGTGTCAATAAAGCTAATCTCTCCCCACCATCTGCCCGCGTGCACCGATGTGATCCACCTAGTTACTTGATAGCTTGACACTGCACTGATTAATGACTTGGGTATGATGAGGTGGAGCGGTGGCATCTTGGTGAAGGCCTGCCAGCAAGGAGCCTGGCGGGTTCCGATCTTGACGGCCCCGGAAACCTTGCCGGGGAGAACTGGTCTCGTCCCTCAGGTGCAACTTCAACCTGGCTAGGCTCTCCTGCCCGGCAAGCGAGGCTCTCCTGGGTTATCTTCTGTCAACTTGATCTTCTTAATGCTCTCCTTGATCTCACGAAGAGCGGTTTCTCTGGCTTATCTTTGTGTCATGCATTGGTACTAGATGTATGATCGACATCACGCCTGTGCATGAGTTCGTCCAGCAAACGTGAATGTTTGTTACACCGGCAGGAGCCCCCGGGCCTGGTCCATGCATGCCGCCGGGCATCGTTGGAGCAGGCCTAAACAATGCACATGCCCGCATACTGACCTTGCCGCGGTGGAGTCCATGTTTTTGGATATTTTCTTTGCTTCTTCATTAACCTAGAATTGGGTTAACCTCCGGGTCTCCCACGAAGCTTGCAACGTCCAAACGATGTGGGTTCACCCATGCAGTAGGCCAGAGAACACCCACGTTCATGAGGGGGGGGGGGTAATTAGGGTGCCCGCGCGTGATTTTTTTTGCTCCGCAATATTTTTTTCCAAAAAAGTCTACAAATGGTCTAAAAACTGCCTAGCCAGAATTTTCCAGACTTAGTTTTTTTCTTTTTTGAAACTGAAACTATTTTTCTTCTGCGGGTGGCACGAAAGTTGCGGAATCCGACTTGGTCACGACTCGGAGTATGGCGTGATCTGGTAATCCGAAACAAAGAAACAAATACTGGACTTAGACTAGGACTGGTGGCGGAGATGAATCTGGTGGAAACTCGGACTGATGGTGATATATGGCAGTGGTATATGTGGACTCGGATTGGTGGTTGTATATGGCAGCGGCGATGTATACAGTGGGGTGGTGGTACATGGCAGCGGTGATGTATATGGTGGGGTGGTGGTATATAGCAGCAACGATGTATACGGTGGGGTGGTGGTATATGGCAGTGATGAAGGTGGTGCGGCGGCGGCGTGACAAACTGTGAATAGAACTCGAAACTCTAAAGGACTAGACGCCAAGACCAGCAACTCGGCACGACGATGCAACTGCAAATTCGACAAAGCAAAAACTCTAAAAAGATTATGCAAAGGCTCAGATTGGTTTGGATAGGATGAACTAACCCTAATTTTTTTTGGCTTTTTCGTGGACTATAGGTATGAAGAACATACTCGATCTAAACTACGAAAAACTATAAAATCTCACCGAGCAACCTAGAAATCTGATACCACTTGATAGAGGCAAAGGTGTCCCGTCTTTCGATGAGATGGTGGCTATCGTTTATGGTGGAGTAGACTTTGACGATCCGACTACGAACGTGCGAGGACGTCTGATAACCCACAAGTATAGGGGATCACAACAGTTTTCGAGGGTAGAGTATTCAACCCAAATTTATTGATTCGACACAAGGGGAGCCAAAGAATATTCTCAAGTATTAGCAGCGGAGTTGTAAATTCAACCGCACCTGAAAGACTTAATAATCTACAGCAAAGTATTTAGTAGCAAAGTAATATGGAAGTAACGATAACGGTGGAAACAGTAACAGTAGCAGTTTTGTAGCAATCGTAATAGTAGCAACGAAAAAGTAACTTAGCAAAGATCAATATGAAACGAACTCGTAGGCAATGGATCAATGATTGATAATTATGTCGGATGGCATTCATCATGCAACAGTTATGACCTAGGGTGACACAGAACTAGCTCCAATTCATCAATATAATGTAGGCATGTATTCCGTATATAGTCATACATGCTTATGGAAAAGAACTTGCATGACATCTTTTGTCCTACCCTCCCGTGGCAGCGGGATCCTAATGGAAACTAAGGGATATTAAGGCCTCCTTTTAATAGAGATCTGGACCAAAGCATTAGCACTTAGTGAATACATGAACTCCTCAAACCACGATCATCACCGGGAAGTGTCCCGACTCTTGTCACTCGAGGTTGCTTGGGATCATAGCAGCGTAGTAGGTGACTATAACTTGCAAGATAGGATCAAGAACAAAAATATATTCATGAAAACATAATAGGTTCAGATCTGAAATCATGGCACTCGGGCCCTAGTGACAAGCATTAAGCATAGCAAAGTCATAGCAACATCAATCTCAGAACATAATTGATACTAGGGATCAAACCCTAACAAAACTAACTCGATTACATGATAAATCTCATCCAACCCATCACCATCCAGCAAGCCTACGATGGAATTACTCACGCACGGCGGTGAGCATCATGAAATTGGTGATGGAGTATGGTTGACGATGATGATGGTGACGATTTCCCCTCTCCGGAGCCCAAAACGGACTCCAGATCTGCCCTCCCGAGGAAGAACAGGAGGTGGTGGCGGCTCCGTATCATAAAATATGATGAATCCTTCTCTCTGATTTTTTCTCCCCGAACATGAATATATGGAGTTGGAGTTGAGGTCGGTGGAGGTCCAGGGGACCCACAAGGCAGGGGGGCGCGCCCTAGGGGTTGGGCACGTCCTCCACCCGTGTGGACAGTCGGTGGGTTCCCCTCTGTTGATTCCTTCGCCATTATTTTTTATATATTCCAAAAATATTCTCCGTGAAGTTTCAGGTCATTACGAGAAATTTTATTTCTGCATAAAAATAACATCATGGCAATTCTCTTTGAAAACAATGTCAGTCTGGGTTAGTTCATTCAAATCATGCAAATTAGAGTCCAAAACAAGGGCAAAAGAGTTTGGAAAAGTAGATACGATGGAGACATATCAACTCCCCCAAGCTTAACCCATTGCTTGTCCTCAAGTAATTCAGTTGACAAACTGAAAGCGATAAAGAAAAAACTTTTATAAAATCTGTTTGATCTTGTTGTTGCAAATATGTAAAGCCAGCATTCAGGTTTTCAGCAAAGATTATGAACTAATCATATTCATAATAACATTTAGGTCTTACATTTACTCACATCAATGGCATAATCAACTAGCGAGCAATAATAATAAATCTTGGATGACAACACTTTCTCAAAACAATCATGATATGATATAACAAAATGGTATCTCGCTATCCCTTTCCGAGACCGCAAAACATAAATGCAGATCACCCCTGAAGATCAAGGACTGACTGGACATTATAATTCATGGTAAAAGAGATCCAGTCACAGTCATACTCAATATCAATTAATAACAATGCATACAAATGACAGTGGTGCTCTCTAACATGTAACATCCCAATTTTCAATTTGGATGTTATCATTAGGTCATCATATGCATTCATGCTCTTTGCATTTTATTCGTTTTATTTGAGCATTTTGATCCTAGAGACCTTAAGCGACTCAAAGACCATTTGAGAGAGTTGGAGGTTTCATAAAAAAAATCCATTTTTGAATTTTCAAAAATTGGTAATTGAATCAAAACGATATTTTATTTGAAATTATTTTTCCAAATAAAATAATGAGAGAAGATAATATGACTTCTTCAAAACAGAGGAAATATTGGCAATTTAATTTTGAATAAAATATATTTTATTTGAGATTTTATTAGATTAAATTAGGGAAAATTGCATCTTAGCCCAAAAAAATGTTCATCTAGTCCTAAATATTAGGTTTGGACGGTGAAAATTGTTTCTGGGATTTTTAGAATTTTTTTATTTTAAATGGATTTTTTCGTTCGGGCGAAATTATTAAAAAAAAAGCTTTTCGGACCGAACTGGGCCGAAGGCCCAGCTGCCCGCCGCCACCGCCTTTTCCCAGCTGGAGTCCGCCACGCCGCCCGTGTCCGAGGCGGACACGCCTCCGAGGCCGCCTCCATAAGCCCGCCCGCCCCCCTTTATAAGCCGCCCGCCTCTCCTCCTCGTCAAGCCGCCGCAGCTACGCCTCTAACCAGCTTTGCCGCTGCTGATCTCGCCGCCTTCTGCTTCTTTGCCGCGCCCGCCACGCCGCCGCATACGCCATGACCGCCTTGCTGCTCCGCTCGCCGTCGCCAATGCCCGCCCTTTGTCGGCTGAGCCGGGATTCCGCCGCCCCGCCGTTGACCCCGTCGCCGCCGTTGACCTGTAAAAGTTGAATTTTTTTTTTCAGTTTTCGTTCGAATTTTTTGTTTAGATTAGATCGGTTTATTTAGTTATTTATTAGGTTAATTAGCGAACATTCTCTGTTTAGTTCGTTTTAATGAACGGATTCATTCGTTTAGTTATGTTAGCGAATGTTTGTTCCGTAGATTTTTCTTTTTCTGTTTATTTCCGGCCAAGGACCTATGCGCGAATACTTTTCTTACAGATTAGTCCCTGATCTGTAAACCCTCGTTACTTTTTGCCCGTTTATCCAAATCCAGTGAAACCAGCGCCAAAATCTTCGTCTTGTTCCCCTCTATCCAGTTAATCAACTTGAATATGGTTTTGACAACTTAAAATTTGGTTTCAAGCAGATTTGAATTTGAACTTCTTTTGATCGCAGTTTGAGTTTCTCCGATTCGATTGATTCTTTTTGCAAAATCGAAGCTCTTCACTTGTGCTTTCTGTTTAGATCTTTTCTCTTGGTTTTACCTTTGCATTTTATGCTTGAGTGCTTATGTATGCTATTGGTTGATCACGATAGAGTTTCCGGAGTGTGAGGCTTGCTACTACGAATCACTAGGGTTTCTAGATCATCAGTAAGGCAAGTAACACTTTGATCATATCCCTTTATTACCCAGTTTTATGCATTAGTTTCAATCCTCAAACATTACATGAGTAGGATCTGATTAACATGTGGGTACTGGGAAGTAGTTGATGAGGTAGAACCTATTGTCCTTTATTCAAACCTTGGGAGTTACTACGTTATGCTTACTTTGCTATGCTATGCTATGCTCGTAGACGTGGTTTGGTTTGAGTGACTCATGACAGATGTGAGCATTATTATGAATTAAGGGATTACTTAAGGTGGCTACTTTAATACACATCTGGTGGATTGTTTGTGGGCACCTGGGGAATCCAGTGTTGTCCAGGGAGATCCCGGGGTACCCGAGTGATCCTCCTATGATTCGCCACCCAGGCTCAAAGGGATCATAAGATTATTCATGCTAGAAACTTCCGTGTGCAGCCATATGCCATTATGGGCTCTGGCATAGTTGAGTAGTAAGTTGTGGGAAACCTTTCCATGATGGGCTAGCAGATGTAGGGGATTGTAGGTGTACCGGCCTATCTATCGGTTAAGGGGACCTCTTCGGAAAGACTGTGTCTTGATCATCCGTTTCTCAAACACCATGCAGTGCGAGAAATTCAATGGAGGAGATCGAGTCTTGTGGGGAAAAGTGCGCAAACCTCTGCAGAGTGTATAATCTAATCATGATTAGCCGTGTCCCCGGTTATGGACATCTTGAGTATCTGGTACTTGAATTATTGATTTGATCTCAACACTTTACTTAATTAATTTGTTTGGGTTAATGATTATTATTTTGGGATTGAGATGGGGTTACCATTCTCAATATTTATCAACAGACATTGTAGTTAAATAAAATATATTCCTTTGAAGTAGGGAAAAGCTAGCTTTATGCAAATGATAACAACAGAGCCTCCACCAACCATATATGCATGTAGTGATAGTTGTTATTCTGTTCATTGCTCTATAGTGTTATCTTGCCAGCATATTCCATGTGCTGACCTACACAGGCTGCAACGTATTATGTTGTAGAGTTTTTAGACGAAGAGTAAGGTGTGCTAGGCCGTTGTCGTACACTCAGCTATGCCGTTGGAGTTGATGGACTCATTTATCTTCGATGCTTCCGCAATTATCTTATTTAGATGGCCTTCAGCCATATCATTGTAATAAGTACTCTCTCTTTGAGACACTCGATGTAATAAGTGTGTGATTGAACTCTGCTATAAATCCTCGATTTCTGTGTGTGTTAGCATTATCGATCCAGGGATGGCACTTATGCACAGAGATTTGACCGTTTGAGGTCGGATCGCTACATAACTTGTGCTTTTTATAAGAGGATGATGACTCAGCAATAAAAGTAAATAGATAGGCCCTTCGCAAAGGGAAGCAGGGATTTGCAGAGGTGCCAGAGCTCGAGCTTTTAAAACAGAGATGAATATAATTTTGAGCAGTATGCTTTCATTGTCAACATAACAACCAAGAGATCTCGATATGTTCCATACTAGATACATTATATGTGGTTCCCAAACAGAATGGTAAAGTTTATACGCCCCCACCACCAATAAGCACATTCCACGGCTGGTCCGAAACAACGGGTACCATCCAACTAACAATCTTGGGGGAGTTTTGTTTGCAATTATATTTTGATTTGATTTGAGCATGGGACTGGGCATCCCGGTTACCAGCCATTTTCTCGTGAATGATGAGCGAAGTCCACTCATCTTGAGAATAACCCACCTAGCATGGAAGATACTGACAACCCCTAGTCACTACATGAGCGATTCGGGCATACAAAACATATTATCATTTGAAGTTTTAGAGTTTGGCAGATGCAAATTTACTTGGAACGACAAGTAAATACCGCATATAGGTAGGTATGGTGGACTCATAAGGAACAACCTTGCGTTTATGGAAGTGGATGCACAAGCAGTATTCCCGCTTAGTACAAGTGAAGGCTAGCAAAAGATTGAGGAGCGACCAACTAGAGAGCGACAACAGTCATAAACATGCATTGAGATTAACCAACATTGAGTGCAAGCATGAGTAGGATATAAATCACCATGAACATAAATATCGTGGAGGCTATGTTGATTTTGTTTCAACTACATGCGTGAACATGTGCCAAGTCAAGCCACTCGAATCATTCAAAGGAGGATACCATCCTATCATACTACATCACAACCATTTTAAAAGCATGTTGTACGCATAAGGTAAACCATTATAAACCCCTAGCTAATTAAGCATGGCATGAGTAACTATAATCTCTAATTGTCATTGCAAAAATGTTTCATTCATAATAGGCTGAATCAAGAACGATGAACTAATCATATCTACAAAAACAAGATAGGTCAAGTTCATACCAGCTTTTCCTCATCCCAATCATTTCACCATATATCGTCATTATTGCCTTTCACTTGCACGACCGAACAGTGTGGATAATAATAATAGTGCACGTGCATCGGACTAAGATGGAATCTGCAAACATTTATTCAAAGGAGAAGTCAAGGTAATATGGGCTCTTTGTTAGATAAACAATAATGCATATGAGAGCCACTCAACATTTTCATTGTGGTCTTCTCCTCTCGACCCCCAAAGAAAAGGAAAGAATTTAAAAGAAACACACTGAAATGTTTTTGGAGTTTTTTGTTTTTTTTTGAAGAAAGTAAAACAACAATGAAAAAAGCTATTTACACGGGAAATCTCCCAACAAGCAAAAGAAGAACCAGAAATCTTTTTGGGTTTTATTTTAATACTAATACTAAGTGAAGATGGAAAGGAAATAAGCTACAACTAATTTTTTTTGTTTTTCTCAAAAGTTTTTCAAACACACAAGAAGAAAGCTCTGGCTCAGGAACCGGGGATCGCGTCCCCTCCCAATATGCATAAATGTCCGCGGGCATGATGAGATACCTGCCTGAATGAATATCGAACAAAGAAGGTGTAGGCAAGGTAATAATATGACAAGTCTTCTCGCTAAATACCAGGTTATAGATGAGTCTCTTGTCATCGTCTTTCTTAATAAAATCATGTGCTACCATACTGTCATAATCGAAGTATATAGTGGGTAGTAACTTCTCCTCTTTTTCATCGTGCCTAATGGGTACTCGAAGCGTCTAGCAAGACAGGAAGCATAGATACCTCAAAAAATAGGCCCCTTCGAACGGTTTAAACTCAACCTTCGAGAAACCATAGCGCCCAAACTAAAAGTTTTATCACGAAGTAAAGCATGGCGCAAAATAGCAAGGTCAGGAGCACTAAGGCCTCCACTCTCCCCGTGACCAATTAAACATGTCCCAGCAAATAATGAGTAGTAGCGCAAAACAAGAAAAATGTAAACTAGACACTGACACGTCTTCAACGTATCTATAAATTTTGATTGTTCCATGCTATTATATTATACATCTTGGATGTTTATATGCATTTATATGCTATTTTATATTATTTTTGGGACTAACCTATTAACCTAGAGCCTAGTGCCAGTTTTAGTTTTTTCCTTGTTTTTGAGTTTTGCAGAAAAGGAATATCAAACGTAGTCCAAACGAGCTAAAAATTTACGGTGATTTTTTATGGACTAGAAGAAGCCCCCGAAGCAAAAGAGTTGGGCCAGAAGAGTCGCGAGTCAACAACAAGGGTGGAGGGCATGCCCACCCCCTAGGGCGCGTCCCCTGCCTTGTCGCTGACTCGTGGACCCCCCTGACATGAAACCGACGCAAAAATTCCTATAAATCCATAAACCCCCAGAAACAAACCTAGATCGGGAGTTCCGCCGCAAGCCTCTGTAGCCACGAAAAACCAATCGGGAGCCCGCTCAAGGCACCACAATAGGAGGGAAACTATCACCGGTGGCCATCTTCATCATCCCGGCGGTCTCCATGACAAGGAGAGAGTAGTTCACTCTCGGGGCTGAGGGTATGTACCAGTAGCTATGTGTTTGATCTCTCTCTCTCTCTCTCTCTCTCTCTCTCTCTCTCTCTCTCTCTCTCTCTCTCTCGTGTTCTTGATTTGGCACGATCTTGATGTACCGTGAGCTTTGTTACTATAGCTGAATCATATCGTGTTTCTCCCCCTCTACCTTCTTATGATGAATTGAGTTTTACCTTTGAGGTTTCGCTGTTATCAGATTGAATACTATTATGGATTTGAGAACGCTTGATGTATGTCTTCGTGGGATACCCATGGTGACAACGGGTGTTCTAATGATTCACTTGATGTATGTTTTGGCACTCAACTCGCGGATTCCCGAGGTGACATTGGGGTAATCTATGCTTAGGGGTTGATGCACGTTTTCGTCCTTGTTTCTCCAGTAGAAATCTTAGGGGACTCTTTGAAGTTCTTTGTGTTGGATTGAATATTATGGATCTGAAGTTGTTTGATGCATATCGTCTAATTGACCCACGGATACTTGTGGTGACATTGGAGTATCTAGGTGACATTAGGGTTGATTGATGTGTGTCATATGGTGTTATTTTACTACGAACTCTAGGGCTGTTTGTGACACTTATAGGAATAGCTCAATGGATTGACCGGAAAGAATAACTTTGAGGTGGTTTCGTACCCTACAAGTAATATCATCTTATGTTCACCACCATAGGAACTCTGGAGTGACTTTTGTCGCACGTTGAGGGATTGCCATATGATTTAATTATGCTATCATTGTTGAGAGAACTTGCACTAGTGAAAGTATGAACCCTAGGCCTTGTTTCCAAGCATTGCAATACCATTTTTGCTCACTTTTGTTACTACTTACCTTACTGTTTTTATATTTTTAGATTACAAAAACCTATATCTACCATCCATATTACACTTGTATCACGATCTCTTCGCCGAACTAGTGCACCTATACAATTTACCATTGTATTGGGTGTGTTAGGGACACAAGAGACTCTTTGTTATTTGGTTGCAGGGTTGTTTGAGAGAGACCATTTTCATCCTATGCCTCCCACGGATTGATAAACCTTGGGTCATCCACTTGAGAGAAATTTGCTATTGTCCTACAAAACTCTACACTTGGAAGCCCAACAACGTCTACAAGGATAAAGTTGTGTAGTAGACATCAAGCTCTTTTCTGGCGCCATTGCTGGGGAGGTGAGTGCTTGAAGGTATATATTTAGATCTTGCAATTAAGTCTTTTAGTTTCTTGTTTTATCACTAGCTTAGTCTATAAAAGAAAACTAAAAAAAAAATGGAATTGAGGTTGCCTCATATGCCTTTTCTTTTTAATGTCTTTCGTGAAAATGATGGAAAGGAAAATTGTGCTCAATTGTTAGAAGAAGAAGTTCATAAAATGTTTGGTACTAAATCTTTGAATATGATCATGATTGCAATGTTGTTAGTATGAATTCTTTGAATATCCATAGTACTAATGATGATTGCACTAGTCATGATAAAAATGTTTCTTATAAGCATGTCAATTTTTGTGGAGTGCATAGAGTTTGTAGTTACACTCCAAAAAGGGAAGATAGATTTTGCAAGAGGCATAAGTATTTAGAAACTAAATGGTTGCAAGAGAGGCTAGATGTTTGTGCTGAAAATTTTAATTTTTCTCGCCATCCTTGTGAACTTTGCAATGAACATGGTCATTTAAATCTCCAATGCAAATTGTTTCATGATCGAATCATGTCCAAAAATTGTGATGACTTGATTTCCCTTAGCATCATAATGAACTTAGTTTATACAGGATATGAAGAAATGAAACGATATAACTAAGGGTGTTCGAGAATATAACCTTAAAGGCAGTTCTTGATTTTGATCTAGAGGAAATTTATATGTATTGTGCGGTAAATTGCATTGAAAATCCTTATATTGCCAATTACTGAAAGACAAGAAAACAAACAGAAGATGAAGAGAATACTAATGAAGGGGAAGAGGTTTCCCAATATCCTCCTATTTTTTCTTATGATGAATCAGGTAACAAGGAGGAGCTTTTTACCCAACCAATCTCATCAATAAGGAGCTCGAAAAAGTTGATTGAACCCACACATGACATGGAGAAGAAAAAGAAAAGATGGAGAAGCAAAGGTAAAAAGGTATCTCTCCCAAATGATGTTGCTCCTATTATTGTTATGCCTCATGAGAGTGAATCAAAAATAAATGTGAATGATGATATAATTTATTATGATATTGATTCTTTGCCTTATGGTATTATGTCTGAAGAAATTATTGAGGATGAGTTCGTTATGCCTATTACTCATTGTGATAATTATGATTGGGGAAGTAATGATACTTGTTATAATCTTGAGAATCTTTTTGGCACCAGCTTAGAAAATTGTGATGATAATAATTGCTATACTATTGGTGCTATCCATATAATTAGTCATGAGAGTGATTATGCTTACGATATGCAAAGCCACAAGCTTGGGGATGATATGTTTGATGAGAATGACATGTTTGAGAATTTATTTGCTGCAATTAATGTTTGTCCCAAGCTTGGGGATGCTATGTGATACGTCTCCAACGTATCTATAATTTTGATTGTTCCATGCTGTTATATTATCATTCTTGGATTTTTTTACAATCTTTTTATAGCCATTTCATATCATTTTTTGGTACTAAGCTATTCACATAGTGCCCAGTGCCAGTTGCTGTTTTCTGCATGTTTTTTCATCGTCGGAAATCAATACCAAACTGAGTCCAAATGCAGCTAAACTTTTTGTGGATTTTTTGGACCAGAAGACATCCAGTGGGCCAAAGAAGTACCGAAGAGGGAGCCCGAGGTGAGCACAAGACACCAGGGCACGCCTGGAGGCCCAGGCGCGCCCTGGTGGGTTGTGCCCACCTCGGTGGCCTCCCGCATCTCCTCTTTGCCCTATAATACCCCAATATTCCAGAAATCCTAGGGGAGTCGACGAAAATCAATTCTAGCCATAAGTTCCGAACCACCAGATCGAATCTAGACATCATCACGGAGGGGTTCATCATGTCCATTGGTGCCTCTCCGATGATGCGTGAGTAGTTCTTTGTAGACCTACTGGTCCGTAGTTAGTAGCTAGATGGCTTCCTGTCTCTCTTTTGATTCTCAATACAATGGTCTCTTGGAGATCCATATGATGTAACTCTTTTTGCGGTGTGTTTGTTGGGATCCGATGAACTTTGAGTTTATGATCAGATCTATCTTTTTATCCATGAAAGTTATTTGAGTCTTCTTTGATCTCTTATATGCATGATTGCTTATAGCCTCGTATTTCTTCTCCGATATTTGGGTTTTGTTTGGCCAACTTGATCTATTTATCTTGCAAAGGGAAGAGGTGCTTTGTAATGGGTTCGATCTTACGATTGCTTGATCCCGGATGTAAGGGGAACCGACACGTATGTATCGTTGCTATTAAGGATAACAAGATGGGTTCTATTTCTACATAAATAGATCTTGTCTACATCATGTCATCGTTCTTATTGCATTACTCCGTTTCTCCATGAACTTATTGGATAGCGGTCGATGTGTGGAGTAATAGTAGTAGATGCAGGTAGGAGTCGGTCTACAAATCTTGGACGTGATGCCTATATAATGATCATTGCCTGGATATCATCATGATTATTTGAAGTTCTATCAATTGCCCAACAGTAATTCATTTACCCACCGTTTGTTATTTTTCTCAAGAGAAGCCACTAGTGAAATCTACGGCCCCCAGGTCTCTTCTTTATTATATTTGCCTTCACGATCTATTTTTATTTGCTTTTATTTTCAGATATATTAAACCAAAAATATAAAATACCTTGCTGCACTTTATCTTATTTGCGATCCGTTTATTCAATCTATTACAACTTTCTCACGTCCGCTTGCCAATTTCTGGCGCCGTTACCAGAAAGGGATTGACAACCCCTTTAACACGCCAGGTTGCGAGTATTTGTTATTTGTGTGTAGGTGCTGTTATGTAGTGTTGCTTGGTTCTCCTACTAGTTCAATAACCTTGGTCTCATCACTGAGGGAAATAACTACCGTTGCTGTGCTGCATCATCCCTTCCTCTTTGGGGAAATATCGACGTAGTTCTAGCAGACATCAAAACGAATTTCTGGCGCCGTTGTCGGGGAGACATCATCAACATCTACCAAGTTCCTAATCACAAATCTCATCTCCTTACAATTTACATTATTTGCCATTTGCCTCTCGTTTTCCTCTCCCCCACTTCACAAAAATTTGCCATTTTATTTGCCCTCTTTTTTCGTTCGCATTTTTTTCCAGATTTGTTTTTGAGTGCAATCTTGTTGCGTAGTCACAATGAATCAAGAGAACACCAAGTTCTGTGATTTCTCCAATACCAACAACAATGATTTTATTAGCACTCCGATTGCTCCTCCCGCCACTAGTGCGGATTCTTGTGATATTAATACCTCTTTGCTGAATCTTGTTATGAAAGATCACTTTTCCAGTACTCCTAACGAGGATGCCGCGTCCCATCTTAACACATTCGTGGAATTATGCGATATGCAAAAGAAAAAAGATGTGGACAATGATGTTGTGAAGTTGAAATTATTTCCGTTTTCTTTACGAGATCATGCAAAAATTTGGTTTTCTTCTTTGCCTCGCAATAGTATCGATACTTGGATAAATGCATGGATGCTTTTATTACTAAGTATTTTCCGCTTGCAAAAATTATTTCCCTTAGAACCCAGATCATGAATTTCAAGAAACTTGAACATGAGCATGTTGCACAATCTTGGGGAAGGATGAAATTGATGCTAAGGAATTGCCCAACTCATGGGTTAATCTTTGGATGATCATACAAAATATTTATGCGGGGTTGAATTTTGTTTCTCATAATCTTTTAGATTCCGCCGTGGGTGGTACTTTTATGGAAATTACCTTGGGTCAAACCACCAAATTGCTTGATAATATTATGGCACATTATTCACGATAGCATATCGAAAGAGCTCCTACTAGTAAAAAAGTTAATTCGATTGAAGAAATTTCTTCTTTGAGTGAAAAAGTTGATGCTCTTATGAAATTGGTTGCTAATAAAAGTGCTCCTATTGATTTTAATGATGTGCCTTTGTCTACTTTGATTGAGCAAAATAGTGATGCCATTGATGTGAATTTTATCTCGCAAAACAATTTCAATAACAATGCTTATAGAGGTAATTTTAATCCTAGGCCTTTTCCTAGTAATTACTCTAATAATTATGGTAATTCCTATGGTAATCCTTCTTACAATAATAATAGGAACACCTCTGATCTTGAGCTTAATCTTAAAGAATTCATCAACACTCAAAAGGTTTCAGTTCTACAATGGAAGAAAAGTTGAATAAGATTGATGATTTGTCTAGAAGTGTTGATAGAATTTCTCATGATGTAGAAAAAACTCAAGATGAAATTTTTTGTGCCTAAGGTTGAAGAATCAATTAAATCTCATTATATTTCTATGGATGAAAGTAAGAAAAGAACCGCTATGCTTAGAGCTAGAAGAGAATTTTTAGAAAAAGCGTTTTCTAGTGATTGCTTTCATAAAAATGATGAAGATCTTAAAATGATTGGTGTTTCTTCTCTTGATTCTTTGTTTAGTAAATTAAGATTGATGAAAAAGGGACTGGAGAAGAGTGAACTTTAGCAAGAAGGCGTCCCGATAATTCAGAGGGTGAAAATCTTGTTGAGAAAATTGATAAAAGTGGGTTTGAAGAGGTCAGAACTTTAACTAGTGATGTGCCCACTCTTTTGGATTACAAAGACTTTAATTATGATAGTTGCTCTTTGATTGATTGTATTTCTTTGTTGCAATCCATGATAAATTCACCCCATGCCTATGAACAAAATAAAGCTTTTACTAAACATATTGTTGATGCTTTGATGAAAGCTTTGGAAGAAAAATTGGAATTAGAAGTTTCAATTCCTAGAAAATTTCATGGTGAATGGGAACTACCATCAAAGTAAAGATTAAAAATTATGAGTGTTTTCCTTTATGTGACTTGGGTGCTAGTATTTCTACAATTCCGAAATCTTTATGTGATGTGCTTGGTCTTACCGATATTGAAGAATGTTCTTTAAATTTGCACTTGGCGCATTCTACTATTAAAAACCCTAGGGGAAGAATTAATGATGTTCTTATTCTTGCAAATAGGAATTATGTGCCCATATATTTTGTTCTTGATATTGATTGCAATCCGTCTTGTCCAATTATTCTTGGAAGACCGTTTTTACGTACTATTGGTGCCGTGATTGCTATGATAGAAGGCAATATTAAATTTGAATTTCCACTAAGGAAGGGTATGGAACACTTCCCTAGAACAAGAATTAGGCCGCCATATGAATCAATCATGAGGGAATCTTATGGATCTAGAAACAAAGATGACAACACTTAGATCCTTTGCTTTATGCCTAGCTAGGGGCGTAAAACTATAGCGCTTGTTGGGAGGCAACCCAATGAATAAAATTTATTTTTGTATTTTGCTTTCTGTTCTTGAGAGTTTGCACAATTATGCTACTGTTATGATTGTGTTTTTTGTGTTTTAATTAGTGTTTGTGCCAAGCAAAGCCTTTAGGATTCTGTTGGGTGATAGTTGATTTGATCTTGCTGAAAAATAGAAACTTTTAAGCTCACGAAAATAATTCTCATTTTTAACAGAAGTGTGATAAAATACCAATTATTTTTGCAGAAGATTAATATACAAATTTCTCACGTGGTCCTAATTTTCAGAATTTTTTGAGTAGCAGAAGTATTCGAAATATCCAGATTACTCTGACTGATTACTGCTTTTTGACAAATTCTGTTTTCTTCGCGTTGTGTGCTTGTTTTGATGATTCTATGGTTTTCTTTGAAGAGTTTTTGCAATAGAAAAGTTGGAATACAGTAGATATAATGCAAAGATAAAATATGAATGGGTTTGATACAGTAATTATAGTATTTATTTGCTTTCTTATACTAACAGATCTCACAAAGGTTTTGTTGAGTTTTGTGTGATTGAAGTTTTCAAGTTTTGGGTGATGTTACGATGGATTAAGGAATAAGGAGTAAGAAGAGCCTAAGCTTGGGTATGTCCATGGCATCCCAAGCTATTATCCAAAGAGAAGCAAGCAACTAAGCTTGGGGATGCTGAGTGGCATCCCTCTTTCTTCTAACGACCATCGGTATTTTACTCGGAACTATATTTTTATTCGTCACATACTATGAGTTTTGCTTGGAGCGTCTTGTATGATATGAGTCTTTGCTTGTTTTGGTTTTTATTTTGAGTCATGAATCCTTGCTAGACACACCTATTTGAGGGAGCCAAAATTATGCAATGACTTATTAGAATTGCTCCCTATGCTTCACTTACATCTTTATGAGCTATGGAATTGCTCTAGTGCTTCACTTATATCTTTTTGAGCATGTTGTTCTTTATGATTTTTGAAGAAATGCTCTCATCCTTCACTCTGATTTATTTGAGAGTTAGTAATTTTTTTAAGAAATTCTCTCTTGCTTCACTTAAATTAATTTGAGAGACAGAAATATTATGCTGATGATCTTCACTTATATTTGTTTGAGCTTATCAAAAGCAACACATGAAAATTAGTACCAAAGTGATAGATATCCAAGAAGGATATAATAAAAACTTTCATGAAGATCATTGGACAAAATAAACTCGATTCCTTGTAATAGTTTTGAGATATGATGATGTGATATGTGAGTCATGTTGATGAGTAATTATGCTTTAGTAAGAATATTGGTGTTAAGGTTTTTCATTCCCTATGCAAGCACGAAAGTCAATAGTTATGCAATGAAATTACATCCTACTATGCTAGAGCCCATAATAGATTGTGGCTGCACACAGAAGTTTCTAGCATGAATAATCTTATGATCCCTTTGAGCCTGGGTGGCGAACCATAGGATGATCACATGGGTACCCCGGGATCTCATAGGACAACACTGGTATATCCCCAGGTGTCCAGGCAAGTCCACTGGTATATCCCCAGGGTGCCCCAACCAATCCACCTAGATGTGTATTAATGTAGCCACCTTAAGTTAAACCTTAGTTAACAATAATCTCTCACATCTTTCATGAATTCTCTCAAACCAATCCACGTCTACGAGCATAGCATAGCAGTATAAGCATAACGTAGTAGTAACTCCCAAGGTTTGAATGCAGGACAATAGGTTCCTACCTCATCAACTACTTCCCAATACCCACATGTTATCAATCCTACTCATGCAATGTTTGAGGGTTGAAACTAATGCATAAAAACTGGGTATGAAGGGTATGATCAAAGTGTGAACTTGCCTCGTACTGTTTATGAAGATGATTCGCACTCATAACTCCTGATAGTTCTACTCATCACACTCCGGTCAATCTATCGTAAGCAAGCAATTTCATACATAAGCACTCACTCAAAAGATCGGAAAGAACGAAGAAAACAATTCGGAAAGCTTCAAAACCAAGCAAATAACTCTTGCAACAGAAAACAATTTCTAACAGTACATAATTAAGTGAATTTGGCCTTATCAGAAAGTTTAGGTCAAGAGCTTTATTTTGCTAAAAGAATCAACTAAATCAGAGTTATAAAACTCAAGTTACGATCAAACAAAGATTCAAATTCAAATCTGTTTGAATTCAAATTTTAAACTTTCAAAAACATGTTTAAGTTGTTTATCTTGATAGAGGGGGTCATAATGAAGAAGTGGGCGTTGGTTTCGTTGAGTTCCGACTAACGAGCAAAATGTTGTGACCGTTTGAAGAACATGGACTAATCTGTAAATAAAGTATTCACGGATGGGTCCCTGGCTGAAAATAAAAAGAAAAATCTATCGAGCGAACGCTCGCTAACAGAACCTAACGAATGAAAATCATTCGCTACCGAGCCTAACGAACGAACGTCCGCTAAATAACTTAACCTATATAACTAAACCGGTCAAATAAAATAAAACCGAACTAATAAAACCGGGCGGGTTTTAGCGGTTGATACCGGTTCGTGGCGGTTTACGGCGAAAAACCGGTGGCACAGATCGGATTAGCTCGGCGTGAGCGAAAGCGGCGTCGGCGTGAGGCCAGGCGAGTGGCGTGGCGGCGAACAAGCGAGGCGGCTCGGCGGCGATGGAGCAGCGGCGGTGGCGCTGACGGCAAATGTGGTGCGAGGCGGTGGCCTTGGCGAAAAGGCGACGCTATTTAAGGGGAGGGAGGCCTCGGGAGGCGTGGGGGAGGACAAGGGCGGCGAGGCGCGGTGTCCATGACGGACCTGGCATGGCCAGTATTGTCGTGGCGTGAGTCTCCCTTTCAGGCGATTCGAGGGTGGAGAGCCTTTGGGCATGACTGGTGTTGAGCCCGGGCCTAGTTCGGTGAAGACTTTTTTTTAAACAATTTTTCGGAGAACTAAAATAATAAAACAAAATAATTAATTTTTTTTATATAGGCATATAATATATCAAAATTTTCAGAAAAAGATTTTCTACAACATGAACATTTTTCTAGCATCAAATAAAGTCCACACAAATTTAAATAAAGGAAAGAGTGCTACTGTTGCAATAAAACCTCATAAAATCATTTTAAAAATACCAAAATAATTTCAAATTTATTTCTCTCCAATTTTCTATTGTAGGGAATCATTTTACCCTATTTTCCGTATATTTTATTTTCAGGAGAAAAATAATTTGAATAAAAGCCAAATAACTCCAAAATGAAAATAATTTCAAAAGGACTATAAATTGGATTCTTTTAAACTTCCAACTCATATTTCATATGTTTTGAAGAAGTCATTTTATCTTCTCTCATGAAAATCATTGATTTGCTTAAAGTTTCTGAATTTAAAAATGTTTCCAAATGAAATTCAAATATTTTCAAATACCCTTTTCATTTAATTAAATGGAAGAAGTCATGTCATCTTCTCTCTAGGGTTTTGTATTTGAAAATAATTTGAATTCACGGAGATCATAAATGCAAAAGTGAAAGTTTGGGAAAGTCCTTTTATTCCCTCTCATTTAACTTTCAAAACTTTCAAATTCACTCACTTTCAGTCAATCAATCACAGAACAATCAAACAAACAATCAAAACTATTTATTTATTATAACATTCCAAAATTTAGAATTTTGGGATGTTACAAACCTACCACCCTTAAAATGAATCTCTTCCTCGAGATTCGGAGAGGCTAGAAAGAAATAGGTTAGGTTCGGGAGTCTTCTCAAAATCCATCAATCATCACAGGGGGTCTGGGGTGCTATCACCCTTAGAAACATCGTTACGGTCCCATCAATACTCATATACTCCATCCTTATTTTTGACAAGGCCGGTCTTCTCAGATTCTCGGAAAAGTTCCTTCTCTAGGCTCTTCCGGTAGTGGCATAACTTTTATCGCAATTCTTCTGTCCTTTCATCTTGGTAAGGTTATTCCGAGACTGGGTCTTCTTAGTGGCCAGATGCAGGCGCCAATACTAATCAACTATCGATATCTCATGGTGGTCAACCATTTATGGTTTCTCCTGTAGCAAATGGGTCTGGGTTGAACCTCACCTATGTCCTACGATTGGCAACAACTGCCTTGTACGAGGGGAAAAAATTGTTATACCATTCTAAGGTCTAAACAAGGTTTCGATCGTCGTCGCTCTACTATGGGTAAGTCACTCAGATTTACCATCCCGTATATCAAGGCAAATAATAAGAGTAAGTCGGTATGGTGATCAATCCATCCCGCACCCAAATCATTACTTTGTATACGGTTTAGCGAATCTCGCATTCTAACACTCGGTCATCCTCACAAGCATTGCAGAATTTCTCTTGTCGGCGAACCATGTTGGGATAAATCAATGGATTCTGCAAGCTGAACAAAACATCTATCGTTCTTCACAACTCTCAGGTTTTGTGTAAACTCCTATAAGATCGTCTGTTGATAAAGTCGTAACTTCTTCCAGGGTTTTTCCTTCAGCAAAAGTGTGCTTGCTTCTTGGCAGGTCCTGGGGCCTGTGGGTCATGGCCCATCTCATCACTTGAAAACCTTGAACTCGTCATCAGGGCAACTGATCATTACTCCAACATCCAGCTTCCTAGCATTCTTAAATCCATCCAATTGTGATGTTTCTCTTCCTTCTATTGGCACCAACTAAAACGTGATTACTCCGTCTCATCATGGAGTTACGATTGCTCCATATTGCCAACATTCTACCTCCTTTATATCCAATAGTACTTCATCCCTTCATATTCTTGGGATATCCCACATATCGAGACGAAACTCATACTTATTTTGTCCAAAGTCCATTTCGTGGAATATCATTATCTTTTCCAGGGGTCAAGTTTCCTCACAGGGTACTACCACCCTTAAAATGCACAAGTTCATCCATAGACCATATTTCTCATATCCTAAAAAAATGGTCAAAATCTTTCTTCATAGAGTGATAACTCATAAAGTCCAAATTAGTACCCACGATACTAGCTTTATTGATTCTCAAATTATTACCATCTCCTGCATTTCCATTACCTGCCTCAACTCACACCTCAATAATAAAAGAATTTCTCCCACTACTACTATATTCTTTTTGTTCAAAACTCAACTATTTATCACAGGCCTCCTTCTCTTTGGGATAATCTCTGGCAAAGTGCCCTGCTTCATTACAATGGAAACATTTTACTTCCGACAAGTCTCGTGGTTTCCTTATGACTACATAGCCTCCTTGGGTCCTCGGCTTCCTTTTTGGGCAACTGCTGAAGTAGTGCCCTGACTCCTTCTGCTTTGAAAGCAATTGATATGGCTTAGGTCCTTCCTGGAATCCAATCTTCTTCTCTTCCTGGACTTTTCCATCCCAATCAGGGCTTCTATTTCCTGTGGGTCATACTCTACTTCCTCTGTCGGGAATTCTACTAGATCCCCATTCAGACAATTCTGGGAGATGTGTCCTTCTTCCCCACACGAATAGCATGACTTGGTGCAGGGTTTAATTGGGTATTCTTTGGGTGTGTCCTCCACCTCTTCCTTCATCACAGGTTCTTCTAAAATTTCCATGAGGGCTCCTTTCATCGCTTCTTCCTTCTGCTGGATGGTTCTTCGAACCATGGGGTAAATGCGACACTGAGCAGGGCAGTGGGTAGTTACTTCACACAAGAAACAAGTAATCTGCCTAGTTGGGCATTCTTAAGCTGGGTGACTTCCTTCACAATTAGGGCATTCATCCTTGTGTTCTTTATGGTTGTGTCCTATTTCTCCGTAGAGCTTGCAGGCACAAAGTTTCTTCATATCATTTCCATAAGGCTTCAATTTCTGGGACACAAGCCGAGACTTTAGCAGAGTCAACTTAAATTCTTCCCAACTGGTTACTCTTTGCCATCCATTGATGGTTTGGTACATCCTCAACCAAGTAGCAGCACCTCTTTCAAAGCATTGAAGAGCATGCTGGGCCATATCCTTTCCGGCTATAGTGTTATTCTTCATATGACCTTCCATGTCCTGAATCCATTGGTCCGTCTCCAATTGACCCATCGGTCCAGAAAATATAAGCTCATCTCCATTCATCCTCTATTGGGTCCATGGGTTTGGGGTGAGATGAGAGAGATAGAGAGGGATACTCACAAAACAAACAAAAGTTTTGAAAAGACAGATTTTTTTTATGGCTGTCAGAAAAACATCAAACAAATGACAGCTCACAAACGTCGCATCTAACATAGGTATATAACAGGGGTTTGGTTTTCTAATGGTCAATAAATATCAAAGTCATCAAACTCTTCAAGTCTTGTTCATGTCTCCGATGGCTTCTTTCGATCGTGCTTGTCCTTCTCAAGTTCTTTTGCCAGATCAACTCTATTGACGGGAAGTCTCTCATGACGTCCTTTAATATTTCTGGAGTTGCTTTCCAAACTTCTGGATTTCAACTTCCTTGGCATGAACCATGGTCCCATCTTGTCCTTCGCCTCGATTTAATCTCCGGTATCTCGAGGTTTTGTTCCTCTAGTTTGGCTACTTGAGCTGGGTCCTAAGTTCTTCACAAAATGCTTCCTTATCAAAGGCGACTTTACGAAGGTCCATCTTAAACTTCTTGATGTAATACTCGGATCCCGGTGGTACACCAGCTAAGGTTAAACTTCATCTTTTCTTTGATAGGTGCTCCATCAGCCTTCTACCATCCAATCCTTCCGAAGAAATGCATGCTTAACTCAGCACGGTGACAATAGCATAAGCGGGCGATAACATCATGGATATCCGTGTTTCTGCACTTGTCATTTCCATGAGCTATCATTCCATAGTTGATATATCTTGCCTTAGGGTTTTCTTGACAAAACTTTGAGTTCTAATGCTCCATGTTCCGGTCTTTCTCTGATACACCTTGATCTGGGGTATTGACAGCTTCCATAGTCTGCCAAGTTCCATAAGGGTAGCCTTCCTAGGTCATACAAATCTCGGAATTCTTCAGTGCCTTCAATTTCTCCTAGTCTTCAGAGTCTTCAACCATTGCAGTTTCCATTTTTATACTGCTCGGTAGAATCCTCTTCATTCCGAAGTGGTCTTCCGATATCTTGTTGTTCTTGGAGTGGTCTCATCAGTCGAATCTTCGTGTGGTCAAATGGGGAAAGGGGTATAGTCTAACTAAAAGGGAATATTTGAATAAGCTCAGAAGAGAAAAGAGGTAAAAGATCTTTTTGAAGAAGTCATTTTATCTTCTCTCATGAAAATCATTGAGTTGCTTAAAGTTTCTGAATTTAAAAATGTTTCCAAATGAAATTCAAATATTTTCAAATACCCTTTTAATTTAATTAAATGGAAGAAGTCATGTCATCTTCACTCTAGGGTTTTGTATTTGAAAAGAATTCGAATTCACGGAGATCATAAATGCAAAAATGAAAGTTTGGGAAAGTCCTTTTATTCCCTCTCATTTAACTTTCAAAAGTTTCAAATTCACTCACTTTCAGTCAATCAATCTCACAACAATCAAACAAACAATCAAAACTATTTATTTATTACAACATTCCAAAATTTAGAATTTTGGGATGTTACAGCATTATTCAGTGTTAAATATGCTTAATGCTCGCTTATGAGATTTTTCGTTTCTTGGTTGGTCGCTTCTCAATCTTTTGCTAGCCTTCATTTTACACTAAGTATGATCTCTACTTGTGCATCCAAAATCGTTTAAACCAGTTTTGCCACATGAGTCCACTATACCTACCTATATGCGGTAGTCTTTTGCCGTTCTAAGCAAATTTTAATGTGCCATCTCAAATTTTCAAAATAAACTTCTCTTTTGTGTGCTCGTACCGCTCATGAAACGGTAGGGGGCGGCCAATATATTTGCATGCTAGATAAGTTATTCTCACGACGAGTGTTTATTCACTTGTCATTGCACGACAGTAAGGCAAATGTATTAAGGATGCCCAGTCCCGAAATGAAAAATGAATTTACTTTATGTTGTGAAATAATAAATTCCTTGGAAAGTGTTGGTATGGAAGGCACCCGTGGATACGGCTAGCCATGGAAAGTGAAAGTATGGTTGAAAAAGGAATAAACTTTAATTTCTGTTTGGGAACCGCCTATGATATATCTAGCATGGAAAGTATTGGGAACTACTCGATCGTTCACATTGACACGAAAAGCATGCCTCCCAAAATGTTTTATCTCTAAATTTTTCACTCTGAGCTCTGGCACCTCTACAAATCCCTACTTCCCTCCGCGAAGGGCCTTTCTTTTACTTTATGCAATTTTTACTTTTTATTTGAGTCTCCATCTTCTCTTATAAAGCACCAACTAAGGGGCACTATGATCATACTTGAGCATTGGGTGTAGCTAATATGCGAGTGTGTTTCATGAATGGATCAATGATTGAGCATAATGGGCTAGGGATAACTTATTTTAGCGTTGATATTTTGAAAGACATGGTTGCTTGTTGATATGCTTGAGTATTGAAATTATCTTGTCAAAACTAGACTATTTCTTTGAACCATATAAAATTCCAAATGTCCATGCTACAAAGAAAAGAATATGTTATGAACATGTTAGGCGACATTCCACATCAAAATTCTGTTTTTATCATTTACCTACTTGAGGACGAGCAGGAATTAAGCTTGGGGATGCTGTCGTCTCCAACGTATCTATAATTTTGATTGTTCCATCTTGTTACATTATCATTCTTGGATGTTTTATAATCATTTTATATCATGTTTTGGTACTAACCTATCGACATAGTGCCCAGTGCGATTCTTTGTTTTCTACATGTTTTTACATCGCAGAAATCAATACCAAGCGGAGTCCAAAGCAGCGAAACTTTTGTGGATTTTTGGACTAGAAGACATCCGATGGGCCAAAGAAGTACCGAAGAGGGGAGCGCGAGGTGAGCACAAGACACCAGGGCGCGCCTGGAGGCCCAGGCGCGCCCTGGTGGGTTGTGCCCACCTCGGTGGCCTCTCGCACCGCCTCTTTGCTCCATAAATACTCCAATATTCCAGAAACACTAGGGGAGTCGACGAAAATCAATTCCAGCCGCCGCAAGTTCCAGAACCACAAGATCCAATCTAGACACCATCATAGAGGGGTTCATCATGTCCATTGGTGCCTTTCCGATGATGCGTGAGTAGTTCTTTGAAGACCTATGGGTCCGTAGTAAGTAGCTAGATGGCTTCCTATCTATCTTTTGATTCTCAATACAATGTTCGCTTGGAGATCCATATGATGTAACTCTTTTCGCGGTGTGTTTGTTGGTATCCAATGAACTTTGAGTTTATGATCAGATCTATCTTTTTATCCATGAAAGTTATTTGAGTCTTCTTTGATCTCTTATATGCATGATTGCTTATAGCCTCATATTTATTCTCTGAGATTTGGGTTTTGTTTGGCCAACTTGATCTATTTATCTTGCAGTGGGAAAGAGGTGCTTTGTAATGGGTTTGATCTTACAGTGCTTGATCCCAGTGACAGAAGGGGAACCGACACGTATGTATTGCTGCTATTAAGGATAACAAGATGGGATCTATTTCTACATAAATCGATCTTGTCTACATCATGTCATCGTTCTTATTGCATTACTCCATTTCTCCATGAACTTAATACACTAGATGCATCTTTGGATAGCGGTCGATGTGTGGAGTAATAGTAGTAGATGCAAGGTGAGTCGGTCTACTAATCTTGGATGTGATGCCTATATAATGAACATTGCCTGGATATCGTCATGATTATTTGAAGTTCTATCAATTGCCCAATAGTAATTCGTTTACCCACCGTTTGCTATTTTTCTCGAGAGAAGCCACTAGTGAAATCTACGGCCCCCGGGTCTCTTCTTTATTATATTTGCCTTCGCGATCTATTTTTATTTGCTTTTATTTTCAGATCTATTAAACCAAAAATACAAAAATACCTTGCTGCACTTTATCTTATGTGCGATCCATTTATTCAATCTATTACAACTTTCTCACGTCCACTTGCCAATTTCTGGCGCCGTTACCCGGAAGGGATTGACAACCCCTCTAACACGCCGGGTTGCGAGTATTTGTTATTTGTTAATGCGAGCACTTTGTTTACGTAGTGTTGCTTGGTTCTCCTACTGGTTTGATAACCTTGGTCTCATCACTGAGGGAAATACCTACCGTTGCTATGCTACATCTTCCCTTCCTCTTTGGGGAAATACCGACGTAGTTCTACCAGGCATCACTATGTTTAATGAAGATGATATTTTTAGTCCCCCAAGTTTTGATGTGCACATTTATTATGATGATAACGTGCCTCCTATTTATGATGATTGGAATATTTATGAAAGTGGGTTTGGAAGAGTGTCAACATAGATAATAATTATCCCACTATTTTGGAGGGTGTTGAATCTTATTATAATAATAAAAGTGGATTTGGAGAGGTCATGACTTTATTTAGTAATGATTCCACTATCTTGGAAGAGGTTTCAATTGAATATGATGAGAACGAAGTTGCTACTTATGATGATTATTGTGATGACACTTATGTTATAAAAAGTAGTGATGATTATATTTATAAAACTTCTCAAGATTATGATTACCCTTTTTCGGAACATTACTCTTTTAATGTGGAAACAATATATAGTATTCGAGTTTCTTATGATACTCCCACTATTCCGAATGAGAAGAATTTTGCTTATGTGGAGAGTAGTAAAAATTCTATGCTTGTAGATCATGAGAGAAATGCTTTATGTGATAGCTATATTGTTGAATTCATTCATGATGCTACTGAAATTTTTTATGAGGGAGGAATATATGCTTGTAGGAGTTGCAATGATATCAAGCTTCCTCTCTATGTGTTGGAAATCTTAAAGTTATGCTTGATTTGCCTTCCTATGCTAGTTTTTTCTTGTTTCCATAAATTGTTTGCTCACAAAATCCTTATGCATAGGAAGTGGGTTAGGCTTAAATATGCTTGTCATATGCTTCATGATGCTCTCTTTGTGTTTCAATTCTTATATTTTATGTGAGCATCATTGAAATCATCAAGCCTAGCTAAAAAGGCATTAAAGAAAAGCCTTGTTGGGAGACAAACCAATACTTATACCTACTGTTTTTGTGTGTTCACATGATTAAGCTACTGTAGTAATCATGTTTTATAGCTTTAGTTTCAGTAAAGTGCCAAGTAAAGCCTTTGGGATAGTGTGGATGATAGTTGACTTGATTCTGTGCAAAAATAGAAACATTTGCTTCCAGTCACAGAATTGTTCAAATTAACTAGAGCGTGACAAAATTATGATTTTTTTTTACAGAATATTGATATACAAATTGCCTAGACTGTCCTAATTTTTCAGAATTTTTGGAGTTGCAGAAGTATACGAAGTTTCCACATTACTACAAGCTGTTTTGTTTTTGACAGATTCTGTTTTCATTGTGTTGTTTGCTTATTTTGATGAATCTATGAGTAGTATTGGAAAGTATGAACCATGGAGAAGTTGGAATACAGTAGATATAACACCAATATAAATTTAGAATGAGTTCACAACAGTACCTAGGTGGTGATTTGCTTTATTAGACTAACGGAGCTTACGAGTTTTCTGTTGAGTTTTGTGTTGTGAAGTTTTCAAGTTTTGGGTAAAGATTTGATGGACTATGGAATAAGGAGTGGCAAGAGCCTAAGCTTGGGGATGCCCAAGGCACCCCAAAGTAATATTCAAGGAATATCGAAGCATCTAAGCTTGGGGATGCCCCGGATGACATCCCCTCTTTCGTCTTCGTTCATCGGTAACCTTACTTGGAGCTATATTTTTATTCACCACATGATATGTGTTTTGCTTGGAGCGTCATTTTATTTTATTAGGATTTGCTTGCTGTTTGAATAAAATATTAAGATATGAAATTCTTAAACGTTAGAGAGTCTTCACATAGTTACATAATTATTCAACTACTCATTGATCTTCACTTATATCTTTTGGAGTAGTTTGTCATTTGCTCGAGTGCTTCAATTATATCTTTTTAGAGCACGACGACAGTTTTATTTTGAAGAAATAGTTGAACTCTCATGCTTCACTTATATTATTTTGAGAGTATTGAAACAACATGGTAATTTGCTTAGGTTATGAATTCAGTCCTAATATGATGGGCATCTGATGTAGGGCGGAACCCTATGGGGAGATCTTTCACGTTTGGAGGGGATCCTACGAGGAAAACACGACGAACGAACGGAAGAACACAAGGGAAAACACATGAGAGAATCACTAAACTGACAAGTAATCGATCACACAAGGGCTAGATCACCGAACACATAAGGAAGAACAAGATTCAAAACCAACAAAGGAAAGATACAAAGGTAGCCGTTCTTCTTCTCCGTGAGGAGGTCATGATTGTCTTCCCTTGAAGGGGTCTTGAATCCGCTTGGGGATCTTCTCCAAGAGGTAGCGAGCTCGAGGAGAAGTAACCAAGTGGATGAGCAAGGCTCTCACACAAAATATGAGCTAAAGCCAATGCTAACCCTAGAAAGGACGAGGGAAGGTCTATTTATAGTCTAAGCCTTCAAAGGGGTAAAAGAGGGCGAAATGAGTACATGGGCCTCGGCAGGATCTCTGTACACCTAGGCAAGGCGGTATTACGGCCCTTGGCGGTAGTACCATTAGAAACTTAAGCGGTTGTACTCATTGGCTGTGATGGGCGGTAGTACCGCTCTGGAGCCGTTCGATCACACGAGTTTGTCGGGTTCGGCGGTATGAGGCGTCGGATGTAGAAGCGGTAGTACCGCTTGTGGGTAGTGATAGTACCGCCCGTTCGCTGGAAACTTCTCCTCTTGCTCTCGACGTCCGTCTTGTTCCGTAGCTTCTTCTAGGTTGGTTCCTTGGTACCTAATCACACAAAGCATCTCCGCTTGAGATAGTAGCCATGTCTCAAGTGGGTCAAAGGGAAGTTCAACAAGGAGAGAGTTAACCTCGAATTGGACGGCACGTGCTCGGGCTCTTGTCATGGGTCCACTTGGAGCTTGTGTGGTCGAAGTAGTGTCCATGGAGACGTTGAAGATGTCTCTCACGTTGTACTTGTCGCGTGGGAGGTCGATCTTGTAAGCGTTGTTGTTGTAGCGTGGTAGCACCTTGAATGGTCCATCGGCTCGAGGGAGAAGCTTGGACTTGCGTTCGTTGGGGAAGCGGTCCTTGCGAAGGTGTAGCCACACTAGATCACCAATGTTGAAGACCATGGGTTGCTTGTTGACGTTGAGCTTGGTCGCTAGTCGTTGTACTTGGCGCCGATGGTGTGCCTTGTATCCTCATGCATCTTCTTGATGTAGCTTGCCCGAGCACTCGTGATCCATGTTGGTGCACTCTTGTAGAGGAAGAGGTAGAATGTCCAATGGGGACAACAGGTTGAAGCCGTGAAGCGACCTCGAAGGGGGACTTGCCGGTAGTCGAATGTCTTGCCGGTTGTAGGCGTACTTTCGACGATGGGTAGACATGCTTCCCACTCCTTGATGTTCTTCTTGATCAACACGCCAAGTAGAGTGGAGAGTGTCGGTTCGTCACCTCCGTTTGGCCGTCGGTTTGAGGATGGTATGCGGATGAGAACAAGAGCTTGATTCGAGCTTAAGCGCATAGGGTCTTCCAAAAGTAACTCAAGAACTTGACATCACGATCGGAGGCGATTGTCTTTGGTACTCCATGGAGTCGCAAGATTTCCCTACAAAAGAGATTTGCAATGTGTGAAGCATCGTCTATCTTGTTGCAAGGAATGAAATGTGCCATCTTAGAAAATTTATCCACAACAACAAACACGGAATCCTTTCCATTTCGAGTTCTAGGCAAACCAAGTACAAAATCCATGCTAATGTCTTCCCAAGGTTGATATGGAATAGGAAGAGGCATGTAAAGACCATGAGATTGAGCTTTAGACTTAGCTTTGCGACATGTAGGGCATTGGGTGGTGAAGCGTGAGACGTCTCAAACATCTTGGGCCAAAAGTAGTTCTTGGAGGCGTGGCGAATGTCTTGTCGCGTCCAAAGTGTCCCATGAGTCCGCCTCCATGAGCCTCTTGCAAAAGGAGCAAACGAAGAGAAGACTCGGGAATGCATAGTTTGTTAGCTCTCATAAGATAACCATCCTTGATGTAATAGTGTTCCCAAGATGTATGCGTCAAACATTTAGCATAAGGAGTCGCAAAAGATGAATCATTAGCATACAAGTCTTTTATGTGCTCAAAGCCAATAACATTCAACTCAAGTTTAGTGATAAGCATGCATATGCGTGAAAGTGCATCCGCAACTACATTTTCCTTACCCTTAATGTACTTGATGACATAGGGGAAATATTCAATAAATTCACTCCATTTGGCATGATGCTTGTTCAACTTAGTTTGGCCTTTTAAGTACTTAAGCGTTTCATGATCGGTATGGATGACAAACTCATGAGGTCTAAGATAATGTTCCCAAACATGTAGCACTGCACTAACGCATACAATTCTTTGTCATAGATGGGATAGTTAAGTTGAGCACCGCATGAGTTTTTCACTAAAGTAAGCAATCGCTCGTTTCTCTTGCATCGAACTCCACCAATTCGGTACCACTTGCATCACAATGAACCTCAAAGTTTTGTCAAAATTGGGCAAAGCAAGAATCAGAGCATGAGTAAGCAAAGACTTGAGCTCATCAAAAGCGGTGGATTGCAAAGATCCCCAAACAAAAGGTGTATTCTTCTTACTCAAGGCATGCAAAGGAGCGGCAATAGTGCTAAAATCTTTCACAAAGCGATGATAAAAACCCGCAAGACCAAGAAAGCTACGCACTTGTTGCAAATTGGTTGGTTGGGGCCAAGTTTTAATTGCTTCAATTTTAGCTTCATCAACATGGACACCCTTGGAAGAGAAAACAAAACCAAAGAAAACCACTTTGTCAACACCAAACATGCATTTTTTCAAGTTTGCATAAAGACGTTCCTTGCGGAGGGTTTGCAAAACAGCCCTAACATGATTAAGATGCTCTTTCATGGTTTTGCTAAACACAAGAATATCGTCGAAGTAAACCACAACAAAGATTCCAATATAAGGGCGAAGCACATAATGCATAAGTCGCACGGAAGTACCGGGAGCCTCCGATAAACCCATAGGCATTACTAACCACTCATATAAGCCAAATTTGGTTTTGAAAGCAGTTTTCCATTCATCACCCTCTTGAATGCGGATTTGGCAATAGCCACTTTTTAACTTTTTAGATCAATTTTTGAGAAAAAGTTGGCTCCACTAAGTTCATCAAGCATATCATCTAAGCGAGGAATGGGATGCCTATAGCGAACGGTAATAGCATTGATGGGTCTACAATCGGAACATAAGCGGAAACTTCCATCGGACTTAGGCACAAGTATAACGACAACGACACAAGGGCTTAAGCTTTCACGTACATGACCGTTGTCGATGAGTTGTTGTACTTGCCGTTGAATCTCCTTAGTTTCTTTGGGATTGACTTGGTATGGAGCTTTGTTTGGGAGAGGCGCTCCGAGGATGAGGTCGACTTCGATGCTCAATGCCTCGAAGAGGAGGTAGACCCGAGGTAGCTCATCGGGGAAAACATCTTGGAATTCCTGCAAAAGAGATTGAAACACTAAAGGTAGCTCATGAGAGGTGTTAGTTGTTGGCTCTCCATCCTTGCACACAAGGACAAAAGGCATCACACTCGATGGGTTCTCACACACTTCTCTCATCTCACTTTTGGTGGCAAATAGGATGAGGTTTTTCTCTCTAGGCTAAGAGGCGCTCAAGTTTGGCTTGTGGCTCTCACTCACTTTTGGTGGATCACTTTCTCACTCTTCTCTCCATGATGGGTGGCTTGCTTGTCGGCTATCACTTGACTAGGAGACATACGTCGTAGCACATACTTCTTCCCTTTCATCTTGAAGCTATAGTGATTGGTACGCCCATTGTGGATGACACCACGGTCGAATTGCCATGGTCGACCAAGAAGGAGGTGGCAAACGGTCATTGGGACCACATCACACTCCAAAGTGTCCTCATATGCACCGATTTTGAAGGAGACTTGGACCGTATGCTCAATTCGGATAGTGCCGGAGTCACTTAGCCATTGAACCTTGTAGGGGTGCGGGTGCTTCCTCTTGACCAATTGAAGCTTGGAGCATAGTTCTTCACTTGCCAAGTTGTGAAAACTACCGCCATCGATGATGACCTTGACAGACCTTCCATTGATGCCGGCCTTTGTGTGGAAGATGTGGCATCGTTGGTCTTCTTCTTGTTGATGTTGAAGAGTCAAGACCTTGGAGACAACAAGAGCGGGCTCAGATCCTCATCACAAAAGACTTGATCATCTTCATCCTCGTTCACTTTCGCCGATTGCATGGCCACTTGCTCAAGAGCTTCCATCTCCTCATCACTCATTGAGTCATAGGTGCCATCGTTGAGGATCATGGTGCGCTTGTTTGTGCATTCATAGGACTTGTGGCCTCGGCCGCCGCAAGTGAAACACTTGAAGGAGCTTGTCTTGATGGTCTCATCGGTTGGAGTAGATGATGAAGCATGCGGCTTGAAGTTGCTTGTAGTAGTAGGAGGGCGACTTGAACTTGTCGAAGTTTTCTTGTAACTTGACTTGTCGTCATTGCTTGGAGAAGGCTTGGTTGATGTAGATGTTGGAGTAAGTGTTGAAGCTTGGTTGTTGGAGAAGCCGTAGGTCTTGGATGCGTACTTGGCGTACTTGAAGTCATCTTGCACTTGACGTTCCGCCTTTGTACCTTTATGCACGAGCTCAATGAGGTTGGAGTAGGGTTGGAAGTCGGCGATCTTCTTGATGGGATGATTGAGTCCATTCAAGAAACATGCCATTGTTTGCTCATCATCTTCCTTCACATTGGCTCTAATCATGGCTATCTCCATTTCCTTGTAGTATTCTTCAACACTCTTTGTTCCTTGCTTGAGGAGTTGGAGTTTCTTGAAGAGGTCGCGGTTGTAGTAGGTGGGCACAAAATGTGCTCGCATGACATCCTTCATTTGAGCCCAAGTGGTGATTGGAGGTTCACCTCTTGCTTGTCGGCGCTCAAGGATTTGTTCCCACCATATGAGCACACAGTCTTGGAACTCAAGTGATGCCATAGCGATCTTCTTCTCTTCCTCATAGTTGTGCAAACGAAAGATTTTGTCGACCTTCAATGCCCATGAAAGGTACTCTTCAGGGTCATTGCTTCCATTGAACTTGGGCATGGTGAATTTTAGCTTTCCATAGCGTTGCTCTTCATTGTGTTGTTGGCGATGGTGATGATGACGCCCTTGACGTGGAGGGTAATCCTCTTCATGTTTCTCTTGGCGTGGAGGAAGTCCATGATCAACTTGCTCTTGTTGAACTTGAGGTTGAGATGGAGCTTGACAAGCTTGTGGAGGAGCTTGAGGAACTTGATGTTGCACACGTGGTTTGTAGTTCCTCTCTTGGATTTCTTCTCGAAGGGCTTCCTCTTGATTGCACCATTCGCGATTGCGGTTGGCGATGGCTCGACTTGATTCTTGAAGGGCACGTTGTGCCTCAAGAGCTTGCGCTTCACGTTGTTGTTGTTGTTGTTGTTGAAGACGTTGAGCCTCGGCGTCTTGTTCCTCTTGGTGTAAACGCGCTCGTTCTTCCTCTTGGCGACGAAGACGTTGTCGTTCTTGAGCTTGAGCAAAAGCTTCTTGGTTTGAGTGAGGACGAGGGACTTGCTCATCGACTTGCTCTTGTGAATGCTTGACGTGTAGCGGATTGCGGGATGCCCGACGGTCTTGACGCGCAGCTCATCGAAGAGTGTTCGATAACGGTGTACTTGAGCCGGAGAAGGAGTCGTCGGAGTGTCGACTTGAATGGCTCTGTCTTGAGTATGAAGAAGTTGTAGGAGGCCGGTTCACCAACAAGGCGCGGATCTCGTCCATCCTTGTATCGTTCTCTTGCTTGTGCGCGTCGAGCTTGTTGTCGAAGTAGTCCTTGGTACGTTGCTCGGAGAGTCGCAAGTCGGTGGCGAGGTTGTTGATGCGTTCGTTCATAGCTTGTTGCTCTTGATGCAACGCTCGTTGTGCACCGAAGAGGTGGCTCTCGGTGACGTATGATGACATGTCATCGTCTTGCTCGATGAAGAGTGGGTTGGTAGAAGTACTTGGCCTATCCATCATTCCAAGCAAAATGTGAGTGGTAGAAGGAGAAGAACTTATACCGATGTACCTTGACCGATGTTGCTGATGAATCAAGTTCACTCAAATGCGGACAATGAAATAGCACTATTGGTACCAATTCTTGTCGGTTCTCACACCTACACAAGTAAAAGCTTATGGTGGAGCTTGGTTAGGATAGCGGCACAAAATTGATTGCAATTGTTAGTTTGACTCAAAGATGTTGAAAAAGATTCGCAAATTCGCAAATGCAACAAGTAGACCAAGCAAGTAATGGTACACGGAAACACACACGCAAATAGATAAGTGGGATCGTGCAAACCAAAAGTGAGCCAAAATGTGGAGTCCAACAAAATGCTCTTGTTGCACAATACTAGAGAGACGCTAGCACGATTGCACAATAGGCGGATACGGAGCTTGTGCACAACCTACTAGGCAAAAATGCAACGATCTCTATCCCAAGTATGCTATATGTATGGTATTTCGGTGCTATTATCCAAGATGATTGGATATGACAATCTTAATTAGTATGATGCTACTGTTCTTGCTTATAAGATCTTTGCCTATCTTCCACTTTTGCTTAAAAGCTTGATTGGCTCTTTCTCTTTTGAGCTCTTTTCTCATGCAAAACTTCACGAACCAAGATAGCAATTTTGTATGCGAGGACAACTTTGTGACACACAAGTTGATGCCAAGATATGCACCACTTTGGTATGGTATGTATGCTATGGAGTATGATCACTAATGTGCACAAGCCACGTTGCCGGCAATACTCAAAGGCTAGTCTCGATGGGTAAGCAACGCAAAAGATTGGCTATGATGGTTATCAATGCAATTGCGAGATATGACAAAGATGTCGTCGAAGTTACCGTCCTTGGCGATGATGAGTCCTTGGCGAAGATGAGCGGTGGTGATGTTGATGTCGAACCGTACCTATATAGCCGAAACACAATAGGACACGGGAACCACAACTCAAATTCTCAAAGACCAAAAGCAACAATGGTGGTAGCGGAAAGCGGAGGTGGTATAGCGGATGATGTGGTGAAAGCTCTAGGCAAAGATGCCAACGTTCGGAAAATTAGATGGTGTCTAATGATGTTGTAGCCTATCTAGGAGGATGGGGGATGTCAATAGCTTCTCAACGAGCTAAAGAACGCAAAAATCGGACTCTGGATGCGAAAGTTATGGGCAAAATGGTGAAACTCGGAACGCTGAAACTGGGTTGGGCGGTAGTACCGCTTGGGAGGGCGGTAGTACCGCTTGTGGCGCTTAAGCGGTAGTACCGCTAGGGGGGCGGTAGTACCGCTGGTGTCGGGATTTTTCGCAGATCGAATCGGGGCGCGATTTTGAAGTGAAATGGATGATTTCGGGGGCAAAATTGGATGGATTTTGTGGATGGAAAGAGGTGAAACTTGGGGAGATGCTAGATCCACTCGAAACCAAGCAAATCCACGGATCAAAATCAACAAAACATCATCAAACTAACAAATCACAAAAAAATTTGGGGGCTATTTTTGGTGGGGATTTTCGGATTTAGGACGAAAACAACAAAGTCAAGCTAGAAAACACGGGGTAGGGGCTCCAAAAACGTGATCAACGTGGCTCATGATACCAAGATGATGTAGGGCGGAACCCTATGGGGAGATCTTTCACGTTTGGAGGGGATCCTACGGGGAAAACACGACGAACGAACGGAAGAACACAAGGGAAAACACACGAGAGAATCACTAAACCGACAAGTAATCGATCACACAAGGGCTAGATCACCGAACACATAAGGAAGAACAAGATTCAAAACCAACAAAGGAAAGATACAAAGGTAGCCGTTCTTCTCCGTGAGGAGGTCTTGATTGTCTTCCCTTGAAGGGGTCTTGAATCCGCTTGGGGGATCTTCTCCGAAGAGGTAGCGAGCTCCGAGGAGAAGTAACCAAGTGGATGAGCAAGGCTCTCACACAAAATATGAGCTAAAGCCAATGCTAACCCTAGAAAGGACGAGGGGAAGGTCTATTTATAGTCTAAGCCTTCAAAGGGGTAAAAGAGGGGCGAAATGAGTACATGGGCTTCGGCCCGGATCTGTTACCTGACAGGCGGTAGTAGTACCGACCCTCGGGCGGTAGTACCGCTTGAGCTTAAGCGGTAATGCATTTGTGATGGGAGGTAGTACCGCTCTAGAGCCGTTCGATCACACGAGTTTGTCGGGTTCGGCGGTAGGGCGGCCGAGGTAGAGCGGTAGTACCGCTTGTGGTACTAAGCGGTAGTATCGCTTGTCGTGGGCGGTAGTACCGCCCGTTCCAGGCTGGGAAACTTCTCCTCTTGCTCTCGACGTCCGTCTTGTTCCGTAGCTTCTTCTAGGTTGGTTCCTTGGTACCTAATCACACAAAGCATCTTCGCGAGGTAGTAGCCATGTCTCAAGTGGGTCAAAGGAAGTTCAACAAGGAGAGAGTTAACCTCGGATTGGATGGCACGTGCTCGGGCTCTTCTTATGGGTCCACTTGGAGCTTGTGTGGTCGAAGTAGTGTCCATGGGGATGATCGAAGGATGCTCTGCATCAGCATCCAAGAGGGATATAATAAAAACTTTCATATAAAGTGCATTGAATACCATGAGAAGTTTGATTCCTTATGATTGTTTTGAGATATGAGGATGATGATATTAGAGTCATACTAGTGAGTAATTGTGGATTGTAGAAATACTTGTGTTGAAGTTTGTGATTCCCGTAGCACGCACGTATGGTGAACCGTTATGTAACGAAGTTGGAGCATGATTTATTTATTGATTGTCTTCCTTATGAGTGGCGGTGGGGGACGGCGATGGTCTTTTCCCCGCCAATCTATCCCCTAGGAGCATGCGGGTAGTACTTTGTTTCAATGACTAATAGATTTCATAATAAGTATGTGAGTTCTTTATGACTAATGTTGAGTCCATAGATTATTTGCACTCTCACCCTTCCACCATTGGTAGCCTCTCTAGTACCTGCTAACTTTCGCCAAAGGCATTACACCCACCATTACCCTTCCTCAAAACAGCCACCATACCTACCTATTATGGCATTTCCATAGCCATTCTGAGATATATTGCCATGCAACTTCCACCGTTCCGTTTATTATGACACGCTTCATCATTGTCATATTGTTTTGCATGATCATGTAGTTGACATCGTATTTGTGGCAAAGCAACCTTTCATAATTCTTTCATACATGTCACTCTTGAGTCATTGCACATCCCGGTACACCGCCGGAGGCATTCATATAGAGTCATATTTTGTTCTAAGTATCGAGTTGTAATTTTTGAGTTGTAAGTAAATAAAGTCTGATGATCTTCATTATTAAAGCATTGTCCCATGTGAGTAAAAAAATAAAAGGGAGGCCAAAGAAGCCAAACAGAAAAAGAAAAAAGAAAAAATGAGAAAAAACAAAAAAATGAGAGAAAAGAGAGAAGGGGCAATGTTACTATCCTTTTTCCACACTTGAGCTTCAAAGTAGCACCATGATTTTCGTGATAGAGAGTCTCCTATGTTTTCACTTTCATATACTAGTGGGATTTTTTCATTATAGAACTTGGCTTGTATATTCCAATGATGGGCTTCCTGAAATTGTCATAGGTCTTCATGAGCAAGCAAGTTAGATGCACACCCACTTAGTTTCTTTTTGAGCTTTCATAAATTTATAGCTCTAGTGCATCCGTTGCATGGCAATCCCTACTCACTCACATTGATATCTATTGATGGGCATGTCCATAGCCTATTGATACGCCTAGTTGATGTGAGACTATCTCCTTCTTTTTGTCTTCTCCACAACCACCATATTCTATTCCACCTATAGTGCTATGTCCATGGCTCACGCTCATGTATTGCGTGAATGTTGAAAAGGCTTGAGAACATCAAAAGTATGAACAATCTCTTGGCTTGTCATGGGGTTTGTGCATGATTTGAATATTTTGTGTGATGAAGATGGAGCATAGCTAGGCTATATTATTTTGTCGGGATAACTTTCTTTGGCCATGTTATTTTGAGAAGACATGATTGCCTTATTAGTATGCTCAAAGTATTATGTTTTTATGTCAATACCAAACTTTTGTTTTGAATCTTATGGATCTGAATATTGATGCCATAATAAAGAAAATTACATGGATAAATGTGTTAGGTAGCATTCCACATCAAGAATTCTGTTTTTATCATTTACCTACTCGAGTACGAGCATGAATTAAGCTTGGGGATGCTTGATACGTCTCCAACGTATCTATAATTTTTGATTGTTCCATGCTATTATATTATCCATCTTGGATATATATGCATTTATATGCTATTTTATATTATTTTTGGGACTAATCTATTAACTTAGAGCCCAGTGCTAGTTTTTGTTTTTTCCTTGTTTTTGAGTTTTGCAGAAAAGGAATATCAAACGGAGTCCAAACGAGCTGAAAATTTACGGTGATCTTTTATGGACCAGAAGAAGCCCCCGAAGCAAAAGATTCGGGCCAGAAGAGTCCCGAGTCAACAACAAGGGTGGAGGGCGCGCCCCTGCCTTGTCGTTGACTCGTGGATCCCCCTGACGTGAAACCGGTGCCAAAAATTCCTATAAATCCAGAAACCCCCAGAAACAAACCTAGACCGGGAGTTCCGCCGCCGCAAGCCTTTGTAGCCACGAAAACCAATCGAGAGCCCATTCCGGCACCCTGCGGTAGGGGGAAACTATCACCGGTGGACATCTTCATCATCCCGGTGGTCTCCATGACAAGGAGGGAGTAGTTCACCCTCGGGGCTGAGGGTATGTACTAGCAGCTATGTGTTTGATCTCTCTCTCTCTCTCTCTATCTCGTGTTCTTGATTTGGCACGATCTTTGATGTACCGTGAGCTTTGTTACTATAGTTGAATCATATGGTGTTTCCCCCCTCTACCTTCTTGTGATGAATTGAGTTTTACCTCTGAGGTTTCGCTGTTATCGATTGAATACTATTATGGATTTGAGAACACTTGATGTATGTCCTGCGTGGGATACCCGTGGTGACAATGAGGTGTTCTATTGATGCACTTGATGTATGTTTTGGCACTCAACTCGGGGATTCCTGAGGTGACATTGGGGTAATCTATGCATAGGGGTTGATGCACGTTTTCATCCTTGTTTCTCCGGTAGAAATCTTGGGGCACTCTTTGAGGTTCTTTGTGTTGGATTGAATATTATGGATCTGAAGTTGTTTGATGCATATGGTATAATTGACCCATGGATACTTGTGGTGACATTAGGGTTGATTGATGTGTGTCATATGGTGTTATTTTACTACAAACTCTAGGGCTGTTTGTGACTCTTATAAGAATAGCTCAATGGATTCATCTGAAAGAATAACTTTGAGGTGGTTTCGTACCTTACAAGCAATTTCATCTTATGTTCTTTGTAATAGGAACCTTTGGAGTGACTTTTGTCGCACGTTGAGGGATTGCCATATGATTTAATTATGCTATCATTGTTGAGAGAACTTGCACTAGTGAAAGTAAGAACCCTAGGCCTTGTTTCCAAGCATTGAAATACCATTTTTGCTCACTTTTGTTACTAGTTACCTTGCTGTTTTTATATTTTCAGATTACAAAAACCTATATCTACCATCCATATTACACTTGTATCACTATCTCTTTGCCGAACTAGTGCACCTATACAATTTACCATTGTATTGTGTGTGTTGGGGACACAAGAGACTCTTTGTTATTTGGTTGCAGGGTTGTTTGAGAGAGACCATCTTCATCCTACCTCCCACGGATTGATAATCCTTAGGTCATCCACTTGAGGGAAGTTTGCTACTGTCCTACAAAACTCTACACTTGGAGGCCCAACAACTTCTACAAGGATAAAGTTGCGTAGTAGACATCTAACACTCTTGCTTCGACACCTTTCTCCTTTCCCCAACGGTAACTTCATCAATAAAATCTTCCACATCTCTAGGACGTGGCTCATCGATGCTGCCCTCATAAGGTAATTTGCAAACCTCACAAAAGTCATAAAGCATCATCTCCTTATGCTCATCATATAAGTGAAATTCTACCATGGATGGTGATCTCCTAGCATGAAGGTGAAAATTTTGCACAAAAGTATTAGTGAGTAGGAGGTACTGATCACACTTATCGTGGAGAAAGTCGGTGATGCCTGCATTCCTAGCCAAATAATAGAAGTCATCATACATTCCGGCCGCCTCCAAGAATGCATCACATGGCCATTCACACGGCGGAACCTCCGCGGTGCGAGGAAGGTTGTACTTGGGCTTCTTCTTCTCTTCATTTTCATTTCCTTTAGAACCCCGACTTGAAGAGCCTCTTAACATTCTCCTCATCATTTTCTTCCTCTCAAAATTTCTGAAATTTTTAGTGACTCAAAATAAAAGTAAATCAAACTCAACAAGGTTAATAGCAACTACTCCTACAAGTGTCTAGAAGCTATATCATGCATCAAAACTACTTTGGACCATATGAATTTGACATGCATGCTCAAGAACAAGGTCACCATAGCAGCAAAAATTTGCAATAAATAAAGCACTAGAACAAAAACTAATTGGACAAATGGAGGAGTTACATACCGAAAAACAATCCTCCATAATAGTTTTGCAAATGGAGCTTTGCACAAGGAGATCGAAAATGGCAGCAAGATGAGCTAGAACACGGGTTTGAGCAACGAGATGATTTTTTTTGGAGGAAGACGAAGTGGATGGGCGCTGGAATAAGTGAGGGGGCCTACGTGGGACCCACAAGGCAGGGGGCGCTCAGGGGGTAGGGCGCGCCCTCCACCCTTGTGGCCCCCTGGTGCATTCTCAGTGCCAGAAATTCTGAAATATTCTATAAAAATCATACTAAATTTTCAGGGCATTTGGAGAACTTTTATTTTCGGGACATTTTGTTATTGCACTGATAATTAAGAATACATACATATAGTACTATTTTTGCTTCATTTATTCTAAATAACATAAAGTAAAAAGTGGGTACAGAAAGTTGTGCTTTCTAAATTCATCCATTTCATGCCCATCAAAAGGAATCCATTAACAAGGTTGATCAAGTCTTATTAACAAACTTCTTCCGAATGACATGAAACCGAAGAATTTTCAAATAACACTAGGTTACCTCAACAGGGATATGCATGTCCCCAACAGTAAGAATATCATATTTCTTTTTGAACTAGGAAGAGGGAACTCAAAACCTCCGATAGTAATAGTTGAAAATTTTCCAATAGAATTGATACTATGAACTTGAGGTTGTTTCTTCAGAAAATGTACCGTATGCTCATTACCATTAACATGAAAAGTGACATTGCCTTTGTTGCAATCAGTAACAGCTCCTATAGTATTCAATAAGGGTCTACCTTGGATAATCGACATACTATCATCCTCGAGAATATCAAGAGGGAATATCAAGAATAACAAAGTCCGTTAAGATAGTAATGTTTTCTACCACAATAGGCACATCCTCACAAATACCAATGGGTATAGCAGTTGATTTATCCACCATTTGCAAAGAGATTTCAGTAGGTGTCAACTTATTCAATTCAAGTCTACAATATAAACAGAAAGGCATAACACTAACACCGGCTCCCAAATCACATAAAGCAGTTTTAACATAGTTTCTTTTAATGGAGCATGGTATAGTTGGTATTCCTGGATCTCCTAGTTTCTTCGGTATTCCACCCTTGAAAGTATAATGCTCAGCTTCCGGTATCTTTCTTTTATTAGTAACAATATCTTTCATATACTTAGCATAAGGAGACAATTTTCAGCATATCAGTCAAACGCATCGCAAAAAGATAGGTCTAATCATTCCAGCAAAGCGCTCTAAATCCTTATCATCCTTTTTCTTGGATGGCTTAGGAGGAAAGGGCATGGGTTTCTGAACCCATGGTTCTATTTCTTTACCATGTTTCCTAGCAACAAAGTCTCTCTTATCATAATGATGATTCTTTGATTGTGGGTTATCAAGATCAACATCAGGTTCAATCTCTACATCATTATCATTACTAGGTTGAGCACCAACATGAACATCATCATTAACATTATTACTAGGTTCATGTTCATCACCATTTGTGTCTCAACATCAGAAATAGAAATATCAATGGGATTCTCAGTGTATCTATAACAGGTTCACTAGAAGCATGTAAAGTCCTATCAGTTTTCTTCTTTTTATTACTAGGACTAGGTGCATAAGTATTAATTTTCTGAGAATCTTGCTCAATTCTCTTAGGATGGCCCTCGGGATACAAAGGTTCTGTGTCATCTTACCACCTCTAGTCATAACCCTAACAACATTATTATTATTCTTACTATTCAACTCATTAAGCAAATCATCTTGTGCCTTAAGTACTTGTGCTATTTGAGTTCTAACCATGGAAGCATGCTTAGTAATAAGCTTAAGATCATTAACTATTCTACTCATATAATCACCCAAGCAGTCAAGCATGTGAGCATTGCGTTTCAATTGTCTACTAACATAAGCATTGAAATTTTCTTGTTTAACAATAAAATTATCAAACTCATCCAAGCATTGACTAGCAGACTTATTATGAGGAAACCTATAAAGAGAATTTACCTCTACTACCTGTGTCAGCTTATCAAGACCATGTATTTCTTCGATAGGCGGTAAATTCTTAACATCTTCAGCTTTAATACCTTTTTTCTTTCATAGATTTCTTTGCCTCTTGCATATCTTTAGGACTGAGAAATAGAATACCTATTTTCTTCGGAGTTGTCTTAGGAGTTGGTTCAGGAAGTGTCCAATCATTATCATTACTCAATATATTATTCAATAGCAATTCAACTTGCTCAACAGTTCATTCCCTGAAAACACAACCAGCACAACTATCTAGGTGGTCCCTAGAAGCATGGGTTAGTCCATTATAAAAGATATCAAGTATTTCATTTTCTTGAGAGGATGATCAGGCAAACCATTAAGTAATTGGAGTAGCCTTCCCCAAGCTTGTGGGAGACTCTCTTCTTCAATTTGCACAAAGTTAAATATTTCCTTTAAAGCAACTTGTTTCTTATGAGCAGGGAATTTTTTTCGAGAGAAGTAGTAAATCATATCCTGGGGACTACGCACACAACCAGGAGCAAGAGAATTAAACCATAACTTAGCATCACCCTTTAACGTGAAAGGAAACAACTTAAGAATATAGTAATAGCGATTTTTTCCTCATGAGTAAATAGGGTGGCTATATCATTCAATTTAGTAAGATGCGCCACAACAGTTTCAGATTCATAACCATAGAAAGGATCAGATTCAACCAAAGTAATTAACTCAGGATCGACAAAGAATTCATAATCCTTATCAGTAACAAAGATAGGTGAAGTAGCAAACCTAGGTTCATATTGCATTCTAGCATTCAAAGACTTTTCTTTCAGCTTAGCTAACAGTTTCTTAAGATCATCTCTATTATTGAAAGCAAAAAAGTCTCTAGCAGTTCCTTCATCCATAATATAACCCTCATGTACAATAGGAACTTCATATCTAGGAGAGCTAGTTTTATCAGCTGTTTCAAAGTTTTCAGTTTCAATAATTTCATCAGTTTCAGAAATATCATCATCTTCAGCATAATCAATAGTTCTAACTCTAGCAAGATGTTCATCAAGTAATTCACCCAGTGGCACAATTTTATCAAGGAGAGTAGTAGCATCATAAGCATCATTCATAGTAGAAGTAGCATCATGAATAATATGCGACATATCAGACTCAATAGCAGGTGTAGGTGTCACAAGCTTACTCAAAACAGAAGGTGAACCAAGTGCAGAGCTAGATGGAAGTTCCTTACCTCCCCTCGTAGTTGAGGGAAAGATCTTGGTTTTGGTATCTTTCAAATTCTTCATAGTGATCAACAGATATAAATCCCAAGTGACTCAGAGAATAGAGCTATGCTCCCAAGAACAGGGCGCCGGAAAAAAGGTCTTGATAACCCACAAGTATAGGGGATCGCAACAGTTTTCGAGGGTAGAGTATTCAACCCAAATTTATTGATTCGACACAAGGGGAGCCAAAGAATATTGTCAAGTATTAGCAGCTGAGTTGTCAATTCAACCACACCTGAAAGACTTAATAACTGTAGCAAAGTATTTAGCAGCAAAGTAATATGAAAGTAACGGTAATAGTGGCAAACGTAACAGTAGCAGTTTTGTAGCAATCGTAACAGTAGAATTGAAGAAGTAACTTAGCAAAGATCAATATGAAACGAACTCGTAGGCAATGGATCAATGATGGATAATTATGTCGGATGGCATTCATCATGAAACAGTTATAACCTAGGGTGACACAGAACTAGTGTAACGACCCGAGACCGATGCTCTAGACGCCTTCCATGTTCTTCGTTGTCGCCGTGTGTTTTATTTGTTTCTTGCATTCATCATGTCATCATTTGTGTTGCATCGGCAGTCCGTTGCCACCATGTTTGTAAACTTGCATCCGCTCATAGTTGCCGCTCTCTTCTCTCTCTTCTCTGAGCCCATCAAACCCCTTTGTCTCTGTGACCTTTTGTCAGACCCCTCGCGCGCGTCCGAAACTTACCCGAACCCGACCCACTCAGTCTTCACCGTTGGATTCGAATCGTCCTCAAACATCCCTAAAATATCATTAGTTCTTATTTTGACTCTCCTAACATAATTATCTCGGATCGCCCGATTACGATCGGAGGGACCGAATAGCCCTAAACTTATCCAATTTGCTATAAATAGTGTACAACCCTAGTTTCTAGGGGAGATGTCCCATCCATCCTCCTGCCCGCCGCCACCTACCTGCCTTCTCTCTCTCTCGGGATCCATCCCGCCGCCACCTGGTCTCTCCTTGGTTCCAACGCCGACCAATCCCCACCGGATTCCCTCGATCCAACCATGCACCGATCCATCCAACCACCACAGCCCATGCAGACCTCCTCGTTCCCCTCATTGTGAGCCAGGGAGAGGAGCTCCCTGCCGCCTCCCACCTTGTGCCGTACCCGCCGTCCACCGGTAGCAGCAGCAGCTCTGGCCGCAGCCCCGAGCCTCATCGTGCTCCTCCACCGTCGCTGCCTCAGATGAGCACCACGCTGCCCTGCCTTTCTCTTCCCCCTCTTCTAATATCTCTTTCTTTCTCATGTGACCTTCTCTCTATCATCTCTATCACATACAGGAGCTCCGACTGACTCCATGGCCGTCGTCCCGAACCTCTCCTTCCCCCTGCTACACCTCCGCCTCAACTCCGGCCGGATCGGCTCGGTTCCCCGCCGCCCCGCCAAGTCCATGGAGCCGCCTCCCCGTTGCACGTCCGGTGAGGTCACCGGGGAGTGCCGTGCCGTGCCCCTGCTGCCTCCCTATCCCGCCATCGCTCCTTGCTTTCCTTCCCTGTTCCCTCTTTGAATCCTCTCCCTGACCTTATTTTCTTGAGGCTACAATAGCAGCCACGGAGCCGCCTCCGCTCGATCCGCAGGGAACGAGACCCGACGACCTGCACCGCCCAGATCCGTGCCTCCCATGCCGCCAGGTTTCGCGTCTGCTTCCGCTACCTCACGCCAGCGCACCGCCCTCCGCCAAGTCCACCGTCGCCGGCCTCTGCTCGCTCTGCTTCGACCAGAGGAGCTTTGCTCGTCCCGCACGGGCCTCCCCTCCTCGCTCGCGTGGGCTGCCCCCCTATCCAAGGCCTCAAGGCCCGATGTGAGAAGCTCCCAGCGCTCGGGCGATCTTAGTTTTGGCCTGCGTAATGTTTTTTTTCACTGGACGAATTTAGTAATTATCCGGAGAACTGTAGTTTTACAGAAAAACCCTCAAACATCTACATATAATAACTCATTAACCGTGCATCATATGTAAATAATTTATATATGTAAAATGCTTAGAATTTCATCTAGTTTCCTAATATGCTGCTTTCATCCATGTTTAAAATGTTTAAATTGATGTTTGCATTAAGTTGCATAAAAGTCATGTTAAAATGGTTTATTTCATAACTAAATAACCGTAGCTCCGAATTTAATAAACTTTATATGTAAATGGAGTAGAAAAATGCATAGATGAACTTGGCGCACTTACTTTGCATGTTTAACAACTCTAAATTATGGTTTAGGGCAGAACAGTACCAAAACCAAAATATGCATATGGGGATTTCCCGGAATTGTTGTTTGTTGTTTTCGGCCTCATTTAAACTTGACTAAATAGGTAGTTTTATTATGCTTCACCTCTTGCCATGTTTAACAACATTTAATATTGTTGGGTACATAAACAAGACTGAACTAAATAACTTGAATGTGGTGTTTCGTCAATATGCAACTCCGTTGCATATTGAGCTCCACTTAATTTGTAGTATTATTTGTTGCACTTTGCCATGCCATGCCATGCCTTATTAAACCGGACATGCATCATACTTGATTGTGCACCGTGCCATGTTTATGCTTGTTTGTGTACTATGTTGTTTGCTTCTTTCTGGTGTTGCTTCTTCTCGATAGTTCCGGTAACGTTGCGATCATGAGGATTTGTTCGACTATACGTTGGTTCGTCTACTTCATGGACTCGGTCTTCTTCCTAGCGGGATTTTAGGCAAGATGACCGTCACCTTGGATCTCACTACTATATTTGCTATGCTAGTTGTCTCGATGCTATCACTATGTCATGCTACCTACCGCTTGTTTATCAAGCCTTCCAAATTGCCATGATAGCCTCTAACCTTTTCCATCGTCCTAGCAAACCGTTGTGTGGCTATGTTACCGCTTTGCTCAACCCCTCTTATAGCGTTGCTATTTGCAGGTGCAGTTGTAGGTTGTTCCATGTTGGGACATGGATATCATGGGATATCATAATATATTTTATTTAATTAATGCATCTATATACTTGGTAAAGGGTGGAAGGCTCGACCTTTTGCCTGGTGTTTTGTTCCACTCTTGCCGCCTTAGTTTCCGTCATACCGGTGTTATGTTCCTTGATTTTGCGTCCCTAAAACGGTGAGGGTTTATGGGCCACTCTTGATAGTTTGCTTTGAATAAAACTCTTCCAGCAAGGCCCAACATTGGTTTTACCATTTTCCTAATAACAACTAAAACTTGCATGTGGGACCGCTAGCACCGAGGACTCTTAATCAACCCTGTGCCGGTGCTCCTCATGAGTGTTGGTCCAAACTCACAATCACGTGGCGCCAGGGCAACTTCATTATTTTGGCCTACCGGAAGTTTGGACAATCCGATCATGGCCTGAGATGAGAAACACGCGGCTACTATCAGGGTGTCGGCACACCGGGAGGTCTTGTTGGACTTGTTTTACCATTGTCGAAATCTCTTGTGCACCGGGATTCCGAGTCTGATGGGAGGGTCCTGCGATGGAGGATTGTCTCCACGGATCGTGAGCTTGTCATGGGCTAAGTTGGGACACCCCTGCAGGGTTTAAACTTTCGAGAGCCGTGCCCGCGGTTATGTGGCAGACGGGAATTTGTTAATATCCGGTTGTAGAGGACTTGAAGTAAACTCAATTAAAATACACCAACCACATGCGTAGCAAGTGATCAGCTCTCTTTTCAGGGGAAGTTCGAGAGGAGAACACAGTTGGGTTATGTTTGTACGTAAGTAGTTCAGGATCACTTCTTGATGATTACTAGATTGCAACTGTTTGCGTAGTTTCTCATCTTATTCTTGTGCTTGTAAGTTAGCCACCATACAATGCTTAGCCGCTTGCTGCAACCTCACCACTTATCCATTCCATATCCATTAAGCTTTGCTAGTCTTGATACCCATGGTAATGGGATTGCTGAGTCCTCGTGGCTCACAGATTACTACAACAATTGTTGCAGGTATAGGTAATGTGATGATCTGACGTGAGAGCGATGCTTGATTGCTTTTGGAGTTCTTCTTCTTCTTCTCCTTCGATCAAGGGATTAGGTTCCGGGTCGGGGAGCCTGGGATTAGCAGGGTGGATGTCGTTCTTCTTTTTCGTTTGATTTCATCCGTAGTCGGATCCTGCTCTTCTATATGATGATTGCTATGTATTTATGAACTATTGTATTGATGTTGTAGCTTGTGGCGAGTGTAAGCCTTTATTTTGTATTCTCATCTATTCAGTACATGGTATGTTGTAATGATATCCACCTTGCTATGCGCTCGAAATGTGGTTGTGCCCCAATCACGAATTCATCACGTGATCGGGATAGAATCGCATCTTGGGCGCTACAACTAGCTCCAATTCATCAATATAATGTAGGCATGCATTCCTTATATAGTCATATGTGCTTATGGAAAAGAACTTGCATGACATCATTTGTCCTACCCTCCCGTGGCAGCGGGGCCATAATGGAAACTAAGGGATATTAAGGCCTCCTTTTAATAAGAACCGGACCAAAGCATTAGCACTTAGTGAATACATGAACTCCTCAAACCACAGTCATCACCGGGAAGTGTCCTGACTATTGTCACTCCGGGGTTGCCGGATCATAATGCGTAGTAGGTGACTATAACTTCCAAGATAGGATCAAGAACACAAATATATTCATGAAAACATAATAGGTTCAGATCTGAAATCATGGCACTCGGGCCCTAGTGACAAGCATTAAGCATAGCAAAGTCATAGCAACATCAATCTCAGACCATAATGGATACTAGGGATCAAACCCTAACAAAACTAACTCGATTACATGATAAATCTCATCCAACCCATCACCGTCCAGTAAGCCTACGATGGAATTATTCATGCACTGTAACATCCCAAAATTCTAAATTTTGGAATGTTATAAACAAATAGATAGCTTTGATTGATTGTTTGATTGATTGACTGAAAGTGAGTGAATTTGAAACTTTTGAAAGTTAAATGAGAGGGAATAAAAGGACTTTCCCAAACTTTCATTTTTGCTTTTATGCTCTCCGTGAATTCAAATTCTATTCATCACAAAACCCTGGAGAGAAGATGACATGACTTCTTCCATTTAATTAAATGAAAGGGTATTTGAAAATATTTGAATTTCATTTGGAAATATTTCGATTCATAAAACTTTATGCAACTCAATGATTTTCACGAGCGAAGATAAAATGACTTCTTCAAAACATATGAAATATGAGTTGGGAGTTTTTAAAGAATTAAATTCATAGTCCTTTTGAATTTATTTTCAATTTGGAGTTATTTGAGTTTTATTCAAATTATTTTTCTCCAAAAATAAAATATAAGGAAAATAGGGTAACCTGATTCCCTACATCGTAAAAATTGGAGAAAAATAAATTTGAAATCATTTTGGTATTTTTAAAATGATTTTCATTGGATTTTTCTAGAGCAGAAGCACTCTTTGTTTTATTGGAAATTTGTGAGTATTTTATTTGGAGCTAGAATAATGTTCATCTTGTAGAAAATCTTTTTCTAAATTTTTTGATATATTATATGCCTATATAATATTTCTATTTCTTTTATTTTTTTTATTTTTTTTTGTCTGTTTTATATAAAAAAAAAACTTCCGCCGACTGGGCCGACCAAAGACCCGAGCTGTGCCAAGGCTCCAGCCTCAACACAGGTCACATCGAATTCTGGGCGTGAGTCTCGCCTGAAAGCACGCCCGGCCATGGCCGGGCTGCGTGATCGACCCGGCCACCCGCCGCCTTGCCCTCCTCCACGCCACCACCTCGCCTGACGCCTTAAAAGGACGCCGCCTGCCCGTCTCCTCTCTCTCCTCGAGTTGTCGCTTGCTGCTCGCCAGAGAGCCTCACTCGGCGAGATCCAGCTGCCGCCGCCGCCTGCTCCGTTCCGCCGGGAGCCACCGCCGACGCCGCCAACCTCCTCGCCTCGGCCCGCCTCCCGTGCTCTCGCCGCTTCCCGACGCCCGAGCCACCGCCTCGACTGAGCAGGCCGAGCCGCCTCTCCAGCCGCAAGGGGAGTTCGTCACGCCGCCACGGTTTTATTCGGTGAACTGTAAAACCGCGAACCCTAGGTTGGTTTTTTAGTTTTCTTTTAAAAAACCGGTTTAGTTTTTTAGTTAGGGCTATTCAAAGAACGCTCTCTGTTTAGAACTAGTTAGCTTAACGCTCATTATTTAGTTTTTTTTCGTTAGTTTTAGTCATGGACCTATCTGTGAATACTTTTTCTACAGATTAGCCCCTGGTTTTCAAACGACCATAACTTTTTGCTCGTTTGTCCAAATCCAACGAAACCAACTCCCACTTCTTCGTTTATGATCCCCTCTATCCAGATAATCAACTTAAACATGTTTTTGGAAGTTTTAAAATTTGAATTCAAACTGATTTGTATTTGAACTTCGTTTGAACATAACTTGAGTTTCGTAACTTCGATTTAGTTGATTCTTTTTGCAAATCGAAGCTCTTGACCTAAACTTTCTGATAAGGCCAAATTCACATAATTTTGGTACTGTTAGAAATTGTTTTATATTGCAAGAGTTAATTGCTTGGTTTTGATGTTTTCCGACTTATTCTTTTCGTTCTTTCCGATCTTCTGAGTGATTGCTTATGTGTGGTTACTATTGCTTGCTCACGATAGATTGACCGGAGTGTGACGAGTAGAACTATCAAGAGTTTTGAGTATGAATCATCTTCTTCAACATTGCGTGCAAGTAACACTTTGATCATACTCCTCTCATACTCAGCTTTTATGCATTAGATCTATCCTCAAACATTGCATTGATTAGGATCTAATTAAATTGTGGGATGGGAAGTAGTTGAGGTAGTACCTATTACCTGTTTTATTTTCAAACCCTTGGGAGTTACTTCACGCATTGCTTATATTGCTATGCTATGCTCAGAGACGTGGTTTGGGTATGAGTGAAATCCATGATGATGTGAGATTGTTATTTAATGGCTCAACTTAAGGTGGCAACTTAAATACACATCCGGGTGGATTGCTAGGGCACCTCGGGATATACCAGTGGACTTGTCTTGACACCGGGGATATACCAAAGGTGTTGTCCTAGGAGATCCCGGGATATACCGTGGTGATCATCCTACGGTCCGCCACCCAGTGCTCAAAGGGATCATGAGATTATTCAAACTAGAAACTTACGGTGCGACCACAAGCCATTATGGGCTCGCATAGTTGATTAAGTTGTGCGAACTCTTACGGGTAGACTAGTAGATGTAGGGGAAAGTAGGTGTACCGGTCTACCCTATGTAAGGTGCTAGCGCTCGAAAGACTATGTCTCGTCATCTGCTTCTCAAACACCATGTAGTGAAAAGTAGAAATCAAACGGAGGCGATCGAGTCTTGTGGGGAAAAGTGCTAAACCTCTCGCAGAGTGTACAAACTAATCCTGATTAGCCTTGTCCCCGGTTATGGACATCTTGAGTATCTAGTTCTTTGATTATGTTGATCTCATCACTTTACTTAATATAATTTGTTTGGGTTTTAATGAGTACCTTTAATTGGGATTGAGAATGCTGTCAACCATTCTCAATGTTTCACAACCACCATGATAGTTAATAAATTTATTCCTTTGCAGTAGGGAAAAATTGGCTTTACGCAAAAACTGTAACCATAGAGCTTTCCACTAGCCATATATGCATGTAGTATAGGCTTATTCCTTCATTACTCTCTATGTGTTACATTGCCAGCATATTCCATGTGCTGACCCATTTTCGGGCTGCAACTTTTCATGTTGCGCATTTTTCGTATTTACAGTAAGTGATACGTTAGGGTTACGATTTCTACACTCAACTTTGCCATTGGTGTTGATGGGAATCCACAACCTTGTTACTTCCGCTATTTTGGATTGAGGTAATAGTTTTACGCTTACTTTATACATGTGATTTACCTTCGTTATAAATCCTCGAGTACTGTGTGTCAAGATACCTATCCAGTGGATGACACTTAAGCACGTAGACTTGACCGTCTCCGAGGTCGGGTCGCTACAAGATGGTATCGAGCACATGTTGATCGTAGGACGTGACCCTAGAAACCGACAAGCCCATAGGAAAGATTTTTCTCTACATCTTCATTTTCAAAAAGATCTTTACCTCTCTTCTCTTGAGCTTATTCAAATATTCCCTTTAGTGAGACCATACCCTTTTCCCTTTTGACCACTCAAGATTCGGCCGATGAGACCACTCCAAGGAGTACAAGATATCAGGACAACTATGACCATTTGGAATGAAGAGGATTTTATCGTGTAAATGGAAACTACAACTGTTGAAGACTCCGAAGACTAGGAGATTTTGAAGGCTTTGAAGAATTTCCAGATTTGTATGACCTAAGAAGGCACCCCTTATGGAACTTGGAAGATTATGGAAGCCGTCGATACCCGAGATCAAGGTGTATCGGAGAAAGACCAGAACATGGAGAATAAGAACTCAAAGTTTTGTCAGGAAAACCCCAAGACAGGAGATATCGACTTTGGAATGATAGCTCATGGAAATGACAAGAGCGTAAACACGCTATCCATGATGTTATCGCCCGCTTTATGCTATTTGTCACCATGTTGAGTTAAGCATGCATATGCATGGAAGGATTGATGGTAGAAGGTCGATGGAGCACCTATCAAAGAAGAGGTGAAGTTTTAACCTTAGCTGATGTAACACCGGGATCTGGAGCATTACATCAAGGATTTTAAGGTGGACTTGCAGGAAGCTACATTCGACAAAGAGGTATTTCGTGAAGAACTCAGGACCCAGAAGCTGAAAGTAGACAAACTGGAGGAGCAGGACCCCGAGAAACCAGAGATTCGTCAGGAACTAGACCATGGTTCATGCCAAGGATGTTGAAACCTAGAAGTCTGGAATGCAACCCCAGAATATTGAAGGACGCCATGAGAGACTTCGCGTCAATAGAAATGATCTGGCAAAAGAACTTGAGTAGGTCAAGCACGACCAGAAGAAGCCGTTGGAGACATGAACAAGACTTGAAGAGTTTGATGACTTGGAAAATTTATTGACCTTTAGAAGACCAAACCCCTGTTACATACCTGCGATAGATGTGATGACTGTGAGCTGTCATTTGTTTGATGTTTTTTCCAACAGCCACAATAAAACCTGTCTTTTCAAAACTTTTGTTTGTATTGTGTGTATCCCTCTCTATCTCTCTTATCCCACCCCAAACCCATGGACCCAATAGAGGATGAATGGAGATGAGCTTATATTTTCTGGACCGATGAGTCAATTGAAAACGGACCGATGGATTCAGAACATGGAGGATCATATGGAGAATAACACTATAGCTGGAAAGTATATGACCCAGCATGCTCTTCCATTCTTTGAAAGAGGTGTTGCTACTTGGTGGAGGATGTACCAAACCATCAATGGATGGCAAGGAGTAACCACTTGGGAAGAATTTAAGTTGACTTTGCCAAAGTCTCGATTTGTGTCCCAGAAGTTGAAGCCTTATGGAAATGATATGAAGAAAAGTGCATGCAAGATTTGTGGAGAAATAGGACACAACCATAAAGAACACCAGGATGGATACCCTCATAAGCGGAGGATTACCAAAGGAGTTAGCCGAGGATCTCAGGGAACTTCGGTTGGAGATTGTTTCCAAAGATTTGGTTGCAGTAATGGAAGTTCAGTCTACATTGTTGGAAAAGATCCGTGAAGCTCAGAAGGATGACAAAGAGATTGCTGAGGTAAAAGAGAAAATGAGCAAAGTAAAGGCCAAAGGTTTTCGTAAGGATGAGCACGACACCTTATGGTTTGAGGATAGTGTATACGCATCTAATAATGCAAAGATCGTGAAGTAAATACTTCAAGAGGCTCATGACTCACCATACTCGATTCACCCTCGAAACACCAAGATGTATTTGGATTTGAAGGAGTGTTTCTGGTGGACTGGTATGAAGAAGGATATTGCGGAGTATGTAGTCGTAGATGATGTATGTCAGAGAGTAAATGCAGAGCATCCGAAGCCAACAGGATTACTACAGCCTATGCCGATACCCGAATGGAAGTGGGATAAGCTTGGCATGGATTTTCATTACCGGATTTCCCAGAACCCGAATGGGATATGATTCTATCTGGGTAGTAGTTGACTCGCTTGACCAAAGTGGCTCACTTTATCCCAGTGAAAATCACCTATACAAGTGAGAAGTTGGCCAAGGTATATATGACCAGGATCGTATGTCTGCATGGAGTTCCGAGGACCATCGTATCAGATAGAGGAACACGGTTTAGCTCAAAGTTTTGGAATCAGCTGCGCCACACTTTGGGTACTAGGCTAGATTTCAGTACAGCCTTTCATCCGCAGACAGATGGATAAATCAAGAGAGTCAATCAGATTCTGGAGGACATGTTGAGAGCGTGTGCACTAGATTATGGATCTAGTAGGGATGATAATCTACCTTACGCTGAGTCCTCATACGACAACAGTTACCAAGCCAGTTTGAAGATGGCCCCTTTTTAAGCTTTGTATGGGAGAAGGGCCAGACACATTGATGTGGGATGAAGTTGGAGACTGTCAGTTGTTTGGACTAAATATGATCAAGGAGTCGTAAGATAATGTTAAGTTGATTCGAGATAGATCAAGGTAGCTCAGGTCGAGCGTAAGAGTTATGCAGACTCAAAACGCAAGGAGGTAGTCTATGAAATTGGAGACAGAGCATGTTCGTGTGTCCCTCTCATGAGGAGTTAAACGATTTGGAGTTAAGGGAAAGTTAGCCCCGAGATTTGTAGGACCATACCGAGTTTTGGAGCGTATGGGAGAAGTGGCCTACAAGTTGAAATTACCCGATGGACTGTCAGGAGTTCATAATGTGTTTCACGTTTCCGAGTTGAAGAAGTGCCATGCAGAGATGGCCAATATTCCCCCTGTAAGGACGCTTGACCCTAGAAAGGATAATGATGTTCCACGAAGTGGAGTATGGACTTCATACGTATAAGTTTTTATCTCGGTATGTGGGACATCCCACGAGGATGAAGAGATGAATTACTATTGGATATAAAGGAGGTAATATGTTGGAAATATGGAGCAATTGCAACTCCATGATGAGTTTGAGTAATCACGTCTTAGACTTGTACCAATATAAGGAAAAGAGACAGTACAATTGGATGGATTTTAAGTATGCCAGGAAGTTGGATGTTGGAATAACGATCAGTTGCCCAGATGATGTGCTCAAGGATTTTAAGTGATGAGATGGGCCATAACCCATGTGCTCCAGTGACCGCCAAGAAGCAAGCACACTCTTCTGTCAAGGAAAACCCCGGAAGAAGTTACAATTTTATCAACCGACGATTCTATAGGAGTTTACGCAAAACCTGAGAGTTGTTAAGGAACGATAGATGTTTGTTTGGCTTGCAGAATCAATGGATTTATCCGAACTTAGTTCGTCGACAAGAGAAATTCTGCAATGCTTGTGAGGATGACCGAGTGCTAGAATGCGAGATTCGCTGAACCATGTACAAGGTAATGATTTGGGTGCGGATGGATTGATCACCATACCGACTTACTCTCATTATTCGCTTGCTATGTGGGATGGTAACTGAGTGACTTACCTATAGTAGAGAGACGACGATCAAAACCTTGTTTGAACCTTAGAATGGTATAAGCATTTTTCCCTTGTACAAGTTAGTTGTTATAGCCAGAACCGTAGGATATATACGGTGAGGATCAACCTGCATCTGCTTTTCTGCAGGAGAAACCATAAATTGTTGACCACCATGAGATATCGATAGTTGATTAGTATTGGCGCCGAGACCGTCACTAAGAAGACCTAGTCTCGAATAACCTTACCAAGAGTAAAGGACAAAAGAATTGAGGAAAAGGTTATGCCACTACCGGAAGAGCCCAGAGAAGGAATTATCCTTACGATCTGAGAAGACCGACACTGTCAACAATAAGGATGGCATATATGAGTTTTGATGGAACCGTAACCATGCTTCTAAGGGTGGTAGCACCCGAGACCCTGGAGACGATCTATGGATTTTTGAGAAGACCCCAAACCTAACCTATTTCTTTCTAGTTTCTCCAATCTCGAGGACGAGATTCATTTTAAGGGTGGTAGTTTTGTAACATCCCAAAATTCTAAATTTTGGAATGTTATAAACAAATAGATAGCTTTGATTGATTGTTTGATTGATTGATCGAAAGTGAGTGAATTTGAAACTTTTGAAAGTTAAAATGAGAGGGAATAAAAGGACTTTCCCAAACTTTCATTTTTGCTTTTATGCTCTCCGTGAATTCAAATTCTTTTCATCACAAAACCTCGGAGAGAAGATGACATGACTTCTTCCATTTAATTAAATGAAAGGGTATTTGAAAATATTTGAATTTCATTTGGAAATATTTCGATTCATAAAACTTTATGCAACTCAATGATTTTCACGAAATAAGATAAAATGACTTCTTCAAAACATATGAAATATGAGTTGGGAGTTTTAAAGAATTAAATTCAAAGTTCTTTTGAATTTATTTTCAATTTGGAGTTATTTGAGTTTTATTCAAATTATTTTTCTGCAAAAATAAAATATAAGGAAAATAGGGTAACCTGATTCCCTACATCAGAAAATTGGAGAAAAATAAATTTGAAATCATTTTGGTATTTTTAAAATGATTTTCATTGGATTTTTCTAGAGCAGAAGCACTCTTTGTTTTATTGGAAATTTGTGAGTATTTTATTTGGAGCTAGAATAATGTTCATCTTGTAGAAAATCTTTTTCTGAAAATTTTGATATATTATATGCCTATATAATATTTCTATTTCTTTTATTTTTTATTTTTGTTTATATATATATATATATATATATATATATATATATATATATATATATATATATATATATATATATATATATATATATATATATATATATATATATATGTATATACTTCCTTGATCGGGTTGCCAAGACGAGCCAAGGCTCACCAATGACGCCATCGACCAAGTGAGTCCCACTGAGCACGCCGGCCGGGCCAAGTGATCGACCCGCCACCCGCCGCCTTGCCCTCCTCCACGCCACCACTCGCCTGACGCTTAAAGGACGCGCCTGCCCTGCCCCTCTCCTCTCTCCTCCCCGAGCCGTTGCCGCCGCTGACGGGCCTCCCACCGGCGAGATCCACGCCGCCGCCTGCCTCGCCGGGAGCCACCGCCGACGCCGCCAACCTCCTCGCCTCGCCAAGGCCGCCTCCCCATGCTCTCGCCGCCTTCCCGACGCCCGAGCCACCGCCCCAGCAGGGCCGAGCAGCCGCCCGCCTCTCAAGCGTCACGGGAGTTCGGTTCGCCGCCGCCACTGGGTTTATTCGGTGAACTGTAAAACCACCAACCCTAGGTTGGTTTTTTTAGTTTTTCTTTTAAAAACCCGGTTTAGTTTTTTTTAGTTAGGGCTATTCAAAGAACGTTCTCTGTTTAGAACTAGTTAGCTTAACGCTCATTATTTAGTTTTTTTTCATTAGTTTTAGTCAAGGACCTATCTATGAATACTTTTTCGCAGATTATTCTCGGTTTTCAAACGACCATAACTTTTTGCTCGTTTGTCCAAATCCAACGAAACCAACGCCCACTTCTTCGTTATGATCCCCTCTATCCAGATATTCAACTTAAACATGTTTTTGAAAGTTTTAAAATTTGAATTCAAACTGATTTGTATTTGAACTTCGTTTGAACATAACTTGAGTTTCGTAACTCCGATTTAGTTGATTCTTTTTGCAAATCGAAGCTCTTGACCTAAACATTCTGATAAGGCCAAATTCACATAATTTTGGTACTGTTAGAAATTGTTTTATATTGCAAGAGTTAATTGCTTGGTTTTGATGTTTTCGACTTATTCTTTTCGTTCTTTCCGATCTTCTGAGTGATTGCTTATGTGTGGTTACTATTGCTTGCTCACGATAGATTGACCGGAGTGTGACGAGTAGAACTATCAAGAGTTTTGAGTATGAATCATCTTCTTCAACATTGCAGGCAAGTAACACTTTGATCATACTCCTCTCATACCCAGTTTTTATGCATTAGATCTATCCTCAAACATTGCATTGATTAGGATCTAATTAAATTGTGGGATGGGAAGTAGTTGAGGTAGTACCTATTACCTGTTTTATTTTCAAACCCTTGGGAGTTACTTCTACGCGTTGCTTATATTGCTATGCTATGCTCGTAGACGTGGTTTGGGTATGAGTGAAATCCATGACAGATGTGAGATTGTTATTTAATGGCTCAACTTAAGGTGGCAACTTAAATACACATCTGGGTGGATTGCTAGGGGCACCCTGGGGATATACCAGTGGACTTGCCCGGACACCTGGGGATATACCAGTGTTGTCCTAGGAGATCCCGGGGATATACCGTGTGATCATCCTACGGTCCGCCACCCAGGCTCAAAGGGATCATGAGATCATTCAAACTAGAAACTTACGTGTGCAGCCCCAAGCCATTATGGGCTCGCATAGTTGATTGTTGTGCGAACTCTTACGGGTAGACTAGCGTATGTAGGGGAAAGTAGGTGTACCGTTCTACCCTATGTAAGGTGCTAGCGCTTCCGAAAGACTATGTCTCGGTCATCCGTGTCTCAAACACCATTTAGTGCGAGAAATCAAACGGATCGAGTCTTGTGGGGAAAAGTGCGCAAACCTCTGCAGAGTGTACAAACCAATCATGATTAGCCGTGTCCCCGGTTATGGACATCTTGAGTATCTAGTTCTTGGATTATCCCGTTGATCTCATCACGTTACTTAATATAATTTGTTTGGGTTTTAATGAGTACCTTCAATTGGGATTGAGAATGCTGTCAACCATTCTCAATGTTTCACAACCACCATGATAGTTAATAAATTTATTCCTTTGCAGTAGGGAAAAATTGGCTTTACGCAAAAACTGTAACCATAGAGCTTTCCACCAGCCATATATGCATGTAGTATAGGCTTACTCCTTCATTACTCTCTATGTGTTACATTGCCAAAGATATTCCATGTGCTGACCCGTTGGCTGCAACTTTTCATGTTGCGAGACTTTTTCGCATTTACTTTGTAAGTGATACGTTAGGGTTACGATTTCTACACTCAACTTTGCCGTTGGTGTTGATGGGAATCCACAACCTTGTTACTCCGCTATTTTGGATTGAGGTAATAGTTTTACGCTACTTTATACATGTGATTTACCTCTGTTATAAATCCTCGAGTACTGTGTGTGTCAGCATACCGATCCAGGGATGACACTTAAGCACAGAGACTTGACCGTCATTGGTCGGGTCGCTACATGCACGGCGGTGAGCATCATAAAATTGGTGATGGAAGATGGTTGATGATGACGATGGTGATGATTTCCCCTCTCCGGAGCCTAAAACGGACTCCAGATCTGCCCTCCCGAGGAATAACAGGAGGTGGCGGCGGCTCCGTATCGTAAAACGCGATGAATCCTTCTCTTTGATTTTTTTCTCCCCGAACGCGAATATATGAAGTTGGAGTTGAGGTCGGTGGAGGTCCAGGGGACCCACAAGGCAGGGGGCACACCCTAGGGGGTGGGTGCGCCCTCTACCCTTGTGGGCAGCCGGTGGTCCCCCTCTGTTGATTCTTTTGCCAATATTTTTTATATATTCCAAAAATATTCTCTGTGAAGTTTCAGGTAATTTTGAGAACTTTTATTTCTACACAAAAATAACGCCATGGCAATTCTGCTAAAAACAGCTTCAGTCCGGGTTAGTTCCATTCAAATCATGCAAGTTAGAGTCCAAAACAAGGGCAACAGAGTTTGGAAAAGTAGTTACGATGGAGATGTATCAATGTCGCGCCTTAGCAATCGCTAAACCAACTCCGACAGGTTATTGACCACGCCGGAGCACGATCAACCTGACCACGAGGGTCTATTTCCTACAAACAAACGAAGAACAAGCAAGAAACTGAAATTGCAATCTGGATATTGTGAATAAAAGACAAAAGCTTTATTGATCAAGTGGGGCTCTGTGACGCCTTGGTCTGGTCGTTGAACACAATCGAAGTACGCAAAGTTGCAGCTATGGCGAACTTTTAATCTAAACAAAACACAAAGTCTAAACGATGCCCTAAGGGCTGTATATATGGAGGAAGAGAGGGGAATTTCGTGGCCCTTGGAGGAGGGGTCCGAAACCAACCCTAACTCTTGTTTCCCATACACATCTGAGACTCTAAAAACAGCCTATACTCAAGTATTTCGATATTACATGGGCCTGGCCCAATAATAAGGTGACACAACACCTAGAATAGCCTCTAAACGAAATTTATGAAGTGGCATCTTGTGTATTTCGTCCAAGGCTTCATGCACTCATTATGGTGGCTTCTCCTGAAATCATCACTTGTAACTCCGTTCTTGCCCCCCTTTGATACGTCTCCAACGTATATACTTTTTCTAACGCTTTTCCTCTTGTTTTGGAGTCTAATTTACATGATTTGAATGAAACTAACCCCGGACTGACGCTGTTTTCAGCAGAACTACCATGGTGTTGTTTTTGTGTAGAAATAAAAGTTATCAGAATGGAACGAAACTTTGCGAGGATTTTTTATACAATAAAAGAGAATTTCCGTAGCCAAGAGTTACCTGAGGGGGCCACCTGGGTGGGCACAACCCACCAGGGCGCACGTGCCCCCCAGGCGCGCCTAGGTGGGTTGTCCCCACCTGGTGGCCCCGCAGACCCTGAAATCGACACTATAAAATCCTATTTTTCCAGAAAAAATCAGGGAGAAATAATTATCATGATCCACGAGATGGAGCCGCCGTCACCTCCTATTCTTCATCGGAAGCCGATCCGAGTCCGCTTTGGGGGCTCCGAGAGGGGATCTTTGTTCTTCATCATCACCAACCCTTCTCCATCATCAATTCCATGATGCTCCCCACCGGGAGTGAGTAATTCCTTCGTAGGCTCGCTGGTCAGTGAGGAGTTGGATGAGATTCATCATGTAATCGAGTTAGTTTTGTTAGGGCCTGATCCCTAGTATCCACTATGTTCTAAAATTGATGTTGCTATGACTTTGCCATGCTTAATGCTTGTCACATTGGGCCCGGGTGCCATGAACTCAGTTCTGAACTGTTTATGTTATCACCATTATATCCATGTTCTAGATCCGATCTTGCAAGTTACAGTCACCTACTACGTGTTATGATCCGGCAAACCCGGAGTGACAATAGTCAGGACTGCTCCCGGTGATGACCGTAGTTTGAGGAGTTCATGTATTCACCGTGTGTTAATGCTTTGTTCTGGTTCTCTATTAAAAGGAGGCCTTAATATCCCTTAGTTTCCAATAGGACCTCGCTGCCACGGGAGGGTAGGACAAAAGATGTCATGCAAGTTCTTTCCATAAGCACGTATGACTATTTACTAATACATGCCTACATTATATTGATGAACCGGAGCTAGTGCCATATCGCCTCTAGGTTATAACTGTCTCATGATGAATATCATCCAACAAGTCACCAATCCAATGCCAACAAATTTATCTTATATTGTTCTTGCTAAGTTACCATCGTCATTGTTGTCGTTGCACTCGTTACCAAACCATCGCTATCATCATATCACATCGTTATAGCATTATTATCAAAACTATCAAACTACTTTGCTACTGATCACTTTGCTGCAGGTAATTAATCTCCAGGTGTGGTTGAATTGACAACTCAGCTGCTAATACCTTCAAATATTCTTTGGCTCCCGTTGTGTCGAATCTATAAATTTGGGTTGAATACTCTACCCTCGAAAACTGTTGCTATCCCCTATACTTGTGGGTTATCAAGAGCTCTTTCTGGCGCCGTTGCCGGGGAGCATAGTAATATTTGTTGAGTCACTTGGGATTATTATCAAATTATCACTATGAAGAATCTGAAGGATGCTAAGACTAAGATTTATCCCTCTAAGACGAGGGGAGGTAAGGAACTGTCATCCGGTTCAGCTTTAGATTCACCTTCTGTTATAAGTAAACTTGCAACACCACCACATGCTATCAATTCTGATATGTCGCAAGTTATTGATGATGCTACTTCTACTATGGATAATGCTTATGATGATGCTAGTACCTTGCTTGATAATGATGATGTGCCACTTGGTGACTCTCTTGATGAACAAATTGCTAGAGTAATACAACATGATGTTGTTGAATCTGATGATGAGCTTGAAAATGAAACTCCTGAAACACCTGCTAGAACTAGCCTTCCTAGATATGATTTGCCTAAGGTTCCGGAAGGTTATGTTATGAATGAGGAGACAACTAGAGATATTCTTGCTTGTAGGGATAGCGATGATCTAGAGAAATTATTATGCAAGTATAAAGAAAAATCTCTGAATGCTAGAATGAAATATGATCCTAAGTTTGCTACTTCACCGATCTTCATTGATGATAAAGATTATGAATTCTCTGTCGACCCAGAGTTAATTACTTTGGTTGAATCTGATCCTTTCCATGGTTATGAAACTGAAACTGTTGTGGCACATCTTACTAAGTTGAATGACATTGCCACCCTTTTTACTCATGATGAGAAGACTCGCTTTTACTTTATTCTCAGATTCTTCCCGTTCTCATTAAAGGGTGATGCTAAAGCTTGGTACAATACTCTTGCTACTGGTTGTGTGCGTAGTCCACAGGATATGATTTATTACTTCTCTGAAAAATATTTCCTTGCTCATAAGAAACAAGCTGCTTTACAGGAAATATTTAACTTTGTGCAAATCAAAGAAGAGAGTCTCCCACAAGCTTGGGGGAGGCTTTGCCAATTACTTAATGCTTTGCCTGATCATCCTCTTAAGAAAAATGAAATACTTGATATCTTCTATAATGGACTAACCGATGCTTCTAGGGATTTCCTAGATAGTTGTGCTAGTTGTGTTTTCAGGGAACGAACTGTTGGGCAAGCTGAAGAATTATTGAAATATATTGAAAAACTATGATGATTGGACTCTTCCTGAACAACCGGTTAAAACCACTCCAAAGAAGAGGGGTATATTATATCTCAGTCCTAAAGATATGCAAGAGGCAAAGAAATCTATGAAGGAAAAACGTATTAAAGCTGAGGATGTAAATTTTTTACCTCCTATTGAAGAAATACATGGGATTAATACACCACCACTGCCTGAGGTGATAGAGGTAAATTCTTTAATGAAGTTCAATGATAATGACAATCCTCACAATATGCACCCTAGTCAATGCCTTTATGAGTTTGAAAACTATATTAGAAAACAAGATCACTTTAATGCAAATGTTATGAAACAATTGAAATACAATTATGATATGATTGCTCTCTTGAGTGACTTGTTATTTAGAATTTCAAATGATGTTAGAGGTGTTGGAAAACATGCTTCCATGGTTCAAACTCAGTTATAACAAGTTGCTAAATCTCAAAGAGAGTTGCTAGATGAAATGAATAATAATATACATGAATTTTTGCTGTTAGAGTTGCAACTAGAGGAGGTAAAATGACTCCGGAACCAGTTTGTCCTGAGGGGCACCCAAAAAGAATTGAACAAGATTCACAAAGAAATAACACTGATGCACCTAGTCCTTCTAGAAAGAAAAAGAAGAAGAAAAATGATAGGACTTTGCATGCTTCTAGTGAACCTGAAATAGAAAAACCTCCTGATAATGATAATGAAACTTCTATCTCTGATGTTGAAACCCAATATGGTAATGAACACTCACTTTCTGATAATGAAAAAGATAATGATGAGGTTCATGAAGACACTCATACAAATAATAAAGAACCAGACAATGATGTTGAGATAGAACCACCTGTTGATCTTGATAACCCACAACCAAAGAATAAGACGTATGACAAAAGAGACTTCATTGCTAGAAAACCGGTAAAGAAAGAGAACCGTGGGTTCAAAAACCTATGCCTTTTCCACCTAAGTCAACTAAAAAGAAAGATGATGAAGAATTTGAACGCTTTGCTGAAATGTCGAGGCCACCTTTCTTATGCATCGCTTGACTGATATCTTGAAAATGCGTCCTTATGCAAAGTACATGAAAGACATCATCACCAATAAGAGAAAAATACCGGAAGCTGAAATCTCCACCATGCTTGCTAATTATACTTTTAAGGATGGAGTACCTAAAAAACTTGGAGATCCGGAACACCAACTATACCTTGCTCCATCAAAAAGAATTATGTGAAAACTGCTTCGTGGATTTAGGAGCTGGTGTTAGTGTTATGCCTTTTTCTTTATATAAAAGACTTGATTTGAATAAACTCACACCTTTGAAATATCGTTGCAAATGGCTGAAAAATCAACCGCCATACCTATTGGTATCTCGTGGAGGATGTGCCCGTTGTTATTGCTAATGTTACTATTTTGACCGACTTTGTTATACTTGAGATGCCCGAGGATCTACAACATGTCGATTATCCTTGGTAGACCCTTCTTGAATATCGCAGGGCTGTTATTGATTGCAATAAAAGCAAGGTCACTTTTCATACCAATGGTAATGAGCATACGGTGCACTTTCCAAAGAAACAATTCCAAGTGAATGGTATTAATGTTATTGAAAAATCTCCGACAATCACTATTGGAAGTTTTCAAGTACCTCTACCTACTGCCAAAAAGAAACATGAAATGCTTATTGTTGGGGATATCCACATCCCCGTTGAGGTAACTTAGTGAATTACGAAAGTTCTTAGGTTTCATGCTAATCGAAAGTGGTTGTTAACAAGACCTGATCAACCTTATTAATGAATCATTTTTGAGAGGTATGAAGTTGATGGATTTAGTAAGCACTACCTTCTGTCCCTACTTTTTGTTTTCCGTTTTTATTAGTTAAATAAAATAAAATGCCATGTTTTGTCCATTTTTGAATTTCAGTGCAATAAAAAAATGACCCAAAATAAAAGTTCTCGTAATGCTCAAAATTTAATACGATTTTTTTTCTGAATATTTAAGAATTTCTGGTGCAAATAATATCAGAGGGAGGTGCACCAGGTGGGCACCACCCACCTGGGCGCGCCAGGACCCCCAGGTGCACCCTTGTGGGTTGTGGTCCCCACGTGGTGTAATAGCCCAAAAATTTAACCAGGTTTTAATTATTAAAATCTTGCCAGGAGTTTAAAACTTTTGCTTTCTGGTTTTTTCTGTTGATTTCAGAACCTTTCTTTTTAATCTTGAGGAGTTTTACCCAAGTGAAAACTTTCCAAAAATGTTTTAGACTTCTATGCTCTCTCAATATAACAATTTTAATCAGTAGATTTTATTTATTTAATTATATCTCTCTGAGCTTTATTCCTTAAAATGACTTCCATTAGTTTTGGAGCTCTTTTTGAACTACCACCATTTGATAAATTTAACTAAAATTCCAACCAAAATTTGGAGATGTCATGTGATGTTTCTAAATCACTTTTATGCAAAAAAATATTTCATTCTTTGCATATTTTGAGTTCTACACCTGATTTTCAAATCTGTTCCAGTGGGCAGTTTTCACTACAGCCTATTATATTTCTTTAAAGCCTCCAACAAAATTATGGGATGTCAGTGCTAGCATGCAATCCAACTTTATGCAAAAACCTAGTGATGTTCTTTGGAAAAATTGAGTGAATCAACCTCTTTTTCATTCTGGTCCAACCTTGTGATTTCTACTGCAACCCTATTTATTTTTGCTCTAGTGACCTTGTGCTTTCTTCTCGCTTAGTCAACCCTACAAAACCCCTAAGTCCAGGAGCATGCACCCATTGGAACATTTTTGGTTCATGTAATGATGCCATTTACCCCTGTCCAGAATTAAAGTTTTGCAAAACTTGCACTAACAAGTTTCTTCATTTGTCAAACTAACCTCACCACACTCTCATGCATCTGAAGAGACCCCACTCTGGAAGATTTGGCCACTCCAAGAAATGCCTAGGTGCCCCTGACATTATGACAAACACCTTATGGGCATGATCTTTGTTTTGCACTGAGACCTTGCACCTCTGGGAAAACTAACTTGTCCACTAAGCCTCTAGATGACTTTAACCTAGGGCTGTTAAACCCCAACCTCACCCGAGACCTCTAGCGTGCCCTGGCATTTTGTCGAGCACGTCCCGTGCGTGCTCTGGGCGCGCCCAGAGCGTGCGTTTTGCACGTGCCGCGACCGAGCCGCCGCGTCTCGCCCCGCACTCGTTCTGGCCCTTGGCCGACCGCAGCCAGCACGCCACGTCTCCCCCTGCACCCCACGAGCACCGCAACCCTCGCCACGCCTCCAAAGAAGCTGCCAGCCTAGCCGCCACCGCCGCTCGACAGCTCCTGACCGTCGGCGCCGCTGAGTCGCTAGCGCCGCCACCTACCCTCCGGAGCAGTCCAAGCCTATCCTCGCCGCTCAAGAAGCGCCATCGCCGCCACGCCCTCCTGCTGCAACAGAGAGGCGGTTCGGCCGGCGATCCTATTCATGCCGCGAACCGACATGGCCACGCTTATATAAGAGGCCCCGAGCCCGCCCCTGCTTCCCTGTGCAGCCTCAAAACACTCCCTAGTTCTCCTGCAGGATGCCCAATCGACCCGGGAGGTCTTCTTCCCCATCTCCGGCAATCGCAGCCGCCGCCATCGTCTCCGCCATTCCGGCGCCACCGTGGCCTCCCCTCCACTCATCGCACCAACAACATCCTGCAGCACCCACGAGTCCATCCCCATGCCCGATTTTGGTCAGAACCGCCGAGTCAAAGCCCACTCGCCTGACGACCACCGTCCGCTGCGGAGCTTGGGCCGCCGCAGCTCCGGCCCACCCCAGAGACCAAAGCGACCATCGAGAGACCACCTCGACCCCCGAGCCCGCTGGATGGCCTCTTTGCTTTCCCGAACGGTGCCGCTGCCACGGGCGAAAGCATCGCCGAGTCTCGCCCGCACGGGCAAAGGTGGAAGAGGAGGGAGGAAAGACCGCCAAACTCGACGAGTGAGCCCCTCGACCCACTGTCGGTGACCAGCGCCGTCCACGGAGAGGCGTAAGTGGAAACGTATTTCAAGAGTACGTCTTCGACGTGTATCGCTTCCTTTTCTTTTTCTCGCTTTTATTTAAAAACCAGAATATTGACTAAACTTTGACTGGCTATAACTTTTTAAATATAACTCCAAATGAATTGATTCTTTTTCCTACCACTCTCAAATTTAATCTAGTTTATTTTAATATTTATTTGAAAATTTTTCAAACAACTTTTTTGTGCTGTTTTGAAATTGTGTGTTAATTCAAATTTATTTAAAATAGGACTTTGGAGAGAGAGAAGCAAACTTTCAAAAGTTTTGGAGAGCACCTCACCCCTCCACAACTGGAAGGCAAGCATTCGAACTCCTGGCATAATATTGTGTGTGTTATTTGACATGGTGACAACACCACCGACATCGGGCATACATCATTTTATGTGATGATGTGTTCCTACTCATGAGTGCATATTAATGATTTCATGCTATTGGAGTTGATATGGTTGTGATGGTAATCACCGTCATATGCCTTTCATGCATACCGGAAGGGAATCCGGGAAGGCCTCTATCTTGGGTAGACACGGTCTTGTCCTTAGTCGTCTGTCGAGACGGTCGTGTCCGGTATGGCATGAGGGGGTATGTCGCGTGGTGTTTCTGTCTGTTGGTTGAAGTATATATTGTTATGCTAATCATGCAGGGAATATTTAAACCTCCTAAGTCGACCGTAGATCGAGTCTTGTTCCGGTAACCCCCATACTTGTTTCGTGCTGCCACTCGTCCCTGCCATAGGTAGGGTACGGTTTAGTAAGTTGTCAACCCCTCTCCTAGCACACACCGCATGTAGAGGCCATGGTGGAAGATACCGGAGGCATCCGATAGGCATGCCACCTGGTCCGGAGCATGGGTGTTTCGGTTGTAGCCGAAGGGTAGCTCCCCTAGCTTGCGCTGCTGTATAAATTTTGTGATCCCATGTTACGCCGAGGTTGTAGCCTCCCACTTAGAGTTTTCGCTTAACGGGTGTCGTGGGTGATCCTGCATAATCAAAGTTAGGCTGTGTGTGCGGATAGGTGTGTTTTCAATTAAAAGGTCAGAGATGTAATTAGTCCCGATGGACTAAAGGAACTACATTTGTGGGTAAAGAGTACACTCTCTCGCAGAGATTAAACCTATTCGGGAGATAGCTGTGTCCATGGTTAAGGATTACAGTCTAGGATGGGTCAAGTGTCGGTCTTAGTGTCGGTCTTGAGGAGAAACTGTTAAACCGTAACTGGGATCACGACTTGAGACTTGTGATGATTATGATTATTATTTTGTTGTGGACTAACCCGTTATATTATTATATTATCGAATATCCTCGGATGGTTCTACCTCCCGGATATTCACCGTGATTATTTATAAGCCCTTTATGTGGTGTCGCTGAGACGCCTGGATCGCGTGGCATGCTTGTTATTTATTTACTTTATAAGCCCTTTATGTGGTGTCATTTGAGACGCCTGAATCGCGTGGCATGCTGGTTATTTATTTACTTTATAAGCCCTTTATGTGGTGTCTCTAAGACGCCCGACTATGGCATGCTGGTTATTTATTTACTTTATAAGCCTTTATGTGGTGTCGCTGAGACGCCCGACTGTGGCATGCCTGTTATTTATTTACTTTATCAAGCCCTTTATGTGGTGTCGCACAGACGCCTGGATCGTGGCATGCTTGTTATTTATTTACCTTATAAGCCCTTTATGTGGTGTCGCCAGACGCTCGACCGAGGGATTTCTCATTGTTTACTAACCTTTCGAGGCGCCGCTTGCATAATTCGATCGGTGCATTTTAATACTATGCTGTTATTGCATACTTATATATATAAATGACCTGCTTGCATGCATCGAGATTCTAATTTGTGACCGACGCCATGATCATAAAATATTTCAAACATAATTATCGCTGTTATATTATACCGTGTTCATAATGTTTATAGTACATTCAAAAGTACTCACCGGCTTGTCCCCTGGCTATTGTCTTGGCCAGATTTCTTGCGCGGAGAGGAGCGACCGTGATGACAGCCCCGGAACCTAAGCAATGGTGATAGCAGCCTCACGAAGATAGGAGTTATCCTGGTCAGCTGTTCTCTGTGGGAAATGGAGTCCCATAGACGCTGATGATCCACAAACCGCTTCCGCCATCAACCACTAGAAACCAAATTGTTGCACTCACAGGCTAGAATGGTCTTGTACTACATATTTTTGCATTTTTCTTGGAATTTCTGTATCAAGTTGGTGCCTCATCAGCTAACAGTAATCCTGGGGCTGGTGAGCACAAGGGCCATCTTCTGGAAATTAATACCCGGAAAACCGGTCGTGACAGACTTGGCATCAGAGCCAGGCTGACCATTGGCTAATCCTATCTTAGCCAGGTCAAAAAAACCTAGATAAACCAACCCATCAGACCTTATCCAAACCCCGACCAAGCTTCCCGTGCAAGATAGCCACACAGTGAGCCCGACACCTTTTTTACAGTCGGTGCCCAACCTATCATCTTAGCTCGTCGATCACGCGCCAAAGGACCGACGCCTAATATGTCCCATCCGCAAGCGTGCATGAAGGAAGACTCCGCCCCTTTTCGTAAAAAGGGCATGCTAGCCTCAACCCAAAGACAAAGACAGCCTCTCCCCGAACCAAGCCATAATGCCCGCCTCAGAGTGCACAATGAGACCACAAAGCAACCAACGTTGGAGGTTTTGTGACCATACTGCAAACCTCACTCGTCGCGTGCCTATGCGTTAGAAGAGCCCCTGTAATATGTTGTGTACCAAGGACCCATGAGCGGTGAGAGCCAGCCAATTCTAGGCCATTGTGCACATCTACTAGAGGGGTCTGCCGCTAGAACGCCTCAGTGTTCACCGGAAGGACAACTTCCTTCGAGCCACAAGCCATCCAAATTAGCTGCTCGAGAGTCTATAGTTCAACTCCGCAGCTTGTCGCCAGAGTTAATCGTCGCCGCTTCTACTACTACCCTGACGTGAAGGGTATGGTAGACCACCCCAAGTTGCCAACGGAGATCACGAGACAGATCCTGCATTGTTGCACCTAGTGCGCTATGTAGGTGCACTAGAGGCACTGTTCGATCAAATCAGCATTGATCTGATCACAGCTCGTGGAGAGCTGGTTCGCCGAGCCCCGGCAAGCAGGGAAGACGAACCCGACGCTGACAACCCGGCCGTGTTGTTCGGACACCGATCGAGACCACGAGGTCAGCCCGGGCATCAACCAATGTGCTTTGATGACTCGAAGTGCTTCACGCCTTTTGGGAGCACACTCCAACGGGATTGTGGCTAACAATCCTCGCGATGGTCATCATCGCCACCCCGACCGCAGCCCCTCAACCACCTCCAGCTAATTCCGACGGAGCGACCCGTGGAGAAGCCTCGACATCCACAAGGCACGCCCGTTTGGATGTAAACGAGGTAGACTAAGTCACCGAGTAGTACCGAGTCTCAGTGTATCCTCGCTTTGTAATCGTGTGACCTCGTAGATAAACGCAGCCTGTTGTTGTGCCTCTGTTTTAATAGTAACCCTTGCATAATTGTGTCAGCCTGCAGTTGCATTTTTATTTCAGGCACAGCTACCAAAACCAACCCCGATGACACCCATAGTAACACGTCCCTTTTGTGAGATATGTGTATCTCATGGCTCAATTCTCACCCTTGGAGCTGATCTAGTGATTACCTTTCACCACGTAAATAACCCAGCCCAGATAAGTTATATAAGAAGGCCACCTCGTGACCTTGCCAAGCACCCTCCCCTCAGGCACCACCCTCACAACCATTTCTTGCCATGCCGAGCCCTAGTATTTATCTCGAGGACCCCAGATGCAACCCCGGTAGCTTTGTCAAAATATTGTGGGACTTTACCTGCAGTACCATGGGTTCTACCCAGCCACCCCAAAGACGAGCTGTTCAAATCGAGAATCACCCCTTCCACCTCAAATATTGGGCAGTAGTACACATCCCTCCCAGAGACTCCAACCAAGACCCAACGGAGGTCTCCTTCGTGGGGAAATCTATGCCGACCCCACATATGGCCATAGAAGCTGCTGCCACGGTTTATTATCATTTCTCGATTCAAGGGTACCCTATGCTAGCGAACGAGGATATTATTACTTTCCGAGCCGTGCAGCACCAGGAGAAGTAATATCTTTTCCCGGTGGACGATTTGAGAGAGACCCAGTGCCTCATCAGCTAACAGTAATCCTGGGGCTGGTGAGCACAAGGGCCATTTTCTGGAAATTAATACTCGGAAAACCGGTCGTCACACGTGCCCCCCCACACTTATCTCTTCACACCACATCATCACCTACCTCCAGAAAAAATTCTCCATTGCTCTCTCTCCCGTGTTCTTGCTCTCAAACCCGCGGATTTCGATCTCTTTGCTCAAGTCTGGCTTCACTTTAAACTGTTTCTGGGGATTGTTGCTTGGTATGTGACTCCACCTTTTGTCCAATTAGTTTTTGTTTTAGTGGTTTATATTTTGAATAATTAGCTACTCTTGGTGCTGCTATAGTTGAGCTTGCATGTTGAATTCTTAGAGTTCTAAGTAGTTTGAATGCTTGCTATGGCCTCTATGTATCCCTATGAGTAGTTGCTATCAATCTTATAAAGTTTTGTTGATAAATTTTTGTCACTCAAAAATTTTCAGAAAATTGTACGCGAACATGATGAACCTATTTGGAAGGAGTTCTTCGAGGAGGAGATCCTCGAGGGCATCTTCTTGTGACAACTCCGCTCGTTTGTCTTATGTCGAACCAAGTGAAAGTTCTATTCGAGATGCAGCCACCAAAACATGCTTATGGCCTTGCGATGATTATATGGTGCGTGTGGGCATCAAGGAGGAATTTGAGCAATATGTTCACAATGCCGATGTCAGTCCCTACATTTTAGATAAGTGGGAGCAACGCCACACTCTTACCGAATCATTTGTCAAAGGATTTAAATTCCATCCCCGTGAGGCTAGGGTGTCGTTTAAACTTTATGAAAATTCATTTACCATTTCACTAGAGAGTTTTGCTCACCACTGTAAACTCCCGTTCTGGGGTTCGCTTGACGAACCGCCAAGGGCCGAGTACCAATCATTCTTGACTAGTCTTTGCTACGGTGAGACGAGAGGAGTGACACAAGGTAGAATAAAGAGCATTCGTTTTCCCGCAATTCAGTACTTTGCTTTATTTAATGGGAAATGTATTGTAGGCAAACAAGATTGTAGTATACTTTGTGCTCCATACTTGAGCCTCATACGCACCGTTCTCACTGGTGGTAGGAGTTATAATCTTGGGGCGATTGTTGCACGCAGGTTACAACATAACCCTAATAGTGGCTATTTCTATGGTGGAATTTATGCCACGCGTTTAGCATCAGGGCTGGGTGCTTCACCTTTGCCCTTTGACCCTATCCTACCCACGCAGTATTTAGACTTTGATACTTTGAAAAGTCATAAGATCCTCACAGGAAAAATTTACAATTTCACTTACAATCTTTTGTGCACACATATTTGCCTGCGCCTGCTCTTTTTGACTATCACAACAAAGGAAGATACTTTGTTCTTGAGAGCGAGGCCCGAGCTCACATGCGGCAGTGGAGGCAGCACGGCAGGCCGAGGCATCCACACCGAGAGCCTCCGTGAGCTACCACGCCAACTACTATCTAGGCTACCGATCGATTACCAAGTTAGGCCAAAAGCCTAAGCTTGGGGGAGTACGTGTTTCTCACCGACAATACATTCATGTCCACTTATTCCATTTGTCGGTATTCACACTTTTCATTGTATCATCCATGCTTAGATTTATTTTCTCGCTTTCTTCTTGTCTGTTTGAAAAACCTTAGAAAAACCAAAAAAATTAGTTGTAGTTAGTTTACTTTCTATGCATGCTTAGTTGTGTTATTAAGAAGAAAATCCCGAAAGATTTCCTTGTTCTTCTTTTGCTTGTTGGGAGCTTTCCCGTGTAAATAGTTTTTCTCATTTTTGCTTTTCCCTTTTATTTGCCTATTCAAGAAAACCAAAAACTCCAAAAATATTTTAATGTGTTTCTCTGAATTTCTTTTCTTTTTATTCGAGTCGTATCAAGGTGAAGACCACGATGAAAATGTTGAGTGGCTCTCACATGAATAACTGTTGATCTAATAAAGAGCCCATTTTACCTTGTCTTCTCCTGTTGAATAAAATGTTTGCAGATTCCAGCTTAGTCCACGTCACTCTCGCACTGTTATTATTTTCACATCGTTCGGTCGTGCAAGTGAAAGGCAATAATGACGATATTCGATGAACTGGCCGTGGCAGAGAGAAGCGGGTATGAACTCGACTTGTTCTGTTTGTGTAAATATGATTAACCTAGTATCCATGATTCAGCCCATTATGATTAAACATGTTTGCAATGACAATTAGAGATTATAGTTTCTCATGCCATGCATAAGTAGCTAGGAGTGGATAATGATTTATCTTGGATATCAACAGTGCGTTAAAATGATTGTGATGTAGTATGATGATATGGTATCCTCCTCTGAAGTCATATTGTCATAGATCCTTCAACATGTGGTGCTTGCCCCCTATCTTTGCTAGCCAAAAATTTCGCACTAAGTAGAGATACAACTTGTGCATCCAAAAACCCTTAAACCCAAATCTTATTTTCAAGTGTCCACCATACCTACCTAGGGATTGAGCAAGATACCTCAAGTAAGTTGTCGTCGGTGCAAAAGGCAATAAAAATTGCTTCTAAATGTGTGAGATCATTTAGTGTAACAGAAAATTGAGCGTTGCAAGAACTTGTGATGGTGAAGAATAAAAGCGACAGACTGCATAATAAAGGTCGCTATCACAAGGGGCAATGTAATTGACGTTCTTTTTCACTAAGGGGTTGATCATACAAACAAATAAGCGCATGACAACCTTTGCTTCCCTCTGCGAAGGGCCTATCTTTTACTTTTATGCAAAGAGTCAAAGTTTTCCTTCTATTCCTTTTTGTTTTTCTCCTTTGGCAAGCATCATGTGGTGAGGAAAGATCTAGGCACATATGTACAGTTGAATATAGATAGCATGACTTATTATTGTTGACATCACCCTTGAGGTGAGTACGCTTGGGAGGCTAAACTATAATCCCTATCTTTCTATGTGTCCGGTTGAAATGTTTTGCTCATGTGTACGGTGTAAGTGTTAGCAATCATAGAAGACTATATGATGGTTGAGTATGTGGACTTGCCTAAAGGCTCCGATACATGACCCTTCCTGAAAAGATGATGAATTGTAGTTGCAAAGTTGACTGAGAACATAGTTTGTTGGTTTAATAGAGTTTTTGCTTTATACTTCGATTGTGTGATGAATTGTTACTTATTCATGAGAAGTATATGATAAAAGTCCTATGATAAAAGTCTTATGTTTAATTTTGTTGCTGTTATAATAATCAACATGATGCTTCTATGTTCGTATTTTTTTTTATCGACACCTCTCTCTCAAAGCATGTGGACCTGTTTTGCGATTTCAGTTTTCGCTTGAGGACAAGCGAGGTCTAAGCTTGGGGGAGTTGATACGTCCCTTTTGCATCATGTTTTATTACTGTTATTTATAATGTTTTTATCCATAATAATGCTTTTTGGAGTAATTTGAATGCCTTTTCTCTCATAGTATGCAAGGTATACACAAAGAGGAAGAATTCCGATAGCTGGAAATCTGGACCTGGAAAAGCTACGTCAGGCCACCTATTCTGCACAACTCCAAACAAGATGAAAGTTCACGGAGATTTTTTATGGAACATTTGAGGAATATTGGAGCAAATAACTACCATTGGAGGCCTACCAGGTGGGCACAACCCACCTGGGCGTGCCCCTGGTGGGTTGTGCTCACCCAGGCCCAACTCTGGTGCCCATCTTCTGGTATATAGGTCATTTTGACCTAGAAAAAAAATAAGGAGAGGACTTTCAGGACGGAGCGCTGCCGCCTCAAGGCGGAAATGGGCAGGAGTACTTTTGCCCCTCGTGGGCTTTGATTCCACCGGGAACTTCCTCCTGAGGGGGAAAACATCGTCATCATCATCACCAACAACTCTCCCATCTTGGGAAGGGTAATCTCCATCAACATCTTCAACAGCACCATCTCATCTCAAACCCTAGTTCATCTCTTTGTGTTCAATCTTGTTTTTTAACTATAGATTGGTGCTTGTGGGTGACTAGTAGTGTTGATTACATCTTGTAGTTGATTACTATATGGTTTATTTGGTGGAAGATTATATGTTAAGATCCAATATGCTATTTAATACTCCTCTAATCATGATCATGTTTATCATTTGTGAGTAGTTACTTTTGTTCTTGAGGTCACGGGAGAAATCATGTTGCAAGTAATCAAGTGAACTTGATATGTCTTTGATATTTTGATAGTATGTATGTTGTGATTCCCTTAGTGGTGTCATGTGAACGTCGACTACATGACACTTCACCATATTTGGGCCTAAGGGAATGCATTGTGGGGTAGAAATTATATGATGGGTTGCAAGAGTGACAGAAGCTTAAACCCTAGTTTATGCGCTATTCCGTAAGGGACCGATTGGATCCAAAAGTTTAATGCTATGGTTAGAATTTATTCTTAATAATTTTTCTCGTAGTTGCAGATGCTTGTGGGAGGGTTAATCATAAGTAGGAGGTTTGTTCAAGTAAGAACAACACCTAAGCACTGGTCCACCCACATATCAAATTATCAAAGCAGCGAACACAAATTAAACCAACATGATGAAAGTGACTAGATGAAATTCCCGTGTACCCTCAAGAACGCTTTCCTTATCGTAAGAGACCGTTTTGGCCTGTCCTTTGCCTCAAAAGGATTGGGATACCTTTATGCATTTTGGTTACTACTATCGTTACTTGCTCGTTATAAATTATCTTGCTATCAAACTACTCCGCTACTTACGATTTCAGCACTTGCAGACATTACCTTGCTGAAAACCACTTGTCATTTCCTTCTGCTCCTCGTTGGGTTCGACACTCTTACTTATCAAAAATAGCTACAATTGATCCCCTATACTTGTGGGTCATCATGTAGTAATCATATTTTATAGCTTTTGTTTCAATAAAGTGCCAATTAAACCCTTTGGGATAGTGTGGATGATAGTTGACTTGATTATGTGCAAAAACAGAAACATTTGCTTCCAGTCACAGAATTGTTTAAATTCACCGGAGCATGATAAAATTCTGATTTTTTAATACAATATGGATATACAAATTTCCTAGATTATCCTAATTTTTCAGAATTTTTGGAGTTATAGAAGTATACAAAGTTACTAGATTACTACAGGCTATTCTGTTTTTGACAGATTCTGTTTTCATTGTGTTGTTTGCTTATTTTGATGAATCTATGAGTAGTATTGGAGGGTATGAACCATGGAGAAGTTGAAATACAGTAGATATAACACAAATATAAATTTAGAATGAGTTCACAACAGTACCTAGGTGGTGATTTGCTTTATTATACTAACGGAGCTTACGAGTTTTCTGTTGAGTTTTGTGTTGTGAAGTTTTGGGTAAAGATTTGATGGACTATGGAATAAGGAGTGGCAAGAGCCTAAGCTTGGGGATGCCCAAGGCACCCCAAGGTAATATTCAAGGAATACCCAAGCATCTAAGCTTGGGGATGCCCCGGATGGCATCCCCTCTTTCGTCTTCGTTCATCGGTAACCTTACTTGGAGCTTTATTTTTATTCACCACATGATATGTGTTTTGCTTGGAGCGTCATTTTATTTTATTAGGATTTGCTTGCTGTTTGAATAAAATATTAAGATCTGAAATTCTTAAATGTTAGAGAGTCTTCACATAGTTACATAATTATTCGACTACTCATTGATCTTCACTTATATCTTTTGGAGTAGTTTGTCATTTGCTCTAGTGCTTCACTTATATCTTTTTAGAGCACGGCGGTGGTTTTATTTTGAAGAAATTGTTGAACTCTCATGCTTCAATTATATTATTTTGAGAATATTGAAACAGCATGGTAATTTGCTTAGGTTATGAATTCAGTCCTAATATGATGGGCATCCAAGAGGGATATAATAAAAACTTTCATATAAAGTGCATTGAATACTATGAGAAGTTTGATTCCTTGTGATTGTTTTGAGATATGAGGATGATGATATTAGAGTCATGCTAGTGAGTAATTGTGGATTGTAGAAATACTTGTGTTGAAGTTTGTGATTCCCGTAGCATGCACATATTGTGAACCGTTATGTAGCGAAGTTAGAGCATGATTTATTTATTGATTGTCCTCCTTATGAGTGGTGGTCGGGGACGAGCGATGGTCTTTTCCTACCAATCTATCCCCCTAGGAGCATGCACTTAGTACTTTGTTTCAATGACTAATAGATTTTTGCAATAAGTATGTGAGTTCTTTATGACTAATGTTGAGTCCATGGATTATACGCACTCTCACCCTTCCACCATTGCTAGCCTCTCTAGTACCGCGCAACTTTCGCCGATGCATTACACCCATAATCACCTCAAGACATCCACCATACCTACCTATTATGGCATTTCCATAGCCATTCCGAGATATATTGCCATGCAACTTCCACCGTTCCGTTTATTTTGGCACGCTTCATCATTGTCATATTGCTTTGCATGATCATGTAGTTGACATCGTATTTGTGGCAAAGCCACCTTTCATAATTCTTTCATACATGTCACTCTTCAGTCATTGCACATCCCGGTACACTGCCGGAGGCATTCATATAGAGTCATATTTTGTGCTAAGTATCGAGTTGTAATTTTTGAGTTGTAAGTAAATGAAGTGTGATGATCTTCATTATTAGAGAATTGTCCTATGTGAGGAAAAAATTAAAAGGGAGGCCAAAGAAGCCAAAGAAAAAAAAGAAAAAAAGGAGAAAAAAACAAAAAAAAAGAGAGAAAAGAGAGAAGGGGCAATGTTACTATCCCTTTTCCACACTTGTGCTTCAAAGTGCATCCGTTGCATGGCAATCCCTACTCACTCACATTGATATCTATTGATGGGCATCTCCATAGCCCGTTGATATGCCTAGTTGATGTGAGACTATCTCCTTCTTTTTGTCTTCTCCACAACCACCATATTCTATTCCACCTATAGTGCTATGTCCATGGCTCACGCTCATGTATTGCGTGAAAGTTGAAAAGGTTTAATGATGAGGATATCAATACCATTGTTACACCCACAACCCCTGCTGCTATACATACTGGACCAATTACTAGAGCTCGCGCACGCCAATTAAATTACTAGGTACTTTCGTTTCTTGGTAATGATTCTAATGTTCATGAGAATATGATGCTGCCTAAATTGGATACATTTGTTTTGCTTACAAATGAAGGGCCTAGCTTGGAGAAGGATGAACATTGGAGCAAGAACAAGCATGGAGATGATGGCATACGCAAGGGAAACAAAAACGGAGTTTCAAGTGATGATTTCAGGACTTTGAAGCCACCGTAATGAGTGCATGAAGTCTTGGACGAAATATACAAGATGCCACTTCACAAATTTCGTCCAGAGGGTATTATAGGTGCCGCGTCACCTTATTATTGGGCCATGCCCATGTAATTTCGAAATACATAAGTATAGAAAGTTTTTAGAGTCCGTATGTGTGGGGAAACAAGAGATATGGTTGGTTTCGGACCCCTTCCCCAAGGGCCACGAAATTCCCCCCTCTTTCTCCAAATATACAGTCCTTAGGGCGTCGTTTAGACTTTGGGTTTTGTTTAGATTAAAAGTTCACCATAGCTGCAACTTCGCGTACTTCATTTGTGTTCAACGACCAGACAAAGACGTCAGAGAACCCCACCTTGATCAATAAAGCTTTCACGTTATATTCACAATATCCAGATTGCAATCTTAGTTTCTTGCTTGTCCTTCATTTGCTTGCAGGAAATAGACCCTCGTGGTCAGGTTAATCGTGCTCCGGCTGGTCAATAACCCCTCGAAAGTTGGTTTAGCGATTGCTAAGGCGCGACGTCTCGCATGTTCGTAGTCGGTTCGTCAAGGTCGACTCCCACAGAAAACGATAGCTATCTCATCGAAACATCGGGACACCCTCGCCTCTATCATTTGAGAACATCAAAAGTATGAAACAATTGCTTGGCTTGTCATCGGGGTTGTGCATGATTTGAATATTTTGTGTGATGAAGATGGAGGATAGCCAGACTATATGATTTTGTAGGGATAACTTTCTTTGGCCATGTTATTTTGAGAAGACATGATTGCCTTATTAGTATGCTCGAAGTATCATTGTTTTTATGTCAATACCAATCTTTTGTTTTGAATCTTATGGATCTGAATATTCATGCCATAATAAAGAAAATTACATGGATAAATATGTTAGGTAGCATTCCACATCAAAAATTCTGTTTTTATCATTTACCTACTCGAGGACAAGCAGGAATTAATCTTGGGGATGCTTGATACATCTCCAACGTATCTATAATTTTTTTATTGTTCCATGCTATTATATTATCTGTTTTGGATGTTTTATATGCATTAATATGCTATTTTATATTATTTTTGGGACTAACCTATTAACCTAGAGCCCAGTGCCAGTTTCTGTTTTTTTCCTTGTTTTTTAGTTTACAGAAAAGGAATGTCAAACGGAGTCCAAACGGAATAAAACTTTTGCGATGGTTTTTCTTGGACTAGAAGACACCCAGAAGACTCATGAGGAGCTCACAAGCCCTCAGGGCGCGCCCTAGGGGGGGGGGGCGCCCCCTGGCTTGTGGACCCCTCGGGAGTCCCTCAACCCTAATCTTTGCACTATAAATTCCCAAATATTCCCCAAACGTTAGAAGCGTCCACCAAAATACTTTTCCACCGCCGCAAGCCTCTGCTCCCATGAGATCCCATCTTGGGGCCTTTTCCGGCAGCCCGTCGAAGGGGGATTCGATCACGGAGGGCCTCTACATCAACCTTGCTGCCCTTCCGATAAAGCATGAGTAATTTACCACAGACCTATGGGTCCATAGCTAGTAGCTAGATGACTGCTTCTCTCTCGTTGATCTTCAATACATTGTTCCCCTCGATGTTCTTGGAGTTCTATCCGATGTAATATTATTTTGCGGCGTGTTTGTCGAGATCCGATGAATTGTGAATTTATGATAAGATTATCTATGAATATTATTTGAGTCTTCTCTGAACTCTTTTATGCATGATTAAGATATCTCTGTATTTCTCTTCGAACTATCAGTTTGGTTTGGCCAACTAGATTGTTTTTTCTTGCAATGGGAGAGGTGCTTAGTTTTGGGTTCAATCTTGCGGTGTCCCCACCCAGTGACAGAAGGGGTAGCGAGGCTCGTATTGTATTGTTGCCATCAAGGATAAATGTAAGGGCATATTTCTCCCTAAGTGGTTTTGGTGATTGATGACAATGCATTTGCGGACTAATCATGTGCATTGAGCATTTCAAATATCTCATGTCTAGACACAAGACGATTCGGTGCCCCTCGGAGCCTATCAAAGACGGCTGTTCTCTACGTTTCTTTTTGGTGGATTTGAGTCATAGGAAAGCCGTACTATTAAGAGGGGGTACGCTTCGGAAAGGTTAGGGTGGAATCAACACGTACACATCTGTTCCTTTGCAGCACCTTTCCCTCGCTTCGATGGAGCACCGTCCGTTTATCCATGTCTCTACGATATGAAGGCTGCCAAATGCTAAAGCCTCTGTGGCGTGTGGTAGTACTATTCAAGGTAGCGGTAGTACCGCAGGAGCGTGCGATAGTACTGCTCAAGGGAGCGGTAGTACCGCAGGGTCCAGCGGTAGTACTGCTCCTGGTGAGTGGTAGTACCACTGCCTCTGGCCTTGACACAGACGCATGCAGTAGTAGGTGGGGATGTATTTTTTTACATCCGCCCCTACACGGTAGTACCGCTCCCTATGAGCGGTAGTATCGTGTCGGACTTTTGCATTGACCCAACCTCAGTGGAAGTTGTTACGGAAGTAATTTATTACGTCTGTGCATTTTCAGTGCCAGTTGATGCCTGCCTTACGGTAGTACCACAGCGCCAAGACGGGTAGTACCGCTCTGGCGGTTCTACCGCCACGCCTCAGGAACACGCTCATCTGGTCACTACCACAAGATGCAGTAGTACTCAAGACCAGCTGGTGATCACGCAACTGCTTATGGTAGTATCATGGGCCAGGTAAGCGGTAGTGCAGCGTCATGGGCCGAGGAGGGGATAACGGTTGGATCTTTTCCCCCACTATATAAAGGGGGTCTTCTTCCCAAAGAAGACCACCTCTTCCCTTCCCAAGCTCCATTGTTGCTCAAACCTCCATTTTTGCCCGATCTCTCTCCCTAGCTAATCAAACTTGTTGATTTTCTAGGGATTGGTTGAGAAGGCCCCGATCTACACTTCCACTAAGAGAAATTTTATTGCCCCACTAATCCCTTGTGGATCTTGTTACTCTTGGGTGTTTGAGCACCCTAGACGGTTGAGGTCACCGCGGAGCCATATTCCATTGTGGTGAAGCTTCGTGGTGTCATTGGGAGCCACCAATTAAGTTGTGGAGATAGCCCCAACCTTGTTTGTAAAGGTTCGGTCGCCGCCTTCAATGGCTTCAATAGTGGAATCACAGCATCTCGCATTGTGTGAGGGTGTGAGGAGAATACGGTGTCCCTAGTGGCTTCTTGGGGAGCATTGTGCCTCCACACCGCTCCAACGGATATGCACTTCCTCTCAAAGGGAAGGAACTTCGGTAACACATCCTCATCTCCACCGGTTATCTCTTACCTTTACTTGTGCAAGAAGGTATTGTGTTGTACCCCTTGCTTTCTTGTACGCTTGTTGTTGGTGCATCATATAGGTTGCTCACCTAGTTGCACATCTAATAAAAATATGGGGTTTATATCATATTGCTTGAGTTTATCCCTCTACATCATGTCATCTTAATTAAGGTGTTACTCTGTTCTTATGAATTTAATACTCTAGGTGCATGTTGGATAGTGGTCGATGTCTGGAGTAACAGTAGTAGATGCAGAATCGTTTCGGTCTACTTGTCACGGACGTGATGCCTATATTCATGATCATTGCCTTAGATATCATCATAATTTTGCGCTTTTCTATCAATTGCTCGACAGCAATTTGTTTACCCACCGTATGTTTTCTTTCAAGTGAGAAGCCTCTAGTGAAACCTATGGCCCCCGAGTCTATTTTCCATCATATATTTTCAGATCTATAAACCAAAAAACCCAAAAATACCTTACTGCAATTTATTTATATTTACTTTAGTTTGCTCTTCTATTTATCTTTTATACCTATCTCTATTAGATCTCACTCTTGTTCGTGACCGTGAAGGGATTGGCAACCCCTTTTTCGCGTTGTGTGCAAGTGTTTGTTAGTTTGAGCAGGTGCATAGATTGGAGACTTGATTATGCCTCCTAATGGATTGATACCTTGGTTCTTAACTGAGAGAAATACTTATCTCTACTTTGCTGCATCATCCTTTCCTCTTCAAGGGAAAAATCAACGCAAGCTCAAGAAGTAGCACGCTACTTCATCGTAGGGTGATCTTGACTTGAACTACGCCGGTATTTCCCCAAAGAGGAAGGGATGATGCATCACATCTACGGTAGGTATTTCCCTCAGTGATGAGACCAAGGTTATCGAACCAGTAGGAGAACCACGCAACACCACGTAAACGGCTCCTGCACACAAAGAAGAAATACTTGCAACCCGACGTAAGAGAGGGGTTGTCAATCCCTCACGGGTAAAAAGATAGGTAAAATTGTAGTAGAATGGATAAATAGATCTTGTGGGAACGCGAGATAAAATAAATAATAATAAATTGCAGCAAGGTATTTTTTTATTTTTGGATTAATAGATCTGAAAATAAAAGAAATTAAAAATATATCGCGAAGGCAAATCTAATAAAGAAGAGACCCGGGGGCAACAGATTTCACTAGTGGCTTCTCTCGAGAAAAATGGCATACGGTGGGTAAACAAATTACTGTTGGGCAATTGATAGAACTTCAAATAATCATGATGATATCTAGGCTATGATCATTATATAGGCATCACGTCCAAGATTAGTAGACCGACTCCTGCCTGCATCTACTACTATTACTCCACACATCGACCGCTATCTAGCATGCATCTAGTGTATTAAGTTCATGGAGAAATGGAGTAGTGCAATAAGAATGATGACATGATGTAGACAAGATCTATTTATGTAGAAATAAACCCCATCTTGTTATCCTTAATAGCAACAATACACACATGTCGGTTCCCCTTCTGTCACTGGGATCAAGCACCGTAAGATCGAGCCCATCACAAAGCACCTCTTCCCATGGCAAAAAAATGGATCTAGTTGGCCTAACTAAACCAAAGATTCGAAGAAGAAATACAAGGCTATAAGTAATCATGCCTATAAGAGATCAAAAGACTCAAATAACTTTCATGGATAAAAACATAGATCTGATCATAAACTCAAAGTTCACCGGATCCCAGCAAACACACATAAAAAAGAGTTACATCAAATAGATCTCCAAGAGACCATTGTATTGAGAATAAAAGAGAGAGATGAAGCCATCTAGCTACTAACTATGGACCCGTGAGGGTTTACAATGAACTACTCACGATCACCGGAGAGGCACCAATGAGGATGATGAACCCTCCGTGATGGTGTCTATATTGGATCCGTGGTTACGGAACTTGCGGCGGCTGGAAATGATTTTCGTCGACTCCCCTAGGGTTTCTGGAATCTTGGGGTATTTATAGAGCAAAGAGGCGGTGTGGGAGGCCACCGAGGTGGGCTCAACCCACTTGGGCGCGCCTGGGCCCCCAGGCACGCCCTGGTGGGTGTTGCTCCCCTCGGAGCCCCCCTCTGGTACTTCTTTGGCCCAACAGGTGTCTTCTGGTCCAGAAAAAAAATCTCCGAAACGTTTTGCCGCTTTTGGACTCCGTTTGGTATTGATTTTCTGCGAAGAAAAAAAACAAGCAAAAAACAGCAGTTGACACTGGGCACTATCTCAATAGGTTAGTCCCATAAAATGATATAAAGTTGCTATAAAATGATTGTAGAACAACCAAGAATGATAATATAACAGGATGGAACATTCAAAAATTATAGATATGCTGGAGATGTATCATCATCCCCAAGCTTAATTCCTGCTCGTCCTCGAGTAGGTAAATGATAAAAACATAATTTTTGATGTGGAGTGCTGCCTAACATGTTCATCACATATTCTTTTCTTTGTAGCATGGACATTTGTAATTATTCAAAGCAATAGTCTAGTTTTGACATGAAGAATTCAATATTCAAGCATATCAACAAGCAACCATGTCTTTCAAAATATCAACACTAAAGCAAGTTATCCCTAGCCTATTATGCTCAATCATTGATCCATTCATGAAACAAACTCGCACACTGGTACGCGTCGGTGCTATACAAACGGTTTTTAACCCCTTTCCACGATGACATTTGGATCCGTCGCCAAGTGAGTGTGGGCGATAGGGGGGTCCTTCCCACACGACCCATAAATCGTCGGGGATAGGCCCTCCTGGGACACAGGCTGGGGCCAAATGAGTTCGTGTGCTATCGGGCGAGGCATCGAAACCCAATCATTTCCGTTCGTATGTACATCCCACACGGTGAATCCCAGAAAAACATTTCCATTCGTCACACAGTCAATCCAAGGAATACGTTTCCGTTCTTATGTACATCCCACACAGTCAATCCAGGGAAAACGTTTCCGTTCATATGTACATCCCACACAGTTTTATGTATACGCTCGTGTGTGAAAGGTGTAACTATCACACATGCTCTGCCTTGGTTAACTGTTTGCTTTTATGAACTACATCACACACGATTTGATGTAGAAAACTGTGTGGCATTGGGCTATCCATAACAAACGCTTTTACTGCCAGAACCGTTTGCAAAGTTCCATGACCGTCTGTTCTCTTTTTACATCGCACACGCTGTTTTCTTTCTAACCGTGTGTGTCGGATATCGGGTTCCGGCAGACCCTCTAGGTTCGAACACTGGGGTGCGCGCGGAGATCTCACCCTCTACCTACCTACACCTCGCCGCCTCGCTAGGATCTAAGCTATGAAAGGAACAACGCAAGAGACACATGGTTTATACTAGTTCGGGCCACCATTGTGGTGTAATACCCTACTCTAGTTTGTGGTGTGGTGGATTGCCTCTTGGGCTGATGATGATGAACAATACAAGGAAGAACAGCCTCGCGAGGGTCTGTTCTTGGCCGGTGCGATGAACTGCTAGGGGGAGTTCAGTCACTCTCTCTGCTGATCCCAGATGCTGGATCCTCTCTCTCTAGATTTCTTTATGATCATCCTCATGCCTCTACCCTGTGGGTGGCTAGTCCTATTTATAGGCAAAGGCCCTGGGTCTCTCCCCAAATATTGAGCGGGAAGGGCGCCATGTGGTTCTAAGCCCCACACTAGAATGGGGGTAGGTATGGAGAGGCAAGATCCTAGCTATGGAGTAGTTGTATACGCACGAGTTTTACTGAGTTCGTGCACTTCTGGAGGAAGTAACAGCCCTACGTCTCGGAGCCCGGAGGCGATCGATCGGATTATATGCGTATGAATTTGGTGGGTGCGAACCCTTCTACCGTGGAGGTGGCTTTTATAGAGTGCGCCAGACCCCAGCCAGCCCACGTAGTGAAGGGTTAAAAAGGTACATTAAGGCCAGGCATCGGTAACGCCTTACATAAAGTGTCATCATGACCATAAAGACTACCTTAATTACAGACCGTTGGACACCGGGTGGTTCTTGAACTCCTGGTGGTCGAGTGGGTCTTCATGGTCGAGTGTCTTTGAGTCCGTCGAGTGGAATCCTACCAGGTCGACTGGAAGGCAGTTTATTCTAGGGATGTCCTTGGGGAGGGTATCTTGGACAGGTCCATGACCCTACCCTAGGTACATGACTTCATCATTAGCCCCCAAATGGATGGAGGTTTGAGTGAGGAAGGAGTTGATAATCTTTATGACTTGTTTTTCGTGGTTATGCAGTGTGTTTTACTCTGGATCGCTGACCTTTAGTGATGGTGTCAACTTCTCTTTCGGTCGCCTTTGATCCATTCTTTACATCTGTCGAGTGAACTTTAGGAACTTGGAGATTTCCGAGCGACGGATCGGGAGGAAATCTGCCGTCGACAAGTTGCTCACTGTTAGCGGATTTAAGCGGGATCCGAATTCGGAAGCGCCTGCGAAGCGGGAAGGCCGCTGCACTCGGATGGGATAAGGCAAGGATGCCTCGATCTCCGCGCCACCTTTTTTCGCCACGCATCACAAGGCCCGGCTGTTATGGGATTTGACAGATTGCCGGGCCTACTAGTCAGCCACTTAAGCGACTTCATATAAGGCATCGGGCGGGGTCTTTTGAACAAGGCGCCCTCATTTTCCCTCTCCCGTCCTCGATTCATCTCGCATACCAGAACACCTTAGCGGCTGCTCTGCCTTTCGCCACGGCGACAATGGTGAAGGAGAAGACGGCGGCCTTGGAGTGGGTGAAGAAGGCGGCGGCGAAGGCGAAAGGGAGAGCGACTAGTCGGGGCGGATCCTCATCGCGGTCCAGCCTGCCGCAAGGTTGGGTCCAGGGAGATTGGATCCTCTCGAACATCACCCAGAAGGACCTCGACGACCTGGCCAACGAGGGAGTGATCCCCCATGGGTCAAGACGGCTTCCGAACGGAGTGGCAGCCGCAGCCTCGTGGAGGGTGAGTGCGTCCTTTTAGCCACCCATGTTGATCGCGGATTTTCTCTAGCACCGAATCTTTTCTTTCGGGGTTTTGTGAACTTCTTCGGAGCACAACTCCATCACTTCACACCCAACTCCATTGCCTATCTCGCTGCTTTCGTGTCTCTGTGTGAAAACTTCTTGGGCTGTCGGCCACACTGGGGCCTCTTCAAACACATATTCACTTGTCGCTCACAGACGGTGAAAAAGGCTAGTCCGAATGATGAAAGAACCCAAGTAATCCAGATGTGTGGGGGTCTTGGGGTCCATATGAGGGGAAAAGTGCCTTCCGGCCATGATTCTTCCCTGCTTGGGTTAGAGGGCGGCAATGACCTGGTTCTATCAAGAAGACCGGCCGACGCTGTAAGCCGACTGGGCTCCCTCCTTTCTCCATGGATCGAGTGAACAAGCCATCCTCTCTGAAGGTGCTTCCGGAGGAGAAGGTCCAGGTTAAGTTGTTGATGGAGCGTGTAGTCCAGCTCATTCAAGTGACGAGTGACCGGCATGGATCTTCGGAGGTTTTCCTTCGACGGCGCATTCAACCGCCTCCAATACCGAGGCCACCCGATGTGGTTGTATTCTGGTACCGACGACACCACTCGGGTCCACCTGCAGGAGGTCGGCGACGCCACATTGGAGAGGTGGATGACCGCCATCACAGGAACAAGGATAACCCTCGTGGAGCTAGGAGGATCCCACCACTCGACCAATCTTACGAACTGCATAAGGTATGACCACTTATCTCCGACTGTGATCCTGTTGCATTTGCTCTATTCCGCTGCGGATCGGCCGACTGACTTTCGTCTTGTTTTGCTGTTCTTCTAGATCACCACTGAGATGTACTCGATGCCCAACGGGGCGCAAGAACAAGTCGAAGAAGAAGAAGGAAGCGGAGGCGAAAGCCAGGAGGAATGGGAGTCCGACGGTGAGGAGGGCGAGGGAAACGACAACTCTGATGAAGAGGAGGAGGAGGAAGAAGAGGAGGAAGACGTGGATCCTCCCCACTCGGAAAGACGGTCCAAGCTGACGCATGACCCGACGGTCGAGCGTGGCAAGGCTGCCGCGCCCGTTGGGCGGTCGACAAAACGCCCTCGGATGACTTCCCCAGCGCCGACTGAGAAACCACCGAAGCAACCCCGAGCAACGTCATCAAAGCCAACGAAGGCCCTGCCCAAGATGAGGATGGTCATTCCCACCATTTCTGGGTAATCAGCATAACTTGTGCTTTCCTGTTTATCATGGGTGTACTTTTGGTCGACTCGTTTGGTGATCAACTGATTTCTGAAATCTGCGGTCTTGCCACCTCCGAGACCTCGCCTAAGCACCAAGATCAGGACATGGAGGATGCTGCCACCTCCAACCTTGGTATGATCTCTGCGACTTTGCTTTATGGTCGATTGATTTCTATTTTACCTTTGAATCTTTCTTGTAGTTCCACCTCATATCATTGATCTCACGACGACGGCGATGAAACACCGCCGAGGAAGAGGAAGGACAAAAGGGTGCGCTAGCAAGGCTACTCAAGTTGTATCCTTTGCTCGAGACGCGGTTCACGAGGGAGGCGACACCACTGGCTTCGTGACTTTTGCTGTGTCACCGACGAAAGTGTCCAGCCTTCATCATCGATGATTGACCCGCCTTCCCTTTTGCCACACACCATGTCCCGGAAGACCAAGTGAGTGCTACTAAGGAGGCCATACGCCCGAGCAGGAATCATGATGGAGCAAGTGAAGGTGGTGGGGAGGCCAGCCAGCGGCTTATGATGCAAGATCGGCTCTTCGTAGCAATGTCCAAGTAAGTTGGTCGCTGCTTATTACGTTAGGGATATGCTACCTGAAATTTCTGCTTTTGAAGATTTCCATATTCGCATCTGTACACCCACCGGGCGGGTGTGTCGATTGAATTTTTGTACTTTGGTGGGGCACGCTGAGTGCACCCAGGTGTAGTCCCGAGGCTATGGTGGACTGCGGGTAGTCGACTATAGTCTTTATACTTGAACTTCTTCACTCGGTGCAGTCGGGCCATGTCGAATGGATCATTGGAACCCGGTGGGGGCACTCTGAGTGCACCCACCGGGTGTAATCCCGAGGCTCTACGGTGGATCATGCAGGCAATCGACTATAGTCTTAGGAACTGTTTTTTGGCTCTTTCGGTCGATCGGTCGAACTGCAATTGGTAAAACCAAGTAAGGGCTGAGTGCACCCAGGTGTAATCCCGAGACTACTTTGTCGAATGTTTTGATTCGACGTAGTCTTAGAAATGCTACGATTTTTCTTTAGTCACTCGAAGTGACCTATCTTTGATGTTTTGTCGGTTGACTCTTGTGAGAAATCTTGCGAGCTCGTGGCCCGCTATCTGAATTGGAGAACAAGCAGATCCAGCTCAACCTTGACTTGAAGCTTGCTCAGGGAGAACTTGCAAGGCGAGAGACGAAGCCAAAGGTATGGCTGGTGAGAGCTTTTGACGAGTCTTTGTCTTTTCTACCCATTCTCAACTCTGGGCTTATTGTTATTTTGCGCATAAACCGGAGGAGACTCAAGAAGAAAGACCAAGACCTTGCGAGAGGCATAGAAGGCGGCTTTGGAGAAAACAAAGCTTATGGAAGAGAAACTGGTCTCGGTCGGCAAACTTCGAAGAGGAGAACACCAAACTGAAGGCTGCTCTCGACGCGGCCAACAGGGAGGTTAGCCGACTGAAGAATGACAAAGTTGCTCTGACTGACAAGGCTGGCGAACTGGCAGGGAAAAGGAATGATCTGGAGACTTATCTGGGTGGGCTCGCCAAAAAGTTATTCCTCATGCTCAAAGGTAATCTCTTTTACTCGACTGTCTAGTTATCACCGGTGATCATAGAACTGCTAACTTGAACCCGAGTTGTGTACAGACTGCCGTAATCTTGAAGAGGAGACCGGTCGAGTGGAGACAAGCCTGGACCCCATCAACTCCCGTGAAGGATGAAGCCGCTATGAACGTGTTCGACTAGAGTCTCGCATTGTCGGTGTGGTGGATTATCTCGCTCATTGAAAGCTGCGGTGTCATGCGATCGACTCAACACTCGCCGGACCAGACGCTTCAGAATGACCTCGAGTCCTTAATGACTCGACTGAATGAGGTCCCGAGTCAAGTGCAAGAGTGGAAAAAGTCTTCTGCCAGGTGCGGTGCTGATGTTGCTTTGTCTCTTGTTCGTGTCCACTGCAAGGAGGCGCGGGAGGAAAGGCTGGCGTCCCTCAAAGTTGCCAATACCAAGAAGTACGATTTCCGATCTTTCATGGAGACTTTCATCGCCGCTGCCACCCGGATTGCTGATGGAATCGACCTTGACCAGTTTGTGGCTCCTTCCAGTCCTCCACCTGAGGAGTAAAAAACTTATATGCTCTGCCTTAAATTTGCCTCGGAATGCCGAGTGGTTTTGTAACCGATAAACTTTAATGGGCTTAACTCCCGAGCACTTTTGAATCAGAGGGGACGCTTATCCGAATTTGGTTTATCATCGGCGTGCTTTTATTTGCCTTCGATGCGAACTTTGCTTTTCATTCGGAGTATACTTCAACGCTTGAGCAGCATCTTTGAGGTGACTATCCAGTCGACTTGCACTCCATCAATTTTGCAGGTAGGGATGAAGTACAGGTTGCGGCTGACCTCGTCATCCTTGCGGATCGGAATGGTCCGCACGTTGTACTTGTGGTGCAGCTCCGAAGGAGAAGGTACCAGTCGACCTGCACCTCGTCGTCCTTGCGGATTGGGATGGACTGCACGTTGTACTTGTGGCGAGTTCAAGGAGAAGGTAGCAATGACCTGCACCTCGTCAGTCCCTTGCGGATTGGGATGGACTGCACATTGTACTTGTGGCGCAGCTCAAGGAGAAGGTAGCAATGACCTGCACCTCGCTGGATCCCCTTGCACATTGGGATGGATTTCTTACTTAGGCGTAGTCTTGGATCATGGCTAAGCCTCCCGAGTGGGAGGTTTGCTCTCCACTGTAGGGTTTTTCAATACTTAGGCGTAGTACTGGATCAGCTTAAGCCCCGAGTGGGAGGTTTGCTCTCCACTCGGTAGGGTTTTTCAATACTTAGGCAGTACTGGGACTGCAGCTAAGCCTCCCCGAGTGGGAGGCCGGCTCACCACTCGGTAGGATTTTTCAACACTTAGGCGTAGCATCGGACTGCAGCTAAGCCCCCAGTGGGAGGTTTGCTCTCCACTCGATAGGATTTTTCAATACTTAGGCGTAGCATCGAGATCGCAGCTAAGCCCCCTGAGTGGGAGGCTGGCTCACCACTCGGTAGGATTTTAAAACACTTAGGCAGTAATCGAGACTGCAGCTAAGCCCCTGAGTGGGAGGTTTGCTCTCCACTCGGTGGGATTTTAAAACACTTAGGCGAGTGATCTTGGGACTGCAGCTAAGCCCCGAGTGGGAGGCTGGCTCACCACCTCGGTGAGGATTTTAAACACTTAGGCGAAACGGATTCGCAGCTTAAACCCCCGAGTGAGAGGCTGGCTCGCCACTCGGTAAGGAGTTTTTTACAGACTTAGTGAAAACGGATTCGCAGCTAAGCCACCCACTGGGGGGGGGGGAATGTTAACAAAAAGTAATAACAATCACTGGGAAAATTATAACCTTCTTGATTTAGATAAACAAACTACAGAGGTACTTTTATTACATCTCACCCGAGTGAGTACTTAAGTGTAAAAGGGGCGGAGCAGCTCCAAGCATTCCAAAGCTCGAGGCTCATCGATCTGACGTTCGATGTTGTAAAGATGGTAAGCTCCATTGTAAAGAACTCTGGTGACGATGAAGGGACCTTCCCAAGTGGGAGGGAGCTTGTGTGGTTTCTGTTGATCCACTCGGAGGACCAGATCCCCTTCTTGAAAGGCCCGCCTCCTCATATTTCTAGCGTGGAATCGACGCAAGTCCTGCTGATAGATGGTCGAGCGGATCAGGGCCATCTCCCTCTCCTCTTCAAGGAGGTCGAGTGCATCTTGCCGGGCTTGCTCCGCTTCAGCTTCAGAGTAGAGTTCGACTGGGCGCATTGTGAAGGTGTCACTCGGCGAGAATCGCTTCAGCTCCATAGACCATAAAGAATGGAGTTCTCCCAGTCGACCGATTAGGAGTGGTCCTCAATCCCCAAAGAACTGATGGAAGTTCGTCAACCCACACTCCTGCTGCATGCTTGAGATCACGCATCAGTCGAGGTTTCAGTCCTTTGAGAATTAGACCATTTGCTCATTCTGCTTGTCCATTCGACCGGGGTGAGCGATCAAGCATAGTCGACTTCGCATGCCCGAGAGGCGCAAAAGGCTTTGAACTTGTCGGAATCAAAATTTGACCCTTGTCGCTGATAATGCTAAAGTGAACTCCATATCTGAATATCAACTCTCCGATGAAATCGATGTTAGCAGCACGCATCAAGGTTCTTGATAGGTTTAGCTTCGATCCACTTCAGAACTTGTCGACCGCCACAAGCAAATGAGTGAAACCACTCCTGCCAGCTTCTCAATGGTCCAATCATATCCAACCCCCAAACAGCGAAAGGCCGACGGGGAATGGTCTTCAATGCCGAGGCGGGTTTGTGTGACATATTGGAGTAAACCGACATCCTTCACACTTGTCGACTATTTCCTTTGCCATTTCATTTGCCTTTGGCCAGTAAAACCTGCTCGGTATGCTTTAGCCACGATGGTCCGAGAGGACGATGGTGACCACAGTCCTCAGTGGATATCATCAAGAATTATCTCGACCTTCTTACGGCGTTATGCACTTCTCGCTGGCCGACTCAAATACACTTTGTCCGAATAATCATCCCTTGATCACAAGAAGGCCTTGGATCGCGTACGATCCGTCTAGCCTCTTCTTCGTTCTCGGGAGCTCTTTCCTCAGGATATACACGATGTATGGTACTGTCCCGTCGGGAGTGATGACCACGACTTCCATGATCAGGTCGACCACTGCTGGGACCTCAACTTCAGTCGGATCAGTGGCACTTTTTGGCTGTGGAGCTCCTTCAGTGAAAGGATCCTCTTGAATCGACGGTAAAAGTGGATGTGCTCCAAACACATCATCACTGGGAATGGCTTCCTCTTGGACCATATCTTCGCCAAATCATCAAAGAGCTTGATTTTTCAGTCGGGGTATATGATGGAGCTCTAACCCTCAAACTTCTTCTCTAGCTTCCTCATCAGACATTACAATAGCCGGTCATGGCTGGACTTCGACGTCCCACTCCTTCATCACCGATTAACCACGGATCTGAGTCGCCATAGACCATGAGGCGATTGACGCCGAGTGAAATGGCCATACGCAACCCATACAAAGTGCTTCGTATTCGCTTCATTGTTGGAAGAATCAAAGTGAATCTGGAGCACATATCCGAGCTTATCTCCTGGGGAAACCAACACTATGCCAAAGACCGGAACCATTCAACATCTTGGAACCATCAAAGAACATAGTCCAAAGGTTCGAAGGTGAACTTGAGTCAGAATCGTTGTTCAATCCAATTCGCGATGAAATCTGCTATTGCTTGGGACTTGATGGCTTTCTTTGCCTCAAACTTGATATCAAGGGAAGAAGTTCAATCGCCCACTTCGCCACTCGACCAGTTGGGCGCCTCACAGCAGTAATCTCGATAATGGGCGTCGGCCGATTTAATCGTAATGGAATGATCGGAGAAGTAATGAGCAACCTTCTTCGGTCATATAAATCCCACACACAAGCTTCGATAATGAGGGTATCTTTGCTTTGATGGGGTTAATACTTCGTAAAGATAATATATCAAGCGCCGAACTTTGAAGGCCTTTCCTTCCTCTTCCCGCCGACCGTAAGCATCAGATCGACGACTTGTCCTGTGGCTGCAATGTAAAGCAGCAACGGCTCCTTGCTAATTGGGGCAGCAAGCACCGGCTGGGTGGAGAGCAGAGCTTTGAGCTCTGCAAACGCTGCATCAGCTTCGGGAGTCCACTCGAACTTGTCTGACTTCTTCATTAGTCGGTAAAGAGGCAATGCCTTTTCACCGAGGCGAGAGATGAATCGACTTAAAGCGCCAAGCATCCAAAGAAGCTTCGGACATCGCGGCACACGCATGTATGCGTTTCATTCGGAGTATAGTGCCAACTTTTTCTGGGTTAGCATCGATTCCTCGTTCAGAAATGAGAAAACCGAGTAACTTTCCGCCAGGAACTCCGAATGTGCACTTTGATGGATTAAGCTTGATATCATACCTCCTGAGATTAGCAAATGTTTCAGCAAGGTCATTCAACAGGTCAGAACCTTTCCGTGACTTGACCACAATGTCATCCATGTACGCCTCCACATTCCGACTGATTTGAGTGAGTAAACACTTTTGAATCATCCTCATGAACGTGGCTCCGACATTCTTGAGGCCGAATGGCATGGTGACATAACAAAAGCACCCGAATGGAGTGATGAAAGCTGTTTTGATCTCGTTGGGTCCATAAGGTGACGGATCTGATGGTATCCGGAATATGCGTCTAAAAAAGACAACCGCTCACATCCCGCAGTCGAGTCGACTATTTGGTCGATGCGGGGGAGAGGAAAATGATCTTTCGGGCAGGCCCGATTGACATGTTTGAAGTCGATGCACATGCGAAGTGACTTATCCTTCTTAGGGACCATGACAACATTGGCGAGCCACTGAGTGGTAAATTTCTCCGGATAAACTCTGCTGCTAAGAGCCGAGCCACCTCTTCGCTTATGGCCTTTCTCTTCTGGACGGCGGACCGTCAAGATGTTCTTTGACAGGTTTGACTTTTAGTCGACTTCATAGACGATGCTCACCAGCCCCCTGAACACTCTAGCATGTCGCCAGAAGGCTTCCATGCAAAAGATGTCCCGATTCTCACGGAGGAACCGGATGAGCGCTTTCTTCCTATTTGGAGTCGAGTGTTGTTGAGATGTTAGCTCGGAGCAGCATTGGGATCAGTCGGATGAATATGAATCGGTTTTGTTTCCGGACGACTGAAATGTCAACTGCGTGGCGGCTTCTTGGTTCGCAACAAATCACTCGGTCTGCAGTTTTCGGTATTCTTGCAGCTCGACCATCGCCATCTCGAGCATCGGGCGATCTTAGAGCCTTTCTGAAAACACTCTTCTGCCTTTTTCCGATTGCCAGTGACAGTGATCACACCTTTGGGACCTGGCATGTTTAGCTTGAGGTGCACATAACATGGTCGAGCCATGAAACGCACATATGCTGGCCTCCCCAGAATAGCGTGATAAGCACTCGAAATCCACGACCTCAAAGGTCAACTTTTCCTTCTGAAAATTCTTGCTGTCACCAAAACCACATCGAGAGCAATTTGGCCGAGTGACTCAGCCTTCTTTCCGTGAATGACTCCATGGAAGCTCATGTTGTCGGGCGCTTAAGTCCGGACATCGGAATGCCCATCCCTTTCAACGCCTCTGCATACAAAATGTTCAAACCACCGCCACCATCCATCAAAACTTTGGTCGGTCGAGTACCTTCGACATTCGGATCGACCACCAACGCTTGCCTCCCAGGGTGGCAATGTGTGTCGATGATCGCATCGGTCGAATGTGATGGCGATGCGAGACCATTTCAGATAATTGGGCGCCGAGCGACTCATGTTCACTTCTCGGTTGATAATCGTCAGTCGACTTTTGCTTTCAACGTCAGCAAAAATCATCAGGGTGGAATTGACCTGGGGGTATCCACCATCACTATCTTCCTTGTCCTCAACTTTGTCCGACTCCTTTTCCTTATCCTTGGGCTGCTTCCCTTGGAACTGCTGAATCAAGAGCCGACACTATCGAGTGGTATGCTTCGGGTAAATGAGTTTACCCTCTTCATCTTTCTTCGTGTGAATGTGACATGGCAAGTCCAACACATCATTCCCATCTTGGTCTTTTACCTTCTTGGGGTTCCACGGACCCTTGGGTTTCCCCTTGAACTTTCCTGGGGTCACAGCCAAGGCTTCTCCAGGGGCGGCTGGCTCGGCTTTGCGCTTCTGTTTCCGACTGGAGTTCCCTCCGCCGGCTTCATTAGCGGCTGACTTGTACTTACCACTCCGGAGTCGATCCTCTTCTTCACCATTAGCATAGTTGGTGGCAATCTCCATCATCCGACTCGTGGTCAGCATTCTCCGTCCGGATCAATTTCAAACTCAACTCTCTATTCTTGACACCTTCCTTGAAAGCACAGGCTTTTGGTGATGAGACACATTCTCAATCTGTGGTGGTGTAAGGTAATCCATCTCTGGATGTAACCTCTCAAAGTTTCATTCGACTTCTGTACACACGAATGCAGCTCACATCAACCTCTGCGGTCGCTTGCAAGTCCCTTCAAATGTCTCCGACAAACACTCGGGCAAGATCTTCCCAAGTGTAACATCATTGGTGCTAACTCGATTCAACCATGCTGCGCCGAACCCTCCAACATAAGGCAGAAGTGCTTCATAGTTATTCTCACCGCGCCGCTAACTGGACAGCCACTGGTAGTCCTCAAGCCAAGTGTCGCTTGGACTCACCGGTGAATTTACTAACTCCAGCCGCCAACCTGAAGTTGGAGGAATCACAGGCCTGCCTCGATGGCTCTCAAACACTCGCCCCGAGACATGAACTCGCTGCTGGAGGGAACATCTCTGTCATGGCCTTCTCGGTGAGCTCGCTCCTCGCCGACCAAACCTTGAACAATAATGGATCTCGTGATCAAAGCCTCGGCTCGGGTCGACTGAAACCTTCGCCCAAAGCACTGCGGTCAAGGCCCCAATCATCTTGTTGCCGAGGAGCGTATGATCCACCCCTTTGGGAGGGGTGGGCACTCGACGTCGATCATTGCGATCGAATCGGGTGCTCATACAGCTCGCGTTCTTGTATCGATCATCGCGCCGCCTCCACGCTCCTCACGCCGGGGCGATCTTGGACTATGGGCCGATTAGACTGATTGCAACGACGGATCTGCTGTGGAACTGTTCCGTGGATCGGTGATATTTACTGAATTCTTGATCCTCAAATTGCCGAGTAAATCTTCGATCTGTTGCAAACCTCTACCGCCCCGATCGGGAAGGCTGGATCGATTATGCTATACGGGCTGCAGCTAAAATTCTAAATCGGAGTTTGATATACCTGAGTTGGTTGTGGAAAGAGTTGACGTCGATTTGGATTATGGAACCCGTGGATCGCGGCGCTCATTAAGAACTCGCCGGAGGTTCTCCAGCCAAGCGCGCCGCCAGGTTAGCTGGCGCATCCTCCAAGGCACGAGCCTCGGGTTTCTCCAATGATAGGAGTGTGAAGCATCCATGTTTCGGCGGGCGAAGTTCCTCCCTCTGCAGTCAAGTGAGGGGCTCGGTTGGTACTCTTCGTGAGCTTGCGCCGGATCGCTTCCACCGCTGCCTCCGTCGGTGCGGGGAATCAGGAGGATCATGCGTGGTCCGTCGACCATCGTAACCTCTGCCGCGGATCGCTGCTATCCTTTTCGGATGCAGATCATCGCGGAGCCAGCCGATGATCGAGCAGCCGTAGAGAGATTCATCGGGCTCGATTGCCGCAACTTGGGAAATGGCCGATCGGCGAGCCACCGCAGATGCCTTACCCACCACCCTGAAGCTCTCGACCGACCGGAGCGCTTGCGCCGTCGGGAGATCTGGAGTGAGGAGGCAGACAGAACCGACCTGCATCGGGTCGACGGCTGCCGCAGAAGGACGCCATGGAAGCACGTGCGAAGTGCATTGCCCTCATGGACGGCTGGCGTCGGCGCCGAGAGGAGCCTCCTGAAGCCAAACGGAGTCGTCGGGCGATGAACGTGAGCGCACCCAGGAGACGGATCTCGCGCCTCGACCAAAACTCCACCTGAAACCTTGATGTAGGAAATCGAAAGAATCCCAACTTCTCCAACAAATCGCTAGAACACCGCCCCCACGGTGGGTGCCAACCGTCGTGGTTCTAAGCCCCGGCAGGTAAGAGAATGGGGGGTAGGTATGGAGAGGCCAGATCCTAGCTATGGAGTAGTTGTATACGCATCGAAGTTTTACGAGTTCAGCCCCTTCTCGGGAGGAAGTAACAGCCCTACGCCCGGAGCCCTGAGGCGGTCGAATCGGGATTATATGCGATGAATTACAGGGGTGCGAACCCTTCTACCGGGAGGGGGGTGGCTTATATAGAGTGCGCCAGACCCCAGCCAGCCCAATACGTAGTGAAGGGTTAAAGGTACATTAAGGCCAGAGCATTACATCGGTAACGCCTTACATAAAGTGTCATCATGACCATAAAGACTACTTAATTCTGCATCGCGTTTGGACACCGGGTGGTTCTTGAACTCCTCGTGGTCGAGTGGGTCTTCATGGTCGAAAGTGTCTTTGAGTCCATCGAGTGGAATCCTACCAGGTCGACTAGAAGGCAGTTTATTCTAAGGATGTCCTTGGGGAGGTTATCTTGGACAGGTCCATGACCCTACCCAGGTACATGACTTCATCAGGCGCCAACAATTGGCCATTTTGAAGGGGAACATCTGGTACACTTATCCTGACTAAAGTTGGTCCTCGCCTGTCAAAGGCTCACGAGTGGTAGCGCTGGCTTGGGCTCCACAATGACTTCCTTCCTACCGCTATGACGGTCTTGGTCTTGTTGCACCGAAATGGATGCCTTTGCTTGATGCTCTCGCCTGCGCTTGCTCCCTTTGCACTAAAGAGGAACGAGGACACTGCGCGGGCTGGCGCGCCCGCCTGGCGCCCTTAGTCGTCATGGCTTGCGTCACGGGCACCTCGTGAGGTACCCCGCCTTGATCTCTCCGCCTCCTCGCGAGCCAGCCTGACGAGGCCGTGCCTGAGGAAGCTCCCTGTCGTCTGCCCCGCGAGGCTTGGCTCCTCGTGAGGGTCTTGAGCTTGTGCTGATGAAGATGGGCCATGCCGGGCCTCCCCTTGAGCCACGCCCAGCCGCATGGCGAGGCAAGTCTGGGGACCCCGTTCCTGCACACCGACAGAGCCCCGGCCCAAGGCGCGCCCGGACTTGGCTGGAGCAGAGAAGCGAAGGGGCAGTGAAGCGCCACGGGCCCTAACAGCCTGCGGCCTTGGGCGCCAAGGTGGTGGCGTTGGTTGGACGTGGGTGCCTTTAGCAGTGCGTGAATCGACAAAGGAGCGGCATCTGCTTCAGGCTTTGGTTCCCTTGCTTCCTTCGGTCATTACTCAGATCCCCTTTGCGCCTTCCTTCCTGCCTCTGAAATCTTCAGATCTACTTCGACTGCGTGCCCTAGCAAGACATGGCGCCTCGCCAGACCCCGGCCGGAGCTTGGTACTCGCCCGCCTTGGACTCGCCGAACGTGTCGAAGACGAGCCTTGCCCGGGTGCGCCGGATGGTGGCGGCGCAAGGCATCGACAGGGCGGAGGTGTTCAAGGTCGCTCCGCCCTTCCCGAGGGCCAAGGGAACACCTTCTATCCGCTTCTTCGCCAAGCACCATTGCTGCCGGTCCGGTGCCTCCTTTTCCGAAGTTCTTCTTCTCTCGTCCTCCGCCATTACAAACTGCAAGCTCTGCACCTCCACCCCAACTCTGTTCTTCTTCCGCGATCTTCGCTTACTATTGTGAGGCTCACGCCGGGTGCAGCCCTCAAGGGCCTTGCTGCACCACTATTTCTCCCCTCCGGACCTCCTCGTGGTCCCATCTCACAGCGTCTTGTGAGCTTTATCGCGTGTGGCAGCTCCAACGCCATCTCAAGCCCGGAAGAGGATTGAGGGCTTCAGGTGCAAGTGGGTCATGGTAGATGCTGGGCGCATCCACCCTCGGCTGATCTTGCCCACGGAGCACCCCACGAGCTCCGATGATTGGTCTTGCGCGGAGCTCGTGGACCCCCGCCAAGCCGGTGTGCCGGAGAAGATGGACGCGGATCCGAGGCCGGGCAATATGGCGGCGGCCGAGGCCGACTGCAAGGCTACTCCCGAGGGAGTTCCTGAGCACCAGTGGCCTGCTGCTCACAAGACGCTTGGCTGTGGAGGCCCGCCTGAGCCTCAGCCTTGGCCGACGAAGATCTGGCCGCGGTCCTCCAATCTTTGGTCGGCGGAGACGTGGCGAGGCTGGAGGGCGCTCCTGTGCCCCTTTTCCTTCGAGATGACTGGGAGCAGGCGGTGCAATCCATGCCCGTCTTCAATGGGGACGGGCCCGTGCCGATGGAGGTTCCCGAGGACCCGGCGGCCCTGGCGACGGTGAACGTGTCCTCCGGCGATTCCAGCGAAGAGGAGGAAGAAGAGGAGCGGGAAGAAGGGCTTGACTCCGAGGCGACCGACGGAGAGTCGAGAGCTCCCCTCCCCCGGCGCAGGTCCCGCGCTCTCCGCCTCTTGCCGAGCTGGCGACGACGAGGATGGCGATGAGCGGGCGGGCGAGAGCTTGCCTCGATTCCAAGAAGGACAGACTGGCTGGTCTCGCTGGTCTGCCCGGCTGCCCGAGGCGATCCGCAGACGTGCCTCCCCGCCTCCCGGCCTTTGAGGCTGATCCCGAGCCGGCTCTCGGGCTTTAAGTATGGCCGGAGGTTGCTCGAGCTCGCGAGCGATGACCAGTAAGTGCTTGATTCTTGTTTTATTCCTTGTTTTCTCACTGAGGCTTGATGTCTGTATCTCTTGGCTAGGCTGGCGCCTGCGGCGAAGAGGCTGAAAGGATCTCCTGAGGTCCCATCTGGGGCAGCGCCGCCTCATGTAAAGAAGGGGTGACTGCAAGGCATGTGCCTCTCTCGCCTCTTGATGCGTCCTCATGAGGCTGGCGGGCGGAGGCTGGGCTGACTCAGCCATATAGCCCAAGCGACTCTGAGGTATCCTTGCTTGATGCCACCGCCACAGCCTGTTGGGCGCGCAGCAGGTCCCGCCTCAGATATCACTGTGGTTACGCTGCCGCCCCTCCTCCTACTTCCACCAACCGCTGTTTCTCCGACTCCTCCCACTGTCTCTGGATCGTCTGCTGCTGGCTTGGACCGGCTGCCGCGCAAGATCTTCGGGCGACGACCTCGCCAGCTTGGTGGCGGGCACTTGAGCTGGCTTCGGCTGGATTCGCTCGACGCCGATTCGAAATGGGCGCTGGTTTAGGCCTCGACGGCTTGCGACGAGGAGAAGCAGCCCATCCTTGGGGCGAAGGCTGCTTTCGCGCCACGCCTTTGGGGAGGTAGCCGATATCCGAGGTCATTGCATACTGGAGAGCGAAGCTGCAGGTCGCGCGACCAGCTTGCCGAGGAGGCCCGCATTCGCCAAGAGAAGGAGGAAGACATGAAGGCTCACGAGGCGGCCGTCAAGGACCGGGACGCCAAGCTTAAGAAGTGCCGTGACCGCCTGGGCGCGCTCGAGCAAGAGTTGGAGGCGAAAAGGTCGAGCTGACCCGGCAAGGCGCGGGTTCTGTTGAGGATCGCGAGGCCTTTCACGGAGATGGAGGTGAAGGCTCGCACCTTGCCGAGGACGCTTTTATATGACCGTTCGGAAAGCTCACGGCCGGGCGCGCCGAGGACGGCCCCGCCAAGCTACTTCCCTTCTGATCCGCGCTCTTGAAGATGTCACCTTGGCCTTGGCCCTACTGGTGAGGCCGAGGCGCGTGTCTTGTCTTCGCAGGCTGACGCTGGTCCCACCCACGCCTACCTCGGCGATCCCGACGCCGACCTCGACTCATTTGGAGCCGCCGAGCTGGCAGCGAGCTTGCGCTGCCGCCATCGAGGCCATGAAGGGTCGTGCGTGAGGCTCACGGGCGGTTCCGGGCCTTCAGCATCCAAGCCGGGCGAGGCGCTGCCGTCCTCAAGGGCTCCATGAGGCGAACTCCGCCCGCTTTAGCTCCGCCGCCTACAAATGACTCCGCTAGGCTCCCTGCTCGCTTGGCCTGCAACATGCATCATGCCTCGGGAGGCGTTTAAACTTGTGTTTGGTGTCGTGATAACAGTTATGGACTGTAATATTTGCTTTTGAATTCCTTGAGATTTATGCGCTTTTCCTTCCTACTTGCTTATGTTCTACGCCGGCAGAGTCTGCCTCACAAGATACCTCAGTTGCTTAGCCCGACCGGAAACCAGGACGGGACCAAGGAGTGAGGGGCTACGTGACAAGTTAGGCTCCTGAGTCGCCATGCTCATGAGTCCCCCTTGGCGCATGAACAGCAAGTAGGGAGGTGAGATGTGTGGGTGAATCTACCGTTCTACGTCTGCAGAGCCCGGCCTCACAAGATACCTCAACCGGCCGTTAGCCTTCGAAACTAAGGAGTGAGGGGCTACGTGACCAGCTTAGGCTCTGAGTCACGATGCTCGGGAGTCCCCTTGACGCTCAAACGCCTTCATACCTGGCTCCGCCGGGGAGGACGTCTGAAGAACCAGGCCCGAGGGGCTCGGGCTGGGTGGCGTAAGGCGTCTGGCGTGACCTGGGGCAGCCTCGTGCTCCAGCCCTCAAGGCTGCACTCCCGAGGAGGCGCCGCGATGAGGCCAGACACCGAGCTCCGGGCTCCCGAGGTTAATGCGTGCCGGGGCCACCTCAGTTGTTTATCACCAAATACGAGCATAGCACTTCCGTATGTGTACGGGCATAGTCGCCTCGGCAAGGTCGCTACCAAAGGCGGAGCAGCATGGTGCTTCCACTGGTGCGTGGAGGGGGCTCCTCCCGGAGGAGCCCCTGGGCGTACAGCCCCGCCGACACGTGGCTGGCACGGTAGGGCCTGACGAGGTGTATCTGGGCACCCGTGAGCCAGCGCGGGACTCACGAGGCCCTACCTCAAGGCGGGTTGCGCCTGGCACTGGGCCTTAACTTGTGATGTGTTCCTACAAATTTGGTTAGATGCCGACGCTCTACGTCCTCGGGTCCCGGCCCTCGAGCGGGTCTCAGCTGTCATTGGTATGCCAGGTCGTGATGCCGTGGACAAGGCCAGAGGGTGAGGGCTGGAGAGCCAGTAGGAGCCCATGAGTCGCGATGCTCAGGTACCCCCCTTTAACGTGCAAGCGGCCGACATGAAGGAAGAAGAGGTGCCGTGGATAGGCATCAAATAACAAGCATGATGGGTCGAACGCATGACCCGAAATAAACGCAAGAGGGATACATGCCGCTGGTTCTGCCCGAGCGACTTGGGATGATGCACGAGGCGCCCCAACAAAGTAAGCTAGGAACATGAAGTAAAGGGATACACGCCGCAGGGACGGACCCACACGGCACAGGAATAATGCAGCCTGGGGCGCCCCACCGGAAATGAAACTCGAAGGATGTCACCCGATAATGTCAAGACTAAGGGGTGTTGAAGTAAGCGGACTCGTGGGCATGCGGAAGCCGATCCTCACGAGCCTCTGTGCCTGTGGAGCCTCGGGAGGCTCCGGAGGCACCGGTGGCTCTCGTGGACCATCTCCATCTCCGCCAGACTGCAGAACGCTTGGCCTCTTGAGCCTCCGTGATGCTCCCCATGAGGCGCCGGGTATGCGTGCAGGCCGCGTTCGCAAGCCGAGGGGCATGCTAACGAGGCCGTGGGGTGGGCCTTCGCAGCGCCCCGCGCGTGAGGGCCAGAAGCGCTCCTGAGAGGCGGCTCGATTGAGCCCTGGGATGTCGACGCAGACGCGCAGCCCACATTCCTCGCCTGGATGGGGAGCTACGGCGGGTAAGCGGCGGCTGCCACTCATGACTCTTGACTCCTGCAACTCCTGCGTGATCTGACTGACGAACTCCTGAGGGTTTGGCCCTCCTTGCCTTGCTCCTTCCCGAGGGAAACATGTTTTGAAACACGCCCAAGTGGTGCCCAAGCGCCCCTCGTGATTCTTAGTAAGGTCGGTGGCCCTCCAGGAGGGAGCCCTCGAGCCTTGCCTGAGGAGGGCGCCGGGCGCGCCTTCCTATGCGACAGAAGGAGGTGCCCCCTGAGCAGGTGCGGACCCTGAGGGGCCTGCCTCCTGAGGGGTCAGGCCTGGCGATGTCTTCTTCTTCTCGGGGGCGGTCTCAGGGAGCCTCCTGCTCCCGCGATCTGGGTCTTCAAGTGATGCGGCCTAAAAAGCTCGCTTCAGGGAGCACACTGCGTCTCTATCATCGCAGGGCACCGTGATGACTCCGCCGCTTCCTGGCATCTTGAGGACGTTGTAGCCGTGATGAGTCATGGCCATGAACTTGGCCAGAGCTAGGTACCCGAGGATGGCGTTGTATGGCAGGCGAATGTGGGCGACGTCGAAGTCGATGAGCTCGCGGTAGTTGTCGCGCTACCGAAGGTGACAGGAGGCGGACCTGCCTAATCGGAACCGTGGAGCCATCGGTGACTCCGGAGAAAGGCTTGGTTGGCTGAAGCTGATTGTAAGGCACTTGCAGCATTGTTGAATGTCTCTACGGATAGGACGTTGAGCCCCGCCTACTGGCCGATGAGGGTCCCGTGACTTGCACGCTGTCGATGATTGGGGAACAAAGCATCGGAGGACTCCTACTGCGTGGTCACAAGACTTGAGCTGATCCAATGAGTTGAACGTGATGGCGCATGCCACCACCCGAGAGGGCGTGTGGCTTCGAGCTTGGGGAGGACTGCATTCACTTAGTGCGAATCGCTGAAGATGCGTTTGAGAGGCCGGGCTTGAGCTCCGCCTGTGATGCAAAGGCGATCGCTATGCTGCCCTGAAGCCCCCACCCCTTGTCCCGATGATGGTCCTCATTTCTCCTTGGCTGCGCGCGGCAGAGGAGGGAGGCCTGTTTCCTTGCGGACGATCTCGCGAGGTTGATCCTCCGCCTCCCCCTCACGAGGTCGGTCGCGCCACCCTTGGCGAGGGCCACGATCTTCCCAGCGCCCCTGCGTTCCTTCCTCCTCCTCGGCCGTAGCCTCGGTCGTTCTGTCATGGCCTGGGCGTCGGCCGATCCTCCCTTCTCGCACGGCTCGGGAGCTCTTGACATTCACAGGCTGTGGGTGTGGAGGTCGTGGTACACACAAGACTGGCTGCCCTTGGAAGACCTGGGCTGATCTCGCCTCACAGGTGTCCGGTTCTCGCCAGTGAGCACGGCAGCCCCTTTGCGCTTCACGCCCTTGGCCTTGGATTTCTTCTCTTCGGTCTGCATGGCAGCTCAAGGAGGGAAAGACGCCTCTTCCTCAGCCCCATTTTGGCGCACTTGGTCGCCAAGTTGAACAGCTCCAAGGAAGTGCATGTGTCTTCATGCATCGCTAACTCCTCCTTCATCTTGACGTCACAAGCACACCGTCGGAGAAGGCTGAGATGATGGCCTCCTCTCGTCACCTTGGGAATCTTGAGTATGCGGCGTTGTTGAAGCTAATCGGATGTACTGCAGGGTCTCCCCGTTGCTTCGCTGATGCGGCGCATGTCGCCACGGGCAGGAGGCCGTCCACGCAGTACCTGGAAGTTGGCGATGAAGCGGGTAAAGATCTCGCCCCAGGAGGAGATCGTGCCAGAGCTGTGTTCAGGAGCCAAAAGGGCTCCCGTCCTTGAGTGCCATGGGAAACCAGTTCGCCATGACCTTCTCGGGCCCCCTGCTTAGGCGGGTTATGCTCAGCTCAGAGCTGGAGGAACTTTTGCAGGGTCGGTGCTGCCGTCAGAAGCGAGGAGGCGTGTCTGGCTTGAACTTGCCGGGCCACGAGACGCTGCGTAGCTTCGGTGGTGAAGGCGCTGCAGCCCGTCAGGCCACGGAGGCCTTTGGTGACGAAGAGCTCGGTCTTAAGGGTCCCAATGCGCTGCAGCAGGGAGAAAAGTGGGTCTTGGCCGGCGTCTTTGGAGCAGGAGTGGTCGTGACGAGCCGGGCAGTGGAGCACTCGGGCAGCTTCTTGGGGCGAGGGACCTCTTGGCAGCTCCACTCTTGACAACAAGGCCGACGGAGCGGGTTCCGCCAGGGGCCACGCGCTTGGGGCCAGGGCGCTTTCTTGAGAGGAGGCGGCCGAGGCGCCCGAGTTTCATCGCCAGCGCAGGGCGGGCGCTGTGCAGCGAGAAGGACGGCGCGGGAGCCCTCGCGGCGTGACGAAGCTCGGGCGACGCAGTCGAGCCACTCTTCCAGACGCTGCCGACTGGGCGGTAGCGCAGGAGCTCGTTTGCCGCGATGAGCGCAGCTCGAGCCTCCATGGGCGCGCAGAGTGCGCGGGACGAAGAACCAGCCGGGGCGAGTGATGGAGTAGCAGTGCGGCCGTCTCGCCTCACGGACGGATGCTGGGACGATGCTTGGCGCTCGTTCCCCGCCGGGCCGGTGGCGGCGGTGACAGCAGGCGACGGGGAACGACGGGGGCGGCTGCCGACGGGGGCCGTCTCACGCGAAGCGAGAGCGGCTCGGCGCGCGCCGGGCCCGACGAAAGCGCCGAACATGGATGCGATGGTCATGGAGAACAGGGCGGCGGAAGATTTACTGGCGCAAGACTTCACCGGCGCGCCATATGTCGGATATCGGGTTCCGGCAGACCCTCTAGGTTCGAACACTGGGGTGCGCCCGGAGATCTCGCCCTCTACCTACCTGCACCTCGCCGCCTCGCTAGGATCTAAGCTATGAAAGGAACAACGCAAGAGACACATGGTTTATACTAGTTCGGGCCACCATTGTGGTGTAATAGCCTACTCTAGTTTGTGGTGTGGTGGATTGCCTCTGGGCTGATGATGATGAATAATACAAGGAAGAACAGCTCGCCGAGGGTCTGTTCTTGGCCGGGTGCGATGAACTGCTAGGGGGAGTTCGCCGCCTCTCTCACGATCCCAGATGCTGGATCCTCTCTCTCTAGATTTCTTTATGATCATCCTCATGCCTCTACCCTGTGGGTGGCTAGTCCTATTTATAGGCAAAGGCCCTGGGTCTCTCCCCAAATATTGAGCGGGAAGGGCGCCAACAATTGGCCATTTTGAAGGGAACATCTGGTACACTTATCCTCGACTAAAGTTGGTCCTCGCCGTCAAAGGCTCGTGGTGATGCCGGGCTTGGGCTCCACAATGACTTCCTTCCTGCCGCTATGCAGTGACGGTCTTGGTCTTGTTGCAATCAAACGGATGCCTTTGCTTGATGCTCTCGCCAGCCGCTTGCTCCCTTTGCATCAAAGAGGAAAGGAGGACATCGCGGGCCGGGCCCTCCCCGGGCGCCCTTGGTCGCCATGGCTTGCGTCATGGGCACCTCGTGAGGTACCCCGCCTTGATTTCTCCGCCTCCATGAGCCAGCCTCGACGAGGCCGTGCCTCGAGGAAGCTCCTCGCCGTCCGCCTCATGAGGCTTGAGCCCCTCACGGGGTCTTGAGCTTGTGCCGATGAAGATGGGCCGTGGCTTTGGGCCTCCCTTGAGCCACGCCAGCAGTCAAAGAAAGTGTGCAAGTCTGGGGACTCCCTGCACCGAGCTGACGACAGTGCACATTATTTTATTAGCTCCTGTATATTTTTATTTTTGCCTGTAATTTATTATTTGAATTTAAAATTTTGAAATATGAAACGTGCAATTCAAATTCTCTGCACAATGGTTCAACAACGAATTCATAAATAAAATTGCCAATACAATATGTTCAGTAATTACAGTATTAGGCAGCAATTAACTATGATGAACCACAATATTTAAAGGCTGTAAAGTTGAAGAGACAAGTGTAAATCATTTTGACTGCCGACGGTGTTGAAGAAGCGGAATGCCCATAATGTGTCTTACTGCATGCCATAGGCACGAACCACTTTTGTCCAACCCCTTGTGACGATCATCGCCCATCCTTCACCACCTTCGTGAAGACTTCTAGAACATTATCATGGTAGTATGAATTATATACTTTAACCTTAGTTTCCTCCACTCCGTCATGTAGTTTGCAAGGTTATCATCAAGAAATAGCTTCGGAAACCACCAAGAGAGAAAAATATCGACATCGATGTCTAATAGAGTAACTTGTTGTGGGCAGGGGGAAAAGGCAACACATTACTTACCATCCTAAAGTTCACCGTTGTCTTGGAAAAAGTGTAAATAAAGAGCTTAATTCCAATCACCCATTTCTTTCGTCTAACAATCTTTCTTAGTTTCCTCACTTGACGCTTGTTCATGAATATCTCATTGCCCCATACGCAAAAGGGATCGAAGCATGGATCAGTATCGCTCATATATGTACCTACAAGCAACCAGTAAATGTTAGAAGCTAAACTGAGATTGCACAAATGATGTAAAATACAACTACCTATGTTCCTAAGTACAAGTATTTTTTTGAGATTTCAATATGAACTACATACGAATGTATATAGAATTATAGATATAGTTTAGATCTAATCTAGATTCACTCATTTTGCTCCTTATGTAGTCTATATTGGAATCTCTAAAATACTTATATTTAGGAATAGATGGTGTATAAGACATGGGATGCAGCTAACCTCGACGGCAAACAACAACATCGCCCATTGTAGCCCTGTGTAAGCACATGGACAGCCAATGTTAACTACAATAGGGTTAGCATCCACCAAAAATAGCAAATGGTAATTAAACGGCAGCATCTGTAGTGATATCTTCATTGCGAAAGAGTAGCATGGTAGCAAAGGGATGGATTAAAAAATGGATCCAAATGTTAATTGCAACAGGCTTAACAACATCCTAATTGATGTTTTGTAAGTTTGTAGCCATTGAAATACAACTCTTTAAAATGGATACAATCGCTAATTGCATAAAAGTTTAATGGCCATTGAAACCGGTACTGATGAAAACGCAACTGGCAGTGTCAAATATCACAGGGCAGGTGCTGCCAGAGCAGATAATGGCGCAGTTATCTATAAAAAAGGTAGGGAAAATAGCTAAGACGTGTTAGGCATGTTTACTACTACATGCTTAATACATCGACCGTACAAAACATAGCCATTAACTGCAACTAGTATTGGTAAGATTGAACTGGTGAGTACGCATTTGGTAAGTCCCGAGAGGTAGTTGCTGGGCACTTCATCTTGGCCGAGCTCCGCCTAAAGTCAGCCAAGCATGAGGCGAGCTATTCCTCCGGGTCGAAGCGTGGATCAGTGCCACTGACATGTGTACCTACAGGCAACCAGTAAATGGTAGAAGTTAAACTGCAATTGCATGAATGATGTGAACTAGTGTAAGCCATGGATGCAGCTAACCTCGACGGCTATCGTGGTTCTAAGTCTGACAGTAGAATGGGGGGTAGGTATGGAGAGGCAAGATCCTAGCTGTGGAGTAGTTGTATACACACGAGTTTTACGAGTTCAGGCCCTTCTCGAGGAAGTAACAGCCCCTACGCCTCGAGCAGGAGGCGGTCGACTGTATTATGCGTGTATAGATTACAGGGGTGCGAACCCTTTACACTGAGGAGGGGGGTGGCTTATATAGAGTTCGCCAGACCCCTCCGGCCCTCAGTTATGCAGGGTTTTAAGGTACATTAAGGTTAGGCGTGACTGGTAACGCCACAAATAAAGTGCTATGATGACCATAAAAACTACTTAATGACCGACCATTAGCGTGCAGAGTGACTTTAGATCTCCTGGCTGTCAAGTGGTTAGCTTCATGGTCGAGTGGTTGACTTCACGGTCGAGTGTCTACGAAGTTCTGTCCGAGTGGGCAACGCTGCGCCGATCGAAGGTGATTTCTTCTAGAGATGTCCTTGGGGTGGGTATATTGGACTGGTCGATGACCCTACCGTTGGTACTTTGCTTCATCATTAGCCCCCTATTGGATCGAGTTTTGAGTGGGGATGTTGTTGAACACCCTTCCGACCCATTTTTGGTGCTTTGAGTATACCTTGCTCGGATCAATGAACTTAGGTGATGATACCAACTTCTTTTCGGCCGCCTTTGATCCATTCTTCATATCCGCCGAGTGAGTTTCTTTACTTGAAGAGCTTCGAAAGTGACAGGCGGAGGAGATCTTCCGTTCCATTTAATTGTTCTGCAGCTCATGGATTTTGCGGGATTTGAATTTCGAGAAGCGCTGGGCAGGAGGAGGCCAGTGATTAATCGGATGGGATAAGGCAGGAATGCCTCGATCTCCGCGCCACCTTTTTCGCCACGTATCGCTATCAAGGCGGCTGTTATGAGATTTGACATGATCGCCTGCCTACAAGTCAGCCACTGGAAGTAACCTCATATAAGGCGTTGGACCGGGTCTCTAACAAGGCGTTCTCATTTCCTCCTCTCCCCAGACTTATCTCAAGGCCGTTTCTCGTCTAAGCACCGATGCTCTGTGTGCGCCTCGCTGTCGACGATGGTGAAAGAGAAGACGGCGGCCCTGGAGCGGGTGAAGAAAGCGACAGCGAAGGCGAAGGGGAGGACGACCAGTCGGGGCGGAACTTCATCAAGGGCCGGTCTGCCGCAGGGCTGGATCCAGGGCGACTGGATCCGCTCGAAGATTAGCCTAGAAGACCTCGACGACCTGGCCAATGGAGGACTGATCCCCCATGGATCGGCACGGTTTCCGGGGAAGGAGTCCGAGCCGCAGCCTCCGGAGGGTGAGTGTGTTCTCTTGGCCACCCATGTCGACCGCGGGTTTTCCTTGCCTACCCACCCTTTCTTTCGGGGATTTCTGAATTTCTTTGGGGCTCAACTCCATCACTTCACCCTCAACACAATCGTGTATCTTGCTGCTTTCGCGGTCTCTGCAGGCGAGAATTTCTCGGGTCATCGGCCTCATTGGGGCCTTTTTCAGCACATTTTCACCGTCGCCCCAGACGGTGAAAAGGCCAATCCGAAAGTGACAAGAGAACACAAGTGATTCAGATGTGTGGGGGTCTTGGGGTTCGTATGAGAGGGAAAAGTTCTTTCCAAATATGATCCTTCCCGATTCAAATTGGTGGATGGCGATCGACCTTGTTTTCGCAAAAAGACCAGCCGATGCTGGGCGGTCGACTGGACTCCCTCCTTTTTCTATGGACCGAGTGAGGAAGCCCTCCTCTTTGAAGGTGCTCCCGGAAGAGAAGGTGCAGGTTAAGATACTGGTCGAACGCGTCGTTCAGCTTATCCATGACGGGGTGACCGGTATGGACCTCTTGGAGGTCTTCCTTCGGCGACGCATCCAGCCACTCCAAGTTTGAGACCATCCGATGTGGATGTATTCGGGCGCCGATGACACCACTCGGATCCACCCGGAGGAGGTCGAGGATGCCACACTGGAGGGGTGGCTGACGAGCATCACAGGGAACAGAGACAACCCTAGGGGAGCCAGAGAATTCCTCCACTGGACGAGTCTCACGTGCACGGGACGAGGTTCAACCACGAAGTTTCCTCTCAATCGTAATTTTGTCCATGCAGTTACCTATGCTCCGTCGATTGACTTTTGTTCTGTTTGTTTTTCTGCTAGACTCTTTTCGACATGTACTCCATGCCCAACGGGGAGCAAGGGCAAGACCCGGAAGGGGAGGCGAGCGGCGGCAAGAGCGGCGACTGGCATTCTGACGGAAAAGAGAGCGAGGAAAGTGACGACTCAAGCGATGAAGAAGCCGAGTCACCTCCTCGCAGGGAGAGGGCGATCCAAGCTCGACTGTGACAGGCCGAGTGTCCGTGAAAAAGCGGTTGCTCAGACCGCCCTGCCTTCAAAGCGCCTCGGGTGTCCTCACCGGGCTTCGACCAAAAAGCGCCCAAGTAGCCCAAGGTTGCGGCAGAGGCCTCAGAAGGCATTGCCAAAGATTAAGATTGACATCCCCGTCGCTTCTGCGTGAGTGTCTCTCTTTGTATTCACCCGACGCTCTATGCTGTATATTTTCTCCTTGATTTGACCAGATAAACTTTGGAACTGGCAGCGCTGCTATACAGGGACTTCAGCTTACGAGGATGAGGATGAGGCATTGGAGGATGCAGTCACCTCTAATCAGGGTACCATTCTTGTCGTTCTGTCTTTATTTGGTCGACTCAACTGTAACATATACCACTGGGTGATGCAAATTTTGGCGACTAATCTTTGAACAACTCCCAACGTTATTGACCTCCCTGATGATGACGACGAAGAGCCCGAGAGGCCTTTGGCGAGGAAAAATAGGAAAACTCCTGTAGACAAGGCACCACAATCGACACCGATAGCTGAACCAGTCGTTCAGGACGCTAGTGATGCCAATCGGGCTTCTGTTACCTTTGTCGTACCACCGTCGAGTTGCCGGCCTTCTTCATCGATTGCTCAAGCTCCTGCTGACTCACCTTCAGTTTTGTTACCCATCACGTCCCGTGAGACGGCAAGTGAATGTCGCCAAGGAAGCCATACGCCAAGGTGTATTATGATGGAGAAGATGAAGATGGTGCGGGACGTCAGTCAAGCCGCCTATGATGCCAGCTCGGCTCTCCAAAGCAATGTTTAGGTCAGCAACATGTCGACTGATTTTCTTGACTTGCTCTGTTAGGATATGCTACCTGAAAACTCTTTTTCCAAAGATCTTTGCGTCTGTGCACCCAGTGGGTGTTTCGACTTGTCATTAAGCAAATCCATACTTTGAGTTGAATTTTGTTATTGAAGTTTTGGACTAGTGGGGGCACGCTGAGTGCACCCACTGGGTGTAGTCCCCGAGACTACGGTGGACTGCGGGCAGTCGACTGTAGTCTTGACATTTTAATTCCTTCACTCGGTCTGGTCTGGCCATGTCGAGTGTAATCAACCAAAGAGGGGCACGCTAAGTGCACCCACCGGGTGTAGTCCCTCGAGACCATGGTCGATCACCGGGCAAATCGACTATGGTCTCAAGAACTTGTTTGTCATTGTCTTGTTTTTTTACACACACTCGTGTCGAAAAGGTCTCGCCGAAAGGGGAATCGAACCAAAGGGGGGGGCACGCTAAGTGCACCCACTGGGTGTAGTCCCCGAGACTATGGTGGACTGCGGGCAGTCGACCATAGTCTTAGTGCTTATTGTCTTTGTCATATTCCTCTGTAAAATAACCCATCCTCTCTCTTCGCAGAAATCTTGTGACCTTGGAGCTCGCTTTGCTGATTTGGAAAGCAGCAAATTCAACTCAATCTTGATCTCGAGTTGGCCAAGACAGAGTTGCGTAAGGCCAAAGATGATGCCAATGGTAAGGAAGCTTTGTCGATCGGGTTTGTCTTAGATCTGGATTCCATTCTGCTCTTCTGAATCGAAGCGTTGTTTCTTTTCGTAAAAACTGAACCAAAGCTCTGGCGAAGAAGGATCGAGATCTGGCTCAGACAAAAGAGGGCCGACGACCAAACCGCTTCTGGCTGAATAGAAGCCGGGCTTCAACAAGCGTATCGGAGGAGGAGAACGCGAAGATGAAATCCGCCCGGACGGAAGCCAACAAGGAGGTAACCCGCTTGAAGAGGGACAAGGTTAGCCTGAACGAGAAGATGGAAAGCATTGCTCGCAGGAGAGACGACCTAGAAAGCTATCTGAGGAGCCTCACCAAAAAGTTATTCATCAAGCTTGAAGGTACATATCTCGTTCCGACTGGTTTGTCTTTGTCGACTCGGCATATGAATATTGACTCATCCTTGGACTGTGCATGCAGAGCTTTGCCGAGACTTTGAGGAGGAGACTGGGAGAATCGAGCCAAATTTGGACCCTATCAACTCCCCCGTGAAGGACTTAAACGCGCTATGAACTCGCTTCCGATCGAATCCCGTGATCGACGGCGTTGTTGACTATTTGGCTCGACTAAAAGCCGCCACGTCGCGGATTGACACGGCACTTTGGCTAGGGGCAACACTCCAGAACGATCTCGAGTCACTGATGACTCGACTTAACGAGATCCCTGGTCGAGTGCAGGAGTGGAAGAAGTCCTCTCGCTGCGCGGTAATCGACGCGTGGCTCGCTCTTTTGGTTCGTGTCCACCAGAAGGAGGCGAGAAGATAAGATGGCAGCTATCAAGGTCGCCAACACCAAGAAGCACGATTTCCGATCCTTTATGGAGACTTTCATTCTTCGCCGCCACTCGGATCGCCGATGGTGTCGAACTGGACGAGTTCGTCGAGCCTGCCAGCCCTCCTCCTGCGGAGTGAACAAACTTTCATGGCCCTACCTTAAATTTGCCTCGGAATGCCGAGTGGATTTTGTGACTGTTAAATTCTTTCGGGCTGAGAGCCTGAGTACTTTGATCTGTGGTTTGAAACCTTTGAGATTTATCTGAATTCGCTTTACTTCTGAATATGCTTGCATTTGTCTTCGAGTGGTTTTTACCCTTCACCCGGAATAGTCTTGGTGTTTGAGATGCAGCTCAGAGGTGAAAGATCCAAATGACCAAGATCTCGTCATCCTTGGATCGGAATGGCACGACGTTGTACTTGTATGTAGCTCCAAAGGAGAAGGTAGCGATGACCTGCACCTCGTCAGCCCCTTAAGGATCGAGACGGAGACACGTTGTACTTGTGGCGTAGCTCAAGGAGAAGGTAGCCGATCGACTGCACCTCATCGCCCTTACGGATCGAATGGAGCACGCCAGGTTGTGTACTTGTGGCGAGCTCAAGGAGAAGGTAGCGATCGAAGCGCACCTCGCCGTCACTTACGGATCGAGACGGAGCACGTTGTACTTGTGGCGTAGTCTAGCGAGAAGGTAGTAGTCGACCAGCACCTCAGTCTCCCTTACGGATCGAGACGAAGCACGTTGTACTTGTGGCGTAGTTCAAGGAGAAGGTAGCGGTCGACCTGCACCTCGGATGCCCCACGGATTGGGATGGTTTAGAACTTAGGCGCAGTGCTCTGATCAAGAAGTTAAGCCTCCGAGTGAGAGGATCGCTCTTCACTCGGTAGGATTTTCAAACTTAGGTAGTACTTGACTGCAAGTTAAGCCTCCGAAAGTGAGAGGATCGCTCTTCACTCGGTAGGATTTATCAAACTTAGGCGAGTACTTGGATCACGAAGCTAAGCCTCCCGAGTGAGAGGATCGCTCTTCACTCGGTAGGATTTATCAAACTTAGGCGAGTACTGGACTGCAGCTAAGCCCCCGAGTGAGAGGGTTGCTCTTTGCTCGGTAGGATTTATCAAACTTAGGCGAGTACTTGGATTGTAGCTAAGCCCTCCGAGTGAGAGGATCGCTCTTCACTCGGTAGGATTTATCGAACTTAGGCGAGTACTTGGACTGCAGCTAAGCCCCCGAGTGGGAGGCTGGCTCACCACTCGGTAGGATTTTTTAAATACTTAGGCGAGTACTTGGACTGCAGCTAAGCCCCCGAGTGAGAGGATTGCTCTTCACTCGGTAGGATTTTTCAAACTTAGGCGAGTACTTGGATTGTAGCTAAGCCCTCCGAGTGAGAGGATCGCTCTTCACTCGGTAGGATTTATCGAACTTAGGCGAGTACTTGGACTGCAGCTAAGCCCCCGAGTGGGAGGCTGGCTCACCACTCGGTAGGATTTTTTTAAATACTTAGGCGAGTACTTGATCAGAAGCTAAGCCCCAGTGAGAGGATTGCTCTTCACTCGGTAGGGATTTATCAAACTTAGGCGAGTACTTGAATGCAGTTAGCCCCGAGTGGGAGGCTGGCTCACCACTTGTAGGATTTTTAAAATACTTAGGCGAGTACTTGGTTAGCCTAAGCCCCCGAGTGGGAGGCTGGCTCACCACTCGGTAGGATTTTTTAAACTTAGGCGAGTACTTGGACTGCAGCTAAGCCCCCGAGTGGGAGGCTGGCTCACCACTCGGTAGGATTTTTTTAAATACTTAGGCGAAACGGATTCGCAGCTAAGCCTCCGAGTGAGAGGTTTGCTCGTCACTCGGCAGATTTTTTTTTACAAACTTAGGCGAAACGGATTCGCAGCTAAGCTACCCACTGGGGGGTTTCTCACGTAAACAAAAGAAAGAACAATCACTGGGAAAATTGTAATACTCTTGTCTTTGATAAATAAACTACGGAGGTATTTCTTATTACATCTCATCCGAGTGAGTACTTAAGTATAAAAGGGGTGGAGCAGCTCTGCATTCCAAGCTCGTGGCTCATCAATCTGGCGATCGACATTGTAAAGGTGGTACGCTCCATTGTGGAGAACTCGTGACGATGAAGGGGCCTTCCCAAGTGGATGGAGCTTAGCCAGTGGCTTGATCTACTACTGAGGACCAAGTCTCCTTCTTGGAAGGCTCGACTCTTCACATTTCCGCATGGAATCGACGCAAGCCTTATTTGGTAGATAGTCGATGGGACCAGGCCATCTCTCTTTCCTCTTCTAGGAGGTCGATTGCGTCTGCCGGGCTTGTTCTCGCTTCATCATCGAGTAGAGCTCGACTGGGTGCATTGCGAAGCAAGTCACTCGACAGAACTGCTTCAGCCCCATAGACCAAAAAGAATGGAGTTCGGCCCAGCTTGATCGGTTAGGTGTGGTCCTTAATCCCCAAAGAACTGACATGGAAGTTCGATTGACCCACACACCTGCTGCGTTTGAGATCGCGCATCAACTGGGTTTCAGCCCTTTGAGAATTAGACCGCTTGCTCTTTCCGCTTGTCCATTCGACCGGGGTGAGCGACCTGAGCGTAGTCGACTCGCGTGTGCCTTGAGAGGCGCCAAAAGGCTCAACTTGGGAATCAAAGTTCGACCCATTGTCCGTGATGATGCTATGCGGTACTCCATATCCGAATATCAACTCTCGATGAAGCGATAGCAAGGCACGCATCGAGATTCTTGATAGGCTTAGCTTCGATCCATTTAGTAAATTTGTCGAATCGCTACTAGCACGTGAGTGAAGCCGCCCTGCCAGCTTCTCGGCCGTCCAATCATATCCAATCCCCAAACAAATAAGGGCCGACGAGTGGAATGGTCTTCAAGGTCGAGGCCGGTTTGTGACATATTGAATAGTAATCTTGACAGCCTTCACACTTGTCGACTATCTCTTTCGCCATTTCATTTGCTCTTGGCCAAGAAAACCCCGCCGGTATGCTTTAGCCACAATGGTCCGAGAGGACGCATGGTGACCACAGTGTCCCCGAAAGTGGATATCATCAAGAATTATTTGACCTTCTTCCGTGTTATACACTTCAACCGATTCCATAGCGCTTTCTCTCTCGTGATAATCGTCCCTTTATCACAAAGAAAGGCCTTGGATCGACGGACGATCCGTCGAGCCTCTTCTTCATTCTCTCGGGAGTTCTTTCCTTAGGATGTACGCGATAACGGCACCGTCGATACCGGGAGTGATGACCAAGACTTCCATGATCAGGTCGACCACCGCTGGAACCTCAACCTCAGTCGGATCCGTGGCACCTTTTGGTTGCGGAACTTCTTTAGTGAAACGATCCTCTTGAACTGATGGTGTGTGGATGTGTTCCAAAAACATATTGCTGGGAATGGCTTCTCTCTTGGAAACTATTTTTGCCAAATCATCAGCTGCTTGATTTTTCACTCGGGGTATATGATGAAGCTCTAACCCCTCGAATTTCTTCTCTAGCTTTCTCAACGCATTGCAAGAATCAGTCATGGCCGGACTTCCGACGCCCCATTCCTTCATCACTTGATTAACCACCAAATCTGAGTCGCCATAGACCATGAGGCGACGGACGCCGAGTAAAATGGCCACACGCAACCCATACAAAAGTGCTTCATATTCGCTTCATTGTTGGAGGAATCAAAGTGAATTTGAAGAACATATCTCGAGCTTATCTCCTCGGGGAAACTAACACTACCCCAAAGACCGAACCATTCAAAGCATCTTGGAGCCATCGAAGAACATGGTCCAGTGCTCCGAGTGAACTTGAGTCGGTAGTTGTTGTTCAATCCACTCGGCGACGAAATCTGCTATTGCTTGGGACTTGATGGCTTTCTTTGCCTCAAACTTGATATCCAGGGGAAGAAGTTCAATCGCCCATTTTGCCACTCGACCAGGCCAGTATCTCACAGTGTAATCTCGACAATGGAGCGTCACGACGATCGTAATGGAATGGTCGAGAAGTAATGTGCAACCTTCTTCGTGGTCATATAAATCCATATACAAGCTTACGATAATGAGGATATCTTTGCTTTGACGGAGTTAAAACTTCAAACATAATATACCGGGCGCCGAACTTTAAAGGCTTTTTCTTCTTCTTCCCGCCGATCGTAAGCATCGTATCGACGACTTGTCCCGTGGCTGCAATGTAAAGCAAAGCAAAGGCTCTTTGCTGATTAGGGCAGCAAGCACCTTGGTAGGGTGGAGAGCAGAGTTTTAGCTTCTGCGAATGCTGCATCGACTTCAGGAGTCCACTCGAACTTGTCTCGATTTCTTCATCGGTCGGTAAAGAGGCAATGCCTTTTCACCGAGACGAAAAATGAATCGACTTAAAAGCGGCCAAGCAACCAAGTAAGCTTCGGACATCGTGCACACGCACGCAGGACGTTTCATTCGAGTATTGTACCAACTTTCTACGGGTTGGCGTCGATCCCTCGCTCGGAAACGAGAAAACCGAGTAACTTTCCGCCAGGAACTCCGAATGTGCTCTTTGATGGATTAAGCTTGATTTCATACCTTCTGAGATTGGCAAAGGTTTCAGCAAGGTCAGTCAGCTGGTCGGAACCTTCCGTGACTTCTGACCACAATATCATCCATGTATGCTTCCACATTCCGTGATTTGAGTGAGTAAACACTTCAATCATTCTCATGAACGTAGCTCCGCATTCTTTAGGCGAATGGCATGGTAACATAACAGAAGCACCGAATGGAGTGATGAAAGCTTTTTGATTTCGTCGGGTCCATATTGCACGGATCTGATGATACGGAATAGGCGTCTAGAAAAGACAGGCGTTCACATCCCGCCGTTGAGTCGATTATCCGGTCGATGCGGGGAGAGGAAAATGATCTTTCGGTCAGGCCCGATTGATATGTTTGAAGTCAATACACATGCGAAGTGAATTGTCCTTCTTGGGGACCATGACAACATTGGCGAGCCACTCGGAGTGGTAAATCTCTCGGATAAACTCTGCTGCGAGGAGTCGAGCCACTTCTTCACCGATATCTTTTCTCTTCTGTACGGCGGACCGTCGAAGATGTTCCTTGACCGGTTTTGCCTTTGCGTCGACTCGTAAACGATGCTCATCCAGTTCCCTGGGAACACCTGGCATGTCAGAAGGTTTCCATGCGAAGATGTCCCAGTTCTCACGGAGGAACTGGGTGAGCGCTTCTTCCTATTTGGAGTCGAGTGTTGTGGAGATATGAGTCGGAGCAGCATTGGGATCGGTCGGGTGAATGTGAATCGGCTTTGTCTCACCAGACGACTGAAACGCTGATTCCGTAGCGGGCTTCTTGGCTCGCAACAAATCACTCGGGTCTGCAGTTTTCTGGTATTCTGCAGCTCTACCACTGCCATCTTAGCATCGGCGATCTTTGAGTCTTTCTGGAAACACTCTTCCGCTTTCTTCCGATTGCGGTGATAAAGTGATCACACCTTTGGGGCTGGCATCTTGAGCTTAAGGTATACATAACATGGTCGAGCCACGAAAGCGATGCACTCGGCTGGCCTTCCGTAATAGCGTGATAAGCACTGAAATCCACTACTTCAAATGTCAACTTTTCTTTGCGGAAATTCTTGTAATCTCCGAAAACCACGTCAAGAGCAATCTGACCGAGTGACTCGGGCCTTCTTTCCGGAATGACTCCATGGAAGCTCATGTTGCCGGTAATCGAGTCCGGACATCGAATACCCACATCCCTTTTAGCGTCTTTGCATCACGAATATCTGCATTGATCGCCACCATCCATCAAAACTTTAGTCAGTTGTGTGCCTTCGACAACTGGTTCGACCACCAGAGCTTGCCTCCCAGGGGTGGCTATGTGCATCGGGTGATCAGAATGGTCAAATGTGATGGCAGTCTGAGACCATTTCAAATAGCTGGGTGTTGCCGGAGCGACCATATTTACTTCTCGGTTGATAACTTTCAATCGACTTTTGCTCTCAACGTCAGCAACAATCATCGTGGTGGAATTGACACGGGGTATCCATCATCACTATCTTCCTTGTTCTCAACTTTGCTCTGACTCCTTTTCCTTATCCTTGAGGCTGCTTCCCTGGGCTGCTTTGGATCAAAAACCGACCTTTGTCCGAGTGGCATGCTTTGGGTAAATGAGCTTACCCTCTTCATCTTTCTTTGTGTGGATGTGGCATGGCAAGTCCAATACATCATTTCCATCTTGATCCTTCACTTTTTGGGGTTCCAAGACCCTTGGGCTTCCCTATAAACTTTCCTTGAGTCACTGACCATGGCTTCTCCAGGAGCGGTAGCTCGACTTTCATACGCTTCGCTCGATTGGAATTTCCTCCGGTCCTCATGGGCGATCGACTTATGCTTACCACTCCCGAGCCGATCCTCCTCTTCGCCATTAGCATACTTGGTTGCAATCTCCATCATTCGACTCAAAGTCATGTCTCCGGTTAGACCAATTTCAGATTCAACTCTCAGATGCTTAACGCCTTTCCTTGAAGGCTAAACCGCCTGGGTGATCCGACACGTTCTCCACCGTGTGATGCAATGTGATCCACACGTGGATGTAATCCTCAAAGTTTCATTTGTCTTACGACGCAGGATTGCAATTCTGTCACAACCTATTTGGTCGCTTGAGGTGTTCCTTCAAATGTTCTGACAAACACTCGGGGAAGATCTTCCCAAGTGTAATGCTGCTAGGTGCTAACTGGTTCAGCCATGCTCTGGCCGAGCCTTCCAACATAAGAGGCAGGTGTTTCATGGCCACTTCACCATTTCCGCCGCCGATCTGAACAGCCACTCGGTAGTCCTCAAGCCAAGTATCAGGTTTGGACTCATGAGTGAACTTACTGACTCAAGTCGCCAACCTGAAGTTGGGAGGAATCACTGCGGCCCTGATGGCTCTGCTAAAGCACTCACAGTCTGAGGCGTGCACTCTGTTCTTTGGTGGGGGCATCTGTCATGACCTCCTCGGTGAGCTCATTCTGTCGACCAAACCTCGAGCGAGAATGGATCTCGCATGAAAGCCTGGTTCTCTGGGTCGACCGAATCCTTCGCCAAAGACTATGAGGGTGTTCGTAGATCACATTGCCGAGGCACGTATGACCCACTCCTTGGGGGAGGGGTGGGCACTCGACGTCGATTGTCGCGATCGAATCGGTGATCATATTGCTCACGGTTCCTATACTGATCTCGTCGGTCTTCGCGTCCCTCACGCCTCGGGGGCGATCTTGGGCTGTGAGCCGACTGAACTGTATCTGCAACAACGGATTTGCTGTGGATCCTGTTCCGCGATCGCAAAGCAATTTGAATTTCGCTCGCCGCCTCAAGTAAATCTACGATCTGCAATAAAGCCTCCGCCAGCCTCGGATGGGAAGGCTGAATCGACTACTGCTATCAGACGCGGCTGCTAAATTTTGAATTGGAGTTCGATATACCTGAGTCGGTGGTTGAAAGAGCTGACGTCGACTAGATGATGGGACCCGTTCTCGCGCTCGCTCGTCGAGTGCTCGCTGGAAATTCTCCAGTCGAGTGCGCTCAGCCAAGTTGGCCAAGCGCGCGTCTTCCAAGGCACGGGCCTCGGGGGTTTCTCCAATGATAGGAGTGTGAAGTGCATCCATGTTCCGGCGGCGAAGTTCCTCCCTCTGCAGCGAAGTGAGGGGCTCGGGGAGATACTCCTCATGGGCGTGCGACGGATCGCCTCCGCCGACGCCTCCGTCGGTTAAGAGGAAAACCAGAGGACTGCGTGGTCCATTGACCATCGTAACCTCCGGCCGCTGGATCACCCCTGTCGCTGACCGCACTGGATGCGCTTCTTTGCGAAGCCGGTCAACATGTGTCGAACATGCCGAGAGATTCAGCGGGCTCAATCGCCATGACTTGGGGTGGCCTGTGGCGAAGTCACCGCGTGCCTCACCCACCGCTGAAGCCTCGACCGACCGGAACGCCTCCGTCGGTGGTCGACGGGCAGGGAGGACACCACGAGAGCCGACCGATACTGGGTCGACGGCTGCCGCAAAAGGACGCCACGGATGCATGCACGAAAGTGCGTTGCCCCGCGGACGGGAAGCGCATCGATGTCGAGTGGTGGCTCCACGAAGAAGCGGAGTCGCCGGGCGATTTAACACGAAGGCCGAGACGGATCTCACGGCCCTCGGCCAAACCTCCGCTTTGAAAACCATGATAAAGGGGATCGGAAAAACTGCAACTTCTCCAACAAGTCGCTAAGACACCGCCCCACGGTGGGCGCCCAACCGCCGTGGGTTCTAAGTCTGATGGTAGAATGGGGGTAGGTATGGAGAGGCAAGACCTAGCTATGGAGTAGTTGTATATACACGAAGTTTTATGAGTTCAGGTCCTTCTCGGAGGAAGTAACAACCCCTACGTCTCGGAGCCGGAGGCGGTCATTTGTATTATGCGTGTATAGATTACGAGTGCGAACCCTTTACAATCGAGGAGGGTGGCTTATATAGAGTTCGCGGAACCCCTCCGTCCCTCGGGTTATGCAGGGGTTTTAAGGTACATTAAGGTCGAGGCGTTCTTGGTAATGCCACAAATAAAGTGCTATGATGACCATAAAACTACTTAATGACCGAGCCGTTAGCGATGAGTGACTTTAGATCTCTGGGCTGTCGAAAGTGGTTAGCTTCATGGTCGAGTGGTTGACTTCACGGTCGAGTGTCTACGAGTCTGTCCGAGTGGAACAGCTTCTGCGTCGTGAAAGGTGATTTCTTCCAGAGATGTCCTTGGGGAGGGTATCTTGGATAGGTCCATGACCCTACCCTAGGTACATAGCTTCATCAACGGCAAACAACAGCATCAGCTGTTATGACCCTGCGTAAGTACATGGACATGCATGTTAAGTACAACATGGTTAGCATCCACCAAAATAGCAAATGGGTAGCATCTCTTGTATATCTTCATTGCAGAGAGTAGCATGGTAGCAAATGGACGGATTAAAAAATGGATACAACTGTTAATTGCAACAGGCTTAACAGCATCCTAAGTCATGTTTTGTAAGTTTTTAGCCATTGAAATACAACTATTTAAAAATGGATTCTACTGTTAATTGCAACATGCTTAAGAGACATTGAAACCGGTACTAATAAAAATGCAATTGGCATAGTTAAACATCACAAGGCAGGTGCTGCCAGAGTAGAGAATGGCCCATGAAACCGGTACTGATAAAAATGTAATTGGCATAGTTAAACATCACAAGGCAGGTGCTGCCAGAGTAGAGAATGGCCCAGATGTCTATAAAAAGGTAGGGAAAGTAGCTAAAGCGTGTTAGGCATGTTTACTAGAACATGCTTAATACATTGACCGTCTGAGAACATAGCCATTAATTGCAACCGGTATTGGTAAGATTGAACTGGTGAGTACATACTTGGTAAGTCTGAGAGGTAGTTGTTGGGGCACTTCATCTTGGCCAAAGCTCCGCCCAAAGTCGTGACGGAGGCGAAGCTATTCCTCCGTGTCGAGCGTGGATCGATTACCATCGACATGTGTACCTCTGAGCGACCAGTAAATGGTAGAAGTTAAACTGCAATAGCACAAATGATGTGAAATACTGTAAGACATGGGATGCACCTAACCTCGATGGCAAACAACAGCATCGGACGTTATGACCCTGCGTAAGTACATGGACAGGTATGTTAAGTACAACAGGGTTAGCATCCACTAAAAATAGCAAATGGGCAGCATCTCTAGTGATATCCTGAGTCATGTATTGTAATTTTGTTGCTGGTATTGGTGCAATTGAGTGGACACGGTAATATTTGAACATCACATAGTGTGCAAAGACCTTTGAAATAAACAAGGCATGAACATGCTTAATACATCAACCATACAGATCATAGCCGTTGCAAGTGGTATTGGTAAGATTTAGCTGGTCAGATCTTACCTGTTAAGTGCTGGGAGGTAGTCGCTGGGGCACTTCATCTGGGCCAGAGCCTGCACCATGTCGGCGGCGGCGGCGGCGGAGGCGAGGTGTTCCTTCGGGTCAACATGCACAGTGGCCATCGCGCCATGGACCGCCATCAGCTCCTGGCGGTGGGTTTGCAGGGGCCATTTAAGCAATCAGGCCGGGGCCCTGATAGAGATCGGTGGGTTACCTGACTGGATCTGAGACGTAGATGTGGTTGAAGCTATGGTTGCGGCGGCAGCGATTTGAGATGTCGGCAGGGGGAGGCGCGAGGGGGGGATACTGAGGGTGGGGATGTGGTTGGAGGAATAAATTCTGAAATCGCGCACCTAATGAAAATTTCGCTGCGAAACTTGAAACTTGGGCGGGGGAAACACACAACATAGACGAAGCGCGTAAAATACTCGTGTGCGAGAAAACATAAAGTTGGCAGATCCCGTCTCCAAAAAATGTACACATGTAGTTGACTTTTTCGGTCAATGGTACGCCTGGTTTATTAGGAAACATCGCACAAGTAACTGACTTATGTATCATTAACGCAAAAAACACAGACGGGTACGGCATAGAAACCGTGTGTTTTGTGATCTTCTAATGATTAATGCAAAAAAACGCACACGGGCACACGTGCTAATCAGCGCTCAAAGCCCTCAAAGAATGCTCTTTCCGACATTGTACGTTAATACTACAAACTTAAAGTACTATTGGTAACTTGCTCTAATACTACAGACTTAATCTACTTCTCACATGCTGCCATCAGGGCATGCTAGCCAAATGCCGGCGTTCTCCTTCCCGGCCTTGTAGGCGGTTGCCCACCGTGCTTCGATCTCCGCTAAGCTGTCCTCACCACGGCATGCGACCTCTTTTTTCTTTTGGCGGCGGGACTCTCTTTTGTTGACTTCTTTTTGCCTTTTCTGCTCCTTTTGTGCGACTTTGGCTGCCTCTAGATCCACCACCCATTCGGCCATGGCAGCCTTAAAGTCCGCCCATGTAACTGTCTGGCCACTGGCGGCGATGAACTCGGCGTGGCGAGATGCCATTGCTTCCTTACCATGTGTGCGGTCGCGGGGCCCGGTGAGAGCAGCAGTGCGGCGAGATGCCATCGCTTCCTTACAGGTTACTCACTTTTGTGATGCCATGGACAGCGCTGGAGAGAGCTGCAGGACGGAGGGGCCAGGCAGCCGTACAGTGCGATGGTATTCAAGAGCTCGACAACAAACAAGAACAGAAATTTGGCTTCCCTTACAATTTTGCTCGTTCATTATCGCACATGGTTCATCTCCATCGCTTCCGGAAACAGTATGCGCTGAGCCTATCGTGTGTTGCGTTATGATTGGCCGGAACCCCAGCCACGCGGTTCGCACATGTGCACCGTAGGATGCACCGCGATGGAACGACAATCCACGTCCCTCACATCACACCCGTGCACTTGTAGCTGGATTGGATTTATATGCGCTAAATGCCTAGAAAATAAACACAATCCCCTAAATATGGTAAATGAGCCCGGAAAAATGCCAAATTTGAACACGGTGATTTGCGGGGAGTATGTTCGTCATGAGAAAAAACTCCGGGGCAAAGAACGAAGAAAATTTGGATTCCCCTTCAATCTTGGTGATTTCCCTCTAAAGCATGGAACTTCTTTGGTGATGGTTCGATTTATGAAGGGCGTGCATGACGACATAAGCCAAACCTTCTCAAATTTTTACCAGGGCATGGTGAGGTCATACCATGGCATACCATGCCAAGCGTCATGTTTTTCAAGCATTTATTTCTTTTTTTATAGTTGAAAACCCAATAAACAAACGTTTTGTGGTTGACTATTGCCACACATTTCATCAAAATATATGTCCCTTCCTTGTAAAAGGCATGAGAACTTACTAAATGGCACGAGCATGGTTTTCCAGGCCGTTCTTGTGCACCCTTTCATGCACCGATTGTTAGAACTTGAATTATGTGCATTAATGCCTAGGAAATGCACATAATCCCATAAACATGGCAAATGAACCCGGAAAAGTGCCAAATTTGAACACGGTGATTTGCATATTGTATGTTCATCGTAGAAAAAACTCGTGGACAAAGGACAAAGGAAATTTGGATCCCCCTTCAATCTTGGTGATTTCCCCCTCGAAACCATGAAACTTCCTCGGTGATGGTTCGATTTATGAAAGGCATGCATGACGACATTTTACGAGAACGCAGTGAGGCCATACCATGGCACCACACCGAGCGTTATGTTTTCCAAGCATGTATTTCATTTTTGTATAGTTGTTAACTTGATAACCGACGCCTTTATGGTTGACTATTGCCACACATTTCCTTGAAATAACTGACCATTCCTTGTAAAAGGAATGAGAATGTACTAAATAACAAGAGCATGGTTTTCCAGACCGTTCTTGTGCACCTTTTCATCCACCGATTGTTTGAATTTGAATTATGTGCATAATTAATGCCTAGAAAATGCACATAATCCCCTAAATATGGTAAATGAGTTCGGAAAAATGTCAAATTTGAACATGTTGCATTTGAGGCGGTATGTTGATTGTTGGAAAAAAATGAATGACAAACTAGGACGGAAATTTGGATTCCCCTTCAATCTTGGTGATTTCCCTCTCGAAAGCATTGAACTTCCTCGGTGATGGTTGGATTTATGAAGGGCGTGCATGATGACATAAATCAAACCTTCTCAACTTTTGCCATACCATGGCACCATGCCAGGCGTCATGTTTTTCAAGCACGTATTTCATTGTTCTATAGTTGATAACCCAGTAAATGACGCGTTTGTGGTTGACTATTGCCACGCATTCCATTAAAATCTCTGCCCATTACTTGTAAAAAGCTTGAGAAATTACTAAACACCACGAGTATGGTTCTTCCAGACCGTTCTTGTGCACCTTTTCAAGCACCAATTGTTTGAATTTGAATTATGTGCATTAATGCCTACAAAATGCACATAATCCCCTAAATATTGTAAGTGAACGCGGAAAAGTGTCAAATTTGAACACGGTGATTAGCAGGGTTTATGTTCATCGTTGAAAAAAACTAATGGATGAAGGACAAAGGAAATTTGGATTCCCATTCAATCTCGGTGATTTACTATCGCACACGATTCATCTCCGCCGCCTCTGCGAACCGTGTGTGTTCACTCACACATGCAAAAGGAGAAAGGAAACCCTCGCCCACTTTGTCCCCACTCACTCACCGCGGACTCCTCCGCAACTCTGCACCCTAAGCTCCACGGCTGTTGGCGGCGGGCGTAGGTCGCACTCCAAGCGACACGGGATTTCGCCCCTACCGCTTTCCGCCGCCTATCTGCACCGACATTCTAGACTACAGTCGATTTGGGGTTTCTGCGGGATTGGGCGGGTATTTTCTCATGGAAAAGGTAATCAACTTTGCAAAATATTCACTCATCTCTTATCATGATCATCCGCCATTGTTAATCAACGGCGCAAATCGCCGTGGAATCATTTTTGTTCTAGCTGATTTGTGGGTGTTCATTCATGTGTCCACAAGGCGAGCACAAATTGGTAACTGTGGTCATGGCGATCGAGAAGCAAGTTCTATCTCACCATTCCGGATGACTTCAGGGAGCGCTCGGTATGTTCAATCTCAACCTACCACGGTCGGCATGGCCTAAATTTGTGAACATATACCATCTGTTGCTAAATTATCTATATATTTGCATCAACTCTTTGTTACATTATCTATTTTTATTTTATATTTTTGTACTTTTGTTTCATCTATATATTGATCTGTTCTATCAGTTACTCCCATATTTGCGTCTTGCTCTGTTATTTCAATATATCTAATTTACGATCTTAATTTTCATTTCAAGCGGTACATCCTTGCTTTGCAAGAACAGGAGTAGAAGGAAATCTTGGGCTTTACTTTGTTGATGACTCGAGGATGTCATATTGACAATACAGCATGGATTTACAATGACGGTTAGCGTAAAACTTGATAAAGATGGTCACTCCTATTTTAGTGCGGACATCTGGAGAAAAATGTCTAAGTGTTATGAAATGAAAGCTGGCGATAACATTCTAGTGCGTGCACCACAGCCTGGCCTAATTAACATGGATGTTTACTTCCCCAACGTCATCAGCCAATCAAAGTCAGTGTCCTTTCAACTTTCTCCATGCTGTCATATTACTTAGCAAAATTGGGGTATTTGTTCTGACTAATTGATCACTATTTAAGCAACCAATTGTGATTTCATATTCTGACTCCGTTCCTAGGCTGTAACAAATTCTGTTTACCAATTTATGCGCACTATATATTCTTCTGCCATGTTCTGAATAAATAATACCTTTCCACCTTTTAAGCAGGATATGTTGGATGCATAGTGAACGATCTGTATGTTACTAAGCATACCAAATTTCAGTGGAAGGACTTGAAGCATGTCATAAACTTTGTTGATAATCTGACAGAGATAGCACAATGTAGGAACGCTAGATTTTGGATGGGATTAATTAGACCTATGGTGCACACACTGAACAAGACCAATTGTGTGTACAGAACGCTGGTAAAAAGTCTTATTTTAATGTTGATGCTCATAAACTATATATATCTTCAACGATATGTTACAATTGGTTTTTATTCTACATGTCAACATAAATTGCCCCCTGTAGCAGTTCCAGGATCGATTTCTCGGCGTGGTCGGATTACACTTGTGCCTGCTAATAACGCCAAAGTGATTGCAAGGTATTGCATTTCCCGCAGAAATGGAACCATTCAAATTAACAAGTTCTCGTTTCTCATGTCAATGCATCCATATTGGAAAATTGGAGACACTGTTCTACTCATGCTCTACCAAGGCATAGGAGAGCTCTTCCTTTTCATTGACGAGATGCCGAGTGTCGTGATCAAGCTGGTTCCAGTGGATAGTTGTGGTTGTTGGCCCTTAGCCTCTTAAAATGTGCTAGCTGTTACTATATATGTTAAATATGTAATATAGACCATATGGTTGTTGGCCCTTAGCCTCTTAAAATGTGATAGTTGTTACTATGTTAAGTATGTAGATATGGACCATATGGTTGTCAAAACCGTTATTCTGAAGATCCTCCTTTTGTGGAATAGTGTAACCGCTATATATATGTTACTCAACTGCTGTTACCCACGTTCATAAATTTTCATGGAAAGTATTAGTATCGTACACAGTTCATTGAGTTTAAGCGTGTGCCCGATGTCCAGAAGGCATTTGCATATTAACTGTCCATATTGCAAATTCACACACATGTTAACATAAGGAAAGCGTATGTGTAACATACTAATCATCACCACAGTACTTACGGGGCGTACGCCGTGTGTGATACTCCTAGCAACCACAAGCAACCACTTTGCATTTTTCAAAGTTATTTGTACACACAGAATCGCACACGAACTAACTGTATTGACCGCCTATGTTGTAATTTCTCATCGCAAACAGTTCATCCGAGTAGGCTGTTTGCCATGTATCACACACATCTTGTTTACACGATCGCTTGTGTTCTTTTGGCTCATCGCAAACAGTTCATCCATGTGAACTGTATGCCGCATATTTTTTAGAGAAAAGGCATACGCCCGACTTTATAAATAAAACCACAAGGCAGGTAGCAACCACATAACAGAAAAGTACCACACAGCAACCAGATCCCAACGACGGGCGAGACGAAAGAAAAGACAGTCAGATACATGGCTCCCTCGCTAGTACATGGCACGCAGGCCAGAAGAGAAAGTCCCAAATAAAGCTAAAGCTGCCGGCCCAAAAGAAAGCACTTAAACACCCCGCTCTTGTCTGCATAACTGAGAAGCCGAAGCCCGAACTTTGGAGATCAACATAGAGAGCGCATCCTGGTCGTTGACCTTAGTCAACGATTTCCACTGCTACAAGAAAGCACACGATTTTAATAAGCAGTCAGCAGGTTTAGCCGGAAACACGTGCTCAATAGTAAATTTGTTCCTAGTCGTCCAAAGGGACCAGCAAAAAGCCCCCAGGCCCACCCAAAAGATACACGTCTGGAGACGCAGAAAGGTTGCTTGCTAAGGCTCATGACTCGGCAAAGGAAGCGAGGCCCAAGAGACAAGAAGCCAATCCCTCACGCAACTCCAAATGAGCTTAGCCAAGACACAATGGAAAACAATATGCTCCGTGTCCTCCACAGCACCGCACAGAGCACATAACTGGGAGCCCGGCCCATTTCTCTTACGAATTTGATTAGCCGAAGGCAGCCGGCCTCTGAAGGCTTCCCACAAGAAAATCTTAATCTTAGGGGGAATTCGGGCCTTCCAAATCTGGGAAAAATGATTAGTAGGCGTGCCACCAACAAGCTTAGAGTAGAGCGACTTAACAAAGAAGCGCCCAGAGGCAGACAGCGGCCAGAACACCGAATCCCTGTTCGTCAAGAGCATAGGGAAGAAGGCAGTAAGGTGTTGCCAGTCTTCAAACTCTACAGGCGACAAGGAACGGCGGAAGACCAGGTTCAATCCGCAATAGAAATATTCGGATCAGAGCAATAGGAGAAAAGGGTGGGGAAGGTCACCGAGAGAGGTGAGTCTCCACACCACCAATCCAGCCAAAATCTAATCGAGGAGCCGTCCCCAACAACAAACTTAACAAAAGACTGGAACACAGGTCTAACTTTCACCAGGGATATCCAAAAATGAGAGCCACCAGCAGTGAGCAAACATCGGGCTCGAGGAAGGGAAATATTTAGCCTTAAGAATAGAGCGGCCGGAGGGCTGATCCTCAGCACTCATAATCTTCCACCACCATTTGATCAACAAGCATTGGTTCATGATGGAAGTATTAAGAATCCCTAACCCCCCAAGGTTTTTGGGCCTACACATCAACTTCCATTTAACAAAGCGATATTTGCGGCGATTATCCGCAGCGTTCCAGTAGAACGCCCCATAGTGTTTATCAAAACCAGCATGTGTCCCAGCCGATAAGAGGTAGAAGCCCATCAGGAACATGGGGAGGGAGGATAGAAAAGCATTGATTAGAGCCACTTTACCCGCATTGGTATTATACCTACCCCGCCAGGGAAGGACCCTGTTGCCCACCTTTGTGACCACCGGGGCAAATTCTTTGGCATGAAGCACGTCCGGGGATATGGACAGGCCTAGGTATTTGAACGGGAAAGACCCTAGCTTACAATTGAGAAGATGTGCCACTCGCATAGCTTCCGTCTCGTCCACACCAGTAACAATCACTTCACTTTTGGCAAAGTTAATCTTAAGGCCCGACATCGCCTCGAAGCAGAGTAGAATAAACTTGAGATGGGCAAGGAAGGCATCGTTCAGCTCAACCATAATGATAGTGTCGTCCGCGTACTGAAGGTGGGTCATCCCTTGGGGAAGAAGATTAGAGCTAACCGGAGAGATGTGCCCATAGGTAGCTGCCCTAGAAAGCAAGCGGGATAAGGCATCCACAATGAAGTTGAACAAAATGGGCGAGGTAGGATCACCTTGCCGAAGGCCCCTACGATTGGCAAAGAACTTACTAACATGACCATTAACATTGATGGCAGTATGGCCTCCTGAGACCAACTTCATGATTCTATGAACAAGGGGCCCCTCAAACCCTTTAGCCAGCAAGACCCTACGCAAAAAAGGCCAGCTCACCGAATCGTAAGCCTTCTCAAAATCGAGTTTAAGAATCACCGCTTTCGATTTGCGAATCTTAAGGTCATGCACAATTTCATGAAGGCAAAGAACCCCATCCAAGATGAAACGACCTTTAATAAAAGCCATTGAAAAGGGTGATGAATGGTACGATGGGCAATGGGAGAGAGGCGTGTGGCTAGCCCTTTGGTAGGAAACTTGGCGAAATTATTGATAAGGGCAATAGGCACGAATCACAAATCATGTCCGCTCCCTTGACTTTAGGTATAAGAGTAATGACAACATAGTTAAGGCGAGAAATATCCACCGTTCCCAACGAAACCTTGGATGATTTTACACATGAGAGCCATAGCTGCGGCCAAAATTTCTTAAAGAAGGGAATCGAAAAACCATCAGGCCCAGAGGCAGCGTTCGGGTTAGCCGAACTAATCACCTGCCAAATCTCCTCGTCAGATAAAGGGATCATCAATCCGATGTTTTCGTCCGGAGAAATCTTACAACCCGCATCCTAGAAGTCAGAAGAGAGGGCAAGCCGAGGGTCCGTCTTAGAGCCGAGGAGATTGGAATGAAACCCAACAATGTGATTCATAATGAGAGACTGGTCCGAGATTATGACGCCGTCAATAAACAGACTGTCAATGAAGCATCCCCGGCGTCTGCCATTGGCGATCGCAAAGAAATAAGCTGTCATAGAATCACCCTTCAAGGTCCAATTAAGGGCACCACGTTGACGCCAGTAAATTTCTGACTGCTGATGCAGCAGCATCAAGGCGTCTTCCAGGGAGTAGCGAGTAGCCCATTGAGAAGCGGAGAGCCCGGACAAGTCAGCAGAATGATCCAGATCCCGGAGTTGAGATTCAAGGGTCTCTTTATCTCTACGGAGCTCACCTGCCCTATTCCGAGATCAACCCCTTAAGAATTCTGAAGCTCATATGACACTTTGTGCCAGTCATCCATGGGGCCAAAGGAGCGACGAGGAGAAGAAAGAAGATTAGAGATCTTGGAAGCCATCATCTCACAGAATCCCTCCACTACAAGACAAGAGGCATTAAATTGGAAGCGGGAAGGAGACACAAGGGAAAGGATGCCCGCATCCACGACCAGGGGGACATGATCGGAGCCAACCACAGGCCTGGCTTTCAGCATCATACGGGGAAAAGCGAATCCCACATCGAGGAGACAAAGACCGATCCAGCACCGACCGCACAGGAGAGGACTGATGGTTAGACCAGGTGAACCGCGCCCCACCCTAGGGAGCTCACGGAGCGTGCAATTACTGATGATGTCAGTAAAAGCATTGGCAAGAGGCCAAGAAAAATTAGGACTATTCTTATCCGCCGGTGAGCATAACAAATTGAAATCACCACCAATTAGAAGAGGAATATTACAAGCTTCAATTTTAATCGAAAGTTCATCCAAAAATAGAGGGGCAAGAGAGTGATCCGCGGGGCCATATACCACCATAAATTCCCATAAAGTGTTCAGCTGGCGATGATGGACCACCACGGCTTAGCCCAAAAGATGCCATGATCAAAGGTAATTAAGTCAAACACGTCTGCTTGGACCCTATCAAGATGCCCCCAGAATGGCCCGAAGCAGGGAGAAAGTGCCAGTCGAACCTGTCCATGCCAGCCACCGCAGACAATTCAGGAGAGGAGAAGGATTCCTTAAATGTTTAAACCAACCCTAAAATGTCAATATGCTCTCCACAAAGCAAGTCTTGAATCTGGTCTCGGCGCCTGAGGGAGTCCTGGATTAGGGGGTCCTCGGACAGCCGGACTATATACTTTGGCCGGACTGTTGGACTATGAAGATACAAGACTGAAGACTTCGTCCCGTGTCCGGGTGGGACTCTCCTTTGCATGGAAGGCAAGCTTGGCGATTCGGATATGTAGATCTCCTTCCACGTAACCCGACTCTGTGTAACCCTAGCCCCCTCGGTGTCTATATAAACCGGAGGGTTTAATCAATAGGACAAGAAGAACAATCATAACCATAGGCTAGCTTCTAGAGGTTTAGCCTCTACGATCTCGTGGTAGAGTAACTCTTGTAATACTCATATCATCAAGATCAATCAAGCGAGGAAGTAGGGTATTACCTCCATCAAGAGGGCCCGAACACAGGTAAACATTGTGTCCCCGCCTCCTGTTACCATTAGCCTTAGACTTACGATTCGGGACCCCTACCCGACATCCGCGGTTTTGACACCGACATTGGTGCTTTCATTGAGAGTTCCTTGTCTTGCGTCCACGATAAAGGCTTGATGGCTCCTTCGATCATCGGCAATGATGCGATCCAGGGTGAGTTTTCTTCCGGACAGATCTTCGTATTCGGCGGCTTATACATCTGCGGGCCAAGTAAGCAGCCATCTGGAAGCAGATCGATAGCTTCGCCCACCGCCATCGTGTCGGGTTTGGAAGCTTGAACTATCCGCCGACATCCGCGGAGACTTGATCTTTGACGGATTCGAGCCCATGTCGGTGCATCGCCGCGATCCACGACGATCATGACTTAGCTCTCTGCCGTCGAGACGGTGTTTGGGAGACCACACTGCGGCTACTCCGACCCCTCAATCTGGAAGCGAGATCGTGCCATCCGAGGATGGGTGGATGGACCCGCCATACGGAGGCCGCACACTTTTCGGTGGCGATAGAGCCGAATCGACTTCACCTCCTATGAGACTGTGTCGCCGGACCCTTGGATTTGTCCCCGCCACGAACTCCGAACTACTTGGGTCCGTGCCTATCGAATCTGATTGGGCACCGATCATGGAGTTTACCTCCGCGGATATCTTCGGACTTTTCGCCCTTGGGCGACGTGCTAAATCGTGAGGTCTCTCCCTTGTCGAGACCCTTGGCCGAACTATGTCCGGCTTGAGTGGGAAGCGGACGATGAAGAAATTCGTTCCCCACCCACCACCCACTTAATAGCCACTGTCGACGACTTAACCGACATGCTTGATTTTGGCTCCAAAGACATCGACGGTATGGACGACGATGCGAGGAGAAGAACAGGGAACCACCGCCAGCGGTATTTGGACAACCACCTCATCATATGATATATATATGGTGGACACCCCCAAAGAAAGCGATGGCAATAAGGCAACGAAGGGTAATCCCCCCGAGAAGCAATCTAAGCACCGGCGTCATCGGCGCCGCTCTAAGCCCCGCCATAGCAAAAGCAGCGATACCGGCACAAGATACAATAACGCTACGGATAGTGCCGAAGACGAAGATAATCCCCGGCCCGGGCTTGAGGCGGGAGGACGGGCAAGCTAGCCCTAAGGAGCGAGTGACGAGGCGGAGAATCGGAGGATGACAATTACATGCCCCTCTTGAAGGCGAGGTGAGCCTCGGCGACAAAGAATTCATCGTGCACGAGGATCCCGTCGGCGGGAGGCGCTTCAAGCGCCGGCTTATAGGCACAACAAAAAGCCTGAAGAAAAAGCAGCAGCAGCTTCAAGCTGATCAAGATCTGCTAGCGGATAGATGGATCGAGGTCCTGGCAGTCGAGGAATACGAACTCGAACGCCCAACCAAAAGTTACCCAAAGCGCAGGTTGCTACCCCAACTCGAGGAGGAAGCATTAAAGCCTACACTACCAGCGTATGATGTGGCTAACCGGCCACCTCGTGGCCAAGACAAAGCGGCGTATCAGCCCGAAGTCTAGCCGCACCCCGTCGCTAGTCAAACAAAAACACCAAGGCCGGGGCTACACACAGGACCTGCGAGACGTATTGGAAAACAAAGCAGGACATACAAGATCGATCTATGGATCACGGGGGGAGGGGGGGGCGCCCGAACGCGTGACGACGACCTTCACGCCGGATATACTAAAAGAAAATTCGGCCGGGCCGAATACAACAGACCAGACTCGTATGAACTGCGTCATGATATAGCCCAGCATGTAGGCGCCGTGACACCCCCTATGCTTCACGGATGAAGTAATGGATCATGAATTCCCAGAAGGGTTTAAACCCGTGAACGTTGAATCATATGATGGTACAACAGACCCCGCGGTATGGATTGAAGATTTCCTCCTCCACATTCACATGGCCCGCGGTGATGATCTACATGCCATCAAGTACCTCCCACTAAAACTCAAAGGGCCGGCTCGGCATTGGCTGAATAGCCTGCCGGCAAACTCCATTGGCAGTTGGGAGAACTTGGAAGACGCATTCCTTGACAACTTCCAGGGAACGTATGTGCAACCACCGGATGCTGATGACTTGAGTCACATAACCCAACAGCCGGGGGAGTCAGCCAGAAAATTCTGGACTCGGTTCCTAACTAAAAATAACCAAATTGTCGATTGTCCGGATGCCGAGGCCTTAGCGGCATTTAAGCATAACATCCATGACGAGTGGCTCGCCCGACACCTCGGCCAAGAGAAGCCGAAGTCCATGGCAGCCCTCACGACACTCATGACCCGCTTTTGTGCGGGCGAGGACAGCTGGCTGGCTCGCAGCAACAACACATCAAGAAATCCTGACAATTCAAATGCCAGAGATAGCAACGGCACGCCACGTCGCAACAGACACAAGCGTCGCAACAACGGTGACAACGCCGAAGACACGATAGTCAATGCCGGATTCAGTGGCCCTAGGTCCGGTCAGCGGAAAAAGCCGTTCAAAAGAAGCAATCCAGGCCTGTCCAGTTTGGACCGCATACTCGATCGCTCGTGTCAAATTCACGGCACCCCCGATAAACCAGCCAACCACACCAACAGAGAATGCTGGGTGTTCAAACAGGCCGGCAAGTTGAATGCCGAAAACAAGGAAAAGGGGCTGCATAGCGACGACGAGGAGGAGCCCCGGCCGCCGAACACAGGAGGACAGAAGAAATTTCCTCCCCAAGTGAAAACGGTGAACATGATATTCGCAACCCATATTCCCAAGCGGGAACGGAAGCATGCACTAAGGGACGTCTATGCAATGGAGCTAGTCGCCCCAAAGTTCAACCCATGGTCTTCTTGTCCGATCTCTTTCGATCACAGGGACCACCCTACCAGTATCCATCATGGCGGTTCTCCCGCATTGGTCCTTGACCCCATCATTGACGGATTTCACCTCACTCGAGTCCTTATGGGCCGGTGGCAGCAACCTGAACCTGCTCTATCGGGATACGGTCGCATAAAATGGGTATCGACCCTCGAGGATCAAACCCACCAAAACCACCTTTAAAGGTGTCATCCCAGGTGTAGAGGCCTGTTGCACGGGCTCAATCATACTGGAAGTGGTCTTCGGATCTCCGGACAACTTCCGAAGCAAGGAGTTAATCTTCGACATCGTCCCCTCCTGCAGTGGCTATCACGCACTGCTCGGACGAACCGCATTCGCCAGATTCAATGCGGTACCGCATTATGCATACCTCAAGCTCAAAATGCCAGGACCTCGCGGGGTTATAACAATTAATGGAAACACAGAACGCTCGCTCCGTACGGAGGAGCACACTGCGGCCCTCGCAGCAGAAGTACAAAGCAGCCTTCTGAGGCAAACCGCCAATTCAGCGATAAAGCCCCCGGACACCTTCAAGTGAGTCTGGAGTACCCTGCAACAGGATCGCCCAGCACATTCAGAGCTCGCCTAGCAATTCGGCCTCCGTCCTAGTCCCAGTCAAGCGGCGAAATTTATGCCACGCGTACATAATTATGCACTCAAGATACCATGGGCATAGGCGGAGGCACCACTATGGCACGACCCACAATGCGGCTCAACCGCCTCAGGACCCGAATATCTTTACCATCTTCTTCCCTTCAGGTCCCTATTCTCTGGAAGCCCTTTCCGATAGCCTGATTATCAGACCCATCACGGGAAGGAAACACCAAGGAAGCATGAAGCTTGGATGTACAAGGGAATCCCGAGGTGGTCTCTAATAACGATCGCTATACCTGTTTTACATACCCACACGCAGCTTGCCCTTGGATAGGACATGTCAAATAGTCCTATTTTTGCTTATTGCACTACTTGTATACATACGCTTTGACATATCATTTAAATAACAATGTACAACGTTAGCTTATTATTGCATTTCTTCATCTTTTTTTACTTGTCTGCTTATTTACGACAAATTGCACCCGTACATTACGGTACGTCCAAAGGTCGCTTAGGGGCTTCAAAGGTACCCCATAACACGGCAAGAAAAGTCCGAACACTTTCGTGAGCGGCACCCGAACTTATAGCATTATATGCATCAGCTCCAAATCATGTCTTGGGTCAATAGTTGGGTTTGCCCGGCTCCCATGTTTTGGTACCTTAGTTCCACTATATCGGCTAAGGTAGCACTGGGAGAACTACTGCGATCGTGTCCCGGTTCTTCCGGACGAGCACCTCAGTGGAGAAAGCCGAAAACTGACTGTCATGATGCGGTGAGAGCTGATCGCTGTTTGAGAGGTCTCAAATCCTTAAAGATTTTTTCCGCTTCGGGCGAGGAATCAGCCTTGTCCGATTTAGGCGTATATAGAGCCCCAAGTTCGGCCTTCCGAATACTAGGGGCTTTGCCAAAATTTAAAATTGTAAACTTCTATGGCTAAGTGAGAGTGATAAAGCTATATAGTCCGATTGCCTTGTTCGCTGCGCTAAACACCTCCTTAAAGGACCAATTTTTTGGATAAAGAGTGTTTAAGATTTATCCCGAACACCTCAGTACTAGTTACATAAAGCGGCCGACGGCCAACTCTCAGATTTTATAAACGGTCACACAGAAGGTAATATTTTAAATCGACAAGCGTTATATAGCGCACATGAACTCGTTTTCATATTACAGGATCACATGAGTACATTCATTCAAATATTACATCCTTAGCACATTCCTCCACCTCAAGGCGGGCACCCTTCAGGACACTGTCATAATACTTTTCGGGGTGGCGATGCTCCTTGCCCTCCGGTGGCCCCTCCTTCACCAGCTTTTTGGCATCCATCTTCGCCCAGCGCACTTTCGCACAGGCAAAGGCCCTGATGCGCTCCTTGGCCGCTCTGTCTTCAGCCTCGGACAGCGCCTTCTTCATGGCCGCCACTTCGGTCGTGGCCCCTAGCAAAATTCATGCTGATCCCATGATCTAAAAACCACTTTTTCTTTATAAATATACAGACGGGGTATCACTTACCTTTGTTCTCTTCGAGTTGCCTCTTGGTAAGGCCGAGCTATTCCTCGAACCGCTCAAGGTCCCGCTTGGCCAGGAGACCTCCAAGGTACGAAAGCGGCAGCCGCTGCCACGAACCCTCGCTTATTCACATAGACATATTACGATTAGACTCCTGTGATTGTTATTTGATCCTCTGCTCGGCCTTTCTTTCCGAACACCAAGCGAGGCATCAGGGGCTACTGTCTATGCCGTGATATTTTCTCATAATTTGATTACTTACCTCAAAGCCTGTTAGGAGGTCGGCATGAGCTTCGGTCAATCTGCTTTTGGCCGGACCGAACCTTCTTGACCACCGCACTCATGATGGTGCGGTGTTTTCACAATGGAAGCGCTGAAGCGCTTCCGACCAAGTTGTCCGATGCCTCTGGATGGACAAAGGCCATCGTACAGACGGCTGGCCCCCCTTAGCGGGGTCGCTTTGTCAATCTGGAACCCTTTGGAGGTTCGGCGCGATATCCGTGAGGGGCCAAACTTGCTGCGGCCCCGTCATCGTAACCCATGGGAGTATTACCCCCATGCGCCGGCGTCTCGGGAAGTAAGCAGCTTTGGGGCGCCTCCAGAACTATCTCCCCTTGGTCCGGTATCCTCTGAGACAACACCTCGATGTCGTCCGTGGGCCAAGGGGAGGTGGCTGTCGGGAGTGAATCGTTGTTCATCGCCGACTGGCCCAAAGACCCATCCGAAGAGGATACATCGATGTGCGCTTTGGACGGACTACATGATCATGTTTGACATGATAAGAAGCAATAAAACAAAACTTACCAGAACTATTATAGTATCCGGATACTTACGACTTCGGCAGAGGCTTGTCCACGGCAACCCTCCTCGTCATTTGTTGGCTGTTGTGAGTGGTGGGAAGGAGGGTCCTTCCCTTCTTGGACCCTTTGGCCTCCCCAGATGGGGCGGCCTTCCTTTTCTTGTCCCCCCCGGTTGGGAGGGGGAGCTTTCCTCTTCCTCCTCCTCGTTTTCGTGGGAGGAGTGCGCCTCGGTGTTTTCGGACGATGAGTCCGATACAACCTTGCGCCGGAGACCTTTCCTGGTACCCGCGGCCTTCATCTTGGCCTTCTTCTCTGGCGCCTCATAGGGCGCCGGAACCAACATCTCCATTAAGAGAGCCTTTGCTGGATCTTCGGGCAGTGGAGCCGGACAATCGATCCGCTCTGCTGTCACTACCCAGTCTTGTTAAAATGGCGTGGAGGCTCAGATCCCTCACACGATTATACGCGGGAAAGGAACATCTTGTGAGATATAAAGAGCTTACTGGATTGGCCGAGGCGATTGCGGTTGAGTCCGCGATCCTCGGTAAGGGGAGGAGGTACCTCGGCGGCCTTGAACAGCACCTTCCAGACGTCTTTGTGCGTCGTGTCGAAAAGCTCTCGCAGCGTCTGGTGCTTGGCCGGGTCGAACTCCCACATATTGAATGCCCGTCTTTGACACGGAAGGATCCGGCGGAAGAGCATGACCTGGACCACGTTGACAAGCTTGATTTTCTTGCTTATCATATTTTTGACACAGCTCTGGAGTCCGGTCAGCTCCACCGATGAACCCCAGGATAGGCCCTTCTCTTTCTAGGAGGTGAGCCACATGGGGATGCCAGAGCGAAATTTGGGGGCCGCCACCCAGTTGGTGTCGCGTGGCTCGGTGATGTAGAACCACCCCAATTGCCACCCCTTCACGGTCTCCACATAGGATCCTTCGAGCCAGGTGAAGTTGGGCATTTTGCCCACCATGGCGCCTCCACATTCCGCTTGCTGGCTGGCCACCACCTTCGGTTTCACGTTGAAGGTCTTCAGCCACAGGCCGAAGTGGGGCTTGATGCAAAGGAAGGCCTCGCACACGACGATAAACGCCGACATGTTGAGGATGAAATTGGGGGCCAGATCATGGAAGTCCAGCCCGTAGTAGAACATGAGCCCGCGGACAAAGGGGTGGAGGGGAAATCCCAGTCCACGGATGAAGTGGGTGAGGAATACAACCCTCTCATGGGGTTCTGGAGTAGGGACGATCTGCCCCACGTCTGGGAGCCGGTATGCGATGTCTGCGGCCAGGTATCCGGCTTCTCGGAGCTTCGTAATGTCCTCCACCGTAACGGAGGAGACCATCCACTTGCCTCCTGCTCCAGACATGTTTGGAATGGCCTTGCGGAGAGCTTGGGCGCTGGAGCTCGAGTGCGTGAGAATTGGTGGGCAGGGGAATAAGAAGGCATGCGTGAAAAAGAGGAATCCTTGTCCCTTTATAAAGGCGGTCAAAACTGTGCACCTCCCCACTTGCCCCGTAAAATTGCTTATACCCCAAGCGCCGCGATTGATGGCACGGTTAGGTTACCCAAACCCGTATTGATGAGAATCCCGTGATAAGGGGACACAATCTCTGCTTCGACAAGACGTGCCAAGGAAACCACCTCGCAACATGTGCAGCAGCTGGTTGAGGAAAACGGTTTGAATAAAGACTGGGTTGTGGCGTGATGTCACGTTATGAAAAGTTGTCAGCAGATTGGATTTGTGGACTATTGCACTCTCTAAGGTGGTATGTGGAATTTGTTTTGCAGATCCGGACACGATCCTTGTGTTCAAAATCTTCTACGGAGTATTCAGAGAAGGAACCCGCGTTGCAATGCCGAAGACAATCTGCGCGCCAGAATCATCGTCATTGAAGCCTAGTTTTGGGACTACTGAGGGAGACCGCGGACCATGCGGCACATCTCTCCGGTTAGCTCTAATCTTCTTCCCCAAGGGATGACCCACCTTCAGTACACGGACGACACTATCATTATGGTTGAGCTGAATGATGCCTTCCTTGCCCATCTCAAGTTTATTCTACTCTGCTTCGAGGCGACCGCACAGGATAGGACTGATGGTTTGTCAGGACCCCGATTCCAAGTCACATCGATCTAGCCGGTAACACCTCATATCACTTTGCGGCCCCACGCACGGTATTCCCACGGGTGTCGCCTTACCATGGCCCGGGACCGTTTGCGTCTTTTGGCTCACGTATATGATAGTGTCGCTAGCATCCACATGACAGAGAACCCGGGCCGACATGGCTAGTCGTGAACCCAAAGAGGCGCTAACCCATCGGGACAGGCACACATGAATCACATCGAGCATGTCGGTCATCAACGTATGAATCCGGGCTGTAACCTTTGGGCTAACAGGACTCTCGTAACCGGGCTGTATGTGAGCTAGGCAGGACTCGGATGTCACCGCGTGACATTTCCCGAAGGAGATGTACATATAGGAACGAAGTGAAACACATGTCGCCGATCAAGTGTCCAAAGCGGTAGTCTTTGGGCTAGCAGGACTCCGGTGAGCCGGGTCATGAAGCGGACTACTATCGCTCGAGGAAGCACTAGACTACATTTCCCCATAAGAGAGGCTGCCAAGGATAAACAACTAGATCGTCGGATCCCACACATACCAAGCATTTCAAACATACACACAATATGCTCAATATGTGTAAATACAACATGGCATCACAACATAACTCTACGACTCAAAGTATTTATTCATTAGGCTCGAGGAGCGAGATATTACAAACATGGGTCTCATGACCCAACACTTTCGGAGCATACAAGTCAAAGCACAAGCGGAAACTTAACATGTCTGAGTACGACATCTACAAATGAAAAAGAGGCCGAGAAGCCTGACTATCTACAGATCTCCGCCGAGGGCACAAGATCGTAGCCGAGGTAACAAGCTAAACGCCGAAGTCCAAGCGGAACTACTAGCGAGATTGACGTCTCTCTGCAAAAACATAAAATAAGCAAACGTGAGTACAAACGTACTCAGCAAGACTTACATTAGATCTATCTACACATGCATCATTATCAACAAAGGGGGTGGTGGAGTTTGACTGCAGCAAGCCAGCTTTGACTCGGTGGCTATCACGAACTCGACATTTGCAAATAACTCTTTTGAGGTGGCGCACACGAGTCCACATATTCGCCATATCAATACACCACTATGGATCCGCCTCCGCCTCCCTCACGAGAACGCCATGCATAGCACTCACGCTTATCTTGCGAGTTTTAGAGTATCCACTTTCACTTGTCTATGAACTGTTATAGGCAACCCGAAGTCCTTCTCCGTGGACACGGCTATTCGAATAGATCATATTAACCTGCGAGGGTGTACTTCTTCACACACGCTCTCACCACTTACCGCCGTTTACGACATGTACTCGGCAACCTTCAAGCGGAAGCCCAACGTGGGTGTCGGCCACGGCCTACCTAAACACTCAAGTCCCTAGTCCAAGTTTATCGCCTATTCGGGTTCCATCCGCAGGAGTCCGCCGAGGTTTCCACTAACGGCCCCTGAGCGATGTGTGCAGGGTTCCCGAGATACCAAACAGGCATTGATACACGCTGATGCGTGCCTACCGCAACAGCCTCACCCCTAAGGTCATTGCGCTGGCGCTGCCCCAAAGATGCTACAAACACCGAAACTACTTGCAACTCCAGATGAGGACAAGGGTGGTTAAGAAGCCGAGAGAGTCAATTAAGGATCCCAATGTGTGGTAGTAACTGTTTCATGGATCACAAACACGTAACTCAGTTCACGAGGACGGCTGCAATGAGACAACCCACCATGTACTCCTACATGGCCTCTCACCGCTACCTTTACCAAATCGTGTTCACACACTTAGCTCACACCAGAGGGACATGTTCACACACCTCCGATTCATCCCGATGAATCAGACGACTCAACTCTAAGCGTTAGCAGGCATGACAAACAAGCATGAATGAGTAGGCACAACAGGCTCAAACAACTCCTACTCATGCTAGTGGGTTTCATCTAATTCTTGTGGAATGACGAGGTCATCACAGGAGGATAAAGGGGTTCAGCTACCGCAGCAAGTAACACATGAGTCGTTGTTGTCCTAATGCAGTAAAATAGAGCAGGAGCGAGAGAGTGGGATTGTATCGGAATGAACAAGGGGTTTTGCTTGCAGCACCACGAAGATAATATAGTTCTTCATCGGTGTCATCGAACTCATCGTCGAAACCACGTCTATCGAGAGAGGAACAACCACCGACAAACAAGAAGAAACACAATCAATGCAATGCACAACAAATGAATGACATGTCACGTTAAGGAACTGAATTGACCCTAATGCCGTGATAAGCCAAGTTAATTGAAGTGGAATTCAAACAAGGTTAAACTCCAACTCCAAATGCTAGTTCATAAATTACCCTAATCATGATTCATCCTATTCAGTGAGGTTAACTTGTTCAATCATGCATGAAAGTGGTACAGATGGATAGATTGGATTTTTCTGATAATTTTTCATATATAAATTATTTCAATCTGAGCTACGGTTGAATTACTATGAATTTTAGAAGTTTAGGATATTTTCTGGAATTTCCTGAATAAGAATAAATAAAGAAAAAAGATTAACTGCGTCAGCAAGACGTCGGGGTGACATCACCAAGTCAAAGGCGCCAGCCCAGGTCAAACCTGACGGCTGGGGCCCACATGTCAGTGTAACAGCTAACTAACAGGGTTAGTTAGTGTTACGTTAGCACTAATTTGGGTTAATTAGGGCCTGGGCCCACTGGTTAGTGACTAAACTAACTGTCAGGGTTAATTAGCTCTAACCTAAATCTAATTAACAGCTAACAGAGACGGGCCCGCACGTCAGTGACCCTAGGAGGGGGGGGATCAAACCCCAGGTCAAACGGGTCAATCCCGCCGGCGTTGAGTCGCCGGGCGAGGCCGAGGCGGCGAGGCCTTGAGGTTTCTTGCTCGGCGACCAAGCAGACGGAGGAGGGGCTCTCTGGATAGCTGGAAGAGCGCCCGCGCGTGTTCTGTGTGGCCGGAAGAGGCTGACGCCCGAGCTCGCCGGAGCAGGAGCTCGGCAGCCGGCCAGCGTTCAGGCTGGGGCAGGACGGCTGCAGCGCCGGTCGAGCAAGCGGAGTGAGAGGCATCCTCTGGAGGCGCCAGGAGGCGTGTCAAGGTGCCTCGAGCGAAAGCGGCGAGAGGCTGGGAGCGCTGGCTCGCCGGCCATGGCGGGACGGCGGCCTCGGGTGACCTCGGGCTACTGGCTAGAGGGCGGGAGCAAGCAGGGGGGCAGAGGGGAAACGCCAAGAGGCTCACTGCGAAAGTACGATGGGAAGGTCGATGGCGCGGGGAGGTCCGGAGGCGGCGAAATCACGGCGGCGATCTCGGTTTCGAGGAGGAAGACGACGACGTCGCAGGCGTTATGGCGCTTCCCGCTCATGTGGCTCGGTGGGGTTGACGGAGACGGAGTGGCGGATCTACGGAGCATGCTTTGGATGGGCGAGGAGGGCGGTGGGCACGGCTATGGCGGCGGGCGGCGACGGCGGCTCTCGGGCACGTGCAAGAAGCCAGAGGAGGGGGAGAGAGTGCAGCGAGTGAGGGAGAGGCGAGAGGGGCTTCGAGGCGTCTCCAGGCGCGGGATTGGGTGACGGAGAGCACGACACGGTGAAGCAGGAGGTGGTGCGGTCGGGCGCGTGCGCGCGTCGACACGCCGACGTCCTTCTGGCGCAAGGAGGAGGGTGACTGGCACGGGCCAGGTGGGCCGGCGCAGTCTGATGGGTGGTCCGGGTAAGCTTCCTCTCTCTCTCTCTCTCTTAATTGTTTTTGTTTTTCTATTATTCTGTAGTCTTTAGGGCTTTATTAAAAATACTAATACTATCCCAAAAATCATGAAACTTGCTCAAGCCCACTGTTTGGAAAATATCCAACAGCAAACATTTAAGTTTATGATTATTTGAACATTTAAACTATTTATTAGCATTAAATGCCCAAATGCAAATACTTTATGAATTAATCCAGTGACCAAATATGTCATGAAAATGTGCAGCACCTCTGGTTATGGTTTATAGCATTTTTCCGTAAATGATGAACATTTTCTAAAGCCATTTGAATTCAACTGAAAAATATTTTGGTTGAACCTATTTGAATTCCTTTAATGCTAGGGTTTAGGCAATCCCCATTTCAACTTTCTGAGAAATTTGAACATGATGACATGAATGCCTTAATGCAACTAATGACAAACAAATTCTAGGGCTGTGACATGGTTAGACCAGGTGAACCGCGCCCCCACCATAGGGAGCTCACGGAGCGCGCAATTACTGATGAAGTCATTAAAAGCACTGGCAAGAGGCCAAGAAAAATTAGGACTATTCTTATCCTTCGGTGAGCGTAACAAATTGAAATCACCCCCAATTAGAAGAGGAATATTACAAGCTTCAATCTTAATCGAAAGTTCATCCAAAAATAGAGGGGCAAGAGAGTGATCCGAGGGGCCATATACCACCATAAATTCCCATAAAGTGTTCAGCTGGCGATGATGGACCACACAGCTAGCCCAAAAGATGCCATGATCAAAGGTAACGAAGTCAAACACGTCCCACTTGGACCCTATCAAGATGCCCCCATAATGGCCCGAAGCAGGGAGAAAGTGCCAGTCGAACCTGTCCATGCCAGCCACCGCACACAATTCAGGAGAGGAGAAGGATTCCTTAAACATTTCAACCAACCCTAAAATGTCAATCTGCTCTCCACAAACCAAGTCTTCAATCTGGTCTCGGCGCCCCCTAGCACCGAAACCACGAACATTCCAGAAGAGAGCTCTCACTTGAAGGTAAGGTTTTTAATATGAAGGCTCGATCTGCACGGGGCCAAACAAGGCTTAGAGCGCTTGGAATGGCCTCTCTTAACTTGAGCGAGAGGTGGAGACGACTGGCCACAACCATTTGTCGCTCCACCCTCCCCAGACTGACCCTGGGCCCCAGCAGGGCCAGCAACAGTGCAGCCTCCATGGCCTTTGCAATAGCAGCCTCGGCAGCCTCATTCGCCCTAATGATAGAAAGAAGGCGAGAAGGAGAGCCCAACCCCGGTTCAACAGCCACCCCAACATCAGACATAATATGAAGCAAATGATCATCCAACAGCGCAGGTAAAACAAGGCGAATAGGGGAAGCAGTGAGAGGGGGTTGGACAGACGAACCTGGAGGAGGAAGATCCCTGGCCGCGGCGCGCCGCTCAGCCTGCACCGCCACCTAAACGCCAGAGTCACGCACGTGTCGGCCCTTTCGTGCCATGGACGCCGGAGATCGCAACAACGGGGAGCACCGCACAGGCGACGCCGGACCCGGGCCAGATCCCGAGGCAGAGCCCAGATCCTTATCCAGGCGACGAGCCAGACCCGCCACCGAATGCTTGGAGGAAGAAGATGCCCGACTCCTAGCAGAAAATTTCTGAACCGACGACTTCTTCTTCTTCTTATTTGAGTGCTCATTGGATTGCGCGCGGGGAGCGGAAGATCCTCAATCCCAGAGAAGGAAGGAGACTGCGGGCGAGTAGGCACGTTGGAGCACACACCAGAGAAGGGGGTCCCCTTACAAGCAGCAGATTCACGGGGAGCCAGGCCCTCCTTCTGAGGATTAGCAGCCAGGGCATTGTCCTTGAGCAGCTCCTGTTCATTAGGCTCCAGTTTATCCCATTCAGACTGAGTAAAACGAGGATCCGTGCCACCACTTGGATTTTGCCTATTGGCCGAACCATCCCCCTGCATGTCATCTTGATCAGAAGGCTTGGAAGGAGGGCGGAGGGGAACATGGAAATCAGCACCCTCGACCCGAACTCGTGGCGCACACCCCGAGGAGATGGAAAAACATCCACCGCACCATGAACATGAGCCAGGATCAATACACCACACATTGAGACGAACCGGACCAACCTTTCCCAAAGACTCCGCATCAACTTCCACATGCTTGCCAATGAGATTACCAAAAGCCATCATGAACTCCACAGAGCGTAAACCAACTGGCACGTCATCCACCAACACCCAAGTCTTGGTGAGAGGGCCCACCGCCTTCGCACCACAAGTAGCCGCCTTGACTGACACCACAAGTTGGTTTAGAGGAAGAGTAAAGCTGGTGCACGAGGAGATCATCCTTAGACAGTCCTTGGAGGGGAAGACCACTGCGAACTCATACTCCGAAAGCTGGCGCACCTGCCAGTCCCAACCACCATCGTCCCAAATTTTTAGACCATCAAGGAGGATCTGCGGGGAAATCTTCTGACCATAAATCGTTATGATGGCCGCCTTAGAGAGAGATGGCGCAACCATCACCACAGGAACATCAGCATCCCAAGCGAAGAAAGAGCATACTGGCAAACCCATCCCAAACTATATGAAGGAAGGGCTCTTGGATTGATTGCGGAAATCCACCGTAAGATGTCCATCCGAGCGACAGATGAGGCAGAAGGGTGGATTGGTGCACCTGGACTGGAAGTGGTTCGGGCGATGGCAAGCGAAGTAGGTCAGGGTCGGAGAGGGACCAACGGCAATAGGTTGCTGGCGGGGAGGAGGAGGTGGCGGCGGCGGCGGGATGCCATCACCATGGACCGCAGAAGAGGCACCCGGAGCAGAAGGAGGAGCACGACAATCTCTGACCAGCGAGGAACAGGAACCAGGACTGAAGCGCGGCCCCGAGCGAGAGGCAGCACCAGCCGCGAACGAGCAAGGAGGCGGCCGAAGCAGAGGCGCCGGAACCCTGGCCGGAGCAGGACGCGGCGCCGAGGAGGAGCCACCACCCACCGAAGCAGTGGCAACCTCCCACGGATCGGCCCCCGACCTCGTCACACCACCAGATCCAGGGAGCACCGTCCCAGATCAGCGGCAATGAGCGCCTCTGCTCGTCGCCAAGGAGCCGCCTCGGCCCGCCTCGAGCCTCCCACTCGCGCTGACACCTCACGCGCCTGGCCAGCCTCGAAGCCGACCGCAGCTCCACTTCATACGCCAGATCGTCACCATTGCCCGACGAATCTTCACGGGCCTGCTTGCTACCTGAAAGGGCCTCGGAGGAGGAGCCCTTGGACTTGTCCATTGCCAACACTTCGGCGAAAGAGAGGAGAAGAGGAGGGGGAGAGGAAAAGGATCTGGAAAAATGGCGGATAGGACGACGCGCCCTGCGAATATCAGCAGCGGAGGCCAGAAACCCTAGGAGAGGGGAGTGGAACCGCGACGCACCCATATATAGCCAAGGCAGGCCAGGCCAGACTGAGCCGGAGCAGGACAGCGGGCCGGGGGAGGGGAAGGACGTGAAGCAGTGGCCACAACCAACTACCCGGGCCCACAGACGAGAGGGGGGGGGAGCATCGGAAGAAGACAAAACCGGGGGCCCATGCGGCCCAACCCTAACCAGTCCAGGAGCCACCAGGCCCAATTGCCCACAGGGCCCACCTCCACCACAGGGCAATCCGGATCTAGGGTTTGGCCACCAACCGCCCTTGCACACGTCGGCACGTCCGCCGCATTGGCAACAACCCCGGCCGGAGAGGAGTACACCAACATCCGGAGACCCACAACGTCCGGAACCATCGCAACGGAGGAGGGAGAAGGGCCGAGGAGACCATGATCCGGGGAAGGAGCCGGGCCCCGACCCACCATGCGCCGGCGCTGACCAACACGCATCCACCACGACGACCCAGAAGGCACCGACACCGGCCGGCCCCGGGCCCCCGGAGAAAATTTCCGGGCACGACCCGACGCAGGGATGGTCGACACCAACGCCACCACCACGGACGAGACGCACTCCTCCGAATCAGAGGCCGAATCATCCGCGTCGCCCAACGCCCGGAAACAAGAACAGGGGAAGGCCGACGGACCAGGCGAGGCCGGAGCAGGGAGAACCACCTCGCGCCGCAGGCGGGGGGGTGGGGGGAGGAGGAAGCGTCTGGCGCCGCCCGGGGAGCCATGGCGGTGCTAGAGTAGGGGTGAGAGACGGGGAGCAGGAGGAGAGGGAGGGGGAGGAGGAGACCACCATGTCTGTGGCGCGTTTATGATGTTTTCGTATGCCGCATATCACACACATCTTGTTAAGTTGAACCGTTTCTGTTGTGTTCTCTAATCGAAAACAGTTTGTCCGAGTGAACCATATGCCGTATATCGCACATACATTGATATGGCTGCGCGTTTCTGTTGTTCTACCTCATCGCAAATAGTTCAAATGGATTAACCGTGTGTCCTGCATCGCACACACATTGATATGACTGCCCGTTTCTATTGTTCTGCCTCATCGCTAACAGTTTGAATGGATTAACCGTGTGCCCTGCATCACACACGCAACTAAAATCTGAACCGCGTTTGATGGCTCCGCCATCACAAAAGTTTTGCACCTTTTTGATGGTTTTTTTTACACCACCGTTTGCGATTATTGCATCGGACACAGTTTCGACAAAGGGTCTTTGATCGTAGTGTTGCGTTAGCAGTATCCTGCAGTAGTGGCATATTAGCTACACCCAATGCTCAAGTACGGTCATATTTCCCCTTAGTTGGTGCTTTATAAGAGAAGATGGAGACTCAAAATAAAAATTGCATAAAGTAAATAGAAAGGCCCTTCGCGGAGGGAAGTAGGGATTTGTAGAGGTGCCAGAGCTCAAAGTGGAAAAGATAGAGATAAAACATTTTGGGTGGCATGCTTTTCTTGTCAATGAAAACGATCGAGTAGTTCCCAATACTTACCATGCTAGATATATCATAGGCGATTCCCAAATAGAAAATAAAGTTTGTTCCTTTTTCCCCCATACTTTCACTTTCCATGGCTAGCCGTATCCACGGGTGCCTTCCATACCAACACTTTCCAAGGAATTTATTATTTGATAACATAAAGCAAATTCATTTTTTTTTTTCATTTTGAGACCGGGCATCCCTAATACCTTTGCCGTACTCTCGTGCAATGACAAGTGAATAAAGACTCATCTTGAGAATAACACATCTAGCATGGAAATATATCAGTCACACCCTATCGTTTCATGAGTGGTACGAGCACACAAAAGAGAAATTTATTTTAAAAATTAGAGATGGCACATAAAAATTTGCTTAGAAAGGCAAAATAATACCGCATATAGGTAGGTATAGTGGACTCATATGGCAAAACTGGTTTAAAGGATTTTGGATGCACAAGTAGTGATCATACTTAGTGCAAATGAAGGCTAGCAAAAGATTGAGAAGCATCCGACCAAGAAACGAAAAATCTCATAAGTGAGCATTAAGCATAACTAACACCGAATAATGAATCACAAGTAGTATGTAATTTCATTACATAACTATTAACTTTCGTGCTTGCATAGGGAATCACAAACCTTAACACCAATATTCTTACTAAAGCATAATTACTCATCAACATGACTCACATATTACATCATCATATCGCAAAACTATTACAAGGAATCAAGTTTATTTTGTCCAATGATCTTCATGAAAGTTTTTTATTATATCCCTCTTGAATATCTATCACTTTGGGACTAATTTCATATGTTACTTTTGATAGCTCAAACAAATCTAAGTGAAGATGAGCATAAACGTTTTCTTTTCTCAAAATAATTTAAGTGAAACAAGAGAGAATTTCTAAAAATTACTAACTCTCGAATAAATCTAAGTGAAGCATGAGAGCATTTCTTCGAAAATACTAAAGCACACCGTGCTAAAAAAGAAATATAAGTGAAGCACTAGAGCAATTCCATAGCTCATAAAGATTTAAGTGAAGCATAGAGAGCAATTCTAACAAGTCATAGCATATTTTTGGCTCTCTCAAATAGGTGTGTCCAGCAAGGATTCAAGACTAAAAACAAAAAGCAAAACAAGCAAAGACTCATACAATATAAGACGCTCCAAGCAAAACTCATGATATGTGACTTAATAAAAATATAGCTCCAAATAAAATACCGATGGTCGTTAGAAGAAAGAGGGGATGCAACTCGTGCATCCCCACGCTTAGTTGCTTTCTTATCTTTAGATAATAGCTTGGAATGCCATGGGCATCCCGAAGCTTAGGCTCTTCTTACTCCTTATTCCTTCATCCATCGTGATCTCACCCAAAACTTGAAAACTTTAATCACACAAAACTCAACAAAACCTTCGTGAGATCCGTTAGTATAAGAAAGCAAATCACTACTATAAGTACAGTTGCAAACCCATTAATATTATATTTTTGCATTATCTCTACTGTATTCCAACTTTTCTATGGCCCAAACGCCTCAAAAGAGTCCACAGATTCATCAAAATAAGCACACAACACAAAGAAAACAGAATGTGTCAAAAACAGAACAGTCTGTAGCAATCTGAAAACTTTCAATACTTCTGTAACTCTAAAAATTCTGAAAAATTAGGACAACGTGGAAAATTTGTATATCAATCTTGTGTAAAAAATTCAAAGCAAAATCATGTTTCTGTGATTTATTAAAATTACTTTTCTGAGCGCAAAAGTTTCTGTTTTTCAACAAGATCAAAGCAACTATCACCCAACATGATCCCAAAGGCTTTGCTTGGCACAAACACTAATTAAAATATAAAAAACACAATCATAACAGTAGCATAATTGTGAAAACACTCAAGAACAGAAAGAAAAAGACAAAAATAAATTTTATTCATTGGGTTGCCTCCCAACAAGCACAATCATTTTATGTCCCTAGCTAGGCATAACTCACAAATCTAAGTATTGTCATATTTGGTTTTTGCAACTTTTGTAAGGGACTTTTCATACCCGGGAGGCTCTTTTCGCTTCCCGAGATTTTCAGGAAAAGAGACCATCTTGAGATCCAAAATGTCCAAACGCTTATTGAAAAGAGTAATCAAGGTATTCATTCAATTGAGGCTCCAATCGATATATTCAGAGAGGTTCATTGTATTTACGTAACTCAACCAAATGTTTATCCAAATCGCTTCAGCCTATCCAAAATTTGGGCTCCTTCTTGAGTAAAATAAATCCCTTTTTGGTAAGCGAATTCGCATAAATCCTTCTAGGATCTCATAAGCGGTATTGGCATCAAGCTCAATAAAATTCCCTATAGCAGCAAAATCCAAATGTTGTCTATGATGCAAGGCTAAACCTATATAAAAATTTGAAAGCAATTTTTTTTCATCCCCTTTTAGATTGCAAATGCGACAAGATTCCATCAACCTATACCATGCATCTTTCAAATTTTCTCCTTGTCTTTGTTTGAAGTATAAAACTTCAAAATCTGGTGACAAAGGAGGAGTAGTCATGCTGGCCATAGCAACAAGATCACAAGCAAATAGATAGATCTGATGAGAAAACGTCGAACGAAAAAGAGGGCGAATAAAACGGCAATTTTTTGTGAAGTGGGGGAGATGAAAATGAGAGGCAAATGGAAAATAATGTAAATTGCATGGAGATGAGATTTGTGATTAGGAACCTGGTAGATGTTGATGATGTCTCCCCGGCAATGGCGCCAGAAATTCACGCGTTGATGGGAGACTATCTTGACTTGATCCTCACCGGCAACTACGCCAGAAATTCCTTTTGATGCGGCTTGAACTACGTCGGAATTTCCCCAAAGAGGAAGGGATGATGCAGCAAAACTACGGTAGTTATTTTCCTCAGTGATGAGATCAAGGTTATCGAACCAGTAGGAGAACACAAAGAACAAATACTTGCAACCTGACGTAAGAGAGGGGTTGTCAATCCCTCACGGGTAAAAATATAGGTAAATTTGTAGTAGATTGGATAAATAGATCTCGCAGGAACGCGAGATAAAATAAATAATAATAAATTGCAGCAAGGTATTTTTGTATTTTTGGATTAATAAATCTGAGCAAATAAAAGTTGGTCGAGAAGGCAAATATAATAATGAAGAGACCTAGGGGCCGTAGATTTCACTAGTAGTTTCTCTCGAGAAAAATATCATACGGTGGGTTAATAAATTACTATTGGGCAATTGATAGAACTTCAAATAAACATTACGATATCCAGGCAATGATCATTATATAGGCATCACGTCCAAGATTAGTAGACCAACTCCTTCTTGCATCTACTACTATCACGCCACACAATGACCGCTATCCAGCATGCATCTAGTGTATTAAGTTCATGGAGAAACGGATTAATGCAATAAGAACGAAGACATGATGTAGACAAGATTTATTTATGTAGAAATAAACCCCATCTTGTTATCCTTAATAGCAATGATACATACGTGTTGGTTCCCCTTCTGTCACTGGGATCAAGCACTGTAAGATCGAACCCATCACAAAGCACCTCTTCCCATGGCAAGAAAAATCGATCTAGTTGGCCTAACTAAACCAAAGATTCAAAGAAGAAATAAGAGGCTATAAGTAATCATGCATATAAGAGATCAAAAGACTCAAATAACTTCCATGGATAAAAATGTAGATCTAATCATAATCTCAAAGTTCATCGGATCCCAACAAACACACCGCAAAAAAGAATTACATCAAATAGATCTCCAAGAGACCATTGTATTGAGAATCAAAAGAGAGAGAGGAAGCCATGTAGCTACTAACTACGGACCCGTAGGTCTACAATGAACTACTTACGCATCATCGGAGAGGTACCAATAAGGATGATGAACCCCTCCGCGATGGTGTCTAGATTGGATCTGGTGGTTCTAGAACTTGCTGGTGGAATTGATTTTAAATCGACTCCCTAGGGTTTCTGGAATATTGGGGTATTTATAGAGCAAAGAGGCGGTGCGGGGAGGCCACCGAGGTGGGGCACAACCTACTGGCGGCGCACAGGCCCCAGTGGCTACGGTGGGTTGTGCTCCCCTCGAGCCCCTCTAGTACTTCTTTGGCCCAACAGGTGTCTTATGGTCGAGAAAAAATCTCCAAAAAGTTTTGCTGCATTTGGACTCCGTTTAGTATTTATTTTTTCGAAGTAAAAAAACAAGCAAACAACAGTAACTGGCGTTGAGCACTGTTTCAATAGGTTAGTCCCAAAAAATGATATAAAGTTGCTATAAAATGATTGTAAAACTTCGAAGAATGATAATATAACAGTATGGAACAATAAAAAATTATAGGTACGTTGGAGACGTATTAGTAGGCAAGTACTCAAGGTGACCCGTATATGAGTTTCGTGTGGAGCATTGCTTCTGTACCATATATCAGGGAGAAGGGAGTCCGCCGATGGCTTCGATTTGGTGTCGTCTTGATTGACCAAAGAACCACCAAAGAACTCATCAATCCGATTAAGGTTTGCCGCATTTCGCAATCTATCAAAGGTTCTTGTCTTCAGCCCGCAGCACTTCAGCAATCATCGTTTACGCCGTCCGTTTCTCCTTGGGTGCATAGCGAGGCTCTGGATGTCTTGCATGAAGGCGCGGCTTGTGAAGCAGGTCTTTGTTGTTGGTGATCACCCTGTTGGGTACTCCAAAACGACACACCAATCCCTTGAAGAATTTGATAGCTGACTGCGTCATCACCTTTCTCACTGGCTCTACTTCGGGCCACTTTGTAAACTTGTCGGTTGCCACATACAATAATTCAAAGCCCCTGGTAGCACGGCGAAAGGGGCCCAAGATGTCAAGCCCCCAGGCCAGGAAGGGCCAGGGTAAAAGGATGGTTTGAAGGGCTTGAGTTGGCTGATGAATATTCTTGGAGTGGAACCGGCATGCTTCACATTTGGTGACGAGCTTAGTTGCATCCTGGAGGGCGGTGGGCCAATAGAATCCTTGCCGAAAATCTTTCCCGACAAGTGCTCTTGATCCCGGATGCGAGCCACACACCTCCATGTATCTCTGCCAACAGCATTAGTCCATCTTCTTGACTGATACACTTCAGCTTCACGCCATTTGGCCTCTTTCTGTACAGAATGTCGCCCACAAACTGGTACATACTCTATTGTCGAGCCACTTTCTCAGATTCCTCTGGATTGTCAGGAAGTTCTCCAGTTTTCAAGAATTGGACTATATGTTGCGCCCATGCCGGAGCTTGAGGCTCGACGACAAAGACTAAAGGCATCTCCTGCCGCTGTGGGAGAGCTTGCCTCGATAGCAAGAACTTGAAGTTCTGCCGGAGAACGCAGCTCGCCAGCTAGCATAGGGTTTCCCCCGACAACCTTCTCACCAGCGGCTTTAGGGAGCTCTGCCGGGGAATGTTTGCCAGTGTTGAGTTTTCTTCTTTTTCTGGCCAATGCAGATGGAGAAACTGATGGTTGGGTTAGGTGGAATACAAAAGCTCCTGGTTCCACAGGAAGCTTCTACACAGCGCAGACTTTGAATGCAGTGGTGGCAATCTCAGTTTTCGGACGCAGGGTATGTGTTCTGTTTGTAACCCATCAAAGTGTTCCTCTAGCCTCCTCACCTCTTCCATGTACGCCTCCATTGATGGGCTCTGGTAGTCCTTATTCACTTGCTTCACAATGAGCTGAGAGTCACGGTGTATGATCAACTTCTTTATCCCCAACTCCACTTGCAATTACGAGCCCGACAAGAAGTCCTTCATACTCTGTTGTGTTGTTGGTGGCATCTTCCCTTGGGAAATTCATTTGGATGACGTACTTCAGGTGCTCTCCGGTGGGGGCAATGAGCAATACTCCTGCCCTAGCACCTTGGAGCGAGAAAGCTCCGTCAAAGTACATGATCCATTCCCCGGGGGCTTCCTAGTCAAGGAGGACTGTTTCCACAACCTCTTCATTGAGCGTTGGTGTCCATTCTGCTATGAATTCTGCCAATGCTCTACTTTGGATAGTTGTAGTGCTTTCAAACGTCAATACAAAACTTGACAGTTCCAATGCCCATTCTACTATCCTGCCGATGGCCTCGGGGTTCCTCAGGATACGCTGCAGCAGAAGGTGGGTCACAACTGTGATTTCGTGAGCTTGAAAGTAATGGCGCAGCTTCCTCGAGGCCATAAGGAGGCCAAAGATTAACTTTTAGAACACAGAATACCTTGACCTAGCCCCTGCCAGAGGGAGCTAACAAAGTATACTAGTCGATGCACCATTTTATTTCTTGCTAACGCTTTCTGCTTATCAGCACCGATTTTTGGCTTCCCTTCATTGTCACCATTAGGCCCTGCCAGGGATAAAGTTGGTTCATCACTGAGTGGTTATGCCGCAGTATTTTGTTGGCTATCCACTTCTCTCTGCGCCACCAAGGCAGCACTAATCACTTGGTTCGTTGCTGCCAGATGCAGTAGCAACGACCCTTGTGGTTTAGGTGCGACCAGGGTTGGAGTAGAGGACATGTAAGCTTTCAATTCCCACAGCACAGCCTCCGCCTCCGGAGTCCATTTTATTGGACTAGCCTTCTTCAAGATTTTGAAGAACGGAAGGGCACACTCAACGGATTTTGAAATGAACCTACTTAGTGCGGCAACACAGCCGGCCAGATGCCTCACATCCTTGATGGTCTTCATGTAGGGGAACGTAGCAGAAATTCAAAATTTTCCTACGTGTCACCAAGATCTATCTATGGAGAAACTAGCAACGAGGGAGGGAGAGTGCATCTACATACCCTTGTAGATCGCTAAGCGGAAGCGTTCATGAGAAGCAGGGGTTGAAGGAGTCGTACTGCCGTGATCCAAATCACCGGAGATCCTAGTGCCGAACGGACGGCACCTCCGCGTTCAACACACGTACAGCCGGTGGCGTCTCCCACGCCTTGATCCAGCAAGGAGAGAGGGAGAGGTTGAGGAAGACTCCATCCAACAAAGCACAACTGGCGTGGTGGTGGTGGAGGAGCGTGGCAATCCAGCAGGCTTCGCCAAGCACCGCTTGAGAAGAGGAGAAGAAGAACTTGGGAGAGAGAGAGGCTGCACCAAATGAAAATTGTGTGTTTGAGAGGCCCTCCTACCCCACTATATATAGGGATCCCAAGGGGGGGGTGCGCCAGCCCCTAGGAGATCCAATCTCCAAGGGGGCGGCGGCCAGGGGAGGAGTCCTCCCCCCCCCCCCCAAGGCACCTAGGAGGTGCCTTCCCCTTATGGGAATCTTCCTTTAGGGTTTCCCCTTCACCCTAGGCGCATGGGCCCTAGGGGAAGTGGCGCCCCAGCCCACTTTGGGCTGGATCCCTCTCACCTCAGCCCATGGGACCCTCGGGATAGGTGGCCCCACCAGTGGACCCCAGGGACCCTTCCGGTGGTCCTGTGACAATACCGATGACCCGAAACTTGTCCAGATGGCGAAAGCAGGACTTCCTATATATAAATCTTTACCTCCGGACCATTAGGAACTCCTCATGACGTCCGGGATCTCATCCGGGACTCGAACAACATTCGGTAACCACATACAAGCTTCCTTTATAACCCTAGCGTCACAGAACCTTATGTGTAGACCCTACGGGTTCGGGAGACATGTAGACATGACCGAGGCGTTCTCCGGTCAATAACCAACAATGGGATCTGGATACCCATGTTGGCTCCCACATGTTCCACGATGATCTCATCGGATGAACCACGATGTCAAGGACTCAATCGATCCACGTATACAATTCCCTTTGTCTAAGCGGTATTGTACTTGCCGAGATTCGATCGTCGGTATCCCGATACCTTGTTCAATCTCGTTATCGCAAGTCTCTTTACTCGTTCCGTAACACATCATCCGTGATCAACCCCTTGGTCACATTGTGCACATTATGATGATGTCCTACCGAGTGGGCCCAGAGATACCTCTCCGTTTACGGAGTGACAAATCCAGTCTCGATTCGTGCCAACCTTGAACACTTTCGGAGATACCGTAATGCACCTTTATAGTCACCCGATTACGCTGTGACGCTTTGGTACACCAAAGCATTCCTTACGGTATCCGGGAGTTGCACAATCTCATGGTCTAAGGAAAAGATACTTGACATTAGAAAAGCTTTAGCATACCTAACTACGATCTTTGTGCTAGGCTTAGATTGGGTCTTGTCCATCACATCATTCTCCTAATGATGTGATCCCGTTATCAATCGACATCCAATGTCCATGGTCGGAAACCGTAACCATCTATTGATCAACGAGCTAGTCAACTAGAGGCTTACGAGGGACATGGTGTTGTCTATGTACCCACACATGTATTGCTTTGTTTCCGGTCAATACAATTATAGCATGAATAATAAACGATTATCATGAACAAGGAAATATAACAATAACTAATTTATTATTGCCTCTAGGGCATATTTCCAACAGATCTCCCACTTGCACTAGAGTCAATAATCTAGTTCACATCGCCATGTGATTAACACTGATAGGTCACATCGCCATGTGACCAATATCCAAAGAGTTTACTAGTGTCTCAAACTAGTTCACATCACCATGTGATTAAGTCTCAATGAGTTCGGGGTTTGATCATGTTTTGCTTGTGAGAGAGGTCTTAGTCAACGGGTGCGTAACATTCAGATCCGTATGTATTTCGCAAATCTCTATGTCATATTGTAAATGCTCGCTTTCACGCTCCACTTGGAGCTATTCCAAATGGTTGCTCCACTATACGTATCCGGTTTGCCACTCGAGTCACTTTCGGATAGGTGTTAAAGCTTGCATCGGCGTAACCCTTTACGAACTCTTTATCACCTCCATAATCGAGAAACATGTCCTTATTTACTCCAAGGACAATTTTGACCGGCTGTCCAATGATCCCCATTCCTGTATCATTCTTGTACCCCTTGGTGACTCATGGCAAGGCACACTTAAGTGCGGTACACAAGATAGCATACTATAGAGCCTATGTAATACGGAAGCATAGGGGCGACCTTCATCCTTTCTCTCTTTTACGCGGTTGGTCGAGCTTTAACTCTTAACTTCATACCTTACAACTCAGGCAAGAACTCCTTTTTTGACTGATCCATCTTGAACACCTTCAAGATCATGTCAAGGTATGTGCTTATTTGAAAGTATCATTAAGCATTTTGATTTATCCTTATAGATCTCGATGCTCAATGTTCAAGTAGCTTAATCCAGGTTTTCTATTGAAAAACATCTTTCAAATAACCCTATATGCTTTCTAGAAATTCTACATCATTTCTGATCATCAATATGTCAACAACATATACTCATCAGAAATTCAATAGTGCTCCCACTCACTTCTTTGGAAATACAAGTTTCTCATAAACTTTGTATAAACTCAAAATCTTTGATCATCCTATCAAAGTGCATATTCCAACTCCGAGATGCTTACTCCAGTCCTTAGAAGGATCGCTGGAGCCAGCATAACTTTTAGCATCCTCAGGATCGACAAAAACTTTCTAATTGTATCACATACAACCTTTCCTTACAAAACTGGTAAGGAAACTCGTTTTGACATCCATCTGCCAGATTTCATAAATGCAGCTAATGCTAACATGATTCCGACGGACTTAAGCATCGCATACTGGATGAGAAAATCTCATTGTAGTCAACTCCTTGAACTTGTGAAAAACTCTTTGCCACAAGTCGAGCTTCATAAACGGTGACATTACCGTCCACGTCCGTCTTCTTCTTAAAGATCCATTTATTTCAATGGCTTGCCGATCATCGGGCAAGTCCACCAAAGTCCACGCTTTGTTATGATATATGGATACTATCTCGGATTTCATGGCTTCTAACCATTTGTGGAATCCGGGCCCACCATCGATTCTCCATAGCTCGTAGGTTCATTGTTGTCTAGCAACATGACCTTCAAGATGAGATCACCGTACCACTCACGAAGCGACGCATCCTTGTCACCCTACGATGCAGTGGTGACTTGATCCAAAACTTCGTGATCACTATCATAAGCCTTGACTTCAATTGGTGTCGGTGCCTCAGAACAACTTCCCGTGCCCTGCTACACACTTGTTGAAGTGACGGTTCATTAACCTCATCAAGTCTCCACCATCCTCCCACTCAACTTTTAGAGGCGAACTTTTCCTCGAGAAAGGACCCGATTCAAGAAACAATCCCTCTTGCTTCCGGATTTGAATTAGGAGGTATACCCAACTGTTTTGGGTGTCCTATGAAGATGCATTTTGTCCGCTTTGGGTTCGAGCTTATCAACTGAAACTTTTCCACATAAGCGTCGCAGCCCCAAACTTTTAAGAAACGACAACTTAGGTTTCTCCAAACGGTGTCGTCTCAAGCGAAATTACGTGGTGCCCTATTAAAGTGAGTGCGGTTGTCTCTAATGCCTAACCCATGAGCGATAGTGGTAATCACGATAAGAGATATCATGGTACGCACCATATCCAATAGAGTGCAACTATGATGTTCGGACACACCATCACACTATGGTGTTCCGAGGCGGTATTAATTGTGAAACAATTTGCACAATGTCTTAATTGTGTGCCAAAACTCAGAACTTCAGATATTCATCTCTATGATCATATCATAGACATTCTATCCTCTTATTACGAAGATCTTAAACTTCACTCTGAAATTACTTGAACCATTCAATAATTCAGACTTGTGTTTCATCAAGTAAATATACTCATCATCTACTCGAATCATACATGGAAGTAAGAACATAACGATATTCACTTTGCATGCCTCAAAGCACTCATTGGACTGCACATATCAAAATGTGTTACTTCCAACAAGATGCTATCTTGTTCCATCTTACCGAAACCGAGGCTTTTAGGTCATCTTGCCCATGTGGTATGTTTTGCATATCTCAAGTGATTCAAAATCAAGTGAGTCCAAGCGATCCATCTGCATGGAGTTTCATCATGCGTATACACCAATAGACATGGTTTGCATGTCTCAATCTTTTAAAAAGCAGTGAGTCCAAAGATCCATCAACATGGAGCTTCTTCATGCGTTTACACCAATATGACTTACATGGCGATGCCACAAGTAAGTGGTACTATCATTACTATCTTATACCTTTGGCATGAAAATGTGTATCACTACGATCGAGATTCAATAAACCATTCATTTAGGTGCAAGACCATCGAAGGTGTTATTCAAATAAATAGAGTAACCATTATTCTCCTTAAATGAATAACCGATATTCGATAGACATAATCCAATCATGTCTATGCTCAACGCAAAACACCAAATGACAATTATTCAGGTTTAATTCTAATCTTGATGGTAGAGGGAGCGTCTGATGTTTGATCACATCAAACTTGGAAACTCTTCCAACACATATCGTCAAATCACCTTTAGCTAGTCTCAGATTTATTCAGTAGCTCTTTTATTTCGAGTTACTAACACTTAGCAACCGAACCGGTATCTTAATACCCTGGTGCTACTAGGAGTACTAGTAAAGTACACATTAACTTAATGTATATCCAATATACTTCTATCGACCTTGCGGCCTTCTTATCTACCAAGTATCTAGGGTAATTACGCTCCGGTGGCTGTTCCCCTTATTGCGAAGCACTTAGTCTCGGGTTTGGGTTCAACCTTGGGTTTCTTCAACTGGGCAGCCGGTGATTTGCCATTTCGTGAAGTATCCTTATTGCCCTTGCCCTTCTTGATACTAGTGGTTTCACCAACCATCAACAATTGATGCTCCTTCTTGTCTTCTACTTTCACGGTGTCAAACATCGCGAATATTTCGAGAGATCATCTATCACACGATATGTTATAGTTCATCACGAAGCTCTAGTAGCTTGGTGGCAATGACTTTGGAGAAACATCACTATCTCATCCGGAAGATGAACTCCCACTTGATTCAAGTGATTGTTGTACTCGGACAATCGAGCACAAGCTCAACGATTGAGCTTTTCTCCCTTAGTTTGTAGGCTAAGAAAATCGTCGGAGGTCTCATACCTCTTGGCGTGGGCCTGAAACACGAAATCCTAATTTCAGCCCTCGAAACATCTCATATGTTCCGCGACATTTCAAAAAACATCTTTCATGCCTCAACTCTAAACCGTTTAAGCTGAACTATCACATAGTTATCAAGGCGTGTATGTCCGATGTTACGCAACATCCACAGGTGACGTTTGGGGTTTAGCACTGCTTGGCAAAGCGATGCATTAAGGACATAAGCTTTCTCTTGTCGCATAATCGCTACTTTCAACTTTCAACTATATTTTCTCTAGGAACATATCTAAGCAGTGGAACTAAAGCGCGAGCTAACGACATAATTTGCAAAAGGTCTTTTGACTATGTTCAAGATAATTAAGTTCATCTTATGAACTCCCACTCGAATAGACATCCCTACGGGTCATCTAAGTGATTACATGATCCGAAGTCAACTAGGCCGTGGTCCGATCAACACGTGAGACGGACTAGTCATCATCGGTGAACATCTTCATGTTGATCATTATCTACCATACGACTCATGCTCGACCTTTCGGTCTCCGTGTTCGAGGCCATGTACTGTACATGCTAGGCTCGTCAAGTTAACCCTAAGTTATTGCGTGTGTAAATCTGTCTTACACCCGATTTGTATGTGAACGTAAGAATCCATCACACCCGATCAACACGTGGTGCTTAGAATATGACGAACTGTAGCAGGTACGCTTAGGGAGAACACTTCTTGAAATTGTTGTAAGGGATCATCTTATTTACTACCGTCGTTCTAAGTAAACAAGATGCATAAACATAATAAACATCACATGCAATTATATAGTAGTGACATGATATGGCCAATATCATATAGCTCCATTGATCTCCATCTTGGGGCTCCATGATCATCATCGTAAATCAGGCATGACACCATGATCTCCATCATCATGATCTCCATCATCATGATCTCCATCATCGTGTCTTCATGAAGTTGTCTCGCCAACTATTACTTCTACTACTATGGCTGCAGGTTAGCATTAAAGTAAAGTAATTACATGGCGTTGTTTAATGACACGCAGGTCATACAAAAATAAAGACAACTCCTATGGCTCCTGCCGTGATTGTCATATTCATCGACATGCAAGTCGTGGATTCCTATTACAAGAACATGATCAATCTCATACATCACATATATTCATCACATTCTTCTTGGCCATATCACATCACATAGCATACCGCAAAAACAAGTTAGACGTCCTCTAATTGTTGTTTGCATGTTTTACGTGGCTGCTATGGGTTTCTAGCAAGAACGTTTCTTACCTACGCAAAACCACAGCGTGATAAGCCAATTGCTATTTACCCTTCATAAGGACCCTTTTCGCCAGAATCAGATCCGACTAAAGTGGGAGAGCGGCACCGCTAGCCACCTTATGCACCAAGTACATGTCGGTCGGTGGAACCTGTCTCCACGTAAAATACGTGTAAAGGTCGATCCGGGCCGCTTCATCCCACAATACCGTCGAAACAAGATTGGACTAGTAACGGTAAGCATATTGAACAACATCAACGCCCACAACTACTTTGTGTTCTACTCGTGCAAAGAATCTACGCAATAGACCTAGCTCATGATGCCCTTTGTAGGGGAGCGAGCGTAAATTCAAAATTTTCCTACGTGTCACCAAGATCTATCTATGGAGAAACTAGCAAAGAGGGAGGAGAGTGCATCTACATACCCTTGTAGATCGCTAAGCGGAAGCGTTCATGAGAACGGGTTGGAAGGAGTCGTACTGCGTCGTGATCCAAATCACGGAGATCCTAGTCTTGAATCGGATGGCACCTCCGCGTTCAACACACGTACAGCCGGTGGCGTCTCCCACGCCTTGATCCAGCAAGGAGAGAGGAGAGGTTGAGGAAGACTCCATCCAACAGCACAACCAGGCGTGGTGGTGGTGGAGGAGCATGGCAATCCCACAGGCTTCCGCCAAGCACCCATGAAGAGGAGAAGAACTTGGGAGAGAGAGAGGGGCTGCACCAAAGGCAAAAGGTGTGTTTGAGAGGCCCTCCTGCCCCACTATATATAGGTATCCCAAGGGGTGCGCCACCCCTAGGAGATCCAATCTCCATGGGCGGCGGCCGAGGAGTCCTCCCCCAAGGCACCTAGGAGGTGCCTTCCCCTTATGGGAATCTTCCTTTAGGGTTTCCCCTTCACCCTAGGCGCATGGGCCCTAGGGGAAGTGGCGCCCCAGCCCACTTTGGGCTGGATCCCTTCTCACCTCAGCCCATGGGACCCTCCGGGATAGGTGGCCCCACCAGTGGACCCGGGACCCTTCCGGTGGTCCTGCATTATACCGAAATGACCTCAAACTTGTCCCGATGGCGAAAACAGGACTTCCTATATATAAATCTTTACCTCCGGACCATTCCGGAAATCCTCGCGACGTCCGGGATCTCATCCGGGACTCCGAACAACATTCGGTAACCACATACAAGCTTCCTTTATAATCCTAGCGTCACCGAACCTTAAGTGTGTAGACCCTCACGGGTTGGAGACATGTAGACATGACCGAGGCGTTCTCGGTCAATAACCAACAGCGGGATACGGATACCCATGTTTGGCTCCCACATGTTCCACGATGATCTCATCGGATGAACCACGATGTCAAGGACTCAATCGATCACACATACAATTCCCTTTGTCTAAGCGGTATTGTACTTGCCCGAGATTCGATCGTCGGTATCCCGATACCTTGTTCAATCTCGTTATCGCAAGTCTCTTTACTCGTTCCGTAACACATCATCCCGTGATCAACCCCTTGGTCACATTGTGCACATTATGATGATGTCCTCACGAAGTGGGCGGAGATACCTCTCCGTTTACACGGAGTGACAAATCCGAGCCTCAATTCGTGCCAACCCAACAGACACTTTCGGAGATACCCGTAATGCACCTTTATAGTCGCGATTACGTTGTGACGTTTGGTACACTCAAAGCATTCCCTACGGTATCCGGGTTGCACTATCTCATGGTCTACGGAATAGATACTTGACATTAGAAAAGCTTTAGCATACGAACTACGATCTTTGTGCTAGGCTTAGGATTGGGTCTTGTCCATCACATCATTCTCCTAATGATGTGATCCCGTTATCATCGACATCCAATGTCCATGGTCGGAAACCGTAACCATCTATTGATCAACGAGCTAGTCAACTAGAGGCTTACGGGGACATGGTGTTGTCTATGTACCCACACATGTATTGCTGTTTCCGGTCAATACAATTATAGCATGAATAATAAACGATTATCATGAACAAGGAAATATAACAATAACTAATTTATTATTGCCTCTAGGGCATATTTCCAACACTTCAGGGCTTGGATCTGTTGTATTGCCTTGATCTTGCCGGGGTTAGCTTCTATCCCTCATTGAGACACAAAGAACCCAAGGGGCTTGCCGAACGGAACACCAAACACACATTTCTCACGGGTTGAGCTTCAAGTTGATCTTCCGCAAATTTGCAAAGGTTCCTTCCAAATCTTCAATGAGTGTAGACTTGTCCTTGGTTTTGACCACTATATCATCCATATATGCTTCAATGTTCCTGTGCAGCTTAGGTTCAACACCAATCTGTACGGCCCTTGCAAATGTGGAACCAACGCTTTTTAGCCCGAACGACATACGCACAAAGCAGTACGTGCCACATGGGGTAATAAACACGATCTTCTCTTCGTCTTCCTTGGCCATGAAGATCTGATGGTAGCCAGAGTACGCATCAAGGAAGGAGAGCAAATTACATCCTGAGGTGGAGTCGACGATCTGATCAATGCAGGGTAAGGGGAATGGATCCTTTGGACAAGCTTTGTTCAAGTCAGTGAAGTCAATACAAAGTCTCCACTTCCCATTTGCCTTGCGGACCACCACTGGATTTGCTAACCAAGTTGGATGCAGTACTCCTCTGACCAAACCTGCTGCTCCAAGTTTCTTAATCTCCTTGGCAATGAACTATTACTGCTCCAAGGCTTGCTTTCTGACTTTCTGCTTGACAGGACGGGCATGAGGGTAGACAGCAAGGTGGTGCTTGATTACCTCCCTAGGAAAACCGGGGATGTCAGATGGTTGCTAGGAAAACACATCAACATTCGCCCACAGGACGGTAACGAGCGCGCTTTCCTATTTGTCGTCTAGTGCCATCCTGCCGTGCCAGAACTTTCTTGGTTGCTGGAGGAGCAGCCTTGGGTCTTTTGCCAGCCGAAGGAAAGTCGTTTCTGGGTGCAACGCACTCTGGAGAGGCACGCTTCTCCGGTTCCTTGCTGGTGTTCTTGCTGGTTCCCTTAACTTTCTTCTCCTCCTTGGCAGGAGCCGAGGACTTGACAGCCTCCGCTACTACCGCGTCTGTATACAACTTATCCACAAAGATGACCGCATCTTTCTTATCCGACGGGATGGAGATGACTCCCATAGGACCAGGCATCCTCAGAGTGTGTAGGATCAAAAGTATGTCTAGAGGGGGGGGGTGATTAGACTACTTGACCAAATAAAAATACAACCTTTTCCTAATTTGAGTTGTGGGCAGATTTTAGCAATTAGCACAAGTCAAGCAATCAACCTACACATGCAATTCTAAGAGTGTAGCAGCGGAAAGTAAAACATTGCATATGAAGGTAAAGGGAAGGATTTGGAGATGGCAAACGCAATGGAGACACGGAGATTTTTGGCCCTTACAAACTTCTTGGTTCAACTCCACAACTTGACGGAGGCTCCCAAGCAACACCTAACCAATCTAGGAGACACCACTCTCCAAAAGGTAATAAATGCTGTTTCGATGATGAACTCCTTGCTCTTGTGCTTCAAATGATAGTCTCCCCAACACTGAACTCTCTCTCATAGATTTGGATATGGTGGAAAGATGATTTGATTGGAAAGCAACTTGGGGAAGGCTAGAAATCAAAGATTCTTGTGGTAGGATTGGAAGATCTTGATCTCAACATATGAGTAGGTGGTTCTCTCTCAGAAAATGTATGGTGGAAGTGTAGGCATGTTCTGATGGCTCTCTCTCATATGGAGAGGGGGGTGGAGGGGTATATATAGCCTCACACAAAATCCAACCGTTACACACATTTAACCCATCTCGGTGAGATCGAATAGCTAAGCTTGGTGTCACCGATTAGTTCAAAATGTGAACATTAGGAATATCGATTGGGAGTATTTGGAACAACTCGGTGGGACCGATGTGCTAGGGCTTAGGGCAAACCTCATCTCGGTGGCGCCGATTGCGTCAACTTAGTGAGACCGAAGTGAAGTAATAGGGCAACATAGAGTTGGTCAAGCCATCTCGGTGAGACCGATTGCAATTTCGGTGGGACCAAAATAGTTGCAACTAATAATAGTGAGTTGGCAAGGCCATCTCGGTGAGTCCGAGATCCATATCGGTGTGACTGAACTGTTAGGGTTTCTGGTTGTAGCTATGTCATATGAACTCGGTGGCACCGGATAGAAAGAATCGGTGGGGCCGAGTTGGAGTTTATGGTTTTGACATATTTGGATGGAGAAAGTGGTTGAGGGTTTTGGAGCAATATCACTAAGCATTTGAGCAAGCAAGTCACTAAACAACACCTCATCCCCTTTTAATAGTATTGGTTTCCTATGGACTCAATGTGATCTTGGATCACTAAAACAAAGATGAAGAGTCTTGAGCTTTCACCAATATATGTCCGTAGGATTTTGAGGGGTCCACATTTCTACTCCATGCCATGCCAGTGATTGAACTTCCTGAAATATTTAGCTTGAATGGATATTATTCCAATGAGCTATATGTTGTTATGAATTACCAAAACCACCCAGGGATTAGTTGCACTTTCAGAGTGTTATATGCATAACGGGATGCCGCCATGAACTTGGCCAGTGCTGGACGACCAAGGATCCCGTTGAATGCCAGGGGAAGCTCAACGACATCGAACACAATCTTCTCAGTCCTGAAGTTTATTTCCCTGCCAAACGTTACCGGCAAGGTAATATTTCCCTTCAGCTGGCTCCTCCCTTGGTTGATCCCCTGGAAGGTGCCAGTCGTTTAGGTCCTCATAAGGAATTTGGAGATTCTTTAACACATCAGGGGAAATCAAATTCAACCCTGCCCCACCGTCAACCAACATCTTGGTGACTTTAAGGTTGCGGATTGTTGGGAAACCATCAACGAGAAGCATCCAACTGCAGTAGTGCGATCTGGATGATCCTCAATGTCAAAGATGATGAGTGTGCGGGACCACTTAAGTGGTGATATAGGGTGGGACCCTAAGTGGAGATCTTTCACGAATTGGAGGGGGAATCCCCAATAACAAGATGAACACAAGACGGAAAACAAGAGGAACACTCAAGAACAAGTCCAATCACACATCCACTAGACAATCAAACACACAAGATCCACAAGGTACATGAATAACAAAAGGAAATAAGATACAAGGTAGAGTTCATCCCAAATCCTATGAAGGAGATGAGGGCTTGATTATCTAGATAGATCCTTCCCTCAAGGAGGGCTTTATCCACTAGGGATCTTCTCCAATGGAGGCCTTGAACTCCAATGGAGTGTCTCTCTCTCAAGAGGAATCCCACAAGGGGAGATACATGAGCTAAGCTCTAGTGTTTAGATCTATTCTTAGCTGTCTCTAAAGGGGGGAGGAAGGGGAGTATATATAGGTCCAGGGGGTGAAGGGGGAAGTAGGGACGGGCTGGGGGTACCAGGGCCAAGCCCTACAGCCATGCAGGGGGGCCCTGTGTGCAGGGTAAGTGGAGCCCGTGCGCCTGGTATCCAGAGACTTGTGACGATGAGGCCTGCGTGCAAGACGGGGTCCATGAGGCCCGTGGGCTCGATACACTCCCGTGCGCACGGGGTCTTCAGGACCACCAGCCTGGGAGGCCCGTGGGCACTGGGTCGGAGGGGCCCATGCGCACGGGGTCGCCTGGGAGCTGCTGCCTTCTTCTTGGCGCTTCCTTCTCCGCTTCCAGGCTTCCCTCTTGAATTTTGTAGATGTTCTTTTCCGCATGAACTCGTCCTCGCTATGTTTGAAGCTCCGACAATACCTATGAATGCACACGGAAGGAATGTCAAGTAGTATACCATCCTCAAAGGGGTCAAGTGAACACGTGTAAAGGAGATGATTCACCTTTATGTATGTGAAGTAGATGTGGCACGTGTCACTTGCCAAACGAACTCTTGACATGGTGATGTCCATAGATGCTCCGCATCATCCCTCCCCTTGGTAAAGATCCGACCCTGGGATCGAAATCCAAATCACCATGGGAAAGAGATGATGTTGTCGTGTAGAAGTTGGCGATCACCAAGCATGCATCATCTTGTAGTTGCAAATGGGCACTCTCCAATGTCGCACTGCCTTGTAATTCCTTCAAAAGGAGCAAAGATAACAAGAACTTGGAAAAACAAATGTGGTTGGGCGTAAAGAGCAAAACCAGGCATTCAAGAGGTGATTCACCCAACAAGTGTTGTCATCAAGCATATCATATGGTTTGACAAAGAAGTGTGGCATGGCATTTAAGCATATAAGGTGAGCACAATCAAGGACATCATGGAAACAAGTATGCAAATGGGAGTTGAAGATGCTAATATGTGTGAGAAGTGAACAAGCATCTACCTCAAGATCATAGCAAGAATGCACAACGTGCTCAACAAAAGGTCTATGGTAGGCATAGGAATCATTCACGGCACCAAGTATAATGAGATGTCTAAACACATGGGGCAAGTGCAAGACAATCAAAGCATAATGTGCATAGGGTGTAGAGAAGATAACGAGGCACTCAACACAAAGGAAAGAGCAATTGTATAACATGTGTGAGGCAATCAAGACAATCATGTGACAAGCATGTAGATGGTTGTCATCAACACATGAAATAAGCAAGTATGAATCATTGGTGATGCAACAAAGCAAGCAATCATAGGAATCAAGTCGTGCAAGCTAGTAGTGCGAAGATGCAACATACTAGGGGAAATCATGGCAATCATGTCATGTGAGCAAATAGTGGATATAGGCAATGCACATGACATATTGCAAGCATGAACACAAAGCAAGATCATAGTAACATCATAGGCATGGGGCACAAAGCAAACATGGCAATAACAAGTGATATCTCCACCAAGCTTGCAAATACACATATAAGTAGTAGAAACAATCATCATGTGTAATGAAAAGCATGGGTCACAAATGCATGGCAAAGGCATAGGAATGATAATATCATCCAAAGTGAACATGGCAAGATGGGCATATAATATGTAATGGAAAATAACCCATAACCATGTGAGAGCCATGTAGAAGAAATGCGCGAAGTCTTTCTTGCCAAGAGAGCGGTGGGCAAGGAAGTCCATGGGATCCCAAGTCATCATTGCTCTCTAGAGCTCGTTTTGTCAACTCATGGGATTGTGAGGTTGACAAGTATTCATGGGTACCTACACAAAAGAGACATAAACGAAAGAACGTGTGTGCGTGGTAAATGTACACATCATCCATCATGATGTGTATGTGCATGTGTGAGTTAGCACAAGATAAGCATCGCTCAAATAAATTTGATGCATGGTATAAGAACATGTCATCCATCATGAAAGAATAGTTATTGTGTATGACACGATGGGGACACAAATTGAGAATGCAAGTATATGGCACATAATTCATGGAAAGCATATTGTGCACACAAGTATGAGGATCATGCAATGGATGGGATGGATCAAAATCTCCTAATGGGTATGAGGAAACTATGGGGGTCTCCTCATGAGGGGAAACATCATATGGAGAAAATGGACAACATCCAAAACAATGCATATCCGGGCTAGGTAGTCATGGCATGGCATATGAGATAAATGATGCAAAGGAAGCATAGCAATATCATCACAAGAAAAACAAATGCAAATAACCATGGGCTTGTCATCTATGCCATATGTGCAAATTGGGTTTATCTTAATGGCATATGCATAGTCACTATGAAGACATTGCAAATATGACATATGGTGTATCTCATGCATAGCATATGACAAGTCAAGCGGATTGTCAAACATGATGTGACCAAGAGAATTATCACAAGAAATCCTATGTAACATGGCATCACAACTAGGCAATTCCACATGCTCATCATCATATTCATCATAGAGTGGTAAGTCATGACATGAGGAAGTCGCACTAGCATGAAGCATGGGAATAAGTGGATCAACATCATGCAAGCAATCGATGTCAAGAACGTCCACTAGTGGGACAAGAGCATCACCTTCACCTATGTTACCTTTGTCGTTCCACTCAAGTGGTGTAGGTGAGGTGGCAAAGACCAAATGGTGGTCATCTTCATCTTGATGGAACCATGTGGGGGGTGCATCATATTCCACCATGGCCATCGCCTTGTCCAAAGGGAGGAGTCGCGTAAATGAATCGGGCTGGCCATCATCATATATGGGACCTAGCACCAAAGGAGAAGACACAATAGAGGTAGAGGTTAAGTTGTTAGAAATGCAAATGGTCTCATATGCCTCATCAACTATATCACTCTCTCTATGTGGTGGTGGCTCACTCACTCCCTCAAGGTAGGTGCACTCAAACTCACATATGGTGGAGTCACTTATCTCACTCAAATGGTGGGGGTTGTGGCTCTCCTCAGATGGGAATTGGGGCAACTCATCATATATGGGGCTAGTGGTGAAGTCACTCTCACTCTCAATATGGTGGCTAAAGTCACTCAAGTCATGATAGGTCGCCGTGGCCGAAGGGAAAATCCCATGCTCAACCGTCTCGTAGTCGTCGTCGTGGTTGAAGGCCGAAGATGGCACAACATCACTCTCGCCATGGATGAAGGCCACATCATCACTCTCGCCTCCTACGATGGAAGCATCATCCTTGCTCGTCACCATGTCACACGCCTCCAAAGCATGTTCCCGCACTGTCTTGAAAAAGAGTCAAAGGAGACTCGGCATCATCAATGCCACAAAGAGGGATGGTGGTGAAGTCGAACTTGGGAGCATTGTCTTGGAGCTCGTCGGGCTTGGACATCGTGGTGGTACTAGCCTCATGCTCGTCATGTTGGAGCTTGGTCTTCGAGAAGTGTGCTTGGGGTGGAGAAGCCTTGGCCTTCATGAGTTCTTGTTCCGCCTTGAGAGCACCAATGTAGTTGTCGTCGAGGGACTTGTAGTTCTCGAGGAAGATAGTCTTGGAGATGTCGTTGTTCAATCCCATCATGAAGTGGAACTTCATTGACATGGGGTCGCCCACGCCGGCACGTCGTGAAGGCATGCTTCATCTCCTTGAAGTACTCTGCCGATGGACTTGGATCCTTGGATGGTGTTCTCCAATTGGCGTAGAAGTTGTTCCGTGTAGGTTGGAGGCACGAACTCTCTCCGCATAGCTTTCTTCGTCTTGGGCCAACTCATGTCGTCGCTCTCCGAAGGTGTGTGAAGCCACCATGTGGACGCATAGTCGTGGAGGTTTCTTGAGGCGCACTTCACTTGATCTTCGGGAGGGACTTGATGTAGCTTGAGGTAGTCGTCCATCAAACGCTCCCACTCGAGATACTCCTCGGGTTCTAGAGTCCCATAGAAAGGAATCTCGTGGTTGGTGTCGAGGTCGTAGTAGCTTGTGGAGGTCGCGGACTTGAGCTTGGGGAGCTTCTCTTGAATGTAGTCTTGGGGTGCTTGTTGGCGAAGATGCCGTGTGTCCGTAGGCGAAGATGCCTTGAAGTCGCTTGGCGAAGATGCCAAGGGAGATGGTGAAGTCGTTGAGCAATTGTTGGTGTTGAGCTCTTAACCTTCACGTTCGTGGTGGTGATGGTGTCGATGCCGATGTGATCTTGCCGGAGATGGTAGCTCGGAAGCATGTGCGCTAGAGCGTCTTCTCGAAGATGAGGAAGATCACTTGGAGGACTTGCTGAGGGCTTTGATGTCCTCCATTTGAGCTTGCATCTTGGCGTCGTTGGAGTTGTTCGTGGCATCAAACTCGTCGTTGTTGTTGTAGACCGAAGGTGAAATGCCTTGCCTATCCATCACAAGACTCGAGGAAAGGTGAGTAGGAAATGAAATAAACAATACCAAGCTACCTTTTCCCAAAGTTGAGGATGTATCTCGTATCACTCAATGTGAGATGAAAGAATCGTGGAATTGGTACCGGACTTGTTCACTCACACCTATCAAGTAAAGCTTATGGAGTAGCTTGGTGAGGATAGTGGCAACAAAATTTGATGCAAAATGTTAGCAAGAGTCAATAATGTTGGAAAAGATTCACAAATTCGCAAGTGAAACAAGTAGACCAATAGCAATATGTGGCACACGGAAACACACACACGGATAGATAAATGGGGCCGTGCAACCAAGGAATGAGCACAAAATGTGGAATCCACAGAAAACGCTCGTGTTGCACAACTCAAGAGAGACGCTAGCATGATTTCTCAATAGGCGGATACGACACTTGTGCACAACCTATAAGATGCAAAGTGGGTAAACTTTCTATCCCAAGTATGCTATGTATGTATGGTTGCCGGTGTTTTATCCAAGATGATCGAATATGACAAACTTATGCAATGTGGTATGATGCTATGGCACTTGCTTACAAACTCTTTGATCTCTTTTCTTTTGCTTAAAAGCTTATTCTCTTTTTTTTGATATGGACACTATGCGAAATGCACAAACCAAGATAGCAATTGTGTATATGCGGGAACAATCTTGTGACACAAGAGATGATATGATGATACCAATATTGTCGGTGGGAACGACACCTATGGGATCACAAGAATCCTTACTACGGTCGCGGGGCGCGGGGTCGTGAGAAGAGCGGATCAAACAGATAGCACACGGTTCTTTATCTGTGTTCGGCCATGAGGATGCGTAAAACCCTACTCCTCGCTTTGGTGGTTTGTTTATCTGTGTTCTTGAACTAGCAATGGAGCGTGAGGAGCTCCAAAGTCAATCTCCTCCTCGGTCGCCTGGGCCTCCTTTTTTATAGGGAAAGGGGCTACCACAAAGTGGCATACAGGAGGTGGAAAGGGTACAGTGATGCGAGTTTATCCCTCGCATTACATGACAAGGCGCCTTTAATGCGTCTTGCTTAGGTGTCCTTGCTTTATCGGGGGCGGGGGAGAGCCCTGTCTCATCCGTCGCCGCTCCCTTTCGTGTTGACACGCGCCTTGGCCAACGGTGCCCGCGGTGCCATGTAGGCGGTGCAGTACCGAGGTGGCGTAGCAGGGTCTCCACGAAGATCCGCTGTTGTCACACGCAGTGCTCGCCCAACCGGTTGGGGCGGCAATGATGCTAACGGTGGTGGTGGAGGTTTGATTGGCGTGGGCTCAAGGTATTCTACGGTGCTCTTGGCAAGGGCTCGCCGCGCACCGGCAAGGGTCTTGCCGGGCCCCGCAAGGGTCTTCCTGGGCGCTGTTGTCATCCCGGCAAGGCTCTTGCCGGGCGGATTTCAGGGTCCTCCTTGGCTGGGATCCCGCCAAGGGTCGTCTTCTTCCATAGTGTGTATCTGATCTTGAATGTCTTCACAAAGATCTCGCATGCCACCACGGGATGTCTCCGAATCCTTGCCCCATGGGGGCAAAGTGGACTCAAGGGTGACTCGCTCCGTAGGGTGTGGGTGAGCTGCCACGGCAAGGGTCTTGCCGGCTTGTTAAACCGCCTCCGGCAAGGATCTTGCCGGGGGAGTCCGCTTCGTCCCCATTGCTCTTTGTGGTCTTGGTCTTGGCATCGTTCTGCTCCTTTCGGGCTTCGGCCTTACCTTTGCTCACCTCCCTTGCCTTGCTCAGTGCGGTGGTGACCGCAGCTCAGACTGCCCATGCACAGTTATAGGGGTACAAAAAGTGCACCCCTCTTTTTGTACACCGACAGAGCCCCGGCCTGGGCCACACGTAAGCGCAATCGCGATGCTTGGGCTAGGACCAAAAGCGGTGCGCTGGCAGGCGGGTGGTTTTTACCGCTGTAAGTCTCTTTCGCCTGCGCTTCAATGCCTCCTCCCGCGTGGCTCGGCGTGGGAGGCGCGTGGCGTGGGCGGCATGCGTGGGGCTGAGCTCTGCTGGCGCATGCGCCACGTCCGCGATTAATGTGAAGGAGGCGGCCCGCTTTTTCCCCATAAGAAGGAATAACCGCGGGTAGCCCTCACTTTCTCCTCTTCTCTCGTACCTTTTCCAATCTCACGTACCGCCGCTTTCCTCTCTCCTTCCTTCATAAGCTTTCAAATGCCGCCCACTCGCTTGCTTGCCACCCCTCTTCCTCAATCCTCTGGACCTCTCGGCCGCCATGGCGCCCAAATCCGCCAAGGGCAAGAGGGTGGCTAAAGGCTCTGGGACCGTGGAGCCGCCGGAGAGCGCGCTGTCAGGGGACCGAACAAAGTACGCCTTCTTCTTCCCCTCGTCGGTTGATGTTCATGAGCTCTGGGCCTCCTTCAGGCCCTTATGGGGAGTGAAGACGGGGGAGAGAATTCGGGGCACCCGGCGACGCAGCTGGCCATTCCCGCCGCTTATGGCGATCCTGCTCCAAATCGGTATCCCTTTTTTGTTGATTACTTTTCTTGCGGGTTATGCCCTCCTTTTTCCGACTTCTTCTGTGACATCATGCACACCTTCGGCTTGCGCCTCTTGGATTTCACTCCGAACGCGGTGGCGTGCCTGGCTCTCTTCACAAGATCTTTATGGAAGGCTTTGCCGGAGTGCAGCCCAACACGGCACTCTTCGCCATTATTTCTCCCCTCGAATCCGCCGGAGGCGCCGTCTCGGATAACGCCGCCGGATCCCAAGATCCAAGGGGGCCTACCCGGACGGTGCCATGAAGGAGAGGTGGGAGGAATGGCATGGCCGGTGTTGCTGGATTGAAGACGAAGACCCGCCGGAATTCTGCAAGGTCCGCCGAGCGCCGCCGATCTGCGGCAGCGATCGGAGTGATGTTGATGCTGCCGACGGGAGGCTTACTGTCGCCACCACCAGGATCCTCCGGCTGACCCGGGCTGGGCTCACCCTGGAGATGATCGGGGCGGACTTCATTCGCCGCCGGATCGCTTCGTTGCATAATAAGGGGAGGCCAGCCTGGCTTTTACGAACCCGGCCGACATCATGCGGCTTCGCCGCCTCGACCACAACTTCACGGTGATGGCGCATGCCCACTTCTACCAGCGGCTTTTTCCAAATTTTGATGTGGGTCGCGACGCGAGGTCGAACGGACCCGGCAAGGCCACGAAGGCTGCCGCAAAGGTCGGCAAGGCCGTCAAAGGGCCGTTCTTCAAGTTGCCAGCAGGGGTGGTCCCGTTGTGCAATAACTCACGCTGGTTCGAGATCATTGCTATGATGCCGGACTGCAACGCCGCACGCCCCGTCCCGAGCTAGAAGGAGCCGTCGGACGCAGATGTGCAGCAATTCTTGACTCCTTGACCGAGGTATACGCCACGCCGACATCGAGCGGTGGCTTGTCATGGACACCACCGTGCGGAGTGGACTACATCGCCACTGTGGCTTAGGGAGGCACAGACTTGCCGTGGAGGCACGCAGCGCCCGGGGCGTGGAGGACAAGGCCGCTGACAGTGAGGAGGAGGAGCAGATTCACCCTGTGGCGGGCGGGCCACCGAGGAGGTCAAGAAGGCCGACGCTGGAGCTCCTCTTGTCGAGGACGCGCCGACGAGTCGTCGGAGGAGGAGGACGTGGCGGCGGGCTCGACGCCAGCCGGGGAAGAGGGCGAAGTCTCGCGGCGGTTCTGCTCCGCGAGCCAGTCGGCCCGGCAGAGGCTACGCAGCCTCAATTGACCTGGAGGGGTCCGGCGCCACACGAGGGCCACGGCTTGTGAAGGGGTGACGAAGGCCGCCGAGAAGAAGAAGGAGACAGCCCTTTCCTCACCGGGCGCAAGACAAACCCCGCCGCCTTTTCTTCGGCCTCCTCCAAAGAAAAGCGCCGACTGGATGATGATGTGGAGCTTCCTTGATCTCGGGCCTCTCAGAGAGAGGAGGAAAAGGAAACTGTGGAAGAGGAGGAGACGGATGACGCAGTAAGTACTCCGTTTCTTACTGTCATTTCCATTTCCCCGAATCGGGTCGCTTGTCTTGATCCATTTTTGCTTTTGCAGGGAGGCAGAGACGTTGGCCCAGAGGTTGAAGAGGGCGAGGACCTCGGCGAGCAGTCAGTCCTCGGCTGGGGCTTCAAAGACACCACTGTGGTGCCGAAAGCAGCCCGACAAGCAGCCCCCGGCGCAGCCCCCAAAGATAAGTTCGCCACCCTCTTCTTACTCGACATGTGGTAGGTGCTTGATGCTATGATGTCTGACCTTGGGTTTGCAGGAGGGGAGCGGCAGCAGGAGGAGCCACAGAGGGCTACTCCTAACACACCACCCCATCGATTGCGCCGGCCATGGGCGCCCCCGGCACAAGGGCATCGTGCACGGAGCCCACACCCATGGAGGAAGAGGGAACTTGGGCGGCTGGTGACTTGCCACGGCGCCAAATGCTAGCGAGAGGGACTTCGCCTTCCTGACACTGCACTGGTGAGTCGCTCTGCCTTGATCTCTGTTTTCCCTTATTCTTTTCTTGGCTTCATTGCTCCCATTGCTGCCCAGGCCCTCCTTCAACAAACATGGAGGACGTGGACACTGTTGTTGGAGACATTGCTAAGGAGGCCACGGCGGAGGCCAGCAGGATTGTCGCCGAGGAGACCGCCAAAAATGCTGATGTGGCCGCCGCTGAAGAAGCCGCCAAGGGTGCTACCGAGGACGCCGCTGCGGGGGCCGCCAAGGCAACCAGCGAGGCTTCTGCCAAGGGCACCAGCGGTGGACCTGGCGGCGAGGCCGGCAAGGCCTCCGCCGAGGAAGAGGTGGCGGGTGACCAGCCTCCCTCCTCCTCAACCTCGGGCCCCGGCAAGTATCTGAAGGTGGGCGACGATCTTTTCGTCCATCTTCCAGTGGGGCGTCAAGCCGAGCGCCCCGAAGGGGAAGCTTTTGACGGCGAGGTGCTTGCCGCCACCGGGCTTGAGGTGGTTGATGAGCCGGGCGTTGGCGGCGACGGTTCTCCAGAAGAGCAGCTTTTCCGCGCCATGGGGGCCGATTTCCGGAAGCTCCAAGTGCTCTACCGTGCCCGCCTGGACAAGGTCAAGTCCAGGATGGCAGCGGTGGACAACGCGAGGTGGACTTCAAAGGCGCAGCGTCGGCCGAGGCGTGAGACCTGGTTCCACTGCACTTCGCGAGGAGCAGAGGGCCTTCGGGAGGTATTGGCCAAGCGATGTGGAGCTCACCATGAAGATGGCCGACATCGAGAAGGCTCCAGAAAAGGCGGCGAACTTGCCGCATGCCGAAGCCGCCCGGAACCAGCATCAAGCCGCCATGGATTCCCAGGAAGAGGACCTCTCCGCGCGTGAAGCGAAGCTTATCACAATGCTCTGCGGCAAGGATGAGGAGCTCGAGGCCCTTGTCACGCGACGGACTCACGAGCTGGAGCAGAGGCATAAAGAGGCACTCGATGCCCAAGCTCGCCCATGCCGCAAGGTGAAGGAGGCTGGAAGCAGCGGGACGAGCTGAAGGAGCTGGCCCTCAAGCTGTCCGGCGAGAAGAACACGCTCAACCGCGCCTTGATAGAGGCGCAAGGAGCAGTCATCAGCAGGACTGGGGAGCTCTCTGATGCGCAGAACTCCATCAGAGACCTCAAGCTGATGCTGGAGGATCTCGAGAAGATGTTGTCGGAGAGCAGGGCTCGGGAGGAGATCTTGACCAGGATCCTCGAGGAGGAGAAGCGATTAAGGGCAACGAGGCCGCCTCCCACCGTGGAATATGTGGTGGGTGAGAACAGGTGGATCAGCCATCTGGAGGTCGTCGCCCGGCAGGGTCACCTCGCAATTGGCCACCATGGGGATGCCAAGCGTGAAGTACGCCCCGAGCGCAAGGGACCGCTAACGCTTAAGTTGACCCAGTTCTTCGAGGGTGTCCTCGAAGCCTTGGCCTATCTTCACTCCAACAGGGCGGCCACGCTGGCCGAGGAGGCCCGGCGACTTTTCCGGAGGGTCGTGACCAAGGTCCTCACCAAGATGGCGCACTGGAGTCCCGACCTTGACTTCGCGGCCGCGATGAAGAGCTTGTCGGATGGTGTTGACCTCACGGTGCTCAAGGAGCGCATCAAGCCCATCACCGACTGCATCGATGAAATCAAGAGGGTGGAAGGCCAGCGCCGGGATTAGGCATCCCGTTCTTCTTCGCCGCTGCGGGTTCCCGACCAAGACAAATTTTATCTTTAGTTAGAACCCCAGCTATGACGTGATGTAACATAACTTTGAAGTATTCTTAATTTTCATGCATGTTATTTCCCCGTTCAATTCCTCTTTGTATTCGTGCCCCACGTCGATCGGGTAGGCTTGCCGACGCGGAAGCCCCTAGCGGCGTTTTGGGGACAGATTCCTGTGGCCTGCGAATGCAGCGTCGCCGGACGAGCCACCTTCCGTTCGAACGCGGCCGCTCGGTATCGCCGAGCTTGACTCGAGTCGGAATCGAGGGGCGTTGTTGATCGTGGAAGGTTACTCGCCATTCTCGACGCAGCCGCTTGAGCTGTTGAGCGGAGACGAACAGGGGGCAAGGCGTTGCCGATCGTGGGAGAGCCCCAGCGCCCGGTTTCTCATACAAAGGCGTGACATCTCCGCGGGGGAATAACCTCAAATAAGAAGGGTAGCACAAATAAGGGTTCATGCAACTTAGCTCTGCTTATGCGATCGCCGAGTGTCGATCTTACGGCCTCCTTTCTTCTTCAAGGGTCACGAAGATGAAGGAGCGCCGGCAAACTGCTAGAGCCGATTCTCCTGGCTGTGCCCCCTACTGGCGCCGCCAAAGATGTTTGGGAGCGACACCTATGGGATCACAAGAATCCCTACTACGGTCGCGGGGCGCGGGGTCATGAGAAGAGCGGATCAACCAAATAGCACACGGTTATTTATCCAGGTTCGGGCCGCGAGGATGCGTAAAACCCTACTCCTGCTTTGGTGGTTTGTTTATCTGTGTTCTTGAACTAGCAATGGAGCGTGAGGAGCTCCAAAACGCCGAATCCTCCTCCTGGTCGCCCTGGGCCTCCTTTTATAGGGAAAGGGGCTGCCACAGTGGCACAGGGAGGTGGAAAGAATGCGATGATCTTGAGTTTATCCCTGGCATTACATGACAAGGCGCCTTTAATGCGTCTTGCTTAGGTGTCCTTGCTTTATCGGGGGCGGGGGAGAGCCCTGTCTCGTCCGTTGCCGCTCCCATTCGTGTTGGCACCGCCACATGGCAGCCAGCGGTACCATGGTGCCATGTAGGCGAGCAGCTGAGGTGGCGATGGTGGGTCTCCATGAAGATCCGCTTGCTGCCACGCAGTGCCCGCCCAACTGGTTGGGTTGGCGGCTGCATGCGAACGGTGGTGGAGGTTTGATTGGCGTGGGCACGATGGTGGCCCCTATGGGTGCTCTTGGCAAGGGCCTCGCCGCAGCCCGGCAAAGGGGTCTTGCCATGGCGCTCTTGTCATCATCCCCCGGCAAGGCTCTTTGCCGGGGCCTCATGGTCCTCCTTGGCTGGGATCCCGCCAAGGGTCGTCATCTTCCTTAGTGTGTATCTGATCTTGAATGTCTTCACAAAGATCTGCATGCCACCACGAGGATGTCTCCCGAATCCTTGCCCCATGGGGGCAGTGGACTCAAGGGTGACTTGCTCCGTAGGTGTGGGGCGAGCTTCCATGGCAAGGGTCTTGCCGGGCTTGCTAAAACCGCCTCCCGGCAAGGATCTTGCCGGGGGAGTCTGCTTCGTCCCCATTGCTCTTTGTGGTCTTGGTCTTGGCGTCGTTCTGCTCCTTTCGGGCTTCGGCCTTACCTTGGCTCACCTCCCTTGCCTTGCTCAGTGCGGTGGTGCCCGCGGCTCAGACTGCCCGTGCACAGTTATAGGGGTACAAAAAGTGCACCCCTCTTTTTGTACACCGACAAATATGATATGGTATGTATGCAATGGAAGGTGTAGACCAATGATCACTAATGTGCACAAGTAACGTTGCCGGCAATACTCAAATGGCTAGTCTTGATAGGCAAGTGACGCAAAATGGGCTATGGGTTATTAATGCAATTGCAAGGGGAATATACAATGGTGTCGTCGAGGTTACCGTCCTTTGCGATGATGAGTGGCGGTGTTCTTGATGTAGATACCAAGATGATGTAGAGCCGTCCCTAAGTAGCCGAAACACCTTAGGAAACGGTAAAAACCGCAAACTCAAAATCTCCAAAGGAAAATGTCAAATGGCGGTAGCGGGGATGGCAATGCGGAAGTGGTGGTGGTGGTTGATGAAGAAGCAAACGTCCCTAAGTAATCGAAACACCTTAGGAGACTCAAGTCACCACTCAAACAACCACAAATGATAAATGGAGCAAAATGGGTTAGGTTGCGGATGGCTATGGTGGGTTTTGCGGATGATATGGTGGAAGGCCTATGCAAAGATGCCAAAATTTGAAAATTTTGATGGAGTCAAATGGTGATGAAGCCTATCTAGGTGGATGGGGGATGTCAATAGCTACTCAACAAGCTAAAGAACGCGAAAATCGGACTCAGGATGTGGAAGTTATGGGTAAAACGGTGAAGTGCACGCGGCTGCTGTAGGGGGGCCGTGCGCACGGGGTTCCGTGCGCACGGTAAACACGACGAGGGCACGAGGTCACCTGTGACACGCGGGTTTGGCGGATTTCTTCCCGATCCGGGCTCCAGATGGATGGATCTCGTTGCTGGGGTTTAGCTGGGGGTATGGCGGTGGTATGGAAGGGTGGGAGGTCGAAGGGACAGCTGCCGAAGCGCACTAGAAGGGGCGTGCGCACGGGGTCTGTCTGGCCCGTGTGCACGGGGTCCCATGTGCACGGGGTCCCGATGGCCTGTGTGCACGGGGTGCTCTGTGAGCAGACGAACTACTCCGGATCCATGGGTAATCTCGAAATTGAGGTCAAAATCGAAGGATGGAAGGTAGGGGAAGGTGGAGGAAAGCTAGATCCACTTGAAACCAAGAAAATCCATGGATCAAATCCAACAAAACATCACCAAACCAACAAATCACAAAAAAAAATTGGGCTATTTTTTGGTGGGGATTTTCGAAATTGGGGAAGAACACAACAAGACTAGGCTAGAAAACAAAGCGGGGGGCTCCAATTTCATGAGAAACCATGGCTCATGATACCAAATGATATAGGGTGGGACCCTAAGTGGAGATCTTTCATGAATTGGAGTGGGAATCCCCAAGAACAAGATGAACACAAGAGGAAAAACAAGATGAACACTCAAGAACAAGTCCAATCACACATCCACTAGACAATCAAACACACAAGATCCACAAGGTACAAGAACAACAAAAGGAAATAAGATACAAGGTAGAGTTCATCCCAAATCCTATGAAGGAGATGAGGGCTTGATTATCTAGATAGATCCTTCCCTCAAGGGGGGCTTTATCCACTAGGGATCTTCTCCAATGGAGGCCTTGAACTCCAATGGAGTGTCTCTCTCTCAAGTGGAATCCCACAAGGGGAGATACATGAGCTAAGCTCTAGTGTTTAGATCTATTCTTAGCTGTCTCTAAATGGAGGAGGAAGGGGAGAATATATAGGTCCAAGGGATGAAGGGGTAAGTAGGGACGAGATGGGGATACAAGGGCCAAGCCCAATAGCCACGCACAGGGGGCCCCGTGTGCACGGGGTAAGTGGAGCCCGTGCACACGGGGTATCCAGAGACCTGACGCATGAGCCCGTGTGCATGGGGTCCGTGAGGCCCGTGGGCACGGGGGTCCCGTGGGCATGGTACACTCCTGTGCGCACGGGGTCTTCAGGACCGCCAGCCTGGGAGGCCCATGGGCACGGGGTCGGAGGGCCCGTCGCGCCTGAGTCGCTTTGAGGCTGCCTTCTTCTTGGCGCTTCCTTCTCCGCTTCTGTGCTTCCCTCTTGGATGGTGTAGATGTTCTCTTCCGCATGAACTGCCCCTCGCTATGTTTGAAGCTCCAACAATACCTATGAATGCACACGGAAGGAATGTCAACTAGTATACCATCCTCAAAGGGGTCAAGTGAACACGTGTAAAGGAGATGATTCACCTTTATGTATGTGAAGTAGATGTGGCACGTGTCACTTGCCAAACGAACTCTTGACATGGTGATTTCCATAGGATGCTCCGCATCAAGTGGTTCTCGAGCGCTTGCTACTAGTTCTGTCGCATTAACCTCACACGCCCATTGCTTGAGCTGGCGGTGAGAGAAGTGCAAGGATGCACCCCCGTCAATGCACATTCCTCTTTAGCTTTTTGAAACTCCTGTTCACTGGTCTCGTCATCCTCTTCTTCACTTCCATCTTCATTTTCCGTCTTCTCACAACCCCTGGAGGGCTTCTTTCTGCTGATCGGGCTTGCCACGGTGCCACCATGGCCACCTCGGCCTTTTCCGCCAGCGTCGTTCTGACCTCTCTCCTTGTCACGCTTTTCATACTCAGTTTTCTGCTTTTCCACCAACTATTCAACTTGTTTGCAATCCTGGAGATCGTGACCCTTAGTCCTATGGATTTTGCAGTATGGCCCGTCGAATTTGCCGGTTTTCTCAAAGAGTGCTTCTGCTCGACAACAACAATGAAGTAGAAGCCTCCTTGCTGGGCGCCTCAGTCTTTGCTTTCTTGCCGGCGCTAAGATGACCAGAGCTCTCAATGACCATCACTGCTTTGTCCTTATGCTTCTTGTTGCACTTTCTGTTCTTTTTCCTAGGGGTGGCAGTGTCGTCGTCGTCTTCGACGCCAACCTCCTCCCCTGGAAGTCTTCTCCCTTCTTCGGCACGAGCGCACTTGTCCGCCAACTTGTAGAGTTCGCTAACAGTTTTTGGGTAATCGAACATTCATCTTGGCCCGCATTCTGCGGTTGTGCACATTCATATGGAATGCGGCAATCACAACTGCTGGGTGTATCTTCGCGATGTTGCGGTGCACTCGGCTGAACCTCTGAAAATACTTGCGCAAACTTTCCCCTTCTTTTTGTAGAAGGGCTTGCAAGTCACTGGGTTGCCCCGGTTCTTGATGGCCGCCTGTGAAGGCGCCAACGAACTCGTTGCATAAGTCTGCCCAGGAGGAAATGGAATTCTCCGGCAAGTGCATCATCCAAGACCTCACATTAGGCTTGAGAGCCAATGGGAAGTAATTGGCAAGCACTTTCTCATCCCCTCGCCCGGCAGCTTGAATGGTGATTGTATAGATGCCTAAAAACTCTGTCGGGTTCAGTTTTCCATCATACTTCTCCGGGAGGTCAGGCTTGAAGGTGCGAGAAGATGGCCAATGGACTTGCCACAACTCGCGAGTGAAGGCGGGGCACCCTACCTCGTAAGGTAAGTACCCGCCTGCACTGGGCGCCGATTCATCGACATCAGGTCCGTTACCGCTGTCTGACTGACGGCGTTCCTCGCGACGCCGCTCAATAGTGACGCGGGAGTCTTCCTTCCTCCTGTCCCTCAATACTTGGCGTTGATCTTGCTGGAGTCGTGGATCGGATGAAGCCATCAACTGTCACATCCCTAGATCTAGTTTGCACTAGGCTAGCCCTTTATTTGTGCATCATGTTTAAAATTTCTCAGAACTTGAAATGGGGATGATGAAACCCCCAAAGACCCCCTTTAATCTAACTAGGGTCAAATTAAATATTCTCCATCTGCCCAAAATGGTCTTTAGAAAAGTTCATCAATTTTGGAATGGGTGAAAACTTCTTCCAAAAATGATTCACACATTTCTAGGACATTTCTTGATTTTGGAGTTAATTCATACGTATTTGAATTTGGACAATTAAATGCTATATAATATTTTAAATGTCCAAATAATTCTGAACTTAAGTGAGGGCTGTTGGAAATTTTCCAATCAGAGCCCACAATTAATTTCAGGATTTTTGGAACGTTCTGGTATTTTTAATAAGCCCAGAAGTTACAAAGAAATAGAAAAACAAAAACAATTAAAAGAGAGAGGGTTTTTACCTGGGCCAACTTACCTGGCCTTCCAGCCCACCTGGTGGCCCAGCTGGCGGCCCAGCCCACCAGGGGCTCCCGTGTCTTCTCCTTCCTCTGCCAGAAGGACCGAGGCGCGTGGCCCGTGACGCCGGGCATGCGACGCCACCTCCTGCCGCTTGCCGCCATTCTTTGGAGTCGTCCCCGAGCACCATGCAACCCCCCTAACCCCTCTCACTCTCGCCTGTGGCCCCTCGCTCCTCTCCCTCACTCTCCGCTCTCTCCTTCGCCCTCTAGTCCCTTCCCGAGCCCGACCGAACGTAGCCGTCGCCGCCGACGAGCTCCCCCACGGCCACAGCCATCTCCGAGCCCCTCCGACGCGCCCCCGAGCTCCGCCGTGACGCCCCCGTCCTCTCCGCCGAGCCACATGATGTTGGACGCCCTGGAGCGCCGCTGCCGACGCCATCTTTCGCCTTCGTGACGGGCCGTTGTCGAACGATTCGCCGCCGTCTCCGCCTCCCGAGCCCGGGCCGAGTCCTTCCTCGAGATCGCTGTGAGCTCCGACACCTTTTCCCTCCTCCCGTGCTCGTTTCCCTCGCACTCGCCCTTTTCACCGGAGCCGTGAGCTCCTCGCCACCGGCGATGATGCAGACAAGACCAGAGCCACCGCAGCTCACTCCCGAGCACGGCAACGTGCTCCACACCTCACCAGGAGCACGTAGAACCCACCAGCTCCCCCTCCCGTGCACCACAACACCATACCCGCAGGTGCTCAAACTCCGGCCACCGCGGAAATGCTCGCCGCCGTCAACTCCGGCCATCCCAGCTGCTGCCGCCACCACCACTAGATGCGCGAGTCTCCCAGCTCGCCGTAACCGCAAACCACGAGCAAAACGCTGCTCAGAGCGCCGCCTCGAAAGCAACGCCGGGCGAGCCACCGCCACGGATGTGGTCACCGGCGGTGAACGCCGTTCACCGACGCGTGGCGCGGGTTAGGTAAGCACTAATCACACCCCGCTTCACTAACGGAGGGTCCCACGTGGTTAATTAATCGGCTAACAAAATACTTAGTATTAATTTAACAGGATGGACCCACCCATTAGCTTGACCTTGCCACGTCACCGTTGACCGCCCCACACATCGAGTTGACCTGGCCGACGTGTTCGCTGACCCAAATTGACCCAATCATCGACACTAACTGGCCCTGAGTCACTGACCAGTGGGCCCCATTGGTCAGGTTTGACTTGGACTGGCTCCATTGACCTGGTGATGTCACAGTGACGCTATGCTGACGAAATAAGTATTTTCCGGATTTATTCTTATACAGGAAATTCCAGAAAATAGCCAAAACTTCTAAAAATCATAGAAATTAATCTATAGCTCAGAATGAAATAAATTATATATGAAAAATGGTCAGAAAAATCCAATCTATCCATCTGAACTGGTTTCATGCATGCTTAAGCAACTTAAACCTGCTGTTTATGTCAAAACATGATAATGCACTTTATAAAGCCATAGTTTGAATTTGAACTTGAATCTTTGGTTCAAAATAGCTCAAACCCATCTGGTTGTAGTTGCATTAGCCAAACACACTCATTTTACCATGTCATGATCATGCATCATATTGTGCATTGCATTGATTGTGTTTCTTTCTCATTGCGGTATTTGTCCCTCTCGATAGACGTGGTTTCGACGATGAGTTCGATGACACCGATGAAGAGCTATAATATCTTGAAGTGCCGTGCAAGCAAAACCCCTTGTTCATTCCGATACAATCCCACTCTCTCGCTCCTGCTCTCTTTTACTGCATTAGGGACAACAACGATTCATCAGATTACTTGCCTGCGGTAGCTGAACCCTTTATCCTCTTGCATGACTGTCATTCCACAGTAAATAGATGAAACCCACTAGCATGAGTAGGAGTTGTTTGAGCCTTGATGTGCCTACTCATTCATGCTTGTTTGTCATGCCTACTACTGCTTAGAGTTGAGTCAGTGCGATTCATCGGGGATGAATCGGAGGTGTGTAAACATGTCCCATCGTGTGTGAGCTAAGTGTGTGAACACGATTTGGTAAAAGGTAGCGGTGAGAGGCCATGTAGGAAGTACATGGTGGGTTGTCTCATTGAAGCCGTCCTCAGGAACTGAGTTCTGTGTTTGTGATCCATGAACAGTTAGTACCACACATTGGGATCCTTAATTGACTCTCTCAACTTATTAATCGCCCTTGTCCTCTGTCCAGGAGTTGCAACTAGTTTCTAGTGTTTGTAGGATATGTGTTGGAGGCCGTGCGTAGCGCTGACCCTAGGGGTGGGCTATGATGCGGTAGATACACCATGGCACGGTGTACCGGGCGCCCGTTTGGTGTCTTGGGAACCTTGCACACAATGTTTGGGGCTGTGAGCGAAACTCCGGCCGGATCTCCTCGCGGATGGAATCCGAATAGGCGATAAACCTGGACTAGAGACTTGTGTGGTTAGTCAGGTCGTGGCCGACTCCCTCGCCAGGCTTCCGCTTGAAGGTTGCTTGAGATACACGACGTGTACATGGTGGTAAGTGGCGAGGCGTGTGTGAAGAAGTACACCCCTGCAGGGTTATATATGATCTATTCGAATAGCCGCGTCCACGGTAAAGGACTTCTGGGTTACCTATAACATTTCATAGACAAGTGAAAGTGGATACTCTAAAATGCGCAAGATAAGCGTGAGTGCTATGGATGGCGTTCTCGTAGGGAGACGGGAGCGGATCCATAGTGGTGTATTGAATGGTGAATATGTGGACTCGTGTGCGCCACCTCAAAAGAGTTACTTGCAGTCGTAGTTCAGGATAGCCACCGAGTCAAAGCTAGCTTGCTGCAGTCAAACTCCACCACCCCCTTTGTTGATACCGATGCATATGTAGCTAGTTACGATGTAAGTCTTGCTGGGTACATTTGTACCGGCGTTTGCTTAATTTATGTTTTGCGAGAGACTTGATCTAAGCTAATAGTTCCGCTTGGACTTGACGTTTAGCTTGATACCTCGGCCACGATCTTGTGCCCTCGGCAGGATCTCGGTAGATAGTCGGGCTTCTCGGCCTTTTTCATTTGTAGATATGCGTACTCGAGACATGTTAAGCTTCCGCATGTGCTTTGACTTGTATGCTCACGAATGTTGGGTCATGAGACCCATGTTTGTAATATCTAAGCTCCTCGGAGCCTAATGAATAAATACTTGATTCAGTAGAGTTATGTTGTGATGCCATGTTGTATTTATACATATCGAGCATATTGTGTGTATGTTTGAACTGCTTGGTATGTGTGGGATCCGAGCAATCTAGTTGTTTATCCTTGGCAGCCTCTCTTATGGGGAAATGTAGTCTAGTGCTTCCTTGAGCCATAGTAGTCCGCTACAGCCCGGTTCACCGGAGTCCTCGCTAGCCCAAAGACTACCGCTGGGACGCTTGACTGGCCGGCATGTGTTTCACTTTGTTCACGTGGTTCTGTCCTTCGGGAAATGTCACGGTGACATCCGAGTCCTGCCTAGCTCGCTACAGCCGGGTTCCCGGAGTCCTATTAGCCCGATGCTACAGCCCGGATTCACACGCCATCTTGACCGACATGCTCGAAGTTGATTCATGTATGCCTGTCCCCATGGGTTAGTGCCGCTTTGGGTTCACGACTAGCCATGTCGGGCCGGGTTCTCTGTCATATGGATGCTAGCGACACTATCATATACGTGAGCCAAAAGGCACAAACGGTCCCGGGCCATGGTAAGGCGACACCCGTCGGAATACCGTGCGTGAGGCCGCAAAGTGATATGAGGTGTCACTGGCTAGATCGATGTGACTTGGAATCGGGGTCCTGACATCAATACCTCATTAGGATCATCGACATCTTGGGGTTGCTGAGCTCGCCGTAGTTGCCCTTGGGTGGGTTGCCGCGGAGGGGGCTGCACCGTAGGTGCGGTCCTCTCAACTTGGCCACCAGCAAAGGCTGCCGGTGTCGCTATGGGTGCCGTGGAAGGCTCCATCGCCGTGACTTGTTGGTCTTAGCAAACCTAATGAGACTTTGGATGGTAGCCCTCCATTCATTCATCTTGTCTATTGCTGGTGGGAAGTTCAGCAACAGCTGATCACTGACCATCGCTTCCGCCATCGTCCCTGGCATGGCGTGAGAGGCAGAGCATGACACCGCTTGACTCCTGGACGAGCCAGAAGGAGCGTTGTTGTGCTTCTGCCATCTTGGACCAATCACCAGGGCAGTCTGGCACGGCCGAAGTTCTTCTTGAAGGCCAAGTTCCTGATCAGCTGGGCCTTTCCCATCCGAACGCGGTCGTTGTGGTTCGACGGTGCTGCTTGGGGTCTTGTCGCGCTCGCCAGCGCGGGATGAGGCACACGTCCTGTCGCTGCCCCTCTAGAAATATGGCCAGTGGATATTGGCTCGCACCGGAGCAGGCATCGACGCCGTGTTGGTTGAGCTCGCCGGTGGGGCGGGGACGAGGAAGCTGGGCGTCTCCATGACCCGCACCAACGGAAGCATGATTGCCATCAAGTTGAAGAGGTTGGGTCGCTCCTGCAGCCCCGGCCCCTACTCTAGTTGCGGAATGTTAGCAGCACCGCCCGCCGCAGCCGCCAAATCAGCAGCACCTGCAGCTGCAGGTGACGAAGCCTTCGAAGTAGAAGGATGCGTCGCCACACCGCTTCTCTTCTTGGGAGCCATGGACGATGTAGAAGATGATGAAGATCGACGCGCTAGTTGCTGCTTGAGGTTCGCGCAAGCAAAGCCCCCTACCTGCCAGGCCAAAGATGTCAGCGTGGAAGCATGATCACCTATGGGGCAGGGGTGCCCCTCTGTGGTTCGGCAAGGGGTCGGTCACATTGCACAAAGAGCGGAAACAGCTGGGGTAGCGCGGCGATGGACAACTCTCTTTTACCCAGGTTCAGGCTACTTTGCAGCATAAAACCCTACTCCTCGTATGGCGGATTGATCTGGATGAACACAAAGATACGGCGTGCTCCAGCCCGGCAAGGGTGCCCTGGGGGAAGCAGCATGCATGTACAAGTGTTGGGGGATCTAAAATTTAAACCCTTTGTGTCGGTGTCAAAACCGGCGGATCTCGGGTAGGGGTTCCCGAACTGTGCGTCTAGGCGGATGGTAACAGGAGACAAGGGACACGATGTTTACCCAGGTTCGGGCCCTCTTGATGGAGGTAAAACCCTACGCCCCGCTTGATTGATATTGATATTGTGGATGTTTACAAGAGTGGATCTACCACGAGATCAAGGAGGCTAAACCCTAGAAGCTAGCCTATGGTATGATTGTAAGGGTTGTTGATGTTACGATTCTGGTCCCACGGACTAAAGCCATCCGGTTTATATAGACACCGGAGAGGGCTAGGGTTACATAGAGTCGGTTACAATGGTAGGAGATCTACATATCCGTATCGCCAAGCTTGCCTTCCACGCCAAGGAAAGTCCCATCCGGACACGGGAGAAGTCTTCAATCTTGTATCTTCATAGTCTTGGAGTCCGGTCGATGATGATAGTCCGCAGGGTGATAGTTCGCTGATGATGGTAGTCCGCTATCCGGACACCCCTAATCCAGGACTCCTCGGTAGCCTCGAACCAGGCTTCAATGACGATAAGTCCGGTGCGTATATTGCTTGGCATTGCAAGGCGGGTTCCTCCTCCAAATGATAGAAGATTGTGAACACAGGATAGTGTCCGGCTCTGCAAAATAAATTCCACATTCCACCGTAGAGAGAATAATAATATATACACAAGTTCAATCTGCTGACGCTTTTTGTGGCATGACGTCACACCACTACCAAGCCATTACTCGAATTGTCTTTTACTTTACCACCTCGGTAGCATTTAGCGAAGCGGTTTCCTTGGCACGTCTTGTCGAAGCAGAGATCGTGTTTCCCCTTAATCCGGGATTCTCATCAATACGGGTGTGGCTAACCCAACCGCGCCATTGATGGTGACGCTTGGGAGATAAGACTTCGCCCGCCCATATAAGGGATAAGGATTCACCTTCTCACCCACGCCTTCTTCCTCCTTTGTTTATCCATCTCACAAGACTTTCGAGCTCCAGCGCCCAAGTTCGCGCATCTCGCCTCAACCTTCTCCGACCATGTCCGGAGCGGGAGGTAAATGGTTGGCCTCCACCGTTAAGGAAGAGCACATCGCCAAACTGCGCGGCGCCGGATACCTTTCCGGCGACATCGCGCACCGGCTGCCCGAAGAGGGGCAGCTCATCCCCACCCCCATGCCCCATGAGAGGGTCGTCTTTCTTCCCCACTTCCTCCGCGGATCGGGCTTTCCACTTCACCCCTTTGTCCAGGGGCTGCATGTTCTACCACGGCCTGGATTTCCATGATCCGGCGCCAACTTCATTCTCAACATCTCGGCGTTTATCGTCATGTGCGAGGCCTTCCTCTGCATCCGCCCCGCTTCGGGCTTGTGGCTCAAGACCTTCAATGTCAAGCGAAGGTTGTGAAGGGCACTCAAGCGGAGTGCGGAGGCGCCATGTTGGGCAAGATGCCCAACGTCCTTTGGTTCGAAGGGGCCTTCGTGGAATCCGTCAAGGGGTGGCAATCGGGGTGGTTCTATATCACCGAGCCGCGTGACCCTACATGGGCGGCGGCCCCCGAGTTCAGATCTGGTATTCCCACGCAACTCACCTCCTGGAAAGAGAAGGGCTTGCTGTAGGGTAGTTCGGAGGAGCTGACGGGACTCCAAGCCTGTATCAAGAAGCTGGTGAAGAAGCTCAGGCTGGTTAACGTGGTCCAAGTCATGCTCGTCCGCCGCATCCTCCCATGCCAAGAGCGGCATTCAATGCATGTGGAGTTCGATCCGGAACAGCACCAGCGCTGAGCAAGCTCTTGACACGACGCACGAAAGGCGCCTGGAGGAGTGCTGTTCAAGGCGCTGAAGCCCTCGCCTCATGTTGAAGATCGCGGTTTTCGCCGCAGCGCCAGCCGACGAGGCAAGTGATTCTACCCTTTACGGGACACTTGTTTTTCATAGTTTGACTCTATGCGCGGTTTTAATTTCCCTTCCTTTGACAGGAATTTGGATGAGGAAGGCGGAGCAGGTTATCTGTCCGGCTCCTATGCCAGAAAATCCAGTGGGCCGCCCGTCTAAGCGAAATTTCTTTGGTTCCCGACACCACGTTGTCTTGGGAGAAGAAGGCCAAGAAGGAGGCCACGGGTGCTTGAAAGAGTGCTAGTTTTCAGGTGTCCGACGACTCCGGGGCGGACTCCTCCCCCGAAAACGAGGAGGGGAAAGAGGACTCTCTCCCAGAGGAGGGAGAGAGGAAGAGGAAGGCTTCCCTAACAGGGGAGGCCGAAGGGTCCAAGAGGGGAAGGACTATTTCCCCGGACAGCTCCGCCAACATCAACGTTGGCGAGGAAGAATGGCCTTCAAGGGCCAGGCCCCAGCAGATCGTAAGTATTCGGATTCCTGAATGATTTATAATTTACATTTCTGCGTCACATAGTGTCATTCTAATGGCGCATGCTGCCTGTAGTCCGCCATGATGATCTCTCGCTTGTTCGAAGGGTCGTTAGCTCCGTCGGATGCAGACTCCATCCCGATCGCCTCCACCCTCGCGACACCGAGGACGCCGAGGTGGGATCCCAAGAAGGGCCCATCGGGGAGGCTCGGGCGCCACAAGGCGTCTTCCGGACTTCGTGCGGACTGCACATCGAGAACCCGCGATGGTTCCGGAGTCCGCCGCGCCCTTGAACGAAGGGCAAGACTGACGCCGGGCGGCTTCCGTCCAACCGAGGCGCCGGGCAATTTGTTGGAGGCGTTGCAGGCGCTTCCATTGAGGAAGAACACCGCACTATTATGAGTGCGGTGATTGAAGGTAGCTTCGCCAAGGGCGGGCTGGTGAAGCTTCGCAGGAGCCTTCTATCGGGCTTTGAGGTAAGAAGTTAAAAATATGCAATGTAATACCGCATAGACGGTAGAGCCACGATGCTCGGTTCGGTGTTCGGAAAGAAAAGCGGATGAGGATCTGAAAAAAGATATACGTAGGGTTGCTAAAAAATTATGTCAATATGGGTTGTAGGCTGCGACCTCTGCCACCGCCAGACCGCAAGGAGGTCGGGTGCTTTGAAGCAGAGGCTCGGCGGTCCGAGCAAGAGCTCGGCCGCTGTGAAGCAGCTCGGGACAAAGAAGGTGAGTAACACCACTTTGAACTTGTACCTTACAGAAAAGGATTTAGGTTGCAACAAAAATAACAAGGATAACATGGGTGCTGCAGGGGCCACGAACGAGGTGGCGACCCTGAAGGAGGCCGTGTCCGTGGCCGAACGCAATGCGGCCACGGAACGGGCAGAGCGAGAAAGCAGGGGAGGCGCGGGTGGCGGTGGTTCAGCAAGAGCTCCGTGCTCTCGTGGAGAAGCATGAGAGTTTGGAGCGTGACTCAAAGACTTCGAGAGTCCGAGCTTGCCTTGGCCCTCGAAAGTGCCAAAACCGCCAAGGCCGAGGCCCATAAGTCCCTTCAGAGATTGAGTTGATGAGGAAGATAGCGGCGGTAAGGCATTTTTCATGCAAAGCAAGCATGTGAATGTAAATTACGTGTTACTTACCCGAATTCGGAGCTCTCGAGGCGTTTGCAGATCTACCTCGGCGTGTCCGATGCCGCAGATTCTACCGAGCCGAGGAGGGAGCTCAACGGAGAAGGTCTTCGGTCTCCGTATCTTTGAGGCGGCCCATCCGGTGCCCCCTAGCGACCACCGAAGGCGGTGGTCGAGCTTCACAAGGTGGCCGAGCAGGCCATGAAGGGCCCTCATAGTCCGGTTGTGGCTGGAGAGGCCATGCCTGGGAGCTACTTCGCCTCGGCGCGGCTGGTGGATGCGTGCCTCGGGTGGAGGTTATCAAGCGCTCCGCCTGTATTGAAGGTGTTCGTCGGGCCCTTGCCCGCGCAAAGGTGCATTGGGGCAAGCTGGATGAGGAGAAGCTAATCACTGACGCGCCACCAGCGGGCAAGGAACATCGTACGCCCGAGATCTATTATAAGGCTGTCTTGAAGGGTGCCCGCAAGATTGCGGATGAGTGCCCTGTGGATGTAATTTTTGAGTAAATTCGCAATGTGTTATCACATGCGCTGAAAACTTTGTTCATATGCGCTTAAGCAACGCTTGTTAATTTAAAATATTACCTTCAGGCGGCCATTTATTAAATCTGAGAGATGGCAAGTCGTCGGCTTCAGCCCCCATGCCACAGTCTTTGGGGTGTTACGGATAAACTTGAGCGCTCTAGTTCCCATGTTTGGGTCCATCGAGGAGGCACTCAACACAACGAACAAGGCAACCGGACTTATAGTGCTTGAACACTCTCACTTAGCCATAGAATTCTATAATTTTAAATTTCGGTGAAGCCCTAGTATTTGGAGGACCGAATTGGGCGCTATCCACGCCTTCATCGGACATTGTCGGAACTTATTTCAAGCGGCGAGGTCTTTAAGGACCCGAAAGGACCTCTCGAACAGCGACCAGTCTCGGCTTATCATGACGATCAGTTTAGCTTTCTCCTTGAGGCGTTAACCCGACTCAACCGGGCGCATCGCAGTGGTTCTCCCGGTGCTACCTTAGCCGATAGAACGGAACGTAAGGTGCCAAACATGGGAGCCGGCAAACCCAACTATTGACCCAAGACATGATTCGGAGCCGATTCATATAATGCTATAAGTTCGGGTGCCGCACTTGTGAAAGTGTATGGACTTTATCACACCATAATCCGGAGAACATAAGCCCTCGGTGTATTTGGCCGTACCAAAGTGTACGGATGCAACATGTCGTAAATGAACATATATGTATATATAAGGTAATGCAATTATAGGCAAAAGGTGCTGCATTTTATTCGAGAAGATATGCTATGAGTGCGGAATGATACAAATAGTGCGGAAAGCAAGGGATTGGACGAATTAAAGGCGTCTCTCCGTGGGTAGGCCATGGAATGTTGTATGTAACAAATTTAACGCCGTGATGGAGACCACCTGAGTGTTCGCCGCGCCTTTGTCCTTCCACGGCTGTTGCATCATGAGTTCGGCAGGTCGCCGCCGGACATAGTTCTGTATAAAAAGAGAAAAAAAAAGAAAAAAGAGCGACACACTTGGGAGCCGCTGGTGTGGTCGAACCGCACTCTGGTCTGTTGTGGTTGTGCCTTTCCCCTATGCCCATGGTATCTCCAAAGGCGTAATTATGTACGCGGAGAGTTTCTCTTACAATTTTGCAGAAATTTGGGGTTGAGGCCGCATTGCTACGCTGGCGATGCTAACGTGCTAGGTGGTCTTGGTTGATGTTGCTCCGGCGCGTTTGGCCGTGTCCGGTCGCTTAACGGCCGGACTCGAGAATTGCCTTAAAAGGTTGCTCAGTACTTCCGCCGCGCGATAGCGGCTGTATGTTCCTCCGTTCGGAGGGAGCGCCCGTGTTTCCATTGACCGTGATGACTCCACGAGGGCCTGGCATCTTGAGCTTAAGGTATGCATAATGCGGCACCGCGTTGAATTTTTATGAACGCGGTTCGTCCGAAAGCAGAGCGTGATAGCCGCTGCGAACGGGACTATGTCGAAGATTAACTCCTCGCTTCGAAATTATCCGGGATCCGAAGACCACTTCCAGTAATCGAGCCTGTACAATTGGCCTCGACACCTGGTATGACGCCTTTGAAGGTTGTCTTTGTAGGTTTAATCCTTGAAGGGTCTATGCCCATCTTGCGACCTTGTATCACGATAAAGCAGGTTCAAAGCACTTGCCGCCGTCCATCAGGACTCTCGTGAGGTGAAATCCATCAACGATTGGGTCTAAAACCAATGCGCGAATCCGCCATGGCGGATATCTTGGTCGGATGGTCTCTTCGATCGAAAGTGATCGGGCAAGAGGACCATGGGTTGAATTTTGGGGCGACAGGCTCCATCGCGTATACGTCCCTTAGTGCACGCTTCCGCTCCCTCTTGGGAATATGCGTTGCGTATATCATGTTTACCATCCGAACTTGAGGGGGGAATCCCTTTTGTCCTCTGTTGTTCGGCGGCCGGGTCTCTTCCTCGTCATCGCTGTGTAGCCCCTTGTCACTGCTTTCGGCGATTAATTTGCCTGCCTGCTTGAATACCCAACAATCTCTGTTGGAGTGGTTAGTCGGCTTTTCGGGGTTCCATGTATTTGACAAGTGCGGACGAGTATACGGTCCCAATTGGACGGGCCCGGAGTGGTTCTTTTGAATGGCTTCTTCCGTTGACCGGGTTTGGAGCCTCGAAATCCGGCGTTGACTGCCGTCTCCTCAGTGCTGTCGCCGTTAATGCGGCGGGTGTTTTTGTTTCGACGCAACCCGCCGTTGCGGTCCTTGGTATCCGGACTGCCAGCGTTTTTTGCTGAGGTTGTTGCCGCGAGCTAGCCACTATCCTCTCCCGCACAGAAGCGGGTCATGAGTGATGTGAGGGATGCCATGGATTTCGGCTTCTCCTGTCCTAGGTGCAGGGCCAGCCACTCGTCACAGATGTTATGTTTGAAGGCAGCTAGTGCCTCTCGCATCCCGGACGGTCGGCGATTTGATTTTTCTTTGTTAAGAACCGTGTCCGTAATTGCCTGGCCGATTCGTCTGGCTGCTGGATTATGTGGCTTAGGTCATCTGCGTTCGGTGGTCGCACATACGTGCCCTGGAAGTTGTCGAGGAATGCGGCTTCCAGGTCCTCCCAGCATCCAATTGACTCTGCGGGCAGGCTGTTAAGCCAATGCCGAGCTGGTCCTTTAAGCTTGAGCGGGAGATATTTGATGGCGTGAAGATCGTCGCCGCGGGCCATGTGTATATGGAGAAGATAATCCTCAATCCAAACCGCGGGGTCTGTTGTGCCATCGTAGGATTCGATATTAATGGGTTTAAACCCTTCAGGGATTTGATGATCCATTACTTCGTCAGTGAAGCATAGCGGGTGTGCGGCGCCTCTGTATTGAGCAATATCGCGACGTAGCTCGAGAGAGCGTTGTCTGCTGTGTTCGGCCCGGCCGGAGTAGTTGTATCCGGCGCGACGGTATTCGTCGTGGGTCGTGGGGCGCCCACGTGATCCATAGATAGATCTGGATTGTCTTGCCTTATCCTCCAATATATCTCGCAAGTCCGGCGCGTTCCCCCGTGGCTTCCTGCTTTTTGAGCGATGCCGGGGTACGGTTTTGGTGGAGGGCTTGCACGCCTCTCTATCACGGCCACGAGGTGGTCGGTCTGCCAGACAATTGTTGGTGATGCTTCCTCCTCTAATCGGGGAGCAACTTGCGTTTGGGTAACTTTTGGAGGGCGTCGAAGTTCATACTCTTCGCCGCGAGGACCTCGGTCCATCTGGCCGGCCGCCAGATCTTGATCAGCTTGAAGCTATTGCTGCTTTTTGTTTAGGCTGTTTGCCGTGGCCATTAGCCTGCGTCTGAAACGCTTCTTGTTCAACGGGATCCTCGAGGCACGACGAATTACGTCGTCGTGAGGCTTGCCTACAAATCTCCGGAGGGAGGTAAGTAATTGTCATCCTCGACCTCTTCGCCCGCCACCCTCTCGTGAGGGCTTGCTTACGCCTCCTCTGTCTGGATCGTCTTTGGAGGGAGTTGTCTTCGGCACTTTCGGGTGTTATTATCTCCTGTGCCGGAATCTCCATTCTTGCCATGGCGGGATTTAGGCGGCTAGGCTGACGTCGGCGCTTGGGCTGTTTCTTTAAGGAATCGGCCTCCGCTGCTTCTTCGCCGTCCCCATCTTTTGGGGTGTCCACCATGTATATGTCGTATGACGAGGTGGTCTTCTAGTGTCCTGTAGGCACTGGTTCTTGGTAGTCTCCGGCATCGTCGTCCATACCGTCGATGTCTTCGGAGTCGTAGTCGAGTACGTCGGTTAAATCGTCGACGGTGGCTACGAAGTGGGTGGTGGGTGGGCTCACGAATTTCTTCGCCGCCCACGCCCCAACCGTCCTCATCGTAGCTTCGCCAGGGCTCTCCGGATAGCGAGAGATGCTTGATGAATTTATGATATCGCCAAGGGCGAAGTCTTGAAAGATGTCCGCAGCGGTGAATTCCATGATCGGCGCCCAATCGGATTCGGTGGCAAGGGCGCAGGAGGTTCGAGTCCGGCAGAGAGTCCGGCACCTTGAGTCATGAGCTTTATGCGGGACAAGGTAAGTGTTCGCTCTATCGCCAGAAGTTGCGGCTCCCGAGGCGGTGTCCAGCCATCCGCCCTCGATTCGAAGCGATCGGCTCGGACTATGAGTCGGAGCGGATTCGTGTCTGACCTTCAAGGTGTTGTCCGGCGCGAAGTTAGGTCATGCCCATCGTGACGGTAGCGGCACGCCTTCGGGCAGGCTCAGATCCGTCGAAGATCAAGTCCCGCGGATATCGGCCGTGAAGTTTAGGCTTCAAACCTGACTGACGGCCAGGGGCGTAGCTTCGATCTGCTCCGGATGGCCAAGTGAGTTGCCCGCAGCGCGGCCGCCGAATACGAAGATCTGTCCGGGAGAAAAGTCTCACCCAGATCTGCGTCATTGTTGATTGAAGAGGCCATCAAGCCTATCGGTGACGACAGCAGGAACTCTCAATGAAAGCACCAATGTCGGTGTCAAAACCGGCGGATCTCGGTAGGGGGTCCCAATCGGTATGCGTCTAGGCGGATGGTAACAGGAGACAAGGGACACGATGTTTACCCGGGTTCGGGCCCTCTTGATGGAGGTAAAACCCTACGTCCCCGCTTGATTGATATTGATATTGTGGATGTTTACAAGAGTGGATCTACCACGAGATCAAGGAGGCTAAACCCTAGAAGCTAGCCTATGGTATGATTGTAAGGGTTGTTGATGTTACGATTCTAGTCCTCACGGACTAAAGCCATCCGGTTTATATAGACACCGGAGAGGGCTAGGGTTACATAGAGTCGGTTACAATGGTAGGAGATCTACATATCCGTATCGCCAAGCTTGCCTTCCACGCCAAGGAAGGTCCCATCCGGACACGGGAGAAGTCTTCAATCTTGTATCTTCATAGTCTTGGAGTCCGGTCGATGATGATAGTCCGGCAGGTGATAGTTCGGCTGATGATGGTAGTCCGGCTATCCGGACACCCCCTAATCCAGGACTCCCTCACTTTGCTAGGTTGCATTGGGCCTCCTTTTGTGGCTTAAGGGGCGACCATAGTGGCAAAACAGTTATTTTGGTGTGATTAGATAGCTAACAGTGCTATCATACGTAACTCTGGTAGTTAGGACAAAGTGCACAAAATGCACTGCTAGGTGTCGTGCTGAGGTTGAAGCCCGGCAAGCTGCCGCGCCGCTTATCCATCTTCGCTTTATTAGCATGACACACCATCTGGACGGGTGTCCATAAAGCTAATCTCTCCCCCACCATGCTGCCATGTGCCTGACAGGATCCACCTATTTACTTGGTAGCTTGACACCGCACTGATAAATGACTTGGGTATGACGAGGTGGAGCAGCGGCGTCTTGGTGAAGGCCTGTCGACAAGGAGCCTGACAGGTTCTGATGACGGACCCGGAACGGAAACCTTGTCGTGGAGAACTAGGCTCATCCCTCAAGTGCAGCTTCGACCCGGCCAGGCTCTCCTGCCCGGCAAGGGAGGCTCTCCTGAGGTGATCTTCTGTCAACTTGATGTTCTTAATCCTCTCCTTGATATCACAAAGAGCGGTTTCTCTGGCTTATTTTTGTGTCATGCATTGGTACATTATGTATGATCGACAGCACGCATGTGCATGAGTTCGGGCAGCAAACGTGAATGTTTGTTGCACTGACACTATGGCATGGCTAGTCTAGTTTATCTTCCGCTGCATAATGTCTAGGTTGTATTTGGTTGTTTGTCTTCGAAGACATTGCCCGTCTTGAAGACTTCCATAAAAATCACCTATTCACCCCCCTCTAGTCAATAACTAGCACTTTCAATTGGTATCATAGCAAGGTGCTCCCTGATACGTCTCCGTCGTATCTTCTTTTCCAAACACTTTTGCCCTTGTTTTGGACTCTAACTTGTATGATTTGAATGGAACTAACCAGATCGACGTCGCTTTTCAAATAGAACTGCCATGGTGTTGTTTTTGTGCAGAAAATAAAGATTCTCGGAATGTCCTCAAGCTCCACGGAACACCTTAGAAAAATAAAGAAAAATCCTCAAAGATGAAGACCAGGAGGCCCACACTGCTCACGAGGGTGGGGGCGCCCCAGGCGCCGCCTACCTCGTGGGCCCCTGGTAACCCTCCCACGCCAACTCCAACTCCATATATTGGCTTTCGAGAAAAAAATCGAGAGAAGAAATCATCGCGTTTTACGATGACACGGAGCCGCCGCCAAGCCATAATCTCTCTCGGGAGGGCTGATCCGAGTCCGCTCGGGCTCCCGGAGAGGGGATTCGTCGCCGTCGTCATCATCAACCATCCTCCATCACCAATTTCATGATGCTCACCACCGTGCGTGAGTAATTCCATCGTAGGCTTCTCGGACGGTGATGGGTTGGATGAGATTTATCATGTAATCAAGTTAGTTTTGTTAGGGTTTGATCCCTAGTATCCATTATGTTCTGAGATTGATGTTGCTATGATTTTGCTATGCTTAATGCTTGTCACTAGGGCCCGAGTGCCATGATTTCAGATCTGAACCTATTATGTTTTCATGAATATATGTGTGTTCTAGATCCTATCTTGCAAGTCTATAGTCACCTACTATGTGTTATGATCCGCAACCCTAAGTGACAATAATCGGGACCACTCCGGTGATGACCATAGTTTGAGGAGTTCATGTATTCACTATGTGCTAATGCTTTGTTCGGTTCTCTATTAAAAGGAGGCCTTAATATCCCTTAGTTTCCAATAGGACCCGCTGCCACGGGAGGGTAGGACAAAAGATGTCATGCAAGTTCTTTTCCATAAGCACGTATGACTATATACTGAATACATGCCTACATTATATTGATGAACTGGAGGTAGTTACATGTCACCCTATGTTATGAGCGCTACATGATGAACCACATCCGCATAATTATCCATCATTGATCCGGTGCCTACGAGTTTTCCATATACCGGTTTCTCGGTTATTTACTTTTTTCTTTGCTCTGTTACAATCACTACAAAATACCAAAAAACATTACTTTTCTTGTCTTTACTTTTGTTACCGTTACTACCACCACTATCATACTACTTTGCTACTAAACACCTTGTCAGCAGATACTAAGTTTCAGTGTGTGGTTGAATTAACAACTCAGTTGCTAATACTTGAGAATATTCTTTGGCTCCCCTTGTGTCGAATCAACAAATTTGGGTTGAATACTCTACCCTCGAAAACTGCGATCCCCTATACTTGTGGGTTATCAAGACTATTTTCAAGGCGTCATTTGCCGGGGAGCATAGCTCTATTCTTTGAGTCACTTGGGATTTATATATGCTAGACACTATGAAGAATTTGAAAGATGATCGAACTACTATTTTGCCCTCAACTACGAGGGAGGTAAGGACCCGCCATCTAGCCTTGCACTAGATTCTCCTTCGTTATGAGTAAGTTTATACACCTAAACCTACTACCGCTATTGATTACGATATGTCGCATGTTATTGATGATGCCACTTCGCTATGCATGATACTTATGATGAAACTACTTCTATGCTTGATACTACTGTGCCACTTGGTGAATATCTTGATGAGCAAATTGCTAGGTCTAGAGAAAGAGAAATTATTGAACCTAAACACGATGATGTTAGTGACGATGAACCTATGCCTGCTATTCCTGAAGGTTATCTTTTCGATGCTGAATCTTCTGCAGCCATTCTTGCTTGCCACTATAGATATGAACTTAATAGGCTACTAGTTAAATGGAGTAAATAATCTTTTAGAGATAGGATGAGACCCGACCCTGCTTTTGCTACTTCGCCTATCTGTGTTTCCGATAAGGATTATTATGATATTTCTGTTGATCCAGATATAATTTCTGTGGTTGAATCTGATCCTTTTTATGGCTATGAATCTGAAACTGTTGTGGCACATCTTACTAAGTTAAATGATATAGTTGCCCTGTTTACTAATGATGAGAGATCGCGCTACCTTTATTTACTCAAAATATTTCCGTTCTCATTAAAGGGTAATGATAAGATATGGTATAATTCTCTTGATCCTGGTTGTGTGCAAAGTCCCCAGGATATGATTTATTACTTCTCTACTAAATATTTCCCTGCTCATAAGAAACAAGCTGCTTTGAGGGAAATATACAACTTTGTGCAAATTGAAGAAGAGAGTCTCCCACAAGCTTGGGGGTGGCTTCTCAAGTTACTTAATGCTTTGCCTGATCATCCTCTTAAGAAACGTGAAATACTTGATATCTTTTATAATGGACTAACTGATGCTTCCAGAGATTACCTGGATAGTTGTGCTAGTTCTCTTTTCAAGGAAAGAACACCGGATGACGCTGAAATTCTATTGAATAATATGTTGGCTAATGAAAATAATTGGGCACCTCCCGAGCTACCTCTGAGCCACCATTCTTGAGCCTATTCCTAAACCAACTCCGAAGAAGAGAGGTGTTACATTTTCTCACCTGAAAGATATGCAAGAGGCAAAGAAATCTATGAAAGAAAAAGGTATTAAAGTCAAGATGTTAAGAATTTACCTCCTATTGAAGAAATACATGGTCTTAATTTACCGCTTTGTTGAAGAAGTATATGATCTCAATTACTTATTTAATGAATAACCTCCCAACATCCCGACACAGTAGTGAAGGTAAATTCTCTCTATAGATATGATAAAGTCAAGTCCCTCCTACTAAAATTGCTAGTCGATTGCTTGGATGAGTTTGATGACTTTATGTTTAAGCATGATGACTTCAATGCTTATTTTGGTAGACTATTAAAACAGAATTCCTTTATGATTAAACGCTTGGGTGATTATATGGCTGATATTAGAGGTGAACTTAATCTTGTTAGCAAGCATGCTTCTATGGTTACCACTCAAGTAGAACAAGTACTTAAAGCTCGGAAAGAAGTGCTTGATGAAATGAATAGTAAGAAAAATGATTATCTTGTTAGAGTGGCTACTAGAACTAGTAGAATGACTTAGGAACCTTTGTATCCTGAAGGCCACCCTAAGAGAATCGAGCAAGATTCTCAGAGAAATGATATTGATGTACCTAGTTCTTCTAAGAGGAAGAAAAATAAAAATGATAGGACTTTGCAAACTTTTAGTGAACCTATCAGCGAGCCACTGAGAATCCAAATGATATTTCTATTTACGATCAAAAACACAATTAGGTGATGAACATGAACCTAGTGATAATGTTAATGATAATGTTCATGTTGATGCTCAACCTAGTAATGATAATGATGTAGAAGTTGAACTGCTTTGTTGATCTTGATAACCCACAATCAAGGAATCAACGCTATGATAGAAGAGACTTCGTTGCTAGGAAACATGGTAAAGAAAGGGAACCATGTGTCCAAAACCCATGCCTTTTCCCCGAAACCATCCAAGAAAAAGGATGATGAGGATTTTGAGCGCTTTCTTGAAATGATTAGACCTATCTTTTCGTATGCGATTAAGCTGGACGATGCTCAAAACAAATCCTTACTCTAAGTATATGAAGGATATTATTACTAATAAAAGAAAGATACCTGAAGCTGAAATTTCCACCATGCTTGCTAATTATACTTTTAAGGGTGGAGTACCAAAGAAACTTGGAGATCCTGGAGTACCTACTATACCATGCTCCATTAAGAGAAATTAAGTTAAAACTGCTTTATGTGATCTTGGAGCCGGTGTTAGTGTTATGCCTCTCTCTTTATATCGTACACTTGACTTGAGTAAGTTGACACCTACTGAAATATCTTTGCAAATGGTCGATAAATCAACTGCTATACATTGCCGGGTATTTGTGAGGATGTGCCTGTTGTGGTTGCAAAGCGTTACTATTTTAACGGACTTTGTTATTCTTGATATTCCCGAGGATGATAGTATGCCTATTATTCTTGGAAGACCTTTCATAATACTGCGAGGGCTGTTATTGATTGCAACAAAGGCAATCTCACTTTTCATGTTAATGGCAATGAGCACAGTAAAGACACTTTCCGAGGAAACAACCTCAAGTTTATAGTATCAACTCTATTGGAAAAATTCCATCGATTATATTTGGAGGTTTTGAATTTCCTCTCCCTACTATCAAGAAAAAGTATTATATAATCATTGTTGGGGATTTTCATATCCCCGTTGAGGTAACTTAGTGCTATTCGAAATTTCTCCGGTTCCGTGTTAATCGGAATGAGCTCGTTAACAAGACTTGATCAACCTTGTTAGTGGATTCATTTTGATGATCACGAGATGGATGAAACTAGAAGCACAACTTTACGTACCCTCTTTATATTTTCTGTTATTTAGTAGAAATAAAGTAAAATAGTATTTTTCTGTCTGTCTCCTGACTTATCCGCTCAATATAAAAATATACCGAAAATAAAAGTCCTCAGAATGCCATGCCAAATAAAAATGATTTTTTTGGGAATATTTAAGAATTTACTGTGCAAAAATCACCACGGGGGGAGCTGCCACCTGGCCACGAGGGTGGAGGGCGCGCCCTACCCCCCCTGGGCACGCCCCCTGCCTCGTGGGCCCACGGTGGCCCTCCTCCACTTGTTCCTGCACCCGCCCCGGAACCGGAGCCACAAGATGAGCCTCCACGACTATCTGTTTATTCTTGGGATCCAGAGGAGGCTGCCAGCCAATGGCAGCCGGAGCCTTCTTCGTCACAGTATGACCCCAGCTTCACCTACGGATATCCGCCAGGCCATCCCTGGCAATAGACCAACTTAGGCCAAAAGCCTAAGCTTGGGGGAGTACGTATTTCCCACCGACATTACATTCATGTTCACACACACTCATTGCTAGATGTCGGTGCTCATACTTTTTCACTGTAATATCCATGCTAGTTTATTTTCTTTTCTTGCTTTCTTCTTGTGTGTTTGATAAACCTTAAAAAAACCAAAAATTAGTAGTAGTTTATTTCTTTGCTTGTAGGAGTAAAAGGAAAACCCAAAAATATTTCCGTTCTTCTTTTGCTTGTTGGGAGCTTTCCCGTAAATAGTTTTATTTCTTTTCCTTTCTTTGGGGTCGAGAAGACTATATTGAAAATGCTTAGTGGCTCTCATATGCATGATTGTTTATTTAACTTAGAGCCCATATTACTTGTCTTCTCTCTTGAGTTGAATGCTTGCAAATTCCAGCTTAGTCCAATGCACGTGCACTCTTATTATTATACACTTCGTTCGGTCGTGCAAGTGAAAGGCAATAATGATGATATATGATGGACCTATTGGGATGAGAAAAGCTGGTGTGAACTCGACCTCTCTTGTTTTTGTAAATATGATGATTCATCGTTCCTGAGTTAGCTATTAGGAAGTAAACATATTTGCAATGATATTTAGAGATTATAGTTGGTTGTGCCATGCTTGATTAGCTATGAGTTATAATGGTTTACCTTGCGTGCCAACATGCCATTAGAATGATTATGATGTGGTATGATGGGACGGTATCCTCCTTTAAATGAATTGAGTGACTCGACTTGGCACATGTTCACGCATGTAGTTGAATCAAATCAACATAGCCTTCATGATATTTATGTTCATGGTAGATTATATCCTACTCATGCTTGTATTCGTGTAAATTAATTTTAATGCATGTTTACGATCGTTGTCGCTCTCTCAGTTGGTCGCTTCGGTCTTTTTGCTAGCCTTCACTGTACTAAGCGGAATACTGCTTGTGCATCCAAACTCCTTAAACCCCAAAGTTGTTCCATATGAGTCCACTATACCTTCCTATATGCGGTATTTACTGCTGCTCCAAGTAAATTTGTATGTGCCAAACTCTAAACCTTCAAATAAACATTACATTTTGCATGCTCGAATAGCTCATATGTCAACTAGAGCTGCCCTTATCTTCCGTGTTAGGCGGGTTATTCTCAAGAGGAGTGGACTCCGCTCCTCATTCATTTAGAAAAAGGCTGGTATCCGGGATGCCCAGTCCCATGCTTCGTGCAAACTAAATCAAAATAACTGCAAACAAAACTCCCTTGGGACCCGTTGAATGTTGGAGGCACTCGTTGTTTCGAGCAAGCCATGGATTGATGCTTGTGGAGGAAGGGGAGTATAAACTTTACCATTCTGTTTTGGAACCGCCTATAATCTATTTAGCATGGAAGATATCGTCGTCTTTTAGTTGTTATGTTGGCAATGAAAGTATGCTGCTCAAAATATAATTTATCTCTATTTCAAAACCGAGCTCTGGCACCTCTACAAATCCCTGCTTCCCTCTGCGAAGGGCCTATCTATTTACTTTTATGTTGAGTCATCACCCTTCTTATTAAAAGGCACCCACTAGAGAGCACACTGTCGTTTGCATTCATTATAATTGGTTTATATTGGGTGTGACTTTCTTGGATCTCTTTTACCATGAATTACAATGTTTAGTCAGTCCTTGATCTTTAAAGGTGCTCTGCATTTATGTTTTATGGTCTCGTAAAGGGCTAGCGAGATACCATTTTGTTATACCATGTTATGATTATTTTGAGAAAGTGTTGTCATCCGAAGTTTTGCTATTATGGCCGCTTAGCTGATTATGCTATTGATATGAGCAATTGTGAGACCTCCGTGTCATTGTGAGTATGGTTAGTTCATAATAATTGCTGAGACTTGTATTCTGGCTTTTCATGTTTACAACAACAAGAGCAAACAAAGTTTGTAAAAGTTTTCTTTTTCTCTTCAGTTTGTCATTTGAATTGCTTGAGGACAAGCAAGGGTTTAAGCTTGGGGGAGTTGATACGTCTCCGTCAGATCTACTTTTCCAAACACTTTTGCCCTTGTTTTGGACTCTAACTTGTATGATTTGAATGGAACTAACACGGATCGACGCTGTTTTCAGCAGAACGCCATGGTGTTGTTTTTTGTGCAGAAAATAAAGATTCTCGGAATGTCCTGAAACTCCACGGAACACCTTAGAAAAAATAAAGAAAAATCCTCGCAAAAGATGAAGACCAGGGGGCCCACACCCTGCTCACGAGGGTGGGGGGCGCGCCCCCTACCTCGTGGGCCCCCTGGTGACCCTCCGACGCCAACTCCAACTCCATATATTGGCTTTCGGGGAGAAAAAAATCAGAGAGAAGAAATCATCGCGGTTTACGATTCGGAGCCGCCAAGCCCTAATCTCTCTCGGGAGGGCTGATCTCGAGTCCGTTCGGGGCTCCGGAGAGGGGGATTCATCGGCCGTCATCATCAACCATCCTCCATCACCAATTTCATGATGCTCACCACCGTGCGTGAGTAATTCCATCATAGGCTTGCTTTGGACGGTGATGGGTTGGATGAGATTTATCATGTAATCCAGTTAGTTTTGTTAGGGTTTGATCCCTAGTATCCACTATGTTCTGAGATTGATGTTGCTATGATTTTGCTATGCTTAATGCTTGTCACTAGGGCGCGAGTGCCATGATTTCAGATCTGAACCTATTATGTTTTCATGAATATATGTGTGTTCTAGATCCTATCTTGCAAGTCTATAGTCACCTGCTATGTGTTATGATCCGCAACCCTAAGTGACAATAATCGGGACCACATTGGTGATGACCATAGTTTGAGGAGTTCATGTATTCACTATGTGCTAATGCTTTGTTCCGTTCTCTATTTAAAGGAGGCCTTAATATCCCTTAGTTTCCAATAGGACCCGCTGCCACGGGAGGGTAGGACAAAAGATGTCATGCAAGTTCTTTTCCATAAGCACGTATGACTATATACGGAATACATGCCTACATTATATTGATGAACTGGAGCTAGTTCTGCGGTCACCCTATGTTATGATTGCTACATGATGAACCACATCCGCATAATTATCCATCATTGATCCGGTGCCTACGAAGTTTTCCATATCTTGGTTCTCGCATATTTACTTTTTCGTTGCTTCATATAATCACTACAAAATACCAAAAAACATTACTTTTCTGTTTTTACTTTTGTTACCGTTACCACCACTATCATATTACTTTGCTACTAAACACCTTGCTGCAGATACCAAGTTTCGGTGTGGTTGAGTTGACAACTTCAGCTGCTAATACTTGAGAATATTCTTTGGCTCCCCTTGTGTCGAATCAACAAATTTGGGTTGAATACTCTACCCTCGAAAACTGTTGCGATCCCCTATACTTGTGGGTTATCACTCCCTTGTTCTGTGTGATCCGATTTAACCACCTGAAGTTTTAGCTATGTCGACTGCAGGGATAATCAAGGTCTACGGATCGTGCCCCGTCTTCGACGGCACTGGTTACCCCTACTAGAAGAATAAGATGCGCGTGCATCTTGAAGCCATTGACAACGACCTCTGGTATGTCGTCAAAACTAGCGTTCCCAAAGTCATTAAAGGTGTCACCGCTGCTGATGTCAAGAGGTTTATGCAACTGGACTGAACTGTCAAGAACATCATCTATGGTCATCTGACCAAAGGGCACTATGGCGTGTGAGTGCTCTGGAATCTGCGAACCTAGTCTGGGACTGACCGTCCAAGGTCAACGAAGGCGTCTCAACTCAGAGAGACTCAAGAATCGAGGTGTTTCGCAATCTCTTCAACCAATTCAAGAGGAATGGCAATGAGAATGTCAATCTCACTTCGACCAGACATCGATATCACAAATGAGCTTCACGCACTTGGTGCCACTGAGATCACCAAGCATGAAGTCATGAAGAAGCTATTGAGGTCACTTGACACCCTATCGCTGATGGTCCAAGAACGTCCTGACTTCAAAGAACTTGATCCGTCTGATATACTTGAGAGGCTCAACACACATGAGTTCCAACTATCTGAGAAAAGAGATATCTATGGTCCCAACTATGTCTGATCTTGTGCTTTGAAGGCAAAGGTTGTATCCTCATCTGAAGAATCATTGCTTGATTCCAATTATCCTGAAGACCTAGGAAAAGAGCTAGCAATGCTTGTGAGAAAGTTCCAGAAGTTCTCCAAGAAGAATCGCTTCGGAAAGTCATCAAAATCCAGCTCCAAAAATTCTAAGGCTTCCACTCATGACTACAAGAAGAGAACATGCCACAAATGCAAGAAGCCAGGCCACTACATATCTGAATTTCCTCAATGGGACAAGGAAGCAAAGAAAAAGAAGAAGAGCAAGGAATATGACTCTGACGATAAGAAGAATAAGAAATACTCAAAGTCTTCTTCAAAGTCTTCATCTCACAAGAAGAGCTCATCTGGCAAGGCTTGTGCTTTCATTGACAAGGAAATGGATTCAAAGGAGGAGTCTGCTTCTAAGGAGGTGGAGGTGGAGTCGAAGGAGGAGTCTGACTCTGGCGTTGCGAGTCTGGCTCTAGCTTCGGCATTCGTCGCTAAGTCTATCTTCAACACTGAAGACAATGGTCATGTGGCCAACGCTGAAGCTAATGATGACGACGACTCTACTCCTACCTAGTGCTTCATGGCAAGAGGTGCTAAGGTAAACTCACACAATGCCTACTTTCAAACCTCTAGTGAAGATGACTCTTAATGTGAATCCAAACCTAGCTATAAAACTCTTGCTAAAATTGCAACCGAGTAACAAACAACCATGAAAAAGGTTCAAAAATTGCTAGACAAAAGTGATGAGCTATTGGACGAGGAAATGAATCGAACTCAGTACTTAAACGAAGACATAAAAAAATCTTCGAGTTAAGTATGAGGAACTTGAAAGTTATCATGAAACCCTCTCACCTACTCGTGAGAAGCTTTCCTATGATTATCTTCAAAGGAAGCAAGATCTAGAGAAACTGAGAGCGTCTCATGAAGATCTTCAAAAGGAAAACAATTCACTACTAGCTCAAACAGATCGATTCCTTCGGCCAGAAGATTTTGTGCCACCTTACTTAAAATGCCTTGGCGTGACAATGCTATCTCTCTGCAGAATGTTCTCTCGCTTCTCAAGTTGCGATATCTTCAATCGTTGATGTGGTAACTAACCCTCTTACGAGGATGCCACTACTATTCTTGATGAGAATGCTAGGTTGAAGACATTGCTTGAAACAGGCATGTACAAAAGCCTCAAAGGACATCATACTCTATGTGATCTCCTCAAGGAACTGATTCTGAACCAAAACCATAGGAAAGAGGGTGTTGGTTTCGAGAGGAAAATGAATGTTGATGGCTCTTACTGGAAGCCTGACCAGTACCCCAAAACCACATGGATTGCTGCAAAGGGCACTTTAGTGGATCCATCCACCTTATCTGGTTTCACTCGCGCTAACTCTGTTACCATTGATGAGTCATTTGACTCCAACTATAAACAGTTCAAGAACCAGAACGGTGAAGTGTTCGCCAGGTTTATTGGAACTAACTGCAGGAACGGGTCACCTATGAAGAAGATCTGGGTTCCTAAAGGTCATTTTGAGAAGCTTCCCGTGAATGTCGTCATGACACCACCAGGGAAGAAGACAAACCAAAGATCAAAGGCTTCCTATGACCCAAAGGCTTCGTACAGTTTGAGGACCTCGTATGGTCACCCTAACGCCAATGTTTTGGAGGGAAACTATACTCAGACTCATGAATGTGAGTGTGTTTCTTCAAACCGCTATGTTCACAAATCAAAGAACTTGTCTGCATATTCTTTTGAGTACTATTCACCTCCTGCAAAACTATTTGCTAGGGCTTCAAAGCCAAAGTTCTCAGATGCTACACTTAGACTCATTGCTTCTAAGCCACCCCTTCAGATATGGGTGGTTAATAAGAATTAACTTCTCTTGCAGGGTCGGGTCTCCAGCCGAAAATCTTTCACTTATGAAGATAATGCTGGGGACCTAACACATCTTGTTGGATGCAAGATAAAATGCCAAAATGGTCTTACCATTTACTTCGTCCATGGATTTCTTAATGAACATCCTGTCTTACCATCAAAGAATCTTACATTTGATAATAGCCTATGCCGCCAAATCTTTCTCCTTCATAATACTCTTTGTGAAGCCTATCCTACTAATTGCACAGTAGGGTACCACTCCGAAAGCTACTGAATGGATCATGAACAGTGGATGCACTAACCACATTAGTGGTGATAGAAGTCGTATCATTGATTCTACTCTCCGACCATTTACAAAAATACATATCACATTTGGCCTTTGCTAAAAGCAAGGTATTGGGTCTAGGTAGAGTTGCTATCTCAAAGGATCAACACATGGATAAAGTGATGCTTGTTGAATCCCTTGGATACAAATTAATGTTTGTCGCAATGCTTTGTGATCTTGACATGATTGTGATATTTGGAAAATATCAATGCCTTGTGCTAATGGCTTTTGAAAAATCTAAAGTCTTTGAAGGTTATCGAAAGGATGATCTATATATGGTAGATTTCTTCGCAGGACCACCACTTGTCGTATGTCTTCTAGCAAAAGCTTCAGAGTGTTGTCTTTGGCATCGAAGGCTAGGGCATGCTGGCATGAGGAACTTGCACACTCTTGTGAAGAAGAATCATATCATTGGCATCGAGGCCGTCAAGTTCAAGAAGGACCATCTATGTGGTGCTTGCGAAGCCGGGAAGATGACTAGGGCAAAACATCTGTTGGTGTAATATCTGCCTTCCTGTGTTTTGGAGATTGTTGGCAGAAACATGTATGGGCTGATTTGTTTGCTATTGCATACAGAGAGAAATAGTCCATACAGAACCTAAGAGAATGTTGTCTCCGGTGCTAAGTTCGATGAACTTAACTGAAGTATATCTGCGTTGAAGAGAAGAACGAGCTACATCTATTGAAGACATGTAGACGAGAAGATTGATGTGAAGGAGTTAACCTCTTGAAACTTTATTGCTGAAGCGAAGCAATTGGTTCGGAGTTGTTGTCCGAAGAAATTGACTGCACAGAACGGAAGTCGAAGACAAAATGAAGACGTAGTATTCATTTTGTTGTTCTTCTTTCATTCATTTGAGTCATAGGACCTCCGTACTATTAAGAGGGGTATAGGTTCTCGAAGCTTAGATCCGCTATGATGCTTAGCCCAAAACCTACGAAAGATCTGAGAGAAATTTCTTTATGCTCCATTGATTACGTGGCGGTAGTAGACGTTGTTCTTCATCTGCAGGAGATATATTTCGAACTGAGGAGTTAGCATTACTTTCTCCGCAAATAATGTTACCATTATGCTCAATTCGGACCGTTGGACTCGTGACTTTCATCCATTGGCTGCTGCAAAGGGCCCTTCAGTGGATCCATCCACCTTATCTGGCTTCACTTGTGCTAACCCCATTATCATTGATGAGTCCTTTGACTCCAATTATAAGCTATTTAAGAATCAGAATGGTGAAGTGTTTGCCGACTTTATTTGTACTAACTGTAGGAATGGCTGCAGGAATGGATCACCTTTGAAGAAGATCTGGGTAACTAAAAGTTGTATTGAGAAGCTTCCTGTGAATGTCATCATGACACCACCAGGGAAGAAGACAAACCCCAGACTAAAGGCTTCATACAGACAGAGGACCTCACAAGGTCACCCTAACGCCAATGTTTTGCAGGGAAATTATCATCACACTCATGAATATGAGCGTGTTTCATCTAACCGCTATGTTCACAGAATAAAGAATTTTTCTGGATATTCTTTGGAGCACTATTCACTTCATGCAAAACTATTTGCTAGGGCTCCAAAGCCAAAGTTCTCATATGCTGCATTTAGACTTATTGCTTCTAAGCCACCCCTTAAGATGTGGGTGGTTAAGAAGAATGTCGGGTTGCCTCCTGGCTATAAATAGCCCACCCCTACACCATAAATTGGTGGATGCTCAGAGTTAGTGCACAACTTTTGTCGTTTGAGAGCAACCCACCTCCGAAGCCTTTGAGAGAGAGATCCTTGCGAGGACAAACCCAAAACACCCAGAGCCAAAGAGTGTTAGGCATCACTGAAGTCTTTTTGTTGGCGTGACCTGAAGACTTGTTACACTTGAGGACTGTGTATCCTCCAGCTAGTTAGGTGTCACATTCTGAGGATCCAAGAGTTATTGTGGATCGCCGATGAACGGAGTCTGTGAAGGTTTGGAAGTCTACCTTGAAGACTTACTAGACTGATTGGGCGAGGACTAGGTGTCCTTAGCTCAAGGGGAATGGGGTGAAGATGTGGTCTTATGAGTTCAATCCAAGCCTCCCTAACCAGACGTACAGTTGTCACAACAACTGGAACTGGTCTACCAAATCCTTGTCTTCACCAAGCTACTGGTTCTATCCCACACCTCCTTTACATTTTAGTTTGTCTTCATGAAGTCATAGCCTATTTGCCTGATTTGTTTGACCTCACTGTGCAAAGACTTTTACCTGTTTGGCTTCATACTGTCTTCCATTCCAATCTGTACTATCTAGCTTCTATTAATCCTTCTGCTTTCATTACAATGCTTTCTTGACTATGGCCTGTCTAGAGTGTCATAACTAGCACTTTCACGTTCGACAAGCAGCGGCTCCTGCGGAGCAAATGAAGCTGTTGGATCTCGTGCCCTTCTTGAAGCCTTTGAAGACTTTGTCTCCTGCTTCTTCAGAGACGCAACGGCATCAGAGGCTTCTTGATGCTTGCGCTTCTTGGCTTCAGCCTCTACTTGCTTGGTCCTCTTCCTTTCAGAAGCAGCTGATGGAACCTTAGGCTTCGAACCCATCATGCTAGCAGGGAAGACAATTTTGGGCATGTCTTTCCTTGGAGCCTTAGCTTCAACTTTAGTTTGCTTCTTCTTCTTAGCTACCAGCCTGGGGGTCAATGCCTGGACGCCCAAGTGCCTTTCTCTTCACGGCTTCATTGTGAGCCCGAACACATTTCTCTGTACAGTATTTGAGGCACTCTCAGGAGCCTTTGGCTTCATCATGACACTTGTGAAACTCTGCTTTGAGGTCAGCCATCATCCACTGGAAGTTCTTAACATCAGTGACACTTAGCTTGGCCATGTGTTTCTTGAAGACAACCTTCTCATGGTCAATTTTCTTTTTTTGCTCAACAACCTTCTGAGCAATAGCAAGTTCTTTGGCTATGCAGCCTTGGAATGTGATGGTGATGACAATGGAAGTCGCATATCATCAATGGTGACAAGTATCTTCAAACCATTCATCGATGAAGTTGTTCAATATATCGACATCAAACGAGGCAAATCCTTGAAGATTTCGGCCTCTGTTTGCACTTGATCAGCAGCTCAAGGGCATCATTAGCAAGATCTTCATCCTTTGGACAGATCTATCACATCTTCTTCATTCGTGAGGATGCTTGCAGGAGTAAGACCTTGCCTGAGATTTTCTTTGTCTTTGCAGAGGTATGCGGTAAGTCTTCAGATTGCACACTGGATTTAGGAGGTGCAATTTTCAGTGGCTTCATTCTTGAAGCTTTTGGTGTAGTTGTAGGATTTGAAGCCTTTGCCTTCTTGGTAGGCTTCGAGGGCTTGGGAGTAGCAGTCTGTTCTTCTTCTTGATGACATCTTCAACGGCGGCTCTTTGCCTGATGAGAGTATGCCAGAAATGAGGCAAAATCATCCAATGGGCCGATGAGATTTGGTTCGGCCTCACGACTGCCATCGGGCCTTGGCTCAGCTAGACCTGGGTTGAAGTCAATCCCAAGATCCTTCTTGTTTTGGACTGCAGATGCTATGGCGAACTAAAAGTTGGTTTCAAACAAATCATCCTCACGACACCATCATAAATTTGGATGGAGTACGCATTACGAGGCATTGGTCCTTTGACCATGCAAGGAAAGACGCCTTTCTTAATTTCTTTAGCTTTGGTCTCGGGGTGAAGCTTTTGGTACACAATGTCAGCCCAAGGTGGCCTCGCAATGTTTTTGTCAGCATACTCGAGGGTCACGAAGTTGTATAGAAACCATTCTTCTACCAATATCTGCGAATCCATTGAATGAGAGATTTGCGCTCTCCATAGCTTTCTTCAGGATCTGACTTGTACATCTCATATAGATTCGGAGGCAGGTCCTTTGCAGTATTATCACGGTGCTGTCTGGCCCCTTTCTTGGCTGATTTACCACTTGCCATTGGCTTCACAAAAGTGATAGGCTTCGCTTTATTGGTTAGCTAAGAACTGGCTTTAGGAGATTCAATATGATGCTGTAAGAAGTCTACAAATGAATTCAGACTATGAGAACCAAGAGACTCGCCCACGGACATGTACCTTATAGGAAGTATTAGACCTAGACACGCGCAATTATCGTGGCGTTCCGAAGTCAAATTCTACATTAATGTCTTCATACTTAGAGTGTATCTCTTCATGAATTGAAGACATGCGTTACTTTGTGTGTTGTGCACCTTTTCTCATCCAAGGGCTTCGTGAAGATATATGCCAATTGCTCTTCAGTGTTGACGTGAATGCTATCAATGTCTTCCTTCAACACATGATCTCTGAGAAAGTGATTACGGATCTGAATGTGCTTTGTCTTCGAGTCTTGAACGGATTGTGAGCTATCTTGATGGCGCTTCCATTGTCGCGATGAGAGGGCACCTCCTTCTTGTTGATGCCATAGTCCTTGAGAGTTTGCTTCATCCGGAGAAGAAGGTAGCGACAAGATCCAAAGACAATGTATTCAACTTCAGTGATGAGAGAATGACACATAGTTCTGCTTCTTTGAAGACCAACAGACAAGAGATCGTCCAAGAAAATGACATGTGCCTAATGTAGTCTTGCGATCAACCTTGTCACCAGCATAATCAGCATCTGAGAATCCAACTAGATCAAACTCTAAGCCCGTTGGATACCATAATCCTAGAGTTGGGGTGTGAGCTAAATATCAAAGTATTCGCTTCACCGTGAGGTGATGCGACTCCTTTGGTGCCGCTTGGAAATGGGCACACATGCAAATGCTAAGCATTATATCTGTCCTAGATGCACATTAGTAAAATAAAGAACCAATCATGGAGCGGTATACCTTTTGATCGAACTCTTTACCATTGTCGTCGGAACCCAATTGACCTTTGGTTGGCATTGTCATCGTGTACTCTTTGCAATCTTGCATTCCAAACTTCTTAAGGCAATCTTTGAGGTATTTTTCTTGTGATATGAAGATGCCATTTCTTTGTTGACGGATTTGAAGACCAAGAAAGAATTTCAGATCCCCCGTCATGGACATATGATATTGCTCTTGCATCATATGACCGAATTCATCACTGTATCTTCGATCAGTGCAGCCGAAGATAATGTCATCCACATAGATTTGGCATACAAATAGTTCTCCATCATATGTCTTTGTGAAGAGAGTGGGATCTAGAGAACCAGGTTTGAAGCCTTTGCTCAGGAAGTCTTTGAGTGTGTCATACCAAGCTCGAGGTGCTTGTTTGAGGCCATCTGATTGCCTTGTTGAGCTTGTAGACCATATCAGGATGCTTTGGATCTTCAAAACCAGGTGGTTGAGCTACATATACTTCTTCAATTTTGACGTTGAGGAAAGCGCTCTTCATATCCATTTGATACAGAATGATGTTATTGTGGTTAGCATAGGCTAGCAGTATGCGAATGGCTTCAAGCCTAGCCACATGAGCAAAGGTTTCATCGAAGTCAATTCCCTCTACTTGTGTGTAACCTTGAGGAACGAGACGAGCTTTGTTTCTGACGACTTGACCATGTTCATCTTGTTTGTTGCGATAGATCCATTTGGTGCCAATAATATTGTGCTTGCGAGGATCAGGACATTTGACTAGCTCCCATACATTGTTGAGCTCAAATTGTTGAAGCTCTTCTTGCATTGCTTGAATCCATTCAGGTTCCATGAAGGCTTCATCAACTTTCTTGGGTTCAGATATGGAGCTGAATGCAAAGTGCCCACAGAAGTTTGCTAGTTGCGTAGCTCTTGATCGATTGAGCGGACCAGGTGCATTGATGCTATCAATTATCTTCTCAATCTGAACTTCATTGGCCACACGAGGATGAACAGGGCGAAGACTTTGCTGATGCTGATCATTGTCTTCATTTCAACATTATCTTCAGACTCAGCATTGTCTTCACGTTGAATAGGATATGTAATCACAACTTCTTCATCGCCTTGTTCCTCGGTGGGTATGATTTCTCTAGTACCCATTAGCTTGATAGATTCACTAGGAGAAGCTTCATCTAGCACATTTGGCAGGTGCTCTTGTTGCGAGCTATTAGTCTCATCGAATCACTTTGTCTGCGGTCTCAACCACTTTATAGTGAAAGAGGTTGAAGACTCTTTAGGTGTCGAATCCTTTCCGTAACCAAGCATAAAACCTTCATGTGCTTTTGGTGCAAATTTGGAAGTGTGGTGTGGATCTTTGATCCAGCACCTAGCACCGAAAACTTTGAAATAACTGACATTTGGCTTCTTACAGTGAGTAGTTCATAAGATGTCTTCTTGAAGAATTTATGAAGATATACTCTATTGATGATGTGGCATGCAGTATCAATGGCTTCAGGCCAGAACTTTCATGAGTCTTGTACTCATCAAGCATTGTACGAGCCATCTCAATAAGAGTCCTGTTCTTGCGCTCCACGACACCATTTTGTTGGGGATTGTATGCGGAGAGCTCATGAGTGATGCCCAGAGTGTCAAGATAAGTGTTGAGGTATGTGTTCTTGAATTCAGTGCCATTGTCACTCCTGATGTGCTTGATCTTGATGCCATAGTAAGTCATGGCGCGGTTGGCAAATCATCTGAAGACATCCTGCACTTCAGTCTTGTAGAGAATTATGTGCACCCAAGTATATCTAGAATAATCATCAACAATTACGAAGCCATAAAGATGTGAAGTGGTAGTAAGGGTAGAGTAGTGAGTAGGGCCAAATAAGTCCATGTGTAGCAGCTTGAAGGGACGTGAAGTCATCATGATTGTCTTCGAGGGATGTTGTTAGGACCGAGAATATATCGACCAGAGGGGGCGAATAGGAGATTCAAAATTTCTTGCGAAAGTTTTGAACTGATCCCAAACACAACAGTGGAAACAAGGTACGATAGAAACAAACTCAATCAAGCACGATGTCGAGGAGCATTTCTATTGACATAGTAAGCAATTATGGTATGGGCTTAAGATATCACAGGTTTAACTACAACGATAGTAATGCAAAAAGCAAACACATGTAATAGCAAGAGGTATAACATGACATGAACTGTAAGAGAAAGCACGAGACTTAACACTAAAGAGGTGAATGAACAGGAAGAGCACACCAGTCTAAACAGGGTGAACACGAGGAGAAATAACTAAATGATAGGAATGACTAAAGGGACAAAAGAGAATGCAATAGGATGAACAACTAACAATAACAGATGAGGATGACAGAGTGAATGAAATGCAACAGACAGAGTGGATCGGATAAACTATCGTCACGGAGCACAAAAGTAAACAGCCGAAGGTAGTGCAGTAGAGTAAACTGAACCAGTGGTGCTCGATGGTGATAGATGGATTTGGTAGACCAGTTCGCCCTTCTGCCAAAGGACTACGTTTGGTTGGAGGGATTGTGACTTAACACGGAAGATAAACTCTTTTTGCCCTATTCTCCTTCAACTCCGAGCTGATCAGACTCCAGTTGATTTCACTTGTGGTAGATACTTGTCGGCAATCTCCAAACCTTCGGTCAACCTTCATGAACCACAATCACTCTTGGTTGCGAAAGATCTTGCTTGGTGAAGACAACAACTCTTCAACACTCGAGCCGACATCTATCCATCTAGAGACTATGCAATTCTCAAGAGTAATAGGTACAAGAACTCTAACTCAGAACTACTGTGGTGCTCAACCACTGTCTAAGTTTGGGCTCTTGATTTTTCTCTCGGTGGATCTTAAACTCAAATCACTCGGAGAGGGGATGCTCAAATCAATCTTCTCATAAATCTTAGGCAAAGCAGCCAATAGACAATGTTGGAGTGGGGTTGCTATTTATAGCCGCAGCCTTCCCTGATGGGAAATGACCAAATTGGACATGAGGAGCAGCCAATGGCTGAAAGACACGTGTCCAACGGTCGGAAATTGAGCACAGTGGTAACATTATTTGTGGAGCAAGTAATGCTAACTCCTCAGTTTGAAAGATATCTCGAGCAGCATGAAGAACAACGTCTACTACTGTCAAGTAATCATTCAGAGCATAAAGATTTTTCTCTCGCATCTTTCATAGGTTTTGGGCTAAGCATCACAACGGATCTAAGCTTCGAGAACCTATACCCCTCTTAATAGTACGGAGGTCCTATGACTCAAATGAATGAAAGAAGAACAACAAAATAAATACTACGTCTTCACTTTGTCTTTGACTCCCATACTCTGCAATCAATTTCTTCAGAAAACAACTCCGAACCAATTGCTTCACTTCAGCAATAAAGTTTCAAGAGGTTAACTCCTTCACATGAATCTTCTCATCTACATGTCTTCAATAGATGTAGCTCGTTCTTCTCTGAAACACAGATATACTTCGGTGAAGTTCGTCGAACTTAGCACCGGAGACAACATTCTCTTAGGTTCTGTATGGAATATTTCTCTCTGTATGCAATAGAAAACAAATCAGTCCATACCTGTTTCTATCAACAATCTCCAAAACACAGGAAGGCATATATTGCACCAACGATCTCCCCCTTTTTGGATGATTGTTGACAAAACAGAACACATGAAGGATAGATAATGAATGGAATGTAATGCGAAGGATAATGAAAGACGAGGGATAAGTACGAAGATGAAATACGCTCCCCCTGAAGGTATGCATCGTAGTTAAACTAGAAGGTAGCAAGATAAATATTCGTATGAGTGATATTGACATAAGATCTCATTCATGGTTTCTTTCAATGCACTCGACAGTGTCTGCGATATTTCATGTCACACACAATCTTTGAAAAAGATTTGTTCGATAAAAAGAATACTTTGAAATGATATGTGACGAAGGATAAATCACGAGGATTAGCTCAGAACATAGTCTGAATCCACACGAGATGTATGTTCTCTGCATGTTAGATGTCCGAGTATAAATAGAGCAAGAGACTCATGAGTATATTGCTCGAAGTGGATATGCTTCAGACATGGTTTTCCTGCAACAAGGATGGTAAGAAGGATATGTGCGAGGAAAACAGCTATATAGAAAGAATTTGCTTTCGAGCATCAATAAGTTTGATCTGAAGATACTCTCTTCTCTAGTAAGATTAGATAGTGAAAGATAATTATTATATCATATCTAACCATAAGACACATATAGTTCCAAGGAGAAAAAAAAATCTCAGCTAGAGAGGCATGAAATCTGATTCTCCTTGAATGCTTTTACTTTCCCCACCACGAAGATAAATAGATGATAGTTGTTGCAAGGGAGTAAGTTTTCGGTACCACATGCAAACAGATAGTTGGAAGCAAATAGTATTGCAGGAAGGGTTATTAACAGTACATGACGACCGAGTATTTCAACACCACAGGCGGTGCATTAAGTTTCAGAAGCAAATTGTTCGAAGAAAACCAAAAAGTTTGACTGGAGAAAAGCAAATGGCGAATGGAAACACCCTACAAATAACCCGCATATCTATCACTCGATGCTCTTCTCCCCCCTTTTGTCAACATGTGTCAAAAAGGAGAGAGAATGTGTATGAAGAACTGCTCATACGAAGAATCCTCAGAATCAGAATTAGCACTGCTTGATGAAGTAGAGAGAGGGATGATTGAGACCGAAGCAGGAGTTGCAGCATGGGCTTCGGGATCAGCTTCGGAAGTAGCATTACGAGGTGAATCTGGCTTGTAGATAAATGTCCCAGCTATGTGGTCAATATCATCATCTGGTTCGACAAACAATAGGTCAGTTGATGTAGAACACCGAGGAAGCACTCGGGTTTGCCTTCGGATGCGACGTACTGCAAATAACTCCAGATAGTCATATTATTTCTTGATACCCTTGGCAGTGAGCTGTTTGCGAGAATAATGCTGCCTCAAAAAGGGTCGGAGGCGCTTATTTTGTTCCATCTCATGCAGGAGGGTTTGGCGAGCATAATTGTGAAGCAAATTTATTCGATCATCATTTCCAGCTTCACTTTTTGATCGAGCTTGATATGGCTTTCCAGGGCTTTCTGAGTGCGAATACAAATCTCATACATAGAGGGATTTTCTTTGCGAGGGATTTCAACCCTCGCTTTATTAACTTTCAGAGCAGACTCAGGAGCATAGGTAGTGGCATCCATTGGCATCTTCCCTTTGATAATATCCTTCACCATCCGAAGTGTGTCACGAACTGGTGTTATGAAAATCTTCGGTGTAACTGAGCAGAGAAATTTTTCTTCAAGCAACTGCTCAATAGAAAACATGATCCAAGGTGCATATGGCTTCAAGGCTTGAGGACTATCAGCAGCACAGGCCAGGTTGCGAACGAAAAGATCTGGAACATCAAAACTAATTCCTTGAGAAATGGCCAGAAGAGCATTTCCCACGATGCCACTGATGGTTTCTGGCTTGCTTGTTGGTGTGAGAGAATTGCAGAGGATATAAAACATCACTTTGTTCTCATAGGCTAGATTCTTTGGATTTGTTTCAATGCACTCATCACCAACAAGTTTGGGGTCCATCAGCATATGAAGTTGTGCTTCGGAAACTTCCCAATAGTACAGCCTGTGTTCTCGTTCCTTATAAAATTCACACCAAGGAAGATTTAGCAGAGCTAAAAATTGGCCTGCCGAGCATTTGATCTTTTCCTCTCCCGTGATCCATTCGAGGATCCATGTAGAGATATCTCCAAGTTCTCCTGAGATGTACATAGTGGCATAGAGCTGAAGGATCACTTCATGATTCTAGCCATTATTGAAGCAAAGAGAACCGTTCAGGAAGACATGTTCAATTTGCTCAATGGTGTGGTGAAAGCAGGGTAAAGTTTCGAGCTCAGCAAAGTTCAAAATCTTGTGCTTGAATATTCGATTCTTGCCGAATCCGAGCATAATACACAACCTGTTCTTTTGTCCAGAATCTGGGTGACAGCAAAGTCCTTTCTTCATCATATGGGTTGGTCGTAAAGAATGCAAGCTTTGAAAGATGAAGCTGCTCATTAAATGCAAGACCATTTGGGCCATCTTCATCGGGAAACAAAGGAATGTTTCCTGTGTATTTCTCAGATTATTTTCATCGCTCATTGACTTGGTCCGAATGTCATCAGGTGCTGGCACATGTTCTTCAATGGCTTAAGAGGAGCACTAGGCATCCTTGATTCCTCTGGTACTGATTGTTGTGGGGCGCATGTCTGATTATCAATTTTGCTCGCTGGAACTCCTTCAAATGACTTTCCTCGCTTTCGGGCACTAGGGCCTTTTCTTTCGGTGCATTTTCATCGGTGGGAGGCACAACAACCTCTTCAAAAGCCTGGGTCAGAACTTCTTCTTTCTCGACTGCTTGGGGCACAATCGGTGGAACAACTCCTTCGTGAGCCATGGGTTCTTCAGATTTCTTCTCTTCCTCTTCCAACTGTGGTGCAGTGGAAGAAGGAGGAGGATCAACATCCATCTGGGTAGGGGCACCAGATGATGTGACCGGGGTGATTTGGTCCCAGGAAGCATTTAGCTCCCTGTCGGTGTCAAAACCGGCGGATCTCGGGTAGGGGGTCCCGAACTGTGCGTCTAGGCGGATGGTAACAGGAGACAAGGGACACGATGTTTTTACCTGTGTTCGCCCTCTCGATGGAGGTAAAATCCTACTCTGCTTCATTAATATTGATGATATGGGTAGTACAAGAGTAGATCTACCACGAGATCAGAGAGGCTAAACCCTAGAAGCTAGCCTATGGTATGATTGTTGTTAGTCCTCACGGACTAAAACCCTCCGTTTATATAGACACCGGAGAGGGCTAGGGTTACACAGTCGGGTTACAATGGGAGGAGATCTACATATCCGTAGACGCTAAGCTTGCCTTCCACACGAAGGAAAGTCCCATCCGGACACGGGCGAAGTCTTCAATCTTGTATCTTCATAGTCCAGGAGTCCGGCCAAAGGTTATAGTCCGCCATCCGGACACCCCTAATCCAGGACTCCTCAAGAGCCCTGAACCAGGCTTCAATGACGAGTCCGGTAGCGTAGATTGTCTTCGGCATTGCAAGGCAGGTTCCTCCTCCGAATACTTCATAGAAGATTTTGAACACAAGGGTAGTGTCCGCCTCGCAAAATAAATTCCACATACCACCGTAGAGAATAATATTTACACAAATCCAATCATTGACGTATTCGCATAGCGTGACATCACACCACGGCCAAGCCTTTATTCAATCGCTTTTACCGTCCCACCTCAGCGCATTTAGCGGCGGTTTCCTTGGCACGTCTTGTCAAGGCAGAGATCGTGTCCCCTTATTCCAGGATTTTCATCAATACAGGCGTGGGTAACCCAACCGTGCCATTAATTACTGGCGCTTGGGAGATAAGCGAGTTTTACGGGCTGGTGGGGGGCACATAGTTTTCGTCCGCCCATATAAGGGGATAATGATCCACCTTTTCCATCTACGCCTTCTTCCTCCTTCGCTTATCCATTTCACAAGACTTTGAGCTCCAAATACCAAGTCCGCACTTCCCACCTCAACCTTCTCCAGCCATGTCCGGAGCCGGGAGGCGGTGGATGGCCTCCTTAAATCACGGAGGGCACATCAAAAAGTTAAGGAAAGCGGATACTTGTCTAAAGACATTGCTTACCGAAGCTTCCAAGCGAGGTAGCTTATTCCACCCCCTGTGCCCCATGAGAGGGTGGTGTTCCTCCCCATTTCCTCCGCGGACTGGGGTTCCCACTCCACCCATTTGTCCGGGGGCTCATGTTCTACTACGGCCTGGATTTCCATGATCTGACCCCGAACTTCATCCTCAACATCTCGGCGTTTATCGTCTTGTGTGATGCCTTCCTCCGCATCAAGCCCCGCTTCGGCTTATGGCTGAAGACCTTCAATGTCAAGCCGAAGGTAGTGGGGCGTGACAAGCGGAGTGCGGAGGGCGCCATGGTGGGCAAGATGCCCAATGTTACATGGCTCGAGGGCTCCTTCATGGAAACCATCAAAGGGTGGCAATCGCGGTGGTTCTACATCACCAGCCGCTGCGACCTCAATGGGCAGCGTGCCCCGAATTCCAACTGCATCCCCACATGGCTTACCTCCTGGAAAGAGGCGGGCTGTCGCGGGAGTAATTGGAAGAGCTGACCGGACTCCAAACCTGCATCCAAAACCTGGTGGACAAGAAGGTTAAACTTGTCAAGCGTAGTCGAGGTCATGCTCATTCCCGGATCCTCCAGGTGTCAACGACGGGCTTTTAACTTGTGGGAGTTCGACCCGGCCCAAAGCACCAAACTCGACCATGCTCTTCGACACAACGCGAGGATGCTCGAAGGTGCTATCCAAGGGAGCCGAGGTTCCCTCCCATTACCGAGGATCGCGGATTCTGCAGCGCCAAGCCAGCGTGGTAAGCTTGTCCTACCCTCTCACGGGATTCTTGTTTTCATAGTTTGACTCTATGCGGGATCTCGAGCTCCGTTCCTTTGTGAGCTTGGCAGAAGAAGACCGGACAGATCGACCGTCCGGCTCCTTTGTTCAAGGCCCAGCAGATGCCCTCTGGCGAAGCTGCTGGTCGGCACCTTACGTGGTCTTGGGGAGAAGAAAGCCAAGAAGAAAGCCATGGGGACTCGAAAGAGTTCCGGCGCCCGATGGTGTCGGACTCATCGTCCGATGACTCGAGGTGGACTCCTCCCCAAAACGAGGAGGAGGAAGAGAGGTCTCTCCCCGGTGAGAGAAGTAAGGAAGGCCGCCCCAACTGGGGGACGGAGGGTCAAGAAGGAAGGACCCTTCCTCCGGGACTACTCGCCAACGCCGACGATGGCGAAGAGGAGGGTCAACCAGGGCCAAGCCCTCGCAAAATCGTAAGTATCCGGATACAGAATAACTCATTGCGTTCCTTTATTGCAAAGATCTTCTAACGCCGAATATGATCACGCAGTCCGCCCGAGCCCAGTGTCGGCGTGTCGTCAGCGGCTCCTTGAGCTCGTCGGATGTGAATAGCACTTCACTTCCGGCCGCCTCCTCCCCGCCCTGCGGATGATGCCGAGGCGTAGTCCCAAAAGGGTCCAAGCCGGGAGGAGGTGGTCTGGAGGCGCCGCAAGAAGGCGACCTCCCGGACCCGGCGCAAGGGGACAAAAGCCCAAGGGCTCCAAGTCCGCCCCCGGGTCGGACACCGCACCGAGACTCTTGTTCCGGAGCCCGAAAGCGACCCCCTAGTAAGAAGGGCAAGCCTTTACGGCGCCGGTGACCTCCAGGTCAACCGGGGCACGATAATTCTTTGGAGGTGCTTAACGCCTCCATCGATGAGGAGCACCGCTGTTATGAGTGCGGTGATCCGGAAGGTTCGATCTGCCAAGAGTGGGCTGGATCAAGCTCGTGCCAGACCTTCTAACCGCTTCTTTGAGGTATGTATTTAAGATATGTAAAAATATTACCGCATAGGCATGTGAGCCCTCGACAAGCTTTCAGTTTGGAGTTCGGAAAGAAAAGCGAACCAAGGATCTAAAAGATATAATGTGAGAGTCTAACATAAGTATGTCAATATGGGAATGCAAAGGCTATCTTGTCGACCAAGACCGATTGGCTGCGGAGGTCGATGCATTGAAGCGAGCCTCGGCGGTATGAGAGAACGAGCTCGGCCTTGCCAAGAAGCAGCTCGAGGACAAGGAAGGTAAGTAATACCTTATGTAAGTATATACAAAAGATGTGGTTGCAAAAAATGACAGGACCAACGGGAGTATTGCAGGGGCCACAACTGAGGTGGCGACCCTGAAGGAAGCGCTTGTCCCAAGGCCGAACACAATGCGGCTGCGGAGCGCAGACCGAGCGAGAAAAGCAGGAGGCGCGGGTGGCGGAGGTACAGCAAGAGCTCGAGGCTCGTGGAAAAACCACGAGAGTTTGGAGCTTGACTCAAAGACTTCGAGAGTCCGAGCTTGCCTCGGCCCTGAGAGCGCGCTAAATCTGCCAAGGCCGAAGCCCAAAAAGCCCTCTGTGAAATTGAGGCGATGAAGAAGATAGTGGCGGGTAAGGCATTCTTTATGCAAAGCAAGCACGTGAAAGTGAATTACTTGTTACTTACCCGAGTCCGAGCTCTCCAAGAGCATTCGGCAGATCTTCCCTCAAGAAGTGTGTCCGACGCCACAGATTCTACCGAGCCGAGGAGGGAGCTCGGCGGAGAAGGTGTTCGGTCCCAGATATGTTGAGGCCGGATACCCGGTGCCCTTGAGCGACCAGTGAAGCAGTGGTCGAGCTCCATAAGGTAGGCCGAGCAGGCCATGAAGGGGCCTTATAGTCCGGCTATGGCCTTGGGAGGTCATGCACAGGAGCTACTTTTGGCTGGTGAGGCGGTGGCGGATGCTGTCCACGGCTTGAAGTCATCAAGCGCTCTGTATGCATCGAAGGCGCCAGAGGGGCTCCCTTGCCCGTCTTGAAAGTGCACTTTGGGCAAGATGGATCTCGAGAGAAGGCTGGTATGACCAGACGGCAATACCGTAGGGCAAGGAGCATCGCAAGCCCAGAGATTTATTATGAGGGCATCACGAAGGTGCCCGCCGTATGGCGGATGAATGTTCCAAAGATGTAATTTTTAGTAAACTCGCTCGTGTTATCTGTCTCGTGAAAACTTGTTCATATGCGCTAAGCAACGCTTTTGAATTTAAAAATATTACCTTAAATGCGGCCGTTTATTAAATCGAGAGATGGCGAGTGTCGTAAACACGCTTCCCCATGCCACGAGTGCTTTGGGGTGTTGGGATAAACCTCGAAGCGCTCTTGTTCCCATTCTTGGGTCCTTCGAGGGAGGCGCTTTCAGCATGACGTAACAAGGCAATCGGACTATAATGCTTTATCACTCTCACTTAGCCATAGAATTCTATAATTTTAAATTTCGTGAAGCCCCTAGTATTCGGAAGACCCGAGTTGAGGCGCTATCAACGCCTGGGCGGACAAAACCGGCTCCCTCGCTCTAAGCTGCATAAGTCTTTAGGGACTCGAAACCTCTCGAGCAGCAATCAGCTCTCGCCTTTGTCATGACGGCCAGTTTTAGCTTTCTCTGAGGTGCTTAACCCAGCTCAACCAGGGCACAATGTCGCGATGAGTTCTCGAGCGCTACCTTAGCCAATATAACGCAACGTAAGGTACCAAAACATGGAGCCGGGCAAACCCAACTATTGACCCAAGACATGATTCGAGCCGATGCATATAATGCTATAGGGGTGCCGCTTTTCCGTGAGAGTGTTGGACTTCTCCACACCATATTCTCGGGAATACGTAAGCCCACGAGGTGTATTACCGTACCAAAAGTGTACGTTGCTATGAATGTCATAAGTGAACATATTTACATAAAAAGGAATGCATTAATAGACAAAAGCTATGTATTGTTTATTCAAAAAGGCTGCAGTAAAAGCAGAACGATACAAATAGTGCAATAAGCAAGAGATGGGACTATTGGACATGTCCCCCTCCAGGGGCGAGCTGCGGGATGGTATGTAAGACAGGTATTTAGCTCGTTAAAGAGACGACTGGACATTCGATGTCAGCTACGCCTCTGGCTGTTGCATCGTGTGTTCGGCGATTATCTTGCCCGGACAGGCCTTTCGGAGAGTGGAGTCTGAAAGGAAGAAAAAGAATGACAAAATCGGGAGCCCCTAGTGCGGTTGAGCGCATTTTGGGCATGCCGTGGTCGTGCCCCCTCCCCTGTGCCCATGGTATTTCCAGGCGTAATTGTGCACGCGTAATCTTGGTTTCGCAATTTCGCGAGGGCTGGGGTTGAGGCCGCATTATATGCTTGCTCGGAACGTGCTGCGACGGTCTTGTTGTAGGTTACTCCGGGTGCGCGCGACGGTGTCCGGACGCTTAATAGCCGGATGGAGAATTGCCTTGAGAGGCTACTTTGCACTTCCGCTGGGAGGGCGCCCGTATGCTCCTCCGTTCGAGAGAGCATTCGGTGTTTCCGCTGACCGTAATGACTCCTCGAGGGCTGGCATCTTGAGCTTGAGATATGCATAGTGCGGCAATCGCATTGAACTTTTGCAAATGCGGTTCCTCCGAGCAGGCGCGTGATAGCCACCGCGAACGGGACTATGTCAAAGATTAACTCCTCGCTCGAAATTATCCGGGATCCAAAGACCACCTCAAGTGTAATCGAGCACTGCTGATTGGCCTCTACACCGTATGGCGCCTTTAAAGGTCGTTTTGTGGGTTTAATCCTTGAGGGATCTATGCCCATTTTTTTGTATCAGATCCCGATAAAGCGAGTTCAAAGTTGTCTTTGCCGCCGTCCATAAGGACTCTAGTGAGGTGAAATCCGTCAATGATTGGGTCTAGAACCAATGCGGCGAATCCGCCATGGCGGATGCTAGTGGGTGGTCCCTTCGATCAAAAGTGATCGAGGCGGGAGGACCATGGGTTGAACTTTGGGGCGACTGCCCGCTCAAGCGCATATACGTCCCTAAGTGCACGCTTCCGCTCCCTTTGGGGATGTGGGTTGCGTATATCATGTTCACCGTCCGCACTTGTGGGGGAAGCCCTTTGTCCCCTATTGTTCGGTAGTCGGGCTCCTCCTCGTCTTATTGCAGCCCTTTGTCGCTGCTTTTGGCATTTAACTTGCACTGCTTGAACATCCAACAATCCTGTTGGTGTGATTGGCTGAGTTTCCAAGTGCCATGTATCCGCACGAAGCGATCGATTATTCGGTCCAACTGGGCGGGCGGAGTATTTCTTTTAAATGGCTTTTTCCGGCGACCGGTTTAGAGCATCCGAATCCGGCATTAACTGTCGTCAGATCCTCAGCATTGTCGCATACACGCGGGCGCTTGTGCTTATTATGACGCGACCGCCATTGCTTTGTCCTTGGTATCCGAATTACTGTGGCTCTTGGTCATGTTATTACTACGAGCTAGCCAGCTGTCTTCTCGCCCAGCAAGCGGGTCATGAGTGTTGTGAGGGCTGCCATGGATTTCGGCTTTTCCTGCCCCTAGAGTGTAAGACAAGCCACTAAATCACGGATGTTATGTTTGAAGGCTGCAAGGGCCTCTGCATCCGGACGATCGACTATTTGATTTTTCTTGGTTAGGAACCATGTCCAGAATTGTCCGGCTGATTCCTCCGGCGCTGAATTATGTGGCTTAGGTCATCGGCGATGCGGTGGTCGCACATAGGTGCCACCGAAATTGTCGAGGAATGCGGCTTCCAGGTCCTCCCAACAACCAATTGACTCTTCTGGCAAGCTGTTAAGCCAATGCCGAGCTGGTCCTTTAAGCTTGAGTGGGAGGTATTTGATGGCGTGTAGATCATCACCGCCGGCCAGGTGGATGTGAAGGAGATAATCCTCGATCCATACCGTAGGGTCTGTTGTGCCATCGTGATGATTCGATGTTTACGGGTTTGAAACCCTCGGGGATTTGATGATCCATTACTTCATCATGAAGCATAGTGGGTGTCTGGCGCCTCAGATCGGGCTATATCACGGCGTAGCTCAATGAGCTTGCCCTCTTTGTGTTCGGCCCGCCGTATTGCCATATCCGGTGTGACGGTGATCGTCACGTGTCGTGGGGCGCCCACGCGATCCGTAGATTGATCTTGTTTGCCTTGCCTTGTCCTCCAATATATCTCGCAGGTCTGGCGCATCTCCCGTGCCTTGGTATTTTTGAGCGACACCGGGTGCAGCTTGAGAGGGAGGCCGAGGCCTCTTCGTCGCGACCACGAGGTGGCTTGGTCGGCCTCGTCGTCTTGTTTGGTGATGTAGGTTTAGGTGCTTCCTCCTCTAATCGGGGTAGCAGCCAAAGGCTTTGGGTAGCTCTTGGAGGGGTGTTCGAGTCCGTACTCTTCGCCGCAAGGACTTGATCCATCCGCTTCGGCTAGCGAAGTCCTAGTCGACTCTAAGTCATGTTGCTTCATTTTTCTTGAGGCTGCTCGCCGTAGCCATAAGCCCGCGTTTGAAACGCTTCTTTCGACCAGGATCCTCGTGCACGACAAATTCGTTGTCGTCAAGGCTTGCCTCGTCTTCGGAGGGAGGCATGTAGTTATCGCCCTCTACCTCTTTGTTCGCCGCGCTCTTTCATGAGGGCTGGCTTCTCCATCCTCCCGTGCTGAATTACGATGGAGGGGTTATGCTGACCGGCACCGCCCGGTGTTATTATCTCCGTGCATCGGAATCGCCGTTTTGCTTTGGCGGGATTTAGAGTGGCGCCGCTGACGCCTTAACTTTAGGTCGCTTCTTGGAAGGGTCATCCTCCGTTGTTCCATCGCCGTTCCCTTCTTTTGGGGTGTCCACCATGTATATGTCATCTGACGAGGTGGCCTTCGATTGCCCTATAGGTGCTTGGTTCTTGGTCGTCTCTGCATCGACGGCGTCCATACCGTCGATGTCTTCGGAGTCGAAGTCGAGCATGCTCGGTTAAATCATCGACGGTGGCTACGAAGTGGGTGGTGGGTGGGCTTTCAATTTCTTCGCCGTCCACATCCCAACCTTGCCGACCATAGTCAGGCCAGGCTCTCGATAAAGAGAGAGACTTTAGCAAATTCAGAATGTCGCGTAGAAGGGCGAAGTCTTTGAAAGATGTCCGCGGCGGTGAACTCCATGATCGGCGCCCAATCGGATTTGATTGGCAGGGGCGCGGAGGGTTCGCAGTCCGGAGAGGAGCCCAGCACCTTGGAGTCACGGGCCTCGCAGGGGACAAGGCTGGTGTTCGGCTCGATCGTCGTAGAGATTGGGGCCCTCGAGGAGGTGTCCAGCCACCCGTCCTCGACGTGATGCTAGCCGGCTTGAGCTAAGGTGGTCGGAAGCGGGCATGGGTGCGCCACTATTCGGTGGCGTAGCTAGATCATGCCCATCGTAATAAGCAGTCACGGCACGCCGCCGTGGCTCAACCCGTCGAAGATCAAGTCCCCGCGAACGTCACCGTGTAGTTCAAACTTCCAAATCTGACACGATGGCGAGCGTAGCTTATGATCTGCTCCAGATGGCCAAACGAATTGCCCGCATGATTGCAAAGCCGCCGAATACTGAAAATCTGTGCGGGGAGAAAAGTCTCACCGACTGCATCGTTGTTGATGATCGGGGAGCCATCGGGCCTAAAGATGACGACAGAGAGGAACTCTCAATGAAAGCACCAATGTCGGTGTCAAAACCGGCGGATCTCGGGTGGGGGTCCCGAATGCGTCTAGGCGGATGGTAACGAGGAGACAAGGGACACGATGTTTTTACCTGTGTTCGGGCCCTTCTCGATGGAGGTAAAACCCTACTCATGCTTGATTAATATTGATGATATGGGTTGTACAAGAGTAGATCTACCACGAGATCGTAGAGGCTAAACCCTAGAAGCTAGCCTATGGTATGATTGTTGTTCGTCCTCGGACTAAAACCCTCTGGTTTATATAGACAGGAGAGGGCTAGGGTTACATGTCGGTTACAATGGAGGAGATCTACATATCCGTATCGCCAAGCTTGCCTTCCACGCCAAGGAAAGTCCCATCCGGACACGAGACGAAGTCTTTAATCTTGTATCTTCATAGTCCAGGAGTCCGGCCAAAGGTTATAGTCCGGCCATCTGGACACCCCCTAATCCATGACTCCCTCACTCCCCCTCAATCTTTTCATTCTCCTCCTTGTTGGATCCGGAGGGCTCAGCTTGCATTTCCTTCGGAGGAGATGGGTTTGCCTTCTCAACCACAATCTCTTCATCGGTTTTATCATATGTGGCTTGCTGCTTAGTCATGGCATTTTCCTCATCAGACTTGTTCAGAAAGATATCAATGACATCAAGTTCTTTGGCAGCTAGAGTAGGAATGACAGCCTCCATAGGCTTAGCTTGCTACATGGGTTCATCCTCGTGAGGAGGGGATGGTGGAATGCACTTTCTGAGAGGAGTACTTGAGTCAATAGGAGCATCCGTTGCAACATTCTGAATGCGGTGATCTTTGATTCCTTTCGGCTTGCTAGCTCTTGCCTTAACCTTCTGACGTTTTTCTTCCTTGATTCTTTGTTGAGCAAGATCTGCCCGATGGTCAATTTCATCATTCCTTCGGTCACATAGCTGAGATACTTCTATTTTCAGATGTGAGTGCCACTCAATTTTGTCATTCCTCATGAGACTAAGAGCCTTAGTGAGCTCAACAGTCTCTTTATTCAGACCTTTCCTTTCAGATTTGGTGTTGGCATCTCTCCTCATTTGCTCGAGGGTTTTCTTGTCCTCGACAGCCTGGTTCAGTTTTTAGTAATTTTCCTCAGCTCGATGAAATGTTTTGTTACCAGTTTGGTAACGTCATCAGGAAGTCCGAGACTGCTTAAATCAACTGATTTTGCATCGTAGGTAGCACTTTCAATTACATCAATCATGAGATTGAAGTCATATTTCATTCCTCTTTGAAGGTGAACATCTTTGCGTTTGGCTTTCTTGGCAGAAACTTCAGCTTTCTCTTCGGGCAACAGTTTTCTCTTCGTAGAAGGGGCGGCAAAACCTGAAGGTTTGTTAGAGACTAGAGTGGGTGCATGTCTTGGTGATTTCCTTAGAGGGGGTGAAACTTTCACTGGAGAGGGAGTCTTGTATGGCTTGTTTAGAAGAGCACGTTAATCATACATGGGTATTTCATCAGGAGCATTTTCATCAGAAGACTCATTAGATGAGTCAGAAGTGACCTTCTTGGATTTCCTGACATATTCCTTTCGGGGAGCTCGAGGCGAAACTGGCTTTCTAGACTTGCTTCCTTTTGAAGCACGATCCTTTTTCTTCTGTACGTCTTGCTGAGTCAGCATGACATTTATCTCTTCGACTTGATTTTTCTTTGTAGCCTCGGCTTCACGCTTGACTTTGGCCTTGGCTCTGTTTTCCACTTCCTTGGGAAAATCAGCGATAGTTTTGAGGGAGTCTGCATGAGCATTTGAAGGCGGCAGAGGCCTGACCTTTTCATTGTCTGGGCCAATGCAATTTCGTGAATGCAATCCTATTCCAAAAGGTGGAGTGAAGGCAAACATGATCGATATTTTCTTGAACATTTTCATAATTGAACCATTTCTTTGCCCGGTGACGGAGAATCCTTTGTATCGTGTTATTTCTCTAAGTTGTAGTTTCAACTCCAGGTGGAGTTTTATAACTTTCGGGATCAGACATCTCGGCAGTTGTATTCTTCTCTCTGCCACGACCACCCTTTTTGGGATTTCCATCAGAGAAAAGTGTCAGGGCGTCAGTGACCAGTTCATCCTCCAGCTGACTATGATCTGAGGGAATATCAACATCTTCTTCTTCGGATTCAGACTCAAATTTCTTCTTTGGTGTCTTGGGTAGCTTTGATGATTTTCCTCCACCAGGCAATCTTATTCGTTCAGACATGGATGGCAAATGAGGCAATTCTCCTTCAGAACTAGACTGCTCTTCCGAACTTTGTGCCATGCCCAACCTGTGAAACAGAATAGATACGAGGGAAAATGGTGTACGGTCATAAACATGCACGAAAGCATTTTTGAATGAAAACTGGAAGTTTTTCGGAAGGAACACATGAATCCATGGTATACTTTGAAAATAAGTCATCGATAGATTTGCAACATTCCATAAAATGATCAAGGCTTAGTAAAACTATCTAATCTTTCGAAAAAGTACTCATGAACCCTAAATCCAGGAAAACTAGTACGAGGGAAAACTACAAATCGCACCAGTCATAACCTAGTGATTCCTAAGGATCTACCGCAAGGAAATAAATCAAAGAAAATATGTGGGTAAGAACTGCCCTAGAACAGAGAAGTGGAAAGGGCCGGCCCAGATCGAGGCAGCGCCCTAACTTGGGCAGCATGGATCGACTACTGCTAATGCGGGAAGAAAGATTTACCACATCGGCATCTAATTAACGGCGACGAGACTTCACCGGAGTTGCACGGTGAGGCACTTCGACGGAGTTGCTTTGAGCACGGGCTCGGGAGGAGAGCGAATGAGGGTCTGAGGAAGAAGTGAGGAAGAAGAGACCAAGAGGGGTATTTATAGCCCGCAAGTGGAACCACCTCTTCTGAAATCTACAGCCTACAAACGCGGGACGTTCCACATTCAACGGACACGATCACGATCGTGAGAATCGTGGGCACGTGGCAAATGTTTCCTACGAAAATCTCGGAAACTGATGGCAGGCCAAAAGGTTTGAAGAAGGCCAAACGCCAAAAACAAATTAACACTACTGGAATCTGGCACTTTGCCATCTGCCATGGCAGATGGCAAAGGCATGGTCGGCGGATGGCAAAGGCTTTCCCATCTGCCAGCAGATGGCAAACAGCTTGTTCCGAAACCTCGCGGTAAAGGCTTCTTTGCCGTCAATGGCCGATGGCAAAGAGTCAGGTTTTGCCATCACCGGCGGATGGCAAAGTTTCTTAACGGGGTTAGCCCCGTTAGAAGGTTAATGAAGCATACTTTGCGCCGCCTAACAAATAGATGGCAAGTCGCAGGTGTTTTGCCGCCCCGCCAGCAGATGGCAAGGTTGCATGCTTTGCCGCTCTGCTGACAGATGGCAAGAGCTTTCGCCATCTGCCAGCCAGATGGCAAAGTGACTATATTGCCCCATTTAATTTTGTTTTTCTCTTATATCAATTCATTTTCACGGAAAATCAAACACAAATATATTTATATGACCAATATAGCATATTCAACACATATTACCAATAGTCATGAACACATATATATCCAACACATGTTACCAATAGTAGCAAGTTTCATCCGTATAATATACATAGTTTCATCAAGATATATAGTTTCATCCATAGGTAGCAAGTTTCACAAGGTCAAAACAAAAACTAAATACAAGCACTCCATCAACCCAAGCTTACGTGATCTTAAGCAAATCAGTAAAATGGGAAAGAAGAAAGTTAGAAGAACTGGAAGAAAATACAAATTATGGACCTCGAGACACGAGCAATGCAATTAAGTTATCTTAAGGCGAAAATCTTTTAAATTTACACAAGGAAAGCAATTTCAGATCCATTTAAGAAGAATGTATGAATGCAATTCTGTATAGTTAACTTGTGTGGAAATTTGATTATTACCGAGAACCTGCTTGAGCTGTCAAACGCCTCCTTGGATCCGGGCCCCCGACAAGGTCTTTTACATTATCTCGATACCCTCGCCATGG